>JAGIQG010000009.1:70274689-71474689 GCA_024679065.1 Sphyrna mokarran | reverse complement strand
CATTTAAGTGCTGCTTTTCTTTTCAATTGTGAAACCCAGTTGGTCACACAATACAGTATTTAAACATTTAGCGTAACAGATGATCAGATCACTCACAGAAGGTTTATTAAATATTAACCATAAAAATAAATGTTTCATAACTACTGCAATACATGTCGATGTGAGAACCATCCATATTTAATATCAATTGAGAAGCTGTTGTACTGTGTTAATGTTTCTTTATTTATGCAATAGAATGGTTGGGCACTAATTCAGACCTACGTTTCCACACATGGTTCTGTTGTCCAGAAGAGGATTAAGTAATGCTCTGTTACACTTCTTTGCCTGGCAGGCAGAAATATCTGATAATACACCCTTTGGGTGCTCCCTGGCATTCAACTGCAATGTGATACTGGGAATAAGAAAGCAGCATGCTAGCAGAGTAGTTAGCACTGCTGCCCTTCAGTGCCAGGGACCTGGATTCGATTCTGACTGTATATATGGAGTTTACAAGTTCTCTCCATGTCTGCATGGGTTTCCTCCGGGTGCTCCGATTTTCTCCCATAGTCCAAAGGTGTGCGAGTTATGTTGATTGGCCATGATAAATTGACCCTTATTGTGGGGGGCATTAGGAGGGTAAATACATGGGGTTACGGGGATTGGGTCTGGGTGGGATTGTTGCAACTGCAAGATCCCTGGGCTGAATGGCCCCCTTCTGTATGGTAAAGTTTCTATGTTTTAAATACTAAATTCGCAAACCCAGAACATCCCAAAGTGCTTTAAGTCAATGAGGCACTTTTAAAGTGTAGTCAATATGACTATGAGGCCTAATTTTCCTCCATCTCAATTTTCAAGTTTGCTGGTAACACCACCATAGTGGGACAGATCTCAAACAATGATGAGACAGAGTACAGAAATGAATGAGAGAATCTCATGAACTGGTGCAACGACAATAATCTCTCCCTCAACATAACAAAGGAGATTGTCGTCGATTTCAGAAAGCATAGTGGACAGCACGCCTCTGTCTACATCAAGGGGGTCAAAGTAGACGTAGTTGAGAACTTCAAGTTTTTAGGTGTCCAGATCACCAACAACCTGTTCTGGTCCCCTCATGCTGACACGATAGTTACGAAAACCCACCAATACCTCTACTTTCTCAGGAGACTAAGGAAATTTGGCACGTCAGCTGCTTTTACTCATCTTTACTCATCAACTCTCATCAACTTTTACAGATACATCATAGAAAGCATTCTTTCTGTTTGTATCACAGCTTGGTATGGCTTCTGCTCTGTCCAAGACTGCAAGAAACTACAAAAGGTCAAGAACGTAGCCCAATCCATCACACAAAACAGCCTCCCATCCATCAATTCTGTCTACACTGCTATCTCAACAAAACAGCTAGCTCCACACACCGCAGACATATTTCCCTCCACTTTCCTTCATTGGGAAAAAGGTGCAAAAGTCTGAGACCACATACCAAACAACCTAAGAATAGCTTCTTTCCTGCTGTCATGAGACTTTTGAATGGACCTATTTTGCATTAAGTTGATCTTTCTTTATATCTTAGCTATGACTGTAACACTACATTCTGCAATCTCTTCTTTCCTTCTCTATGAATGGTATGCTGTGTCTGTATAGCGCAAGAAACAATATTTTTCACTGTATACTAATACTGGTGACAATAATAAATCAAAATCAAATCAAAAATTAATACATAATGTTGGAAACACAGCAACCAATTTGTACACAGCCAGCTCTTACCGACCACAAAGTGGTCATGATAAGATAATCTGTTTATGTAATGTTAATCAAGGCATAAGTATTGGCCAGGATACCAGGAACAATTTGTCTTCTTAGCAATAGTGCCATGGGACTTTTTTGAGAGCAGACTGGTCCTTATTAAAAAGACAGCATAGGACATTGCCTCACTAAATCACTGATATATCAGCCTAGATTTTTCTGTACAAGTTCTACAATTTTCTGAATCAGAAGCAAGCTTGCTGCCAATTGAGCAACCGCACAGCACAGATTTGTCCACTCTCCTTCATTTGGAATAGAGCATGGGTAGAGTAGAGGGAAAGTCAAAATGGGGAAAAAAATGAATAAAACTAGTGTAAACAAAGAATTTAAACTTGCTGTATTGTGTGTCTTTCAGTGTGCAGAGGCTCCTTCTATCCTGAGATTTGCCCTGTGTCTCATTTATTGCTTTCTAATGACACAATGCACTAGGAATGAAGAGCCAGACCAGTGTCCACAGAACAAATAATAGAACTCAATTTGAACAAACTCATCAATAGATTAATCATAGATTTATAGAAGCATAGAATCCTTTAATAGGAGAAAGAAGCCATTCAACCCATCCAGTCTGCACAGACAATTTTATCGAGGACTAGCCCCACCCTAAGGCCATATCCCCACACTTTACCTTACTAATCCCCTAACCTATTTTGAGAGACTCAAGAACAATTTAACATAGCCAATCCACCTAATCTGCACATCTTTGACTGTGGGAGGAAACTGGAGCACCCAGAGGAAACCATTCTCCACAAGGAGAATGTGCAGATTCCTAATAAAGTAAAGAAGACGTGCAATCTGTACCGGCTCTTTGAAAGATTTGTATGATTTGTCTCACTCCTTTCCTGCAATCCTCTATTGCTTTTATTTTGAAGTGCTTATTAAATTCTCCTTGAAAGTTACAATTAATATAATCCCATTATCCTTCCAATGAGCACAATGCAGATCATAAAAACTTGTTGAAAGAAATTTTCATCTTCCTGTGAGTTCTTTTACGTGATTTCTCTGTGCTCTGGTTATCAACACAGTCACCAATGGAAACAATTTCTTCTTGTTTACTCAATTCATACCTTTTTCATCTTCTCTTAGGGGTGGCATGGTAGCAGTGCTGCCTCACGGTGCCAGGGACCCGGGTTCACTTCCCAGTTTGGGTCATTCTCTGGGCCGAGGCTGCACATTCTCCCTGTGTCTGCATGGGTTTCCTACAATTCCTTTGGTTTCCTCCCACTGTCTGGAAAACATGGTGGTTAGGTGCATTGACCATTCTAAATTCTCCCTTAGTGTACCCGAGCAGGTGCCAGACTGTGGCAACTAGGGGATTTTCACAGTAATTTCATTGAAGTGTTAATGTAAACCTACTTGTGACTAATAAATAAAGTTTCTGATACTGCAGTGTCTGATCCTCACACAGAAATTTACCAATATTAAATTAAAAACATAACCTTCGTAAACAATGAACAGAGATTTACGTTGCATAATTCTATGTAGAATACCACTATGTCATAAACACTGACCTTGGTCGCTGACAAAACTTTTATGATCAACAGTGGGTGTGACCTCAGCCAAGGTCTGCCAAGGTGTTTAACTACTGTTGTTGCATTACCTGTAGTCCAATTCTGTTGGGAATCTATACTGCCTATCTGTACAGCTGATGAGACAAGTTCCTCCAATTTATGTGAAAAGGTAAGTATTATTCAAGAATTGTTGAAGATGTTGCCAGCAAAAAGAATTCCATAGAATTCATTAGAATGATCAAATCCCTACAGTACAGAAGGAGGTCATCTGCCCCATCGAGTCCACACTGACTCTTTTGAAGAACATAGAACATAGAACAATACAGCACAAACAAGCTCTTCGGCCCACGAGTTGCGCCGATCACATCTACCAATCCACAGACCTATCTATAACCCCCTATCCTATTCGTTTCCATATACTCATCCAGAAGTCTTTTAAAAGACCCCAGCAAGTTTGCCTCAACAACCTCCGACAGCAGCCGATTCCATTCACTCACCACCCTCTGAGTGAAAAACTTACCCCTAACATCCCCTCTGTATTTGCTTCCCTGCACCTTAAATCTGTGTCCTCTCGTAGTGACCATTTCAGCTCGGGGAAATAGTCTCTGAGGGTCCACCCTATCTATTCCTCTCAACATTTTATAAACCTCTATCAGGTTGCCTCTCAACCTACATCTCTCCAGTGAGAACAGTCCCAGCTCCCTCAACCTATCTTCATAAGGCCTGCCTCCCAATCCAGGCAACATCCTTGTAAATCTCCTCTGAACTCTCTCAATAGCCTCTACATCCTTCCGATAATGAGGCAACCAGAACTGTGCACAATACTCCAAGTGGGGTCTGACAAGAGTCTTATAGAGCTGCATCATTACCTCCTGACTCTTAAACTCTATTCCTCGATTAATGAAGGCCAGTACACCGTATGCCTTCTTGACCACTTCCTCCACCTGCGAGGCCAATTTAAGAGTCCTATGGACCCGGACCCCAAGATCCTTTTGCTCTACAACACAGCTAAGACTCCTAACCCTTATATTGTATTCCTTCATCCCATTATTCCTGCCAAAATGGACCACTACACATTTATCCGCGTTGAAGTCCATTTGCCACTTCTCCG
Source organism: Sphyrna mokarran (assembly GCA_024679065.1). Taxonomy (NCBI): domain Eukaryota; kingdom Metazoa; phylum Chordata; class Chondrichthyes; order Carcharhiniformes; family Carcharhinidae; genus Sphyrna; species Sphyrna mokarran. The sequence goes on along the minus strand of JAGIQG010000009.1, from coordinate 71,470,291 downwards.
CCCAGTCTTGCATCCTGTCTATGTCCCGCTGCAAGAGTCATGTCACAACCCTCACCCTATCTCCATCACCCTGCACATTTACCATAGCCAATCCTCCAAATCTACACATCTTTGGACATTAAGAGGCAATTTAGCATGGCCAATCTACTAACCTGCACATCTTTGGATTCTACAAGCTACCAGTCAATGTTTGATATTGCTACAATTCTGAGACCTGTTTCATTTTTCTCTGCAGATTCCAAATGGGGATGCATCCTGAGCTATGGTTTCAAGAGGCACATGCTTACTTCGTACATTATCCAACTGGTCATCCCTGATGAACTTTACCACAGTGTGCAACAGGATAATTATCCCTTGTATCATTCCTAAACTCAATCCTATCTGCGCACATACACTGGCATACTTCTACGCATTCATGTCTCAACAGAACTCACAAAGTAACTTATCCTTTCCCACACCATTCTGCTGAGCAATGCTAAGGGGGATTGTTGTGTCCCCTGCCATTCCTTTGCCACTGACATTCCACTGAATGCCACACAGGTTGGGTATCAATATTGGTTTATATGACTCAGTATCATTGCTGGTGTTGCATGTCCTATTGAGCCACCTGGAAGCTTGATGTCTGAGTTTCACAATGAAACAAAACACCACTAGTTGAAAATAATACTGCTCAAAATATCATTTAGTGGGAATCATTCTATATCTGGAGGGTGGAATTTCTGTTTTTTTTTCCACAGATTGGGGAAGGGGCAATTTCATTTTTAAAAAAATCTCCTGGTTGGAAAACCAGAGATGGATGCATGATTCTAATTGGCTGATGCAAACATTTTATAATTTTGCTATTACTATTTTCTCGTCCAGTGGCCCTACCTTATCAGCTGCCACTTTCAACATCCACATCTTCCATTCCCTCCTGTGATTTTCTGCTCTCACTTGGCTCAGCTGAACCACAAGGGTGTGCAAATGTTTTCTGTGATGCTCTCAGTGCTTTTAACCAGCTCCTGGCAGTAGGTGATAGACCGTTCCCTGGACAGGCTCTTACCTTGGGTTCTTCTTTCATTTTTACAAGGCAGCTGCTGCCCTCCCATTCAACACAGAAATCTGACCCAGATAAGATGCTTGGAGGGCAGCGCCTCCAGCCTCTCTGTCCACTGCCATAGCTCAGAAGTTGAATGAGGTATCAGCCGGACTTGTGAAGACAGCAGCCTTGTCCATTCATGACTGCAAGGCTTGCTAACACAGGAAGTCACATTTTATTCTTCAGTTTTGAAAGATTGTCACAGAGGAAACTTCCAATCAGCAAGTATCCAGTGCATCTTTATCTATTTTAGAAATAAAACTGCATATCCTGCAGTCACACTTGGAAAAACTTGCAAAAATTCTAACTTCATTGGTTCTGGCATGACAAGAAATCCCATTTGGGGATCAGGTATGTTGGCACAAGGATATTGAGCATATCCCACTCTTTCCAAGTTGGAACAGTAGCCTCAGTACAAAACCAAAGCAAAAAGAAAACACAAGGGATGAATTGGGTCACAAATACATTGAGTTACATCATCATCAGCATCAAGTGTAAAATAATCAGTGTTTATGGAACACACATAAAAATACAAAATGAAGACTACAATAATCTGGATGAATTAATATCTCAATGTGGTAAGTGCTTATATTTGATTGATTTGATTTGATTTATATGTATTATTGTCACATGTATTAGTATACAGTGAAAAAGTATTATTTCTTGCATGTCAAAACAGGCAAAGCATATCTTACATAGGGAAGGAAAGGAGAGAGTGCAGAGTGCAGTGTTTCAGTCATAATAGGGTGTAGAGAATGATCAACTTAATGTGAGATAGGTCCATTGGAAAGTCTGATGGCAGCAGAGAAGAAGCTATTTTTGAATTGGTCAATACATGATCTCAGATTCTTGTACCTTTTTCCCAACAGAAGAAGATGAAAAAGAGTATGTCCATGATATGTGGGGTCCATAATCATGCTGGCTGCTTTTTTAAGGCAGCAGGAAGTATAGACAGTGTCAATGAATGGGAGGCTGGTTTGAGCGATGGACTAGGCTTCATTCATGACCCTTTTAGTTTGTTATGGTCTTAGACACAACAGGAGCCATATTAAGCTGTGATACAACAAGGAAGAATGCTTTTTATGATGCATCTGTAAAAATTGGGGAGAGTCGTAGCAGACGAGGTAAATTTCCTTAGTCTTCTGAGAAAGTAGAAGCATTGGTGGGCTTTCTTAGCTATAATGTACACGAATCAATACAGGCTGTACTCCAATAACTTGTGCTGAGCCATGGAGGGATTAATACATGTTGTTGGTGATGTGGACATCTGAAACCTTGAAGCTTTGGACCATTTCTACTTCATCCCCGTTGATGTAGACAAGGATGTGCTCTTCACTTCCTGAAATCGATGTCTAATAGTCGGTATAACCTTGTATAACTAATATAACCTGACTTGGTATTCTGGAGATGCTTATATTGTTTTGTATTGTGCAACTTTTGTGAAATATATTTAGACTCCCCTGTTTTATATTCTTTAAGGCTTAATAAGGAAATAAGGAATCGGTGACAAAATGTTCAACTGTACCTAAATTAAAGTTCGCAAAAACAATTTAAAGTGTAATTAAATATAATCGGTCGGTAAACTATACAAGTGTGAACTATGAACGTTGCTAAATAGGTTCAGATTGCTTTAAGAACCTTTTTCTTCCCCCAGGAAACCTAAGCGTTGGGATCTGTTGGTATGGGTGGGGGGGAGGGGGTATTGGAGTAAACATTTCCCCTCCTCAGATACCCTGCTACCTGCTGGACACGTTTTTGTCAAATTGTCCATTGATTTTAAATTCATCAACGGCAGCATAGCTAGCACTAGGCTTAATTTCCCAAGACACCATTTAGGTTACAGGCATCCTGTCAATAAAGTACACATCTGAAAACCCTTGCCAGCTCCCCTCACACTCGGTGCTTTTGCAACAGGAATCCGTCCCTCCCTCAGTCCTCCTCCCTTTCTCCGCTATCCAGCCCCTCCGCCCGCCCCGCTCTGAAACGCAGACTTCCCGATAATCAACTCCCTCTCATTGTCCTCCCCCCTGACTGTACAGAGGATTAATATGAACAGTTCGCCTCAGTCTCGCATCCTTTCATAAAACACCTCTCCCTTCCATCTTCCGTTCGATAATGACTCAATGAGAGAGAATCTGATGAATTTTTATAGATGAAATATGTCCTTCTCCCTTCGGCGGCCCTATGTTATCCGGCCTCGAGAATCTGCCGAGGCCGACCCCTGCAGCTTTGGCCCCTCAAGACACTTATTCCAAAGGTCCCGGCAATTAGAAAGGAAATTAGAAGGCAGCACACCATCTATCCTGGTCAGTCAACAGACTGCTTTCCCAGCCCTTCGTGGGGTGCGGGGGGGGGAGCAGAAGAGTTCAGAATGAATAAACTGCAGGTTATATAAAGTTTGTTTTCCAGTGCGATCAGACAAATTAACATTGGTATAATCTGTGCGGGTCATATTCTACACTTTAAATGGCTTGCCTTTAAACCTCGTTAACCATTTGTAAGAAGAGTTACACATCTGCCCATTTTTTACAGCGAAACTTAAACTGTCCGTGTATGTGAGAGCATTTGGCTACAGAGTGCGAACACTTGCAATCTTCCTTTACCGAGGTGCCAGTAGTTTTTGCAGGCAGTCTATTTGCCAGTCAGTGGCCATGTACTGGGCAGCTGATGGTCCATTCTCCAGTGCTGTGTCGGCATCCCAACGCTCTCTTTCCTTTATACCCACTCCGATTATCTTTACCTCTCAGTTCTGTGCCGTGCGTTGTCTCTTTTACTCACTGGGGCCATTAATAATTTGAATAAGGTGGTTAGACAAAGCAAAGGCATCACGGAAATTTAAAGCAAGCCGCAGGAAATGCTGGAAATATACAGCGGCAGGTCACCCACGGGAGGGAAAGAGAAGCAGACAAGGTCAATAGACTCGCAAAAGGTCACAGAACTGAAACAATTCCGTTTCTCTCTTTCTCTCTCCACAGATGCTACCTGACACTCTGAGTATTCTCATCATTTATTATTTTGTTTTCTGCATTATAATAGAATGCGTGTATGTGTGTGTGAATGAAATTGTTCAACTGGCAGCGCAGCGTTGCTGTGGATATAAATGAATGTATTGGTCATGCTGTGCGGATTGAACTTCCTGCTTTAACCAGCGACAAGTGGCTATTCCAGAACCGAGAGCTGAGAGAACTGGTGAGCGGCTCTGTTACATACACTCCCTGCCGCTCCGACAGAACAAGTCCCATTAGTGTGCAGGATTGACGCCGGGGGCTAGGCTTCGAATCAGGACTGTGCAGAATGGGGAATAACAGAAGAAGGGATTTCAAAGGGAATATGAGTTTATGAGGAGGGGTGGGGGGGGGGGGGTGGGAGAGGGGGGCGGCGGTGATTTTTTTTTTAAGAAGTGACGGAACAGAGTGACAGGTCCACGTCGAGTGCCCAGAGATCTCAGCCATGGACAACAGGAGCGAGCAGAGCCAACGAGAGCCGGAGACGGACAACCTGAATAAAGATCTACTGCTAGCGCTACTGGCCCAGAACCAACAATTTCGAAACGGTGAGAGAGGCAGCGGTAGGGTAAGGTTCTGTTTTCATGCCTATATATCTTCTAAATCCTGAGTGCGCACATTATTCCCCCAGCTGCATTAGGAGTTCCAGTTTATTGTTAAAAATAGCCCATTTTCGGTAAGCGTGTGGGGCGAGAGAATGCAGAAATACCCTTCTAACGAAAATAAAAGTGAGCATGCAGCCAGTGAATGGAGTCCTCGCTAATTTGACCCCGGATGGCTCGCCCTCGGGTTTAAATCCCCCTGTGGACCGTTGGCTGAATCTTGGAATGAGTTACACCGGTTTCTAGGTGTCCTCTGTGCAGAACGGTCTGGCCAAATGTATTTTATCCGATAGTTAAAAATAAATCTTTCTCTCTCCCCCTCTAAAATAAATTCCTACCTGATGTGCTTGCTGGATATGTAAGTTTAAACAAGCAAGCACACCGTTATGCAGTCAATTATTCCAGAGACAGACTTGTCAGGAGACAGCTATTCCCTAATAGCATTTGTGCTAAAGTGCAATTTAATTTTCTCTCTCTTATCAATAGCTTTCTTCCCTCCAGCCTGACAATTAGGACCGGCTTAAGGAAGGGAAGGCAGAGCTTTGTCTTTTGTGCGTTCGGTTTTTGTGTTGTGATCCACCAGGACATCAGGCATTTTATTATTTTCTCCTCTACCCGAATCGAATTGTTATCATTCGTACTGCGAACGTGTGCAACTTCACAAAGTTCACCTTGAACCGCGATTCGCGGCTCTGACAGGACAACGGATTTGACTCGGGCAGCTGAGGTCCAGTTACCCCGGTAGGTTTTGAGGGGCTTTTTTTTAACCTCGGCAATTCGCAATGAGGGCACACCTAATGGGCATGTGTTGAGATGAGTGCTTTTAACATACCTTTCTGTGCAGGCAAATCGATCTATTTCGTAACCGAAGTCTATTTAACTACAGGTTCACCAGCAGACTAATAAGAAGAAATATGGCCCAGGGTTTTAAAAGCACCGGGTTTGTGATCGCAGGATTAGCCAGAGAAGGAAGATGTGCTCTACGAAATGTTTTCAGTGGGCGAATTTAAGTTTAAACAATCGGAATAGAGTTATTTGGCCAATTGTTATCAGCAGGAGATCAGATCCGACCAAGGAATGTCTCTTTTACATCACAAACAGAACTGTCAGTAAAACATAACACACACTGAAAATGCTATGATCTCGAGTGTAAACTCACAGCACCAAATACAATTCCGAATAGCGACATTTATTGATGTTCGCCATGTGACGATTGGTTTTGAGCTGTTTGCTTTTAGTCCTAACTAAGGATAGGAACTGTTCTCTGTAAATGTCCTTTAGATTATACAGAACGTCCACGCACACCGATACAAAACCCCATGTACGAGCTGGGCCACAGGGCTCACCTTTATTCTGTTCAGCATTTGAACACTGCCCCACAAGACTAAATAATCCCCAACACCAAGGGCCCACAGCCCCAATAGGAAGTTACTAGGAAAGGGGCTCTTGTATAAACTCGGGGCTTCTCGTTCTCAGTGACGCATTTTGTACTGGATACTAGATCATCCCCTAGATCCGTCTTCAGCACAATTCAGGATTAGTCAGCCTTTGAAAATATATTTTGGGTGGGAGGGACTTCTAGGAATTTCAGCAAATGTATATTTTATGCATGCTACTTTACCGCCTAGAAATGGAAGTGGCTTTCTGTGATAAATCACGTTGTTTTTGGGGGAGGTAATCACCCTTGTCTGTTGATATTACAATGGTTTCTGTAAAATACCACACACGCTTATTTCTGGTATGTTTAATGTATGGTGTATAATGTATTTTCAGCTCCAAAAATAACTTTATAAGGTTAGATTTTGATGCTGTGGCTGGAAGTGGCGATCAGAGGAAGATTTAATGCTGTCTTTACCAAGATTGATAACTAAATGACAAAGTGACCGCCCCACGCATATTCTTTTAAATAATTCAACTGGTTTTAGGATTAATTTTTATTAGGATGGGGCTGAAGGTTTTCCTTGCAATCCGTGATTTCTAACCGTGTCTGCTGTCCAGAATTCAAGCAGTAAGATCTTTTGTGCTATCCCCCTTTTGCTCTTGTTCAAGAACAACTTCCGTTTGTATAGCATCCTTTACCAAAAGGTCACAAGTTGCCCTGAGGCAGCTTTATCAAACACAAGTTGACACTTAGCCACCTAAGAGGATATTAGACCAAAGGAGGGAGGTTTTAAGAGGCAACCTTAAAGGAGGCGAGAGAGGCCCGAAGGTGCAGGAGGAGCCGGGGGATTCCAGAGCTTAGGGATTGCAGGAGCTGATGCACAGGAGTGGAGCAACTATTAAAATCGGGGCTCTGCACAGCACAGGGGTTGGAAGGGTGCAGATATCTCGGAGGAGATTACAGATGTGCTACGTACAGGTTGCTGTCTCTGTTTTTCTCTCTCTTTCGATATTTCCTTGTCTATCCTTTTAATGTCAGTCTCTTTCTGTGGATGTCTATCCACAGAGTGGAGCTCAGACGGCGTGACTGCTCCCTCCTGTTCTCTTCCTCCCCTTCACAATTTTCTTATAAATTACAATATAAAAAAAAATGCTATATAAGAAAGATGCTCATTCCAGCTTTCAAAAACATCACAGCACACCAGATTTAGAAGAGGCAAGGGAAAAGCACATGATCAGGAGAACATAGATTTCCCTCAACGCTTCTTGGATGAACTATTTTTTTCTGAAGATTTGTTTTAGAAGAATTGAGGGATTTAAGCGGAGTACAAAATCCTTTGAAATGAATCTATAGATAGCGAGACTTGGTGATTTTGAAAAGCAGCAGTTTTTGCACTTAGACAGGACAGGAAATATATTTTAGATAGGGAGTGTAATCAGAGTAGCTTACTGTTTGTATACTGAATGGAAGAATAAACATCTCCAACCTTCAGTTGCAGACGTTCTGCTGATATTAATATACGCGGTGGATGGAACAACAGCTTTGTGTGTGTGTGTGGTAAAATATCTATTTCAGTGAAATTAGAACTATCGAAATATGCCCACAATTTGCCGCCAGCCTGAGTAATTCCTCTGCTGAAACGAAGCCCATACATTTTGACTTATCCGCACAATGCTGGAAAGAAAACCATCTATTGCTGTGGCCACATGCCTGTGTATAAACATGGCAATTTTATTTCTTTGTCTTTAGTTGTTAGAAATCTCGCCCCTTCTTCGCGCCACCAATAATTAACGATTTAATATTTTAAACTAACACCGGTGAATATTGTCGGACAGAAATGACATTATTTGTCAGAATTTGATTTCTTCGGTGAGCGGGTTCGTTCATAGCTGGTTCTGTTCGGTTGATGCAGCAGCGACTTAGCAGCGCCCAAATGACTGAGAACAGTTTAAGGGGAATGGTAAATTCCTCCGAGGTGCCTAGTAACTACTACCAGGAATTTCACACACAGACAACACGCATTTTTATACAGGCCTCCCGAAAATATAAGAGGCATTATATACAGAACTCTCATGAATATAAAATGCATTATATACAGATCTCATAAATATAGCAGATATTATATACTGACCTCTCAAATATAACACGCATTATGTACACATTTCTCACAATCTAACATGCATTAAATGCAGATCTCATAAATATAACATCGGCGCAACATCGAAGGCCGAAGGGCCTGTTCTGCGCTGTAATGTTCTATGTTCTATGTTCTTAACATGTTATATACAGACCTTCCAAAAATATAAAACGCATTATACAAATCTCACACAAATACAACCGGCATTGCATATAGATTTCTTATAAGTAGAACATACATTACATGTAGATTTCTCCAACACAACACATTATATACTAATTTCTCATAAATACAACACATTATATACTGATTTCTCATACAACGCACATTATATTCAGATCTCTCAAATACAGCACGTCATGTACAGCTCTCTCAAAAATACAAGACATATATGAATCTCTCAAATACAACACATAATATACAGATCTCTCAAAAATACAACAGGCATTGAATACAGATCTCTCACAAATACAATAACATATGCCGATCTCTTATAAATACAACACGTTATATACAGGCGTTCCAAAAATATAAAACGCATTATGCAGATCTCTCACAAATACAACAGGCATTCCATAGAGATTTCTTATAAATACAACATTCATTATTTGCAGATCTCTCACAATACAACACATATTATATGCAGATCCCAAAAATACAAAGCACATTTTATACACGTTTCTCACAAATATATCACACATTATATGTAGGTCATTCATGAATACAACAGGCATTATATATGGATCTTTCATAAATATAACAGACAGCATATTCAGATCTCTCAGAAAATACAATATACATTACTTGGAGATCTTTCATAATTCTGACAATAGCTGTTACACTCTTGTACTATCAGCTCCTGCAGCTCCTAAGCTCTGGAATTTCTGACAAATGCAAGAATTTCAGACAAATACAAGAACCATGTACACAGGGACATCCTCATATGTACAATATACACATACACATTCCTGGAGACACACATATGCATAAACCATGTACACAGACAAAAAATGTACACAGACACATGTTCCCAGCTGAGTGTACAGACTCTCACAAAGGAGCACATATTTATGTGCACACCCAAAATGCAGCACACACATACACAGAAATATACAAGAAGGTGTAGCAGCCACAAATGCACATACTCAATATACCCACAGATATACTCAAACATAATTCAGAGCATGCAGTGGATGCCGTCGGCAGGATTTATTCCACCGTTTCATGGCTTCTATACTTAATGATGACTTTCTCAAAACTGACCTTGTTCTCTTCAAGTCGATTTGTGTCAGAGGTTCAACCCAGAAATAAACAGAGAATTCCACGTTGCTGGTGAGCAAGCAGCCTGAACGAAAGGTGGAATCCTACAGTTAGACATGTCACAGCAATGATTACAGAAGAGTTATTAAGCAGCTAAAGCTTTAACCAAGTGTGATCTAATTTCAACTGTACGTTTACATTATACTAAGCACACACATTCAGCAAAGAATTTTTTTTCATTATAAATGAAGTAGGTGTTTCCCAAATGGAGACAGCTTACAGCAGCTTTAATAGATAGACTATCACTGACAGTCATAAAATGAAATGAAAAGTAAGGATCCACACTGTAATTACTGCTGGTAGAGTAACACTTAGGGCTAGCAAATTAAATGTTGCAGAACCTTGACCCCTTTATTCATTCAGTCACTGTTGTAGATCAATCTCTGTGAGAAAGCTCTTATCACAGGGATTTCACACAAACAATTTTATCAAAGAATCTCCCGCGGCTCAGCTAATTGATGAATTCAAAATCACCTCCAATGCCTTGAGGTGGTAATTTGGTATCTGTTAACAGTGTGTGGCTGTTTGGGTTATAATCCTAATGTAAAATGTTGCTTCTTTACTGGGGTCCATTTATGGAAGGATGTTTTTTTGTTTTTAAACCAGACCTGGCATTGTTACTGCTTATTTCTTCACTGAATTGTTAATTGTCACTTCATAAATGTTCAGCAATTGTGTCTGAACCATTACACCTATGGTGTGGATGTCAATTTAATGCCTGCTGGAGGAGGCGGAATATAGGTGAATCCCAAAGTCCTCAGAAAAACCACAGGAGTGGGTAAGGCTGTTATATTACACAAAGGCCCTTTCTAATACTCATAAACACATTCCAACTTTTTGCTGATACAACTACTTGGCATGATTTATGATGACAAATTACTTTGCAATCACGAAGAGCAAGTTACCATTCTCTCCAACTCTCCATAAAGTTTCTATGGTTGAAATTATAACCTGGATAGTCTTCAACTCCTTAAGTGTGAGGTAATGCATTTTGGACAGATAGGAAATATACAGTAAATGGCAGAATCCTTAGGAGTATTGATAGGCAAAGAGATCTAGGTATGCAGATACAGAGGTCACTGAAAGTGGCAATGCAGGTGGAGAAGGTGATGAAAAAGGCATACAGCATGCTTGCCTTCATCAGCCAGGGTATTGAGTTTAAAATGGCACGTCATGTTGACGCTTTACAGAACTTTAGTGAGGCTGCACTTGGGATATTATGTTCAATTCTGGTTACACTCTACCAGGACGATGTGGAGGCTTTCGAGAGGGTACAGAAAAGATTTATCAGGATGTTGCCAGGTATGGAGGGCGTTAGCTATGAGGAGAGGTTGAGAAACTTAGTTTGTTCTCACTGGAGCGACAGAAGTTGAGGGGAGGCCTGATAGAAGTCAACAAGATTAAGAGAGGCATGGACAGCGTGGATAGTCAGAAGCTTTTTCCCAGGGTGGAAGAGTCAATTACTGCGGGGGGGGGGAACATAGGTTTAAAGTGTAAGGGACAAGTTTTAAAAAAGATGTACGAGCAACATTTTTTATACAGAGAGTGGTGGGTGCCTGGAACTCGTTGCTGGAGGAGGCAGTGGAAGCGGATATGTTAGTGATTTTAAGGGGCATTTTGACAAGTACATGAATGAGATAGAAACAGAGGGATATGGTCCCTGGAAGCATAGGGGGTATTAGTTAATTCAGGCAGTATGGCTGGTGCAGGCTTGGAGAGCCAAAGGGCCTGTCCCTGGGCTGTGATTTTCTTTATTCTTTGAGGTTGTAAAGTGAAGAATGGTGAATGCATCTTTTGTAAGTAACTGCATGTCTACAGAAGTCAGTGTGGTACAATACTGTGAAATCACTCCACAGTCTTCAACCAACCATTGGAAATGAATAATCAAAGAGCAGAATACCACAGATGCTGAATATCTGAAATAAAAACAGAAAATGCTGGAAAAAAATGCACATTGGATCTGGCCACACCTGTACAGAGGGAGAAAAACAGAGATAACAGCTGGAAAATTACTGACAGGATCTTACAGTCCTGCTGTCGTTGAACCCTCTGTCATAGGTTTCCCAGCAATGAGAGGTGCATTCAACAGAAAACCCCATTGACAATGGTGGGTCCAGAAAATCTCACCATCAACAAATGGTGGGCCACCTCTGCAACCACAAAACACACAGTGGATTGTGTAGAAAATCCCGCCCAATGTTTCAAGTCTGCAACCTTTCATAAAAATTGGGAAAAGAGATATTATTGGTTTTGAGCAAGTGGTGAGTGGGAAAGGGACAAAAGGATAGTCCGTGATAGGATAGAAAACAGGGAAATTGACAGGGAAATGTTAGTCATCCAAGGCTACATAAGGTAAAGTGTTATACTGGAAACTCGGGGTGATGCATGCAGATGGAAAGATAATTTTCGATTTTCTTTCAGCCGAAAAGGACTTAACTCTTGACATCTGTTCAGAAAGGCAATGGCTAGAATGGCAGCTCTAGAATTATCCAAAAAGGTGATTAGTTGCAAGTGAAGATGCAGGATAAATCACTTTTCTTAAATTAAATTAGTACTAGAAAGCTCCAGCACTAAGTATGGAATTACTCCATCTCTCCCAAAATAATTGGAGCATTATTCACAAACATGCTCCAAATCTGTTGATGCTGGCATGATTACACTATTCCTTTCTTAAAAGGCTGTATTTGCTGCCAATACCTTGAAACAATAAGAAGTCTCACAACACAGGTTAAAGATTCAGCCTCTAACCTTCGGATAAGCATTCTCCAAGGCTGCCTTCATGACACATGACAGCGCAGAGTCGCTAAGCAGAAACTGATAGCCAAGTTCCGCACACATGAGGATGACCTGGACCAAGATCTCTATCTGTAACTCCCACAACTTAACTGGGCTTGCAAAATCTCATTTACTGCCCTGTCTGGAGACAGTACACATCTCTCTAACCCGTGCTTAACATTCTCTCCACTCACATTGTCTGTACCTTTAAGTTTTAGTTACCTGTAAAGATTTGTATTCCAACCATTATTTTGTAAATTGAATTTGTGCTTTTACATGCCCTGTTTGTGAACAGAACTCTGACTTACCTGATGAAGAAGTAGTGCTCCAAAAGTTAGTAGATTTTGCTACCAAATAAACCTGTTGGACTTTAACCTGGTATTGTGAGACTTCTTATTGTGTTTGCTCCAGTCCAACACTGGCATCTCTACATCATGAATACCTTGAATGCACACCTATACTGTTTTACTCTGTGATGTCATTGGAATGCCACAGTGAACGTAAGCATACTTGTCAAAATGTCTCTTTTAGAATTGTGTTGGAAAACCCTGTTTAGAAGGTGTTATATATGTTGGGCATAGCTCCTTTAAGGGAATGAGCCCATCAAATCTGCATCCACTCCCCAAAAGAGCATCTCACCAGGCTCACTCCATTCTATCCCTGAAACTCTACAGATGGATAATAAACCTATGCATCTTTTGTAAGTAACTGCATGTCTACAGAAGTCAGTGTGAAATCACTCCACAGATGGATGAAACCCTACAGATGGATAATAAACCTACACATCCTTTGACACAAAGGAGCAATTTAATATAGCCTGTCCATCTTACATGCACAACTTTGTAATGTGGGAGGAAATCGAAGCACCTGTAGGGAACACACATAGATGGGTTGGGGGAGGGGGAGGGTGGTGGCATTTGGAGGGGAGGGGGTGGAACATGGAGGAACATGCAAACTCCACACAGTCACTCAAGGCTGGAGCTGAACCCGGGTCTCTAGTATTGTGAGGCAGCAGTGCTAACCATTCTGCTGCGCTTTCTGAACATGGGCAGTTGTATATCAGCAGCCATCTTATGTTGGTAGGAGACAATTTGTTCTTTAAAACCATCCATAAATTCCACATTTAAAAATGGTGCAACGCAATTCCAAAGGAAATAATCTTATTCCAGGGTTTTGCGAGCAAATCTGTTGAGTTTTGTTCTGATATTTGCTGTGGTATTTAATGGTTTGTTACAGCCCACTGCTCTTTTCTTATAATGGTCTTGTAGAGCCCTACAACCTACAGGACAGAGTTCAAATATAGTCACACTGTTATGATTAAAGTATGTGTGCCTGCTAACTTCCCTTAATTCAAGAATTGATTGGTAATTTTAGTTAGAAAGTACAACGGTAGCTGTGTAGGTAATGGAAGGCATTGTGTTGAGTTTGAGGCCAAGACACATTGACATGACAATTGTAAAGAGACAGTATCTCATGTGATAACACTGGAAACATTCCATTCCTTGCTGGTGACATCCCTCATATCAATGCACACAAAATTCATGAAAGGTAACGCAAAACTAAATAATCTAGTGATGTAACAAACTTTTTTTAGGATATCACCCCAGACCTCTATACCAAATATCTGTTGTCACACCACCCTTTGACAGCAACCTCACAAGTGAAGATTGTCCCTTTACCCTGAAATTAGCTCAAGCACTTCTCTGGCATAATTAAATGCTCTATTTTTGTTTTGTTCTGAAGTCTTGACAAGCTTACGATCATTCATGATAGCATCCCTGGGCTATTCCTTTTCATGTCAGCTTGGCTCAGTGGGTAACAGTCTCCCCTTTGGTCAAGTCTTTCAGCTCAAGTTCCACATTGAGATTACTGTTCATAATCAAAACCAACCACCTAGTGCAGTACTGACAAATGCTGCTCTATTGGGAATGTTGCCCATCATGTATCTGAAATCCTTATGGCTTGTTTTACTTGTCTTGGTCAATGTGAGATACCTCTTCTTGCAGAATTCCTCTTGTTCTACTCTTAGCCCCCTCCACCAGCATCACCAAATAATCAAAGTGTAGAGGATGGTGGCTACAGAATTTCTGCCACCTTTATCCAGATAACTGTTCTATACAATTACTGGAGATTAATTGCTTTGATTAGTCAACAGCTTTATTATCATTGCATCATGCAACTTCCAGATGAACTAGGTGAAACTTGGTCTTTATTCATCTCATAAGTCCAATATCTTGGGGAGGTGATGGCCTAGTGGTATTATTGCTAGACTATTAATCCAGAAACTCTGGCGTTCTGGGTTCGAATCCCGCCATGACAGATGGTGGAATTTGAATTCAGTTAAAAAAAATCTCAAATTAAGAATCTACTGATGACTATAGAACCACTGTCAATTGTCAGAAAAAACCATGTCTTTTAGAGAAAGAAGTCTGCCATCCTTACCTGGACAACATGTGACTCCAGAGCCACAGCAAAGTGGTTGACTCTCAACTGCCCTCCAAGGGCAATTAGGGATAGGCGATGAATGCTGGCCAGAAAACAACACCAATGCCCCATGAATGAATTTTTTCAAAAAAGGAATTTCAATAAATAAGACATGAATAAATAAAAAGGTAATGTAGTAAATAAAGTATTTGAGATAGAATAAAAGCTCATAATGTTTAATTTAAGTAATGTTGTTCACATATTTGTTTAATGTATCAGTGAGTTGTTAACAACCTCTGCACCTCTCCTGCTACCAGTCCTTGTTCCATTGTGAAGCTTTAGCAAGAGACAGTGCAGTGTTACATATCTGTAACACAAAGTGACTCTCAGTTATAAAATCAGAAGTAATGTTGTATTATCATATAAATCCTCTTGCATCACATTTTAATCTGACTGTATTAAATAATCTTTTCTACAGGGTTTAATGTAATCACATTATCACACTGCTGTGGAAAGCATTAACCATCCCACAAGGACCATCTAGATTAGATGTCACACCATCCAGTTTTCAGACACTATTTTAACGTTAATCAGATCCAGGGGCAAAAAAAGCCTTTCTGTGTATATTTTGGAAGCTGATTTGCTTTATGAAGGAAAAACACAAAAATCAGTTCCATGGTACATTCAGCACTGTAAGGGTGAGAACCTGCACTCTGCAACTCATGAGGATCAATTCCCGATACTGTACGACACTATCACAGTATGGTTCTGCACTGTAGAGCACTGCTGGAGTGTGATACTGCACTGTAAAACTCTATCAGGGTGAGGCTATGTACTGTACAGTTCTATCACAATGAGGCTGTGCACTGTATAGTTCTGTCACAGTGAGAATGTGCACTGTACAGCTCTGTCATAGTGAGAATGTGCACTGTACATTTCTGTCACAGTGAGGCTGTGCACTGTACAGCTCTGTTACAATGAGAATGTGCACTGTACAGCTCTGTCAGAGTGAGGTTTCACATTATACAGCTCTGTCACAGTGAGAATGTGTGCTGTATATTTTTGTCACAGTGAGAATGTGTATTCTACAACACTGTGACAGTGAGAATTTCCCTGTACATCTCTGTCACAGTGAGGTTGCACACTGTACAGCTCTGTCACAGTGAGATTGTACATTGCACAGCTCTGTCACAGTGACAATGTGTACTGTACAGCTCTGTCACAGGAAGGACCTGCACCACACAGTTCTGTCACAGTGAAGTTGTGCACTGTACAGCTCTGTCACAGTGAGGTTGCACAATGTACGGTTCTGTCATAGTGCAAGTCTCCATTATGGACAGTACCAGGATTATTTGTCTCGGTCAATGCTATCTAGCATTGGGTTGAAATTTTGTGCACTTTAATTCACAAACAGGGTACCTAACATTATTTCTAATCTATGCCAACATGAGAAGCCTCCGCTGGAGCACAATATCTCAGAAGGTTAATCTTAATAGCGTTCTAAGTGGCAGTCCCATATAACTGCCAAGTCAGCCCACACTGAAATCAATGATTGGACTTCCTGGGTCTTTCATTTTTATATTGGCAGGAAACAAATAGGTGTGATCACTCTGATGGCATTGAAAACAGTCAAAGACAAAACTCTAAACTTCTTATCTTATAAAATGGACTAACTGTGTACCTTATCATAACTGTGTTGCACATCTTTACATTTCAAAGACTGGAATTACAATGCTCCTACAGTAAAACTAAAGAGCCACAAGAAAACCCATTAGTAGAAATTTCATAGATTTTGTCCTTACTGAGCTCAAAAGTAAGAATTTATTTTATGATTCCCAAGTGATATTTTGCACTCATAGTTAATGACACCTTCTTTATATGAACAGAATAGAGGGAATACAAAGTATTTTAATGTGCTGGAATGGATAACAAGATACTTTTTTTTAAATTACAGTGGAATTTTTAAAAATTACTGTTCAGTCTTCATCCTAATACTTCTTGCATGCTGACAGTTAAAAGAAATATAAGACTAATAACTTCATATGAAATATTAATTTATTTGATTTCAAAAAAGAACTGGTTTTCCTTGCCTCACATGAGCTGAAACTGGCAAGCTTCTGTGTAATGTGAATGGAAATGTGAGTCAAGTTGATACAGTTGTCACGGTTTGAAGTCTCCTGGATATTTTTTATTCATTCGTGGGACATGGACGTTGCTGGCTGGCCAGCATTTATTGCTCACCTCTATTTGCCCTTGGAGGGCAGTTGAGAGTCAATCACATTACTGTGAGTCTGGAGTCACATGTAGGTCAGACCTGGTAAGGATGGCAGATTTCCTTCCCTATAAAGGACATTAGTGACATCCTAAAGGACATTACGTGATCTCCTGTCAATATTGAAAGTTACAATCTGTTAAATAGTCAAACCATTATATTCAGGCTAAAATGATCAAAAAATTTGTTTATAATCAGGTTAACTATAAAGAAGCAGAAACAAATAAGAAGCTGCCCATGGAATACTGCATCCAAACTGTTAGAAATAAAATACTGAATCATTAGCAGTCAATAATGTTTGAATTGGATGCCTGATGAAATATGCAGCGTGTACAACTTATCCATTCCTGCAGTGAAATGGCTAGAGGTGTTTTGCTGGGAAAATCCTAGATAGAGTTTTTAGGGATGTTGGAGTACAGGTTCTTTTTTGAAATCAAATAAATTGATATTTCATTTGAGGTTATTAGAATACATTTCTACCATTCAATGCATGTGAAAGGCAAGTTCTGGACTATTTGTTGAACCTTTTGCACTTGACACTGACATCCAGAGAGACTCGCCAGAATTCTATTGCTTCGCCACCCCCCCACCCACCCCACTCCCTCCTTGGATTTGGAATGGACGAGATTTGAACAACGGAATGTTGGACGGGACTTTCCGGTATCGCTTGAGCATGGCCATACAATCATATGCACTGATTGGGATATCTGATGTGAGGCTACACATTTGCACATCTTTACATTTCAAAGACATTAAAAGCATGAAATTTGAAGAGATAATGTCTGCATCAGAGGTATTTGGGATCCAAAATGAGACCCAAGGCAATCAAGCACACTTGATCATTCCTGATCCCATATTGACAAAGGCATATGCAGGAAGATGAGAACATAGGAATTAGGAAGAGTAGTAGGCAAATTCAGTCTTTTGAGCTGCTCCGCCATTCAGTTAGATCATGACAGATCTCTCCCTGGTCTCAAATCCACCTCTCCACCTGTTTTCCATAATCTCTTATCCCTTTGTAAAATTAGAAATGTACTTATCTCCTTCTTGAAATGATTCAACAATTCAGACTCCACCATGCTATGTGGCAGCGAATTCTACAAATTCAATACCCTCTGTGAAAAGTAGTTCCTCCTCATCTGAGTTTTAAATCTACTGTCTCTTAACTTATACCTGTGACCACTTGTTTGAGATTGCCACATAAGATTGACAGATTTGGCAGAAGCACAGTGAACACCTGACAATCGTATGCTGTGTCGGCATTAACACCACCATTTTGGAGTTCAACACTTCCAGACTGTCTCTTATCGAACTGTCCCTTAATCATGCAATAACTCACAGTCAATAGCAAGTAGGATCCTCATACCATCACCAGCACGATTTAAAGACATTATCAGCTATTTATAAATCGCTAGTTGATACTTCTAGGCTATTGCAATGATCCTCCAAGTGTCTGGTGCTTCCTTTAGTTGTTTCAAGTTGAAGAAGTCTATAGGGAGTGGTCTGTCAGGTACTGAAAGTCTTGGAAAATGAGCAGGGGGCATGCAGTACAAGATAGGATTCTGGAAGAGGGAAGAGGAAGAGGAGGAGTAGGGCTGTCAGCTGGATGCTGTGTTGGCCAAGTGTACTCCAGAATTAATTCTCCTATCTCAACCTCAGCATGAAAAGGGCATCAGGCATTTCTGCTTCATTAAAGGGTGTCCTCAGTGGTACTTGCCACCAGCTTGCATTCACAATCACAACCTCAGACAAGACACTGTCATGCTGCTGATGTGACTGCAGTGATCATTTATGGATCTTGTTCCTTCCAGGCTGCAGTTGAAGAGATGTGCAGTTTATTTTCTATTACTCTCAATTAATTAAAAGTGAAATACATTTAATTTTCTCTTACCAGAGATGAGCAACTGGGGTAAAGCTTCTGTTCGGCTTTATAAGAACATAAGAACATAAGAGCTAGGAGCAGAGGTAGGCTCCCTTAAGCCTGCTCTGCCATTCAATAAGACCATGGCTGATCTTTTTGCAGACTCTGCTCCACTTACCCATCCACTCACTATAACCTTTAATTCCTTTACTATTCAAAAATGTATCTATTCTTGCCTTAAAAACATCCAATGAGGTAGCCTCAACTGCTTTACTGGAAGGGAAATTCCACAGCTTCACAACCTTTTGGATGAAGAAGTTCCTCCTCAACTCAGTCCTAAATCTGATCCCCCTTATTTTGAGGTCATGTCCCCTAGTTCTAGTTTCACTTGCCAACCTTCTTGCTTCTATCTTATCTATTCCCTTCAAAACCTTATACTGTTTCTATGATGCCATCATTGACTGCACACACGTTGCCACTGGCCTCAAGCACCTCTTGGCCAACAGGCTGAGCTGCAGATAGTACAACTTTAATGTTGGGGTAGCAGTCAGGGCTGCTGGGCTGGCTGATAGACAGCAGCCTAGGCACTAGCAAAGAGGCAGTAACAGGAGGCTAAAAGCTGTCACATTGAATGTAGACAGCAGGTTGATGCTCCATATAGACACTAGTAGTCAGTGCCATGAGGCAGAACATCAGCAGTCATAATGATCTGCTGGAGGACAAATTGCTGGACTACTTTGATGCTGTATAGACTCTTCTGTGTAGTGCCTTTACAGTCATGGTGACAGCAGTCTGAGCCTGCCTGGCATTCATTCCAAACTGCAACTACAGCACTGAGACTTTGAGCGGCTGCACTTTGTACAGTACGTGTGGTGTAGCAGTTAGGGAGAGTTCCAGAATTTTGATTCAATGACATTGAGGGAACAGTAACGTAGTTCCAGGTCAGGATGGTGTGTGGCTTGGAGAGAAACTTACAGGCAATGGTGATGCCATGCACCCATTGCCACTCATATACTTCTTGGTGGTAGGAGTTGCAGGTCTGGAAGATGTTGGTGAAGGAACTTTGATGAATTGCTGCAGTGCATCTTGTAGATATTACAGACTACTCCTCTGTGCAGAGTGTTGGTGGGAGTGTGGAGAGAATGAATATTTAAGGTGATGGAAAAGATGCCAATCAAGCAATTTACATTGAATCAAATGGCTTCAGCTGCAGTTATTAGTTTATCATAGGCAATTCCAATTTTATCTAGACTAGATATATTTTATTAATGACAATTCTCATTGGAAAGAAGTCAGGGCTGAGAGTAACAGAGAGGAAGATGAAAAGCAGAGAATCCCCTCTCCTTCAATTTAGCTTTTGGCAAAGATAATGGCTACGATTCTCCCATTGCGACCTGCAACTTTTCCAACGGGTCGCAGTGGGAGATGCGGCCTTAAACGGCAATTTATGCTGGCACCAGAAATGCATGCGCATCTCCCAGACCCAGTGAACAGTTGCCGATCAGCTCACACTGGAAACCAGTGGGAAGGCAGGTAAATCATTTAGATCTGTTTTTAATCAATTTTAAATATGCATATTAGTTAGTTATCAGGAATTTTCAGGTCCCGATTGAATCTCCCAGGAATACTTCAGCTGGCAGAGTTTAGACTAGCTTCCCATGTTAGGAGAATTAGCGGGAGACACAGCTGGAATGAAGGGGGAGGGACAATCGGGGCCATCAAGGGATCGGGCAGCGTGGGGGAGGGTTGTGCCCCCTGAGCATGGGCATCCAGGCAGATGGACAAAGTGCCATATCCAGGGGGCATCCTGGCATTGCCCATGGAACATCTGACAGTGCCAAGGGCGTGGGATCTATCAAGGGCAGGGCCTAGGGGTGATCGGTGAGGTTGGGGCATCCCACTGGCACTCTGCAGACAGGATCGGCCTGGAATGGAGGGAGGACAGCAATTGGGGCAGGTTGAGGGGATTGTCTGCTGACGGGGGCCTTTCGCTGGCAGGCTTGACCTGGGGTATGTGGGGGGGGTTGTGGGGAGGGCGTCAGGATTCTCGAACATTAAGCCCTAGCTGTTGGAAGCATGGCTGACAATGTTGCAGTGATTGAAATCCAATGTGCTCGAGAGGTCAGATTGGAACAGTGTTGAGATTTCAGAGGGTTGCTGAGTTGAGGGACAGAGAGAGGGGGTGAGTAAAGTCATGGGGTCACCTGCATGATGTCAGGAAATTGAAGCTGGTGGACGATTCCATACAGGAAAAGGAAGATCCACTGGCCTTGGCACTCCAGATAGGATCTGTAGAAATGCAAGTTCTTTTCATAGAATGCGTACAATGCAGACAGAGGCCATTCAGCCCATCGAAGCTGGGAGTGCCTGCTGGGGTGAGGGGGCTGGAGGATTGCCACAGTTGGGGTAATGGGGCCTGGACATCAGGCACTCTGGGATGAGGGGGGTTTGCCGTTGTGACGGGAGGGGAGTGGGTCAGAGCTGGCCCGGAATAGCTGTGAAGCCCACAGTTGGGCCATGGGGAGGCAAGGGGTGGCTGGAGAGTAAGCACCTTTGGTGGTCCCAGGCTAGCAAGCGATTGAGCTGGTCAGCAAACAGGAAGTTGACAGTTTGGGGCCACTGTGCCTGCGCAGAGTTCTAAAACTGTCAAATTCCAGCGTGTATAGATATCCCCCACCCTCCGGGGATTTTAATAAAATTGACGACTGGGGCCTCATCAGTGCACAGAGTGCGGAAATTCAGGTGAGAAGCTGAACTGACAGAACAATCGGCTATCAATTCAGCACTTTTGAGAGAATTGTGGTCAATGTTTCAAGTTTACCTTGAGCCTTAGTGTGGGAGACACATTATATTCCATATACCGGGCTGGATTACTCAGGTCTTACTTTTTGCTACTATATGTCAATACATCTGTTTATTAATTTATTGCTTAAAGCTCAGTCTGAGGGAATATCCAAGCCAAGGACCAAGAGGTTGCATAAGACTATGTGATATATCAAGCTGCGTGCATGAGTTACAGGTTTTTTATTTGACTCCTAAGGTCAATTGTTGCTCATAATCAAGGCATTTGCAGGAGATTATGTCATAAGGAGCAAAGTTTTATTTGTGAGCAATAACTTGGGGGAACTTCCAAGAGCTTAGGATGGGCCAAGGGACACAATATTACGCTTATGCCTGAACAAGTGAGATAGTAATCACCAGTTATATGGGTGTAGTATAAACATAGTAATTAGCAGAAATGTAGCTTCCCCCCCCCCCCCCCCCCCCACTTCCCTGCCCACAACTCCTCATGTATGAAAATTCAGGTGTTTCTTTGGAAGAGATATTCTTGTCCTAGGAAAGACAACTTGATTTCTTTATATATATTAAATGCCAACTCAAACTTCACTCTTCAATCAGCTTGTGGAGCTAGGTTTTTCCATATTCTTTCTTCTGAGAAATTGAGAAGAATGTGCAGGACATTACTAAATTTGATTGAAGGAGAGAAGACAAAGTTAATGTATATAGTCTTAGTGATGCCATATTTGGGTTTGAAAACCCTGCCAACTGTTGGAGGAAGCCAAGGCTAGTGGAGGATGAGGAGATTCTACATTTTGAAGAATGGGTGTGAGCAGAAATCACAGCAACAATTTCAACAAGGCGAGGATGTAGAAGTCTGAGAAGCTTGTGAGATAGTATGTGCCGAGTTTACAAAGTGCAAAAGGGAAAGGATCAGATAGACAATGACTGTAGAGGGCATCAATAAGATGGCTAGTTCTTTTTCTACTCTCACAGATGAAAGGAAAAAAATCCTTCTCAACACCCTTGCCTGCCTCATATCAGCTTCTAATTCTATTGGAAGAACATCCTAAGGAAACAGTTAACTGATTGAATGGATGGATTATAGTTGAGTAAACTATGTACTTTCTGGCATGTTACCAGCTAGAATTCCCGTAGTATGAATCATCACTTTACCATCCAGAAGCAATTATGAAGTTATCCAGGAATTGTACCCATATACTACATTATTCTATATTTTATTTTTTGTTTCAATGTATTGTTGAAGATTAAAAGTAAAAAGAATACTGACTTTTTTTTCTCCCAACTTCCTGAATATTTGCATATTAGTTCAAGTTACAAATATCAAATTATATTGCAATGGAGATCTCTACATCAATGGATGGTTTTGATTAACTAGCAGCCCCCATTCCCCTGTATGCCGGATAGTAAAGATTTAACTGTGCGGACATAAGAACTACACCACTACCTGGAGTCAGGTCACCTTGAAAGATGCAGTTAACCCAATAAACCAGTTACACTGCGCTTTTGCATTAATGCAAGGCTGCGTCAGCATTTTGTTTTGGAAGGATAAAGGGAATGCCACGCATGTCTTTCTGCAACTCATCAGGAGCCACTGTGCTGACAAAAGTGAAAGTCTGCATTCTGTCATCATTCCCATTGAGTAGGCACAATAGGAGAAAGTGCCAATGCTTTCTTGAAAAAGACATGCTCACAAAGGAGGTCCCATGAACTTACAATGTATTTATTCTGAAAGGTGCAGTATGTTAATACTCACTCACTCTGTAACTCGCTATTTGAGCACTTGATGCCCAATGTATCAGTGAGATATGCGCGTTCTTGATTCTTGAGTGGTGGATGTCAATCAAGTAGATGACATTATTTTTCTCCAACCATTTGAGAATATTTTTTTGGGTTCATTTATTAGTAACAAATAGGCTTATATTAACATTGCAATGAAGTTACTGTGAAAATCCCCTAGTTGCTCTGGCACCTTTTCAGGTGCACTGAGGGAGAATTCATCATGACCAATACAACTAACCAGCACATCTTTCAGACTGTGGGTGGGAGGAAACCGGAGCATCCGGAGGAAACACATGCAGACATAGGCAGAACATGCAAACTCTGCATGGTCAGTGACCCAAGCCAGGAGTTAAACCTAGGTCTCTAGTGCTGTGAGGCAGTAGTGCTAACCATGGTGCCACCATGCCACCTTCAGAAGATTGCAGTGACAATCATAAACAACAGTCATTCTCTTAGCGAAGATAGCTGGTTCCATGTCTCTCTGTGTAGGTTACACTACATAGGTTTTTAGTCGCATACACATTAGTTAAGAGTCTCTCTGTCAAAGTTCTTCTGTCCAAGTTTCAGGAATAATGATGTTTTCATGAGGCAATCTGGCAAAAGCTAGCATGTATTTATTAAAAAACAAATGGTACTTAACAAATTTGGTTGAGATTATTGATGAGATAAAATAAAGGATTGATGAGGGGGATGTAGTTCTACTTTCAAAATGTGATTTAACAAAGCTAAGGCCCATAGACATAAAAGGATAATATCAATATTGATACAAAACTGGCAGTGTAACATGAAATAGAGAGTATGATTAAATCATTGTAACCATTCTGTTTCTCTGATCCTAAGATTTGTCATAGTTTAATGAATTTACATTTCTATTTAATTATTTTCATTATGTAAACATGAAGATGGTGCGTGTTGTTATTATATATATATATATTCATTTTCACCTGTGTACTTTTTGAAAGCATCTGAACTATTTGCCTTGACCACATCCTGTAACAGTGAGCCCCACACAAAGAACAAAGAACAAAGAACAAAACAGCACGGGAAACAGGCCCTTCGGCCCAACGAGCCCGCGCCGCCATCCAGATGTTCCCATCTCTACCCGCGATCCCTGTCCATGTTTATAGATCTATGGATTAAAAACCAAATTTGAGACAATTTAGGGAGAATTTGTTTTGCCAATTAGCCTAAGAGCACATCTTTGGGATGTGGGAGGAAACCGGAGCTCCCGGAGAAAACCTACGCAAGCACGGGGAGAATGCGCAAACTCCCACAGACACAGGCCCAAATCCATGTATCTGCACAGCACAGCTATAGTCACTGCGCTGTCGTGTTGCCCATCAGATGGTCCAGGTCAAGCGTACACTAACGATGTGAAGCAGTAGGATACTCTCGAAAAAGATCCAAGAGCAGTCCTCTCACAACCCATCGTGTGTATGCCCCTCGTTAGACAACAAGGTGGACCAAAGCACCTGTAGGATAAAAACAAGTACATCAATATCATCATCTATTTACACACTTCCCAGGGACTCCCAAGGCTCATGATCCCTATTTTAAATCAGTTTTCTATACCCCCCATTCTGTTCATGTGCCCATCTAAGTATTTCTTAAATAACTCCAGAGTACCTGCCTCCACCACTTTACTTGGCAGTCTGACCACTCCTTGAGTAAACAAATTTATCCTTATTTCAATGTTGGATTTATTAGTAAGTAACTTATATTTATGGGCCTTGTTTTGAATTCTTCTTGTACATAATTTTAAAGGCCGTTATCAAGTCTCCTTTAAATGTTCTCTTTCCTGAAGAAAAAATTCACCAACCTGTTCAAAGTTATCCATTAGTGATAATATCTCAACACTGTAAACCTTGTATATCTTCTTTGCTCTTGTCCTGGACCTTCTATGTCTTTTTTGTAAAGTATGGAGACCAGAGCAATATACAAAAATTTCAGTGCGACTTGACAACTCAACGTCCCGTACAAGTTTAATACAACTTCACCACTTTTCAATTCGATAACCCTTCACAGAACGCCCAGTGCTTTGTTAGCATTATGTTTAGATTGCAGTGTATTCTCTATTACTAATTTCAAGGTGACTTCTCAACAGACAACTGCATTTATGCTATCTCCCTTTTTGTATGTAGAAACACATTAATGTCCACCAGTCCTCTGGCAATATCCCCTTTTCAGTGGAACTTTTGTATTTATAAATTTGTGCTCCTACCATCTCTTCCCTAATTTCCTTGGGTAAGATTGGGCACCAATTATCCAGACCTAGGATTGATTAGTTTGTTAAATGTTTTCATCTTTTGTTGACAACTACATTAATATTTTTATTAAAATTGAAGCAACGCATTGGCACAGTGGTTATCACAGTGGGAGGCCTCAACTGGAATATTGTGTTCCATTGTGAACACCCCAATTTTAGATACATGTGAAAGTTTTAGAGAGGGTGCAGGAAAGATTTAAGAGCGTGGATCCAGGGATGAGGAACTTCAGTTACATTGGTAGATAGGAGTATTTGCATTACCTTCATTAGCTGAGGGATGTATGTATCAGTGGGACCAGAGAACCCCAGTGATGGGAGCGGCTGGAAAATTCTTGTCTCTGTTTTCTTTCCTTGGATGCTACCAGACCTGTTGAGTATATCCAGCATTTTCTGTTTTCATTTTAGATTTCCAGTACTCACCGAGAGGCTAAGTGCGAGATCCATTGCCCTTAAGTTCATAATGGAACTTTTCTTAAAGGGCATAAGATTCTGAGATCCGCTGGTATGATATTCTGGATGATGGTCTTATAATTGCCAACTTCCTTGTCTGTCATCTAATTAAGGCTGGTGGGCTGTGTCCTGAGGCTGCAGGCTCATTCAGAAGGCCTGTAATTTTGAAGGCTGCTCCACCAGCAGAGGATGGTGCTGCAGCTGCAGACAGTGGAGGGGTAATAGAAGCAATCACTGATCGTCAGTTTTCACTGAAGACAATAATGAAATAGACGCTTCACTGGAATATGAGTTGAATTTTTTAAAAAAGTTTTAAAGTTTAGTTATTAATCACAAGTAGGCTTACATTCACACTGCAATGAAGTTACTGTGAAAATCCTCTATTCGCCACACACTGGTGCCTATTTGGGTACACTGAAGGAGAATTTAGCATGCCTAATCCACCTACTCTGCACATCTTTGGAATGTGGGAGGAAATGGAGCACCCAGAGGAAACCCATGCAGACATGTGGAGAATGTGTGAACTCCATACAGTCAGTCACCCAAGACAGGAATTGAACCTGAGTCCCTGCTGCTGTGAGATAGCAGTGATAACCACTGTGCCAGTGCATTGCCTCAATTTTCTAAATATTCATTGTAACACCTCTACTATTATGTGGTCACTTTCTGAATTCTCCAGTACAAATTGTTGCTTGTTTACTTTTTCTCCTTTAATTTAAATTATTTATTACCTCTATCCCTCTCTGTACTAATTGCCAATTTCATGAAATTCTTGTTGCTATTCTGTTTCGAAAGCTACTTAATTTATCAGATTATTGTAGTTCTGTGCACAAAGAACTTTAAACCTAGATCTGAATGATTGAAACACTTCTTATTCATTCATGAGACACAAGTGTCACTGGTTGACTAGCATTTATTGCCCATCCCTAGTTGCCCTTGAGAAGGTAATGGTGAGTTGCCTTCTTGAATCGCTGCAGTCTATGTGTTGACCCACAATGCTGCTGGGAAGGAACTCCAGGATTTTGACCCAGCGATTGCAAAAGAAGAGGATATATTTCCAAGTCAAGATGATGAGCTGCTTGGAGGGAAACTTGCAGGTAGTAATGTTCCCATGTATCTGCTGTCCTTGTCAGATTCACCTTATTAAAGCTGTTAATGAATTGGCTGCCATTTTCAAAATCATCTTCATGTTTTATTGCATTGACACGAATATTGTTCAGTGCATGATGCAGACTCGCCTAGAATTGTTTAAGGAAAATTTGAATGCAATTGAAATTTAAATCCTTGTTGCCTAGAATGATGGAATTTCACCTTAATGGCCTTCTTCCCATCTCTCCTGAGCCTGTGGACTGGACTGTCAGTCTCTTTCACCAATATATGTAGTCACTGCAATTAATAAATCATAGCCATAAGAACATAAGAACATAAGAAATAGGAGCAAGAGTAGACCATCTAGCCCTTCAAGTCTCCCACCATTCAATAAGATCATGGTGCAGAATCATGCCAGAGAAGTTCTGTCTCTCATGGTCTGGTACATACACTGAGACTACTACTCTCCAACAAATCTACTGAAATCACTTGATAATGTAGGTAGGGCCCCAACAGATACCATCTCCCTGGCCTTGCAGTCAACCCTGGAGCACCTGGATAACAAAGACACCTATGTCAGTCTCCTATTGATTGACTACAGCTCACCCTTCAACATTATGATTCCCACAAAATTCATCTCCAAACTCCAGACCTGGACCTTGGCATCACCTTCTGTGACTGGATCCTGAACTTCTTAACTTGCAGACCACAATCAGTAAAGATAGGCAACACCACCTCCTCCAGATCATCCTCAACACTGGTGCCCCACAAAGCTGTAGCCCCCTACTATACTCTTTATACACCTATGATGCATGGCCCAATTCCCCTCCAATTCGATTTTCAAGTTGGCTGATGATATTGCTGTAGTGGGTCGGATCTCAAACAATGATGAGATAGAGTACAGGAATGAGAGAGGATCTGTGAACTGGTGCAGCAACACCAGTTCCCTCAATGTCAACAAAATGAACAAGATTGTCATTGATTTCAGGAAGCAGAAAGAGAACATGCTCTTGTCTACATCAATGGAGATGAAGTAGGAAGGATCAAAAGCTTCAAGTTTTTCGGTATCCAAATCTCCAACAGCCTGTCCTGGTCCTCCATGCCAACACTACAAGTTAAGAAAGCCTAAAATGCCTCTACTTTCTCAAGACAGGGGACATTTAGCATCAATTTTAAATCCAACTGATTTATTTGATAGTAAACTTGCAAGCTTTCGGCATTTGTAGCCTTCATCAGGCGAATGAGGTGTTCTGGTCTGCAATAGCAGACGTATCAGCATAGGCAGTTTACAGATTGCTGATTAGAATGCAAATCCTTACACCTAACCTGCTATTCAAGTCTTAAAGTGGCTAACAATGTGAGTGGAAGGAGCACTGAGCACAGGTTAGAGAGATGTGTGTTGTCTCCAGACAGCACAGTAAGTGAGGTTTTTTGCTAACCCAGGCAAATCATGGGGGTTACAGATAGTGTGACATGAAGCCAAGATCCCTGTTAAGACCATCCTCATGTGTGCGGAACTTGGCTATCAGTCTCTGCTCAGCGGCTTTGCGCTGTCGTGTATCATGAAGGCCCCCTTGAAGAACGTTTACCCGAAGGTCAGAGGCCAAATGCCCGTGACCACTGAAGTGTTCGCCCTCAGGAAGGGAGCTGTTTTGCCTGGTGATGGTCGAGCGATGTTTGTTCATCCGCTGTCGTAGTGTCTGCATGGTCTCCCCAATGTACCATGCTTCAGGACATCCTTTCTTGCAATGTATTAGGTAGACAACGCTGGCCGAGTTGCAAGAGTATGTACCGTGTACCTGGTGAATGGTATTCTCACATTTGATGATGTCATCCATTTTGATGACCCGGCATGTCTTACAGAGGTTGCTGTGGCAGGGTTGTGTGGTATTGTGGTCACTGTTCTCCTGAAGGTTGGGTAGTTTGCTGCGAACAATGGTGTGTTTGAGGTTGCGCGGTTGTCTGAAAGCAAGAAGTTGGGGGGGTGGGGATGGCCCTAGCGAGATGTTCATCATCATCAACGTTTGGATCATCAACATGGATGACAAAGATATCTAAGAGTACATGTTCATAACTCCTTGAAAGTAGAGTCACAGGTGGACAGATTAGTGAAGAAGGCAGGGAGCATAAATTGTTTCATCAGTCAGAACATTGACCATACACTTTAGAAACACATTTCCTCTAGGAAAACACTATAGAAATGATCCCTACTGAATACAGGAGTTGGAACGTCTTGCTGATTTGTTCAAGATATTGACCACAGTTGGAATACTATGTTCAGTTCTGGTCCCTCTATTATAGAAAGGATATTAATAAACTGGAAAGAGTGCAGAAGAGATTTATGAGGATGCTACCTGGACTTGATGTTTTGAGTTACAAAGAGAGGTTGGATAGACTGGCACTTGTTATTCTGGAGCGTATAAGGTTGAGTGGTGATCTTATAGAGGTCTATAAAATAATGAGGCAAACAGATTAGCTACTTAGTCAATATCTTTTCCTAAAGGTAGGGGAGTCTAACACTAGAGGGTATAGTTTTAAATTGGGAGGGGCAAGATACAAAAGTGTCCAGAGGAACAATTTTTTCACACAGAAGGTGGTGAGTGTATGGAACAAACTGTCAGAGGTAGTAGTAGAGGTGGATACAATTTTGCCTTTTAAAAAGCATTTAGACAGTTACTTGTGTAAGATGCGTACAGAGGGATATGGGCCAAATGCGGGCAATTGGGATTAGCTTAGGCATTTAAAAAAAAGGCGACATGGACAAGTTGGGCTGAAGAGTCTGTTTCTATACTGTAAACCTCTATGATTCTATAACTCTATGGTTCTTATCAACTTTTACACATGCTCCAGAGAAAGCTTTCCTTTTGATTGTATCACAGCTTGCAATGGCTCCTGCTCTGCCCAGTACCGCAAGGAACTATAAAAGGTCGTGAATGTAGCCCAATTCATCAAGCAAACCAGCCTCCATTAACTCTGTCTACCCTTCTCGCTGCCTCAGCAAAGCAGCTAGCATAATTAAGGACCCCACGAATCAAGCATTCTCTCTTCCACCTCCTTCCGTCGGGAGAAGTCCGAGTCACATATCAATCAACTCAAGAACAACTTCTTACCTGCTGCTGTCAGACTTTTGAATGGACTTATCATGCATTAAGTTGATCTTTTTCTACACCCTAGCTATGATTGTAACACTACATTTTGTACTCTCTCTTTTCCTTCTCTACGCACAATATGCTTTGTCTGTATAGCACATAAGAAACAATCCTATTCACTGTGTGTTAATATACGTGACAATAATAAATCAAATCAAATCAAGTCAAAGGGAGATAGAGAGAAAACAAGGAATTATAGACAAGTAAGCTTAACGCTAGTAATGCAAATATTCTCAAACCTGTTATCAAGGATTTTATAGCAGAGCATTTCAAAACCGCAGCAGGGTCAGATAGAATCAGTATGAATTTATGAAGGGGAAATCATGCTTGACAAATCTATTGGAATTCTTTGGAGAGTAACTACTTGAGTTGACAAGAGGGATCCAGTCAATGTGATATATTTGGAATTTCAAAAAGTGTTTGACAAAGTGCTGCATAAGAGATTATCATGCAAGATTAAAGCACATGGGATTAGACGAAGTGTATTGAGATGAAGAGAAAACTGATCAGCAGAAGGGAAACAAAGAGTAAGAATTAATGGGTCTTTTTCAAGTTAACAGGTAGCAACTAATAGGGTACACAGGAATCAGCGTTGGGACTTCAGCTATTCATAATATATATGAATGATGTGAATGAGGGAATAAAATGTAACATTTTAAAGATTGCAGATGATACCAAGTTGGATGGGAGGGTGAACTGTGACAAGGGTGTAGAGATCCTTCAGCATGATCGGGACAGATTGCGTGAGTGGGCAATTCATTAGCAGATGCAGTATAATTGGATAAGTGTGAAGTTATTCACTTTGGAAGCAAAAACAAGAAGACAGATTATTACCTGAATGACTGTAAATTGGGAGACGAGAGTGTGCAGCGGAATCTGGGTGTCCTTATGCGCCAATCATTGAAGGTAAGCATGCAGTGCAGCAGGCACTAAAGAAGGCAAATGGTATGTTGGCCTTCATTGCAAGAGTTTGAGTGCAGGAGTAGGATGTGTTGTTATAATTATACTTGGTGAGGCCACACCTAGAATATTGGGTGCAGTTTCGGTTTCCTTTTTTTTGGAAGGATGTTTTTGCTCTCGAGGGAGTGCAGCAAATGTTTATCATGCTGATTCCGGGCATGGCGGTACTGAAGTACAAGGTGTGATTGATTAATTTAAGATTGTTTTCACGAGAATTTAGATGAATCACTTATAAAATTCTAACTAGACAGAGTAGATGCAGAGAGAGTATTCCCAATGGTGGGGAAGTCCAGAACCAGGGCTCACAGTCTGAAGGTTTGAAGACTGAAGTAAAGAGACATTTCTCCACTCAAAGAGTGGTGAGCCTGTGGACTTCATCACCACAGGAAGTAATTGATGCCAAAAGATTGAATTGATTCAAGAGGTGGCTAGATATAGCATTTGGGGCAAATAGGATCATAAGTTATGAGGAGAAAGCAGGATTAGGCTATTGAGTTGGATGATCAGCCATAATTGTAATGAATAGTGGAGCAGGCTTAAAGGGCCAAATAGCATTTTTCTGATCCTATCTTTTATGTTTCATGTATGGCAAAATTACTCTTTGAAATGTGCACAGAAGTTCTCATTGGTAGTATTTAATCACTCTTGGTAACATACAGTGAAGTTATCTGTAAAATAAGAGGGGGTGGCACAGCTGGTTATGGACAGCATGGTGGCGCAGTTGTTGGCATTGCTGCCTCACAGCACCAGGGACACAGAATCAATTACGACCATGGATGACTGTCTGTGTGGGTTTCTTCTGGGTACTCCAGTCCATTCCCACACACCAAAGATGTACAGGTTAGGTGGATTAGCCATGCCAAATGCGTGGAATCACAGAGATGGAATAGGTGAAAAGGCCTGATTAAGATGCTCTGTCAGACAGTTGATGCAGACTGTAGGGATTCTATGATTCCCGGGAGGAGATTTCCCATCCCATCCACCACGAGAATCATAGAGGGTGGAGGGAGGAACCATGCAGCAGTCCATTGACCTCAGGTGGGATTTTCCAGTTTTGTGGTGAGCGCAGCTGGAAAAATCCCATCCTATGAATAGGAAAGCTTTCTCTTAGTAGCACAATCTGGTGTTACTTTTGGCAATACACCTTTTGGCAAATTACTCCTGAAAATACCAAAATTACACATGGCAGTGCACACTAAAGCTAGTTTGGTCATATTGACTTAAATTACTCCAGATAATGTTGCATCAGAATGACATTCTGGTGATACACACTAAAACTCTGCTATATTAGAAAATAATTACTTTTGGCAAGATATGGCAAAATTTCTAAAGTTATTGTTACCAACTTTAAGGGGTGACCTTACTACCTAATACTTACAGTAGAGAATGGCATAAACAAACAGCACCTGTGAGAACTCAGCCACCTCTCCTGGAAGATAAATGGATTATAAAGCAGAACCCGAGTGTTCATATTTCCCTCAAATAGACCCGCCAAGCAGGACTTTGCTGAGAGCAATGATTTGTAGAATCATCCTTCTACAATACACTTTAATACTTACATCAAATCTATTATTAGCAACATGGCAACATAAAATGAAATAATTCTTAGAAAAGTATATCAAAATTACTCTTGATACTGTACGATGGTGTCTTCTCTGTCACATGCTCTGAAATTACTCTAACTCATACACAAATGAGACTTGCTGATAAACATTCTTAATTTCTCTTTACAATATATGCAGTTAAATTATTTTTGGCATAAAATATTAAACATACATTTGTAGAATAGTTTAAAACCATGCATGCACTTAGCAGTATTGTCCATCAAAAGGGAATGGTGATCATAAATAGATTCAAAAGAAGTTAGGACAAGTTTGAACTGGAACATTTGAGAGACAGGACAGAAGATGAGGCAGATGCTAAATGTAGAGATGGACTATTGGAGAAGATTTTTGATAAATGATATTTGATCTGATGGGCATAATTTTAGTTGTTCTATTCTGTAGTTTGCTATTCATTTAAGTTCTTCTTTGTGATGATAGTTGCTGTTATTTTGCTCTTAATTTTTTGATCTTTCCTATCCTACAAGGAGTTTGTTTACTATTAATTTTAAAGAAGGCTTTGACATATGAAGTCTGTCTTTTCACTTTATACATGCCAACTGACCTCCCATTTCCAGGATTACTGACTTTATTTCTGATGTGCACTATTTACAGGACTTTTTGTTTCATATCTACAAAAATGCTGAATTTAATTAGTAGTGTAAACTATTATACTCAATCGCGAATATTGCATTACAGAGTCACCAACACATTCTCAATTCCAATACAGCTTTCAAGAAACACACTTTCAAAAGGCTTGACAAATATTTTGTACAATATAAAGTAGAATGTTAAAAACTAAATGGAAAAAAAAACATTTTCCTACTCAACGCTTTGGAAAGTACTTTACACTTGGTAATACTCACTAAAATTACTCTTGTGGTGTATACTAAATTTACACTTGATAATAAACAATCAAGTCACTCTATGTAATATTGCCACCAGGATAGAGAAGGTTCAAATGAAAATAAATTGAGGTTTTAAAATTGATGAAGCATTTCCATAATGAATAGGGAAAGGCTATTTCCGCTGGCTAGGGATTTAGTGATAAGGGGCTATCAATTTAAACATATTACTGAGAGTCAGAAGAGATGCAAAATTGTTGAACCACAGAATGATTTTGCAACTGTGAGTCATTAAGAAACATTGCATCTTTATATGGTAAATTGGATAACTGTTTGAAGCAGAGAAAATAAAGGTGTGTTAGAAGAGGGAGAAGTTTTAGATTACCCTGCAAAGAATTAGCATAGACAAGTCAAATGACGATCATTAATGCTGTACACACTCTTGCTTAATTAACTATGATTGATAATTTGTATTAAAATAGCCGTTGGTACTATCTAAAATTATTACCAGTACTAAACAAGAATTGATTATGGATAAGGTACTCTAACAATTGTAATATACACTGAAATAATAAATTTCTATTGATAACATGCACTGAAATTGCTTTAGTTAATAACGACAAATTATTATTGGTAATAGACAGAATATTAATCCTATTTTGCATAAATTAGTTTATTGAAATTCTGTTGATAACCTGCACACATTATTGCTAGGTAATAGCAATTATTCTTAATTATTCTTAATAATATATTAAGAAATTAATTCTTAATAAGAAATTATTCTTAATAATATATACGAAAGCAAAACTAAGTTTGCTAAGATGCGCCAATGTTATTGTTAACATACATCAAAATGCAACCTCAGTGAAGTACGCGATACTGAAAGTTGCATTACACAGAAAATTAATGGGCACTGCACAGGAAGAATGCTGTCATCCAAATCTGACATATCTATTTCGTAAAGTTAGTTCCAAAGATCAATTTTAAACCCAAATGCTATTAATCGTGAGTGCAGTGCTTTGAGGTTGTGGGTGGAGGTTAGCTGAGATATTTGGGACTCAAAAAAAAGATAATTCTGTGACCCGTTTCTTTCTCAAATTGTTGTCCGTCCATCATTGCGAGAATTGGGAGAATTCCTTCAGGCAGACAAGCCTGTCGCTGACACACTCGCTGTTGTCAGCACCCGCTTAGCGTCGGGCAAGCAATTGGGTGTCGACTTGGAGTTTCAGCTCTCTGACAGGCTTCCGATACAAGAGGGAAATCGGCTTCGGTGTTACAACATCCCATCCGATTTGGGGGAAAGGTTCTCACAATGAACAGTAGTTCACACGAAATGTTCAACCTGTTTATCGGCTCGAGCCGATAATTTACTTTGATAATTTATTAGTGTAGATGTGGCTACACTTACATTGCAAGTCAATGGCAACATATGTGTACTGTTTGTAGCGTTTTCCTGTGTTTATCAGTATTTTAGTGAGTTTGTGTCAGTGTTTCTGTGTATCTGCGTCAGTCTCTCTGTGTGCTTGTGTCAGTATTTTTGTGTATGTCAGTATTTCTGTGTTCTTATGTCAGCGTTTCTCGGACTGTGTGGTTGTGTCCGTGTTTTGTGCACCTGTGTCAATGTTTTTTGTGTGCGTTTGTGTTTCCGTGTGCTTGTGTTGGTGTTTCTATGTATCTGTGTCAGTGTCCCTGTGTGTTTGTGTCGGTGTTTCTCTGTTTGAGTCAGTGTCTCTGTGTGCTTATGTTATTGTTTCTATGTGCTTGTGCCAGTATCCCTTGTGTTTGTGACAGTGTTTCTGTACGTGTCAATATTTCTGTGCGCTTGTGTTACTGTCTCTGTGTGCTTATGTCAGTGTTTCTCTGTTTGAGTCAGTGTCTCTGTGTATTTGTGCTAGTATTTCTGTGAGCTTGTGTCAGTGTCTCTGTGCGTTTGTGTCAGTGTTTCTCTGAGTTAGTGTCTCTGTGTGCTTGTGTCAATGTTTCTCTATTTGAGTGAGTGTCACTATCTGCTTCTGTCAGTGTCTCTGTGAACTGGTGTCAGTGTTTTTCTGTGCTTGTATCAGTGTTTTTGTGTTTGTGTCAATGTTTCTGTGTGCTCGTGTCAATGCCTCCGCACATTTGTGTCAATGTCTCTGGGTGCTTTATCAGTGTCTCTGTCAGCATGTATCAGTGTTTCTGTATATCTATGTCAGTGTCTCTGTGTGCTTGTGTCAGTGCCTCTGTGAGCATGTGTCAGTGTTTCTGTATATCTATGTGTTGAATGTGTTTGTGTCAGTAATTCTGTGTGTTTGTGTCAGTGACTGTGAGTGTGTCATGTTTCTGTATAACTGTATCAGTGTTTCTGTGTGCTTATGTCAGTGTCTATGAGCAAATATCAGGGTTTCTGTATATCTATATCAGTGCCTCAGTGTTCTTGTTTCAGTGTTACTGTGTGCTTGTGTCAGTGACTTTGTGTGCTTGTGTCAATTTTTTTGTCTATTGTATTAGTGTTCTTTGTGTGCCTGTGTCATGTTTGTGTCTCTGAGTTCTTATGTCAGCGCTTGTTTTTGCTTGTGTCAGAGTCTCTTTGCCTATGTCAGTTTCTCAATGTGCTTGTGCCAGTTGTTCTGAGTGTTTGTGTCAGTCTGTCTGTGTATTTGTGGCAGTGACTCTTTGTGCTTGTGGCAGTGTCTCTATGTGTTTCTGTCAGCATTTCTGTGCATATGTATCGGTGTATCTGTGTGTTTGTGTCAATGCTTCTGCTTTGCTATTTCTGTAAATCTGTATCAGTGTTTCTGTGCCTGTGTCAGTGTCTCTGTGTGATTGTGTCAGTGTCACTGAGTGTATGTGTTAGTCTGTCTCTATATCTGTATCTGTGCCTCAATAAGCTTATGTTAGTGTCTCTGTGTGCTTTTGTCAGTATATCTGCATATCCATGTCAGTGTCTCTGGGTGGTTGTGTCAGTGTTTCTGGGCATGATTTTATGGCCTTGCTCATAGAGAAAGCCCCCCCCTCCCTCCACCCACAAGGTCAACAGACCTTCTCATTGTCTGGCCCTTATCCACTTTGATTTCCATGACAGGCGCAGTGGTAAAATTCTGGCCACTGTGTCTCCACATGGTTTTGTCAGTGTTTCTGAGTGCTTGTGACAGTGTTTCTATATGCTTGTGCCAGTAACTCTCTGTGCTTATGTCAGTGTTTCTGTGCATCTATGCCAGCGTTTCTGTGTCAGTGTTTCTGTATCCGTGTGTCAATAACCCTGTGTGCTTGTACTCTGTGTGCTTGTGTCAATGTTGCTGTGTATTTGTATTAATGTTTCTGTGTATCTGTGTCAGTGTTTCTGTATGCTTGTGTCCATGTTTCTGTGTGCTGTGTTAGTGTCTCTATGTGCTTGTATCAGAGTTTCTGTGTTCTTTTGTCAGTCTCTGGGTGCAACTGTGTCAGTGATTCTGTGTATTTGTGTCAATGATACTTCTTTCTGTTTGCTTGTGCTGGTCATATTCTGTGTTTCCCCTCAAGTCCTTCTTTTTGTGGATTTTTGCTGATGTTTCTTTATGCCTGTGTTAGTATTTCTTTATAATTGTCTTGGTGATTTGTCTTAAGAGCAATGATTTAAGTAGTTCTGTGTATTTGTGTTGTTACTTATTATTGCCGTTTTGTTACTGTCAGTGTTTATGGTCATATTTATGAGTTAATGGCTGTATATAAGAGTATGTACGCAATAAAAACAGATGAAGTGGATAAACTCAGCAAGTCTGACAGCGTCTATGGAGAGAAACAGATTGGCCTAAGTGACCCTTATGCATAACGCTAGAATTTCTACGAATGTAGATGCGTATCCGCTCTTAAGTTTTAGTGTTATCACGTTTCTCCGAGAAATTTTAGGCTTGAAGTGACGTTCATTCCAGGCAATAATTGTTTTCTTTTAAATTTTATTCAGATTTCTGGCAAAAGTCCATTACGAGCTAAACAGTGAGGAAGTTTTGAGACCGACTTCTGGTCAATTCCAATGTGCGATTTCCACTTTAAAATCCAGTCATTTGTTGAAGCCGTGCAGGAGGGTGACTGAAAGTGCTGAGGGAATTCTAGATGGGGATTACTGCCAAGTGGATAGGTGCATTGTGAGGAAACAATGTCCGGTACTTCGGGTCTGCCTGAAAAACATTACCAAGTTCTGTAACTTTATACAAGGTCTATTCAGGTGAAGATTATCCCAATTCCATTTGATCCCATCTTCCAGAGAAAAAATTACCCACCCCATCACGGCATTTACACAATGAGAATCCATTCAGGACTTGACTCCCATGCTGAGCGGCTGACAGGCCGTGTTAATTCCATCGCCCCCGAGCAGAAGGCAGAGGGGAATTGAGAAGCTTTATTCAGGACTGGGACCCGGTCTCTAGCGATCCCTCTAAGGTGCTGGGGTAGCTGGAAAGGGAAGCAAAGTGATGCATGGGAATTCGCTGGTGTTGGTTGCATTGCATGTTGACTGTGACTGCAGTCTTATTTTTGGGTATGTGTGTTCGAATGTTTAAAACATAATCTTTGCCAGGATGCCACCTTGGCGGTGTCCCATTTTGAGGAGCTAATCAATAAAGTCGATGCGAATCAATTCATTCGCTGATTAATATGCAAGGGGCAGACCATCTCAGCGAGAGAATCACCCGGGATTTACTTGTTTATTATTCCCAAGTATTGGGGGGAAAGAATCGTTTATAAGCACACAAGAATACACACAGACTGGGGTTTGGCTTATAAAGTTTCCCTTCTCTCTCATACACACAGGCGTAAAATAAGTTTGAAACCGTGTTGTTACTGGAACAAGTGGTCTAAGTCCTCGCATAATAGAGCAGCAAAAATGAAAGTTATTTCTGAAAAAGTGGTGTAACAGTCCAGGATTGCTGCTCTGGTACTTTCTTCATGGCTTATCAGATATGTGAATGACTTTGCTGCAAGGGAGATGCCACGAATCTGGCTGGGTTGAGAAACGTGAGTTTTAAACCCTGAATTCTGTGGATCGTGTAGAGTAAGAAATGTCCACTTTGGAATAATTTGACGAATTAATTCATTTGATTTGGTCAGTTTTGAAATGTGAACGAATGTGGAAGGAACTTTGACATGTATTATATATCAAAATATAACAATATTACATATACCGTACAATATATACAATATACATGCAATATGGTCAAAGTGGACTAGTGGACTGTGTACAGGAATTTTAGTTGGGAAGTGAAAAGTAATGCATATGACGGACTTGTTAAAGTCTGGGTTTTTTTTAAATCTGGAGCGCTTATGTCCTCAAAGTATGAAATAGCTAGGCACGTTAAACAAAGGGTATAAAGCTGTTGTGTTTTTCACGACAGCACAAGAGGAACAATATCTGGAGCAAGGTGGGGGACAGTATATTCGAATCAAAAATATATTTGTTTGGTAGTTACTTAGCTAAGGTGTGGCATTCATTTTTAAACATCACACTTTCAGGAGATGCGAAGGCCTAAGTGAGAGTGAGGGAAGTTTAATAGTATAGAATTCAGCTCTGTGGAGGATATGGGGGAGCTACGGTTGGTCTTCTTCGATCAGAGAAAGTGTGAGAGCAGCTTTGAAATCGCCGTTCAACATGAAGAGGAGTTTTGATCAAGTCCGGGTACTGTGTCTACCAGCCGCAGGCTGCTAACTGGGAGGCACAGATTTAAAATGATTGGCACAAGGACCAGCAACATCGAGAGGCATCTCTTGATCTTTCGCAGGGAATAGTCCTGATCAGGAAATGCACTGTCTGACAGGATGGTGAAAGCGGATGCTATGGGACCTTTCAAAAAACAATTGGACAGATACTCGAACGAAAAACACTGCGAGAGCAGCTTCAACCAGTTTTTAATAAAAGAACAGAAACTTTCAATTCTCCGACAACATATGCTGCTCAGTGGTTCCCCAGTTTATGCAAATATTCGCCCTTCCACCTGCATTCCTTGCTAACTTGTCTCTCCCCGCCCATGGCTTTTCCTTGCAACTCGCATCACTGCAGTATTCAAACTATTGCCGACCAAGGGTTTGGCATGGTCAAATCTGACAGCTTCCACGAGCTGATCTCGAAGTTGGACTTGTCCTTCAATTCGAAGTTTGTCTCATCAGGTCTTCGACATTAACATTGAATAACATTGATGGCCAGCAGTATTCTTGTGGCACGCCATCCCCAATCATTCCTGGATTTTATTCTCCCTGTTTCACCCGGGAACACCTGCAATCTGTCTCCGGGTGTAAAATCTTTACCCGGCGTCCCATCTCCCCGACTCATATGGATATTCCTGAGTGACCCAACCCCACCCCCACCCCCCTGCCGCCCTCTCCCCCACCCACACACACTTTCTGCAGTAAAACGCTTTGCAAAATCAACAAGGCGTATGCTCACCTCCTGGTGATGGTCCTCTCAGGCACTTCTCAATTCTATCCCATGTGTTCGTTGCCAAAGTATTGCCACTTGTGCCGACACATTTGCATCAGTTAAGAATACTTGAATCGGGCGAAACAGCTGAATTATTTTGGTAGCTACAGTGTGTGTAAAGGAGTTGAGTTCTGAGATTGAAATGAGGGTGATTGCATTTTATTGAAGGAAGACGATACCGACAGGAAAGCTGAACCAGAGAGCTTGGAGACAAGGATTAGTGGAGAGATGGCATGGAGTGCAGTGAAAGTTGGGAGATGGTAGGGCTTCTATAGAGTTTGAGATGTGGGGTTGGAATCACAAGGTGAAATTAACGTGTATAGATAAGACAATTATAAGGAGCTGTTGGCAATGAAACCAGTAGATTGATGTTATCAAAATGAATTGGATTGCAACGCGTGTTGAGAGGAGATGGGACGCTTAAAGAGGTGATAGAAGGAAGGATGTGTGGAAGGAAAAGAAGACGAAGGGAAACAGAACATGCTAGAGATATCCACCAGGTCTGGCGAGGGAACCTTTCAGATCTGTGACCTTTCATACGCCCAGACTTGAAACATCTGTTCCCCCCTCCACAAATGCTACTACGCCTGCTGAGTATTTCCCGATTTGATTCCAAATTTCCAGCGTTATCTTTTTGTTTTGGTTTTGTGTGGGGGACAAAAAGATAGCTGGAGCACTGAAATAGCTCTTGTGTGGAGATTGGTAGAGGGAATCACAAAGCAGAGTGCGTTGGAGAAAGAAAAATTGAGACAAAAGTTGACTTGAGTGGATAATTGATGATGGTTATGATAATAAGACATTCAGAATGGAAATGAAATCTGTTTAGTCAAAGTTGTGTGCGATTGTCAACGCAACGGGAGCTACTGGAACCTATCAATAATCATTTTACAACTTTGGGTGCATTGAAAGCTCAGATCTATATTTTGCTGTGGTCGCTACCCTCCTGATTACACCTTTGTTGCTGTAATTATATTTTGTAAAATGTTTTACAGTCTGTATATGTCTGACAGATCAAAGTATATTTGTTAGCGTATGGTGAATTTCCCGTAAATTTCCTGTCTGCAATTATGCAGTGTGTCTAATTACTACATACGACATATCTGTATGTGGTCATAGTAAATGCTTCCATTTAGATATGGTGAACAGTTTACGGAGTATCTCAAGTATGTCTGCGTGTATCTCGTATATGTCTGTTATATGCAATTGCTAATCAGTCACAAATAGCAACGCTATTATTTAAAGCAAACTCTAATACGGTTCAAAGTATTTGATTCAAGTTTAGGCCAATATAAGTTTTTATTTAGCACAAGACAGATCGAAACCAAGTAAACAAATCTATAACCAATTAATATTTCAGCTGAATATTAGCGATGTCTTGCATTTATTTAGCTCCTTCTATGGTGTCGAGTGTTACAAGATGCTTCACGGCAGTTATGGCAAAATTGGGTAGCCAATGAAAGAATGAGAATTAGTCTACATGAGCAAAGGATTGTCCAGAGAGATGAGGAGAAAGGAGACGGAGACACTTTCAGAGGTTTGGTTGGGGTGGGGGGGGGGGGGGGGAGAAGGGGTGGGCGGGGGGGGGCGATGTGAGGAGGCTGGTAAATCTGAAGTCAGGGGTTCCAATGGTGTGAGAAAAGATGAAAGTGGAGGCTACGGGAGGGAGAAATTGTGATAGCTAGGACCGTGAAGGGACTTGAGCACCAAGGTGAGAATTTGAAGTTAGACGTGTTGGAGACCGGGAGACAACATTGATCAGTGAGAACAGTAGTGATAGGGGAGTGAAATTTGATGGATGGTTTACAGAGGTAGCTTTGACTTCCGAGATGTGAAGCTGAAGGAAATTGTGGTTCACAACTGTTCACCCAACTCTCACAGCACCAAGGCATTGGGATGGCAGGGAGATACGAAATGGGAGAGAGATTGGTAATGTCGCGGTTCTTGGGGGAAAGGGACCCTAGTATCTTCAGATGATATCGCCGAGGCGTGCCAATGACAACTTGCATTTATATAGCATTTTAATGTTGTACAATGTCACAGGAAGGGAATCAATTAGAAAATCACAGCGAATCATTGAAGGAGTCATTAGGACAGGCAACATGACGACCGATCAAAGGGCGAGGTTTTAGGGAGACTGAGTGGAAATCAGAGAGGGAAAAGGAGTGAGGAGACACTTCCATGACTTGGGATCCATACAGCCGAAGGTGCAGCTACTAAGCATGGGGCAAAGCATGTGGGGGATATACAAGAGGTTGAAGTTGGAAGAATCAGCAAAGAATAGAAACCAAAACAAGAATTGCTGGAAAATCTCAGCAGGTTTCACAGCTTTTATGAAGAGAGAGAATTGAGCCAGCGTTTTGAGTCTGGATGATTCAAGTATAGATTCTAGGTTGGGGATTGGAGGAGGAGGAGGAGGGGGCAGTCTCTTTGGGTAAAGAACTGAGCGGGGAAGGAGGCTCCTGAGTGTCATTTAGGGCAGGTATGGTGGCACAGTGGTTAGCACTACTGCCTCACAGCGCCAGGATCCCGGGTTCAATTCCATCCTCGGTTTGGAGTTTGCACGTTCTCCCTGTGTCTGTGTGGGTTTTCTCCCCTTCTCCGGTTTTCTCCCATAGCCTGAAAGATGTGCAGGAAAAATTGATTGTCCATGTTAAATTGTCCCTTAGTGACTCAAGATGTAGAAATTAGGGGAATGGTTATGATAAATGCTGGGATTATGGGGATAGGGTGGAAGTAGACCTGGTAAGATGCTCTGTCAGAGAGTCAGTGAGACTCAATGGGCTGAATGGTCTCCTTCTGCACTGTTGTGATTCTATGGATTTGATATATGGGGAGGAGGGTGCTCCTGAGATAAGTTCCTGATGAGGAAGAGAGGATACTCCTAAAGTAGAGTCTAATGGGTGAGGAGTTTGTGAAGTCTTTTGAGTTTGGTGGGGGGGGGGGGGGTTCTCCTGATGTAAGGAACTATGAGAGTGAGGGAGTCTCTTGAGTTACAGTGCTGATAAGATGAGGGGAGTTGTCCTGAGTTAAGGAGCTTATAGAAATGAGAGGGTTGTCTTGAGTTAAGGGGCTGATGGGGGTAATGGGGATATCCTGAGTTAAGGGGCTGATGGAAGTGAAGGGGGTGTCCTGAGGTAAAGAACAGATGGGGGTGAGTGGGTCTCTTGAATAGGTTGAGGGGAGATGTCCTGAGTTAAGGGGGGCTGATGGTGGAGAGGGGAATGCCCTGAGTTAAGAGGGGGCTGATGGTGGAGAGGGGAATGCCCTGAGTTAAGGGGGCTGATGGCGATGACGATTGCCAGGCTCAGCTTGGTTAGATAGCAGTGTATCCTGCCAGGCCGGCGGAGATTGAAAGAGGCTGAAGGAGGAGGGGGGGGGGGGGTTGCGGGGTAGGGGGTGAAGAGCACGTTCACTCAGTCAATCCTGTAACCGCACTAAATGGCATTAGGACCGATTGACTGGGGGGAGGGGGGAGGTATTTGAATTAATTC
The DNA here is from genome assembly GCA_024679065.1 of Sphyrna mokarran. Taxonomy (NCBI): domain Eukaryota; kingdom Metazoa; phylum Chordata; class Chondrichthyes; order Carcharhiniformes; family Carcharhinidae; genus Sphyrna; species Sphyrna mokarran. The sequence goes on along the minus strand of JAGIQG010000009.1, from coordinate 71,426,580 downwards.
GGCACTTGTGTGTAAATAGCCGAAGAGGGAGTGGAGCTGCTTCTGATTGAATTCGCTCCGGGTGAAGAATAATCCATCAGCAAAAAGAAGCAGCAGAGCCACCGCTTTCGGTGCCAGGCCTTTGGCGGTGGAGGTGTGGGGAGGGGGAGGGGGTGAGATCGAGAGTGCCTGCAATACCTGCTGCAGTTTGAATGACTTCCATGAAGTGAAGGGAAAGCAAGTCTGGGTGGCGCATTGGTACTAATGAAGCCCCAATGAGTGGAGAGCCCGCCCCCTCCACAGCCAGGGATCTCCTGTTATGGTGAAGTCTCGCCCCCTGGAGGGAGCACCCTCGCCGCCTGATTGGCAGCTAGCAGCCGATGAAGTCATGGTGTCCTGGGCTGAGTGGATGATAGAGATGTGGATGGATCAGTGAGGAGGGAACCCCGCATCAACACAGGCTACTGGGCCACTGGATTTATTTACTGATATCTGGACGCATCGCTTTGGAAGACAGGGCTGGATTTACATTGTGCAGAGAGACACATAGCTCTCTTATTTTTATTTTTTGTCTTTTTTTTTGTTGGGGGGGGTGGAGGGAGGGAAAAGGTTGGGGAGGGGGGGGGCGACTCTATTTTTTTTTGGAAAATGATGCAAAGTGCAGCCATGGCCACAGAGAGTCCTGGGAAAGGAGTTCGGGAGCTGTTGGGAGTCACGGTGCAACGTAAGGAGCTTTCAATACAGGGGACGTTCAAGAGCTGCGGGAAACCTGTTTCATTTCATCCCCCACCCATTCCCCCCCCACCACCACCTCCCACCCCCATACACCCACCTGCCAGCTGCAATACTTTCTGGGGACCTGGGTGGTGGGTAAAACCTGTCTTTACTGATCGAGGGATTGCCTGGTAGAGAGGGTGGTAGGAAGAAAATATCAGAGAGGGACATCGGATGAAAAAAGGCTGTCTGCAGGAATTGGAGCAAGAATTTAAAGGCCAGCTTAGGGAGCACAGTGACAGTTTACTATCGATGGCAATTGCGATATAAACTCCAGATTGGGTCAGGAGTGTTGCAACTTTATCATTAGGAACGGTAGGAGATTTATTTTTTTTTCACATATATATTTAAAAACGGTGGTTTCCGGTTAGGTCAGCGAAGTACAGGGGACAAGTAATGTCCTAGAACAAGACAGCGTTCCCGTTGCAAAGCGAATATCGCAGCATGGATAAAGTTCGATATATCCCACTCACTGGATAATGATAGGCGGGGGGAACAGTCACTGAGTAACTTCAGTCCGCTGAAACAGGACCTGTCACTTCAGCTGAGATTACGGATGGTATAAAAAAAATCAACCTGTATATCATCGGCAGAATAGATTCAATCGTGGGAGCATCCGATGTGAACCAGCGGCCAGGGGATGGGGGGGGGGGAGGTGGTTGGTGGAGAGGGGGGATAGGGAGATGATAAGGGGTGTGTGAATCTAATCCGGGGTAGAGAGGTGTAGGGTAGCGGGGTGATGTTGGTACCTGTGATACCACTCGGGGTGAGGGTACCTTATCCATTCTGTACACACGCGGGACCTGAAATGGGGAGGGGGCGGGGGAGGGCTGCCCCACCAAAATGGCAAGCTGCTTGGTGCAAATATTTAGAAGACGTGGGAAATGTTCTGAACATTTTTTTTAATTAATGTGCAGTTTGTCAGTTCTAATCTGCCACCAATAAGGCCTGTTAATAACCCATAGTATATTTTTAACCTCTTTCTTTCTCTGGCTGAAGAGTGCATATATTTATGTATCAAATACTAACATTTATCAGGGTTCCAAACCTGTGTGAAAACTCGCTGGTAAGTCTGCAAGAGTGCAAACCTTGACACACTCAATGGTGAAGATTCTCGTATCTAGACTGGGAGCAGGGGAATTTTATAACGTGTGTCATGGAGAAAAGTGGATGTAGAAAGATATTTTGAGTTACTACTTGCTAAGAGAATGCGATCCTCTTAGGGTAACTCTGATCTCTGTCCCGATCAGCAGAATAAAGCTGCAGCATCAGGTTAACTTGCTTCAAGCGAGCTGGCAACTAACAGTCGCATCAAGCCGCCCCGAGAAACAATTGGGAATCACCCACTCTGTGAAGTTATTGGTCTTAACAATCTTTCAGGTGCCGGCCATTTTGGAGGGGCTGTTTCGGATCTTGCAACCCCCCACCCCCCCACCCCCATCCTCATTTCACTTCTAAAGCACCTTCAAGTTTTGATTCAACTTCATATGTGTTTGATTCATATTGCCCGGTTCCCCAATCCATACGGCTTCGGTTGTCAATGCCTTCTGTAATGGAATATAAAGCAAATATATTCCACATCAGTACAATCCTGTGTAAAATAATTCCAAGTCCTCACACTCTCTTTCCTGTAATTGTAATTCTTTTAAGACATATTTGTATTTTTAAAATAAATGTCACAATGGTGAGAACCTAAACACTTTCTCTCTGAACGCGACCAAAATCAAGGTTTAAACGTTTGTGGAAAAGATAGGTTTGGGCACCGGGGATTACCTTTCGTCTCTTACTTTGAGTCAATGATAGGGAGTCTTCTCAACTTTTAAAATTTTAGACAGGGCCTCATTTCATCCATTTCTCTCCCTCTTATTTCGTTCATCTCCAGCTCAATATAACTGTTTCGGTGACAATTGAGAAGTATTTTTTGTGTGTCTGTATCCGATATATTTCAAATGCTATCCCCATGTTCTGGTAAAAGAAATATTCCACTCAGAAATCCTCTACCTCTGAAATATTCTCAATCTGCCGAATATGGTCCGCTGAATTTACTGGCAGTTTCACGATGAAGCTGCTCCGGGTCTGTTTCACTGCCTGTTTCTCAGAATCGGAACACAAGCATGTCACAGCTCACAGGATCAACGCTGACTGCTTGTGAAAGAATTTCACACTTTTCTATTGAAAGGCGAATTTTTGCGTTTCTCTGCGCCAGGCGGCAATCCTAACTGAAAAAGGAAAATGGTTAGGAATAATAAGTGGGCTGAGTGAGAATCCTAACCTCTGAACAGAATTGATATTCTCGAAGTTAACAGTCCTGTTTAACCAATTCAACTATGGTTTATCTGGGTAAGATCCCTCAGCAGATATCAGCTTATTTTTCGCTAACGAAGAGTCATCCAGACCTGAAACGTTGGCTCTTATTCTCTAACCACAGATGCTGTCAAACCTACTGAGATTTTCCAGCATTTTTTATTTTTGTTTCAGATGCCAGCATCCGCGATAATTTGTTTTTATTTTTCTTCAGATTGTTTCCGCATTCTGTCCATCCAAATTCTTGCCTCCGTTCTTGCCTCCTTCATTTATTTTGCTGAGATTTATTGTACCATGATCTATGATTCTGTGTTCGCCTCCTTTTGTGTTTAACCCTCACTCTCCGTCAGTTCCTTCACAAATGTATATTTTCTCCCCCCCCCCCCATAGCGATTGGTATTCTATCTCTGTAGGCTTATTTCCCATCGTATGGTTATTAACTTATCTTCTTCTCCCTTTTTGCTGCAGAGATTCCGCTGTGCGCAGGCTGTAACCAGCACATCCTGGATAAGTTCATCCTGAAGGTAGTGGACCGCTCTTGGCACAGCAAGTGCCTGAAATGTGCTGACTGTCAGGCGCAGCTGACCGACAAGTGTTTTTCCAGGGGCGGGAACGTGTACTGCAAGGAGGACTTTTTCAAGTGAGTCATCTCGGGGTTGCATGTGGCTATGGTCAAGGGGATGGCATTTGTCCAGCGAACACTGACTGAGGGAAGGAATGGGGTGCGTGGCTTTACAGAAAGAGTACCAACTTCACTCACCCAGTGTCAATTCCTACCGCATCCACTGCATTGACCCTGGAGAGGGAATATGCAGTGTCCATTGACCCGCTTGGGACCTTTCATGATGCCACATGGTACAGAGAGGGTGATTTGATATACAGAATTTTAATCATTATTTGTACTCTGCGGCTAAGTAGTTACCGTTTAGTATATAGTGCTGTCTTGGGATGCTTACCGTAATGTTTTACCTTTCCCCCCTTCTAAGTGTGCCCCCTCCATTGTAACAAACGAAATGTCTACATTGATATTGTCACTAGAAAAAGTGTACAAGATTATGAGAGGCATGGACGGAATGGATAGTTAGAAGTTTTTTCCCAGTCAATAACTAGGGGGCATAGGTTTAGGATCGAGGGGTAAGGTTTAAAGGAGATGCACGAGATAGCCTTTTTTATACAAGAGATTAGTGGGTGCCTGGAACTCTTGCTGGGGGAGTTAGTGGAAGCGAGTACGGTAGTGACTTCTAAGGGGCGTCTTGACAAGTACATGAATAGGATGGGCATAGAGGGATATGGTCCCGGAAGGGTAGGAGGTTTTAGTTACGTCGGGCAGGATGGTGGGTGCAGGCTTGGAGGGCCGAAGAGCCTATTCCTATGCTGTAATTTTCTTTGTTCTTGTTCTATCTACTCAGCCAGCAGTCTCATTTCAACGAGATTCAAACTTACACAATTTCCTTACGGTCTTTTCAAATTAACATTGACTTGTAAAAATCACAAATTCTTCATGTTTGATGTCATTTAATGTTTGATATATTAACCTAGGTTTCTGGTGTACGAATTCCGACAGATTCAGTGACTTATGTGGGGTGTATATTTACAGTTGTAAATAGAAGCCGTATCAATACAATCCCTTCCACGCTTACAGGCCACACAGCAGCAATCCGAGTTAATCTGCATGTACAGCTGGTGTGCTACATTGAGTGCTCTGTTGCCCTCATTCTGTGTCACGTCAGATTCGCCAGAAAACCGGGACAAAATGCATAGGTCAGATCAGGAAAAAGACAGTTAAAGAGGGGCGGGACTGTTTAAATAACAAGCCACAACAGAGAGGGGCGGAAGATTTCCTGTTAAGAAGGAAAGGATAAAGTGCTTCCACTGTTTCAAGCGAATAGGTTAGATCGAAGTGAGATAATTGACCAGATAGTTTCTGATATCACTAGGAGTACTCACATTGGGCTGGGCTACCCAGATGGGCGGGTATACAGTGACGGGTACTTGCTGTGGGTTTAGCATGCTTGTATCAATATTATAAATCAGTTCCAGGTGATTCGTGCCAATATTATAAAACCTGTTGCATATGTGTCGATAGTTTGTCGTTTCGGCGCTGAGAACAATATACAATTCGTAATTATTTCGATGCACTTTGCCAATTTGAGATCCTCATCTGGCAAATGATTCGGTCTGCCCAAGTTTGCTGACCTTTACTAACAGTGGAACAGTCTTGGGCGGAAATATATTCCGCAGATTTCGCTCCGTGGCCCAGGCCTAATATTGGTCCAATATTTTAAACAAGTTCTAGCGGGCCGCAGACACGCACACCACCGGCTTCATTCACCTTTCCAGAAAGTGCCGGTCTCAAGGAAAGGGCATTAAGAAAGGAAATGTGACTGATTCGTGGGAAGGATCTGACGGCGAATGTTTCAGCCTTAGCTAGAGTTTGTACACAGCAAAAATATTATTATTAAATTAGTACTGTTAGAAAGTAAATCGTCCAAAATAAACTGAGATATCCCAAGAGCAAACTAAATGTGTATTTATTATATATATATTTAAATATATATATAAATTTAAATAAAGAAAAAGAAAGCGATGAGCTGTCTGATAGGTAGATAATAATAGGTATCTTTATCGAGAGAGGTACAGATTACAATTTAATACACTTGCTTCACTGGGATGCTGCAGGCGGGCTAGTTAGGATAGGGAAGGAAAGAAGTCCACTGGATTTCTTGGTTGATAGCTGGTATGTTGCAACTGCGAGAGAAAACAGTAGCCGGCTACATTTGGAAAGTCTTTTGTGGAACTGAAAATGGCTGGAATATGAACGAAAAAAAATGTTGGCGCAGTACATAAGGAAAGGTGATTTGAAACTGGGACCTGTTTTCTTTGTCTAGTTTTTCGACAGACCTTTCATTTAAGCCATTTCATTTTCCTTCCAAGTCGTATAAAGATACCACCTATAGATAAAATCCTGTGTTTGAGAAGTTGCTCTATGGTGTGTTTGGTCTTTTTAATTCAGGTTTCATGTTATGCTCTCTCTCTCTCTCTGCTCTCGCCGTTCTCTTGTATTTCCGCTCCTTCTGATTTATTATCCTGCCCCAAATGCGGAAGATTAACGTCTGCGGGTTTCCCACCGAATTATAGTGAAAATCCCAACCTTTAATCACCTCGCATCAACAGCATCTGTCACCCTCAACGCCGCTGTTTTCAGATTTGAGTTGAAGGCAGTGTATGGGGATGAAGGATTTTAAACATGCAGTGTGTGAAACAAATGCATATTTCCCTGGTAAAGGCAAATTTGGCCCTTCCCTGTTTAAATTGAGATGGAGCAAGGGTTGGGATAGGGTCGATCTTTGTTTCAAGGTGATTGTGGTTCAACCTGCAGATTGTGTAGTTTCTCTGTGTAAGCGGGACTGTTCCGTCCCTGGCGTTTGGATCAACAGTGAGATTGGAATTATCTTTATTTGGAGATAAAGTGCCATCACTATTTCTATAAGGCCGAAGCAATTATGCGATCACTGCTTAAATTTGGGAAGATTATTTAACCGGGTTATTTTTAAGATAATTGTCGGAATACGAACCTTATTCTGGTCTTACACTATTCACACCTCTACAAGGGTGCAGAGTCTGAATATTGTTTAAAAGGGACCCGTTTCAAAAATCGGAATAATGTGCCATCCTTGGTTAAGTCTAAGTGATCTTTCAAATCGGAATATTGCCTGATCTGGAAAGTAGCAATGTGAGATTTTTGAATGGTGCATCTGTTGGACGGTCGATAAGACAGATTTTTATTTAGAATTTAGGGAAGAAATCTCCCAACTTTAGAAAACCAAGAATCAGAGATTGTTTTGAGATGGAATTGCTATAAAACCCATTCCTTGTCTTGTGAGCGGCTTGTGTGGCACTACCGTGTCGGCGATGGATATTTTACAGGAGGAATGGAGAGTCAGTGGGCAATACTCGATCGTCCAGTTAGCGATTCATCGTGCGATTCCCAATTCCTCTGTAAAAACGTTTCACACGGGTCAGCAATAACACCCCTTAGAGAAACCGCAAAAGAAAACTAAAATAAAACAGAATGCGTTCATTGCTAGCGTGACTGAAAAATGATTTTTGTTTAGAGAACACCAGTTAGAATTTCCACTCTACCATCCTGTCTGCCCGGTTTCAGCGACTTCAAACTGAGATTGGAGCCCACGAATAAAGAAATAAAGCTGTGAATTTATCTCTTATTCACCCTCTTTTTGATGAGGCACAAACGGTGACATTTCATCTGCTTTACGCGTCTATCTCAAACGGAATTAAAGTCGGAGGTTCTGTTTATGTGAAGCAAATATCTGATCATCTACAAAGTAAATCCCTGTTTAGCGGTACACGGTTTTGAAACAAGAGCATGAATGCAAGTTAAAAATAGTTTAATAACCAGGGTCGGGTAAGGGTGGATCCTAACGGGCAGCCCGAATCAAATCCAGTTCACAGGCTGCTGAATTAAATCTAGGAAATTCGGATCGGGAAACTGAACCGAAGGCAAAGGGATTAGTTTAGTGTGATCAGGATTTCAGTTCTAAATGTGACTGGAAGTGAAATATGAGCCGGATTAGAGAGTGCAGTGAGAGCCAGACTAGGGGATGAAGTGTGAACCGAATTAGAGAGTGCAGTGTGAACGGATGAGAGGATGCAGTATGAGCTGGATTAGAGGGTGTAGTATGAACAATATTAGAGGTTGCAGTGTGAACCGGATTAGAGTGTGCAGTGTGAACAGATTAGAGGATGTAGTGTGAGCCAAAGTAGAGGGTGAAGTGTGAGCCGGATTAGAGGGTGCAGTGTGAGCTGGATTAGAGTGTGCAGTGTGAATCATATTAGAGTGTGCAGTGTGAGCCGGATTAGAGAATGCAGCGTGATTGGATTGATAAATATGAAATGGGATTTAGACTGAGTGTCAGGGGATATCTCTGTGCTTTTTCACCGGAACTAACCTACATTCTTTGATAACCCGCTCCAACTGGTCTTTCTGATCATTTTGGAGAATCGCTCCTCAGTTCCAAGCCGTTCTGACCAACTCAGATAGTCCGAACCTGGGGTCTCGAGAACTTTCACAAAATCTATGCTTTCCATTAGTAAATCGGGACTGCGAATTGGCTCAATGATTAAGGTGGAAGTGTGCCATGCTGCACATTAATGTAAAGGATCTTAAAAAAAACAGCTCCCCATGTAAACATTCCTCTTTGAAAAATTAAATATATTAATTGCAAATATATATTTTTCACACATTGAAAGAACTGATTCCAAGGGCTCTTGATGATGAGGCCCCACAGCGGAATTTGGCTAACTCGGTGTGTGGAGACATGACTGTCCACAATTAACAATCAGATTGATTAGCGGGATCACTCATTCACTGATCGCTCTGATGTGCGAGACCTCCTTATATTGCCGGCACTCCATAAAAAATGAAAGTTACGAAGCGAATGCTTGGAATGAACTGGGAAAGCATTTAATCCACTTCCTTAATTGCTCCAAAAAGAACATTCGAACTGAATCCAATTCATGGTCCTCACAAAAGAGACAAGCAAGGTCCAAGCTGACAAGATAAGGCGTCGCACCCCATCTTGGCTTTGACCTGACGCCTCATTCAAAAGGCTGAACGGCTCAGAAAGGCTAATATTCATAGCCAAAGTTCAGGAGTTAGTGAATGATTCGTTCTGTGTTTACCTCTGGCGCGTTTGCCTCTTTTTAAAAAATTCCTACAATGTTCATTTCCACTGCAAAACAGTTACTCAAACAGAAAATGCTTAAGTCTCAAATGTTACAGAAATTAGTTATTCAGATATGCGGATGGATAGTTGTGTGTACATATGTGTGTGTTCAACCCAGGGACTGGTAGTAATCGAGTTAATTCGCCCTCCCCCCACATACATCCAATTTCCTCATTCGAAGTAGATTTATTTTACAAGACTGTGATAACACTGATTGTTATGTTGTTGCTCTGGGTATCACAGTGCAGGAAATATCTGAATTTCAGCAGTTTGGAAACGAAGCATGGCGAATCAAGATGTGCTTGACGGAATCCTTTTGGAGCTCTGCGATTTTTCTAAGGTTCCGGAGCTCCCTTCCCCATCTCTCGAGTGGAACCATCCTTCCCTTAAATTTGGCATTCTTCTAAGGGATCCCTTCCACTGGATTCGGTGTTAAAAGCCGATTCTTGTTTGTTTTTTTTAAATCACAACTTCAGTGACAAACTGGGTTAGATTCAATGGAAGATTAGCCGTATGAGAATAGATTAAATGATTTCTTTTCAGATAAGGAGGCAAGACAAATGAGCCAGAGTCTGATGGAACACACACCAAAAATACCAGAGACGCTAAGAGAGGGAATTATATTCAATCCTTAGGAATTCTGTTTCCGGCTAAATATTGAGCATGAATGTGTGCCGGAAAACAGTAGAGTGTTCAAATAGTCCCCGGGATGAATTCTAATCAGAAATTGAGAGGGAAATTATCACACATTTTGCATATATATATACATAGGGAAAACCATGATGTCCAGCATAGTTCAGTTCCGGGGTCACTTCTGTTGACCGAGTGCAGCAATAATAAGAGTTCAGTCTGGATTTGTAGCCGAGACCAAAATAGGAAGTAGTTTGGGTTTAGTAAATCGAGGAAGATCGCACAAGGTAGCGGCAGGTGAATAGCCTCAGAAGTTGCAATTGGAATTCAGTGACAGTGAGTGCAATGTGATACATTTCGGTTTAAAAAGTGAACGGTAACCATCACACTCCTCATGACTGCGGGTTCAATGCTGGGAAGGAGCTGCAGGATTGGGGGGAGGGAGTGAGGGAGGGGTATAAATTCACATAAATATTAAAGGCAGCATCTCAGGTTGTAAAAACTGGGGAAAAAGAGCTTTAACAGAATATACAGTGCAGAAAAAGGCCCAACCTGTCCATGTCAGTGTTTATATTCCTCTCCAGCTTTCTTCCATTCTATTCTAACTCTGTCATAATCTCCTATTCCCCAATCGTTCAGGTACTTATTTTGCCTCTTCTATCAGTGCTATTCACCTCAATCAGTTCCTGTAGAAACTTTCATATTTCCACCACACAGTGGATAGAAAAGTTTCATCTAAGTTCTCTTTTTGGTTGTTTGGTCACTATCTCACTATAAGACAACACGGTGGCGCCGTGGTTAGCACTGCTGCCTCACAGGACCAGGGATCTGGGTTCAATTCTGGCCTTGGGTCACTATCTGTGTGGAGTTTGCATGTTCTCCCTCTGTCTGTGTAGGTTTCCTCTGGCTGCTGTGGTTTCTTCCTAAACCTCAAAGATGTGTGGGTTAGACTGATTGGCCATGGCCATGATAAATTGCTCCTTGGTGTCAGGAAATGAGCAAGTTGAATGCATGGGGTTACTGGGATGGAATCTGTGTGGAACTGTTGTTGGTGCAGGCTTGAAGGGGCTAAATAGCCTCCTTCTGTACTGTGGGGGATTCGATGATCCTTGTTGATGCTTCCCAGCACAGACGGCAACATTCTCTGGGTCTCCACTGTCCCAACACCTTAATCATTTGGAAGACCTCCCCTACTCTCCGCAACCTCCCCCCCCTCCCCCCCATCACTCCACCCCACCAGCCTTCAGAAGAACCCAGCCAGTCCATTCTTTCCTGATAGGTATAACCTGACACAATAAAAACAGAAGGTGCTGGGTAAACTCAGCAAGTCTGACAGCCATCTGTGGAGAGAGAAACAGGATTAACTTTTGGAATCCTGCATGATTTCTTCTGAGCTAAAAATCAGACAGACTCGAAATGTTAACTCTGTTTCTCATTCCACAGATGCTGCTAGACCTGAGTTTGTCCAGAATTTTTTCTATTTATTTCAGATATCTAGCATCCATAGTATTTTGTTTTTATTTTAACCTCAGAGTCAGTTCTGGCATCATCCTTGAAAGTTTTATTTTTATCCTGTCCAGCATATTTCTGTTCCTTTTTTATAATATGGTAACTGGAACAGCACACAGTACTCCAATTGCGGTGCAACAAAGATTTAATAAATGTTCAGGATAACCTGCCTATATTTCAAATTTATCCTTACAGAAACAAACTCTAATACTTGATTTCCTTCTTTTATTGGTCTTATTGATCGGTGGCATGACTTTTAGTGACTTGTGTATTCATTCTTTCAAAGTTTCCTTTAAACTTTAGTTGTCAAACACAACCCATTGATTTTAACACGCTGTCACTTTTAACTTTTTAACACTGCTGAGGGCGTTCATTGTTTGTCAGAGTGCAGTATATTGCAGAGTGCTGCAAAGCCATGCACCCACTCAACTTTGTGAGAACCCAGATTGTTTTGTTCCTCTACCCCATTTAGATGTGTATTTTCAGGGTAGTATGTGTCTCCCTTATTTTCATCTCTAAATGTATTGCCTCATACATACCTATGCTGAAATTCATTTGTTAATGTTATCCCCAATTCAATAAGTTTGTTAATGTCTGCTTGACATTTGTTGTAGCCCCCTTCAGTGTTGACTGTTTGTCTCAATTTAGTATTGTCCGAAAAGTTTGAAATTATATTTTTCATTCCAAAGTTGAAATTATTGCTAAAAATTGTGAACAACAAGGGTAAGGGTAACAGTAGTAATCCTTGTGGGACATCACTTCCCATCCTTTGACACTCAAAATGACTATGTTTAACACTTATTCTCTGCTTTCCATCTTTCTGATGTAGAGATGCCGGCGTTGGACTGGGGTAAACTCAGCAAGAGTCTGTTTGCCTGACGAAGACGAAAGTTGAAAGCTTGCAGATTTACTATCAAATAAATCTGTTGGATTTAAAATTGGTGTTGCCAGATTCTTACTGAGTTCATTCCGTCTTTCTGCCATCAAGCTATTTATGTAGCTGACTGCATGTGTTGACTTTATCAATTAGTCTATTAGATGGTATCTTATCAAAGCAATTTTGAAAATCTAATTATTTTACAACTAGTGCATTACCATTGTTTATCCTCTGTTACATTCTCAAAGGAGTTGTTCAAGAAATGCTTTGCCTTTTGAAAGCCCTATTCATGATTCTTATATTTTTTGATTTCTGACTTTTTTCTGTTTTCCCCTTTCCTCAATATCATGGTAAGCTGACGAGTCTATTTCCTGTATTAAATATAGGTGTGGCATTATCTCTTGCCGGTCCTCTGGCACGTCACCTTTTCTGAAGATTTATTAAGTATGAGTAATAGAGTCCTTGCGATATCTTCCCTAGATTCTTTTAAAATACTTGGACACAGTGAGTTCAATTTTCCAACTGCACTCACCCTGAAACTGGAAAATCCCATCCGAGGTCAACAGATCTTTCCATAGCCCACTCCTCGCCTGATCTGATTCCTGTGGCAGGCAGGACGGTAAAATTCATCCATTATGTCCATATTGTATGCTATCCTCTTTGAGAAAAAAATGAACTCCGATGCAAAGAATTATATAGTATAGAATTGTGGATTTTACGTCCTTATAGAATACAAAAGTCAAAATGTAATGAAAAACCTATGTGATATCTTTAGAAGGCATCAAAGATATTGTGTGCTGTCTTGGGCTCCACACTGTAGGAAAAGTATTGAGGTTGCAGAGAGACTGTAATGCAGATAGACTAGAACAATGTGATAACATAAAAATATGAGTAAAGGTTTGAAAAACTGGCTTATTTTTCATTACATCTAAGCAGATCATGGGAAGATGTTTTAAAAATTATATAAGGGACAATGTGGATCGAAGCAGATTGTTTTCAATAATTATGGTCAAGAATGAGAGGCTGTATTTACAAGATTAAGTATGAGAGCTTTAAAGATAGGAAAAAGATCTTCATGTAGAGCATTGTGAACCTACCGTTTATTTCCAGGATTCATGGTTGTGATAGAAATAATATTCAAGCTTACATTGAAGAGATGGACAAAAGAAAGGGGATTTCATTGATATGGGAAGAGTGTGAGTAACTGATTACAAAAATACCCGTGTATAGATGATAAATGTCAGTATAGACTGGTAAGGCCTGAAAGGCTTGTTTTCATGCTATAGAGTCAAATGACCCTTAATCTTAATTTACTCCACAAATTCTAACCATTTATTCTCAGGATATTGGTCTTGCAAGGCCACATTTCTTATCTTTCCTCAGTTGCCATGTGTAGGTGATAGTGAGCCTTGTCCTTGAGCTGCTGCAGTCCTGCAACAGGGTTGAGTGGGAAATTCAAAGGTACCAACCGATTTAGTGATGATGAAAGAATGGCAATGCTTGCCCAAGTCAGCTGGTTTGCGATTTGGAGCAGGTGCTGCTGATGTTATGGCCAACACTTAATGAGTTGAAGTAAATTCTGCACTAAAATTTGAATTGCTGGAGAATTTGAATCACATGTGGCTTTGAATTAAGATTGCACATAATGGAGTGTTAGCTGAGAGATAAATCATGTTTGTTCCCTCCTTTCAGCCGGCTTGAACTTACTCTAATCATGCTCCATGCCATTACATTTTACAATGCAGTTGTGTGAAGACTTCCACTACGGCACATTGATATGAGGTTAAAAGATCCTGTTTCTTGAAAGCAAATTTTATATTGGGCTTTTCCTTCTTTATTACTTTGGAATGTGTTGCTCTGACTCTGCATTATGTGTGTGCCTGGCTGAAACAGATGGCCTTAACTCAACGACAGATCTCGTGTTTCACTAGTTTGCAGCTAGATGCTTGAATTGCTTGCCCCCACGTTTTCTTTCTCCACCTTTGGCAACCAGAACATCAGGTTGCCCCAGCTCATTTGACTTTGGAATTCCCTCCCTAAATCTCATTGCCATCTATCCCTATTAAAAGTACCCACAAAACACATCTCTTGGACTTAAGTTTTTGGCCATTGACCTAATATCTTATTATTCGGGGGTGGGGGAGAGGGGAGGGAAATCCTGCCAATTGTTGGTATCATACGTAGCATAAAAGAAGATGGTTGTGGTGGTCAGAATTCAGTCATCACTGCTCCAGGATATCACTGCAGGCGCTCCTCAGTATAATGTCTGAGGCCCAACCGTCTTCAGTTGCTTCATCAATGACCTTCCTTCCATCATAAAATCAGAAGCGAGAACGTTTGCTGATGATTACGCAATGTTCAGCGTCATTCACAACCCCTCAGATACTGAAGCAGTCCATGTCCGAATGCAGCAAAACGTGGACAATATCTAGGCTTGAGCTGACAAGGAGAGAGTAACATTTGTGCACTGAAGTGCCAGAAATTACCATCTTCAACAAGAGAAGATCTAACCATCACCCTTTGACATTCAATGATATTACCATTGCTGAATCCCTCACCATTAACGTCCTGGGGATTACCATTGACAGGAACTGAATTGGACTAGCCATGTAAATATTGTGGCTACCAGGGCAGGTCAAAGGTTGGGAATCCTGAGATAGGTAACCCACCTCTTGACTCACCAAAGCCTGCTCATCATCTAAAAGCACAATCAGGGTTGTAATGAAATACTCTTCATTTGCCTGGATCAGTGTAGCTCCAACAATACCTCTCAAAGCTCAACACCATCAAGGACAAAGCAGCCTGATTGCTGCCTCTTGCTATCCCTTCCACAAATATTCAATCCTTCCACCAACAATGAACTGTGGCAGCTATATTTATCATCAACAAGATGCATTGCAGGAACTCACCAAGGTTCCTTTGGCAACATCTTTCAAATCCATGACCACCACCATCTAGAAAGACAAGGGCAGCAAATACCTGGGAACAACGCTGCCTGGAGGTTCCCCTCCAAGTCGCTCACCATCCTAACTAGGAAATATTTACCTTTGCTTCACTGTCACTTAGTCAAAATCCTGGAACTCCCTCTTAGTTGTCGGTGTACATACACCTCAGGGACTGCAGCAGTTCAAGAAGGCAGCTCACCAACACCTTCTCAAGGGCAACTAGGGATAGACAATAAATATTGGTCTAGTCAATGACACCCATATCCCATAAATTAATTTTTTTAAATGGGTTGGTGCCAAATTGTGTTTGATGGCCGCTTCTATGAATTGCCTTGAGGCATTTTACTACGCTGAAGTGGCATACAAATGCAAGCTTTTGTTGAATATTGAATCATTTACATTATGGAATGCAGATATACAAAAAAAGAACTATATGCCTGTCATTGGCAGCAATCAATTTGAATACTGCAGCTCTATTTCTTTGCTATAATTCCATTGTTAACCTTTGACTTGAGTTGAATTTAATGTTATCTGCAGCCCGCTGTGAATCTATCAGTGGTTAAGAACCTACAACAAACTGGTATTGAATGAAATGCAGATACTGCACTGCTGCAGAAGCAGGATCATTGCTCTTTACGGAGTGTGACAGGTCTACAATGCAGCAGTGCAGGCAGCAATGAGATCGAAGAATTATTCTAACCATTGTTGAATCATGCTGGGAAATGTACCATGCATAAAGCGGAGGATTACCTGAGAATAAGCACTTTTCTACCTTCACTGACGTAAGTAAACAGTACCACAATCAATGGCTAACAACCATTGCTCACAATACCAGTGTCAAAAAACTGGAGCAATTGTTGAATATGATGTGTTCCAAACAGGAGGGGGAGGGGGTGGTGGGGTCAGTTCAAAAGCACTGTTTTCCTCTTACAGTCTGTTCATAAACAGAATGTGTTTTGCATTCATTTGTTTTTTCATGAATAGATGGTGGCATATTTTCCCAACCCCTCAGTTTTTATGTGATCTAATTTTATTAATTATCCCACAGCAAGCTTGAATTAGGATTAAATCAGCATGTTAGTTTATAGTGTGCATTCAAAATCTAGGAAAAAGAGAATTTGCGATGTCCCACTCCACATCACACAGTAAAAGGGAAAGGAGGTTTATAGTACAATGACCACAGAAAAAAACTGAATATTGCTTTGTTTGAGTTCCAAATCCCCAAATCAGAATCCAGTGAGAAATTCTTTCATGTAGCCCTTCGGATAATTGACTAGCTGAAGACCAATATTTTAAGACTTGCTCTTTCAGGTTGCGTTGATGTTATGAGATGAAGAAAGGAAGCAAAGATTGTGTCAGTTCTGTATTTGAGGGTGTGAAATCTTCTATTAGATTGAGGTGACATTGGTTGATGATCCACCCTGATCAGAGCTTGTTTCAGTGTGGCCTATCAGTTGCATGTTAAACAGCACACTGGCTGCACCATTCAGGTTGGTAATAAACTGCATAAAAGGTCATGGTCATGGATCACATGACATGTTTCCTTTCTTCTCCATAGTGACTTCAACAAAGGATGTTTATCCAACATCTGGAATTTGTCTTTGCTTTTAAGACTGATAATGTCTCCGCCATTACGGGTTGAAAGGGTGCCATTCGTGTTGATGGTCTGGTGTTTGGGATTTCTCAACAGAATCATGGACACCACTAGCAAAGTTGGCTCATCAAATACCAATGGGATTTTTATAGTTCCTTTTGAAATTGGTCTGTACACACCCAGGTAGAGTGTTAGAAGCCCTTTAGGTATAATGAGATGTGACATTCCTGAAACAAACAAGAGAATTATTTTTTTCTTGGGATGGCTGTGTTCAATTTCAAGACAAAGAGTGAATCATCTTATTGAATCATTGTTTCTTCATTGTTCAGAAGAAAAGATCCATTTAAAATAAGGGCCGAAATTCAATGGGAATTCCCCTTGACAGCGGTGGGACAGAGAATCTTGCCTCTGGCAAGCAATGCATCACCTCCCACCAGAGGGAAACACATGGCTGGCAGACTGAAGTATCTTGCCCAAGAGCCAGCAATAAGGATAACGTTTTTAAATACATACACAGTCTGGGTTTCCGTTCTGTGTTGGAGGAACTCAAAGATAAAATTGTAAATAGGCTTATAAGAAGGAAGAATATGCAACAGCCTAATTCATCTGTGTCTATCTCAAGTAGACCAGAATGTCCTAAAATGGAACATCCAACAATGTGCCTGGTTAGTTTAACATTTTCCTACACTCTTCACCTTTCAAGTTTTTTTGCCATCTAAATTGGTGAAGGTGCGAGTTGATATTGGTGCTGAAAGACAATGGAACATGTGTGACTTAATGAACAATAGTACTAACAGTGTATCTCATTAATCAATAAGATTAAAGGATTGAGAAATAAACTGAAAAAGGACTGAACGTTAAATTTGTCATTTTTTAAAACTGCCAACAATTTACGACCTGAATGAATGAGTCAAATAGCACGAGGGGTCACAGGCTTAGGGTGAGGGGGGTAAGGTATAATTTGGATGCTAGAAGGAGTTTTTCACACAGAGGGTGGTGGGGGTATGGAATGCGCTACCAAGTAAAGTGATGGAGGCAGATACTCTGGAGTTATTTAAGAAATACTTAGATGGGCACATGAACAGAATGGGAATGGAGGGGTATAGAAAACTGATTTAAAATAGGGATCATGAGCCTTGGGAGTCCCTGGGAAGTGTGTAAATAGATGATGATATTGATGTACTTGTTTTTATCCTACAGGTGCTTTGGTCCACCTTGTTGTCTAACGAGGGGCATACACGCGATGGGTCGTGAGAGGGCTGCTCTTGGATCTTTTTCGAGAGTATCCTACTGCTTCACATCGTTAGTGTATGCTTGACCTGGACCATCTGATGGGCAACACGACAGCTCAGTGACTATCGCTGTGCTGTGCAGATACATGGATTTGGGCCTGTGTCTGTGGGAGTTTGCGCATTCTCCCCGTGCTTGCGTGGGTTTTCTCCGGGAGCTCTGGTTTCCTCCCACATCCCAAAGATGTGCTTTTAGGCTAATTGGCAAAACAAATTCTCCCTAAATTGTCTCAAATTTGGTTTTGATCCATAGATCTATAAACATGGACAGGGATCGCGTGTAGAAGTGGGAACATCGAGGTGGCAGCACGGGCTCGTTGGGCCGAAGGGCCTGTTTCCGTGCTGTTTTGTTCTTTGTTCTTTGTTCTTTGTTTGACTGCAGATTTTAATTTTTCACATTCCAGGACAGAAAGATTGTTTGAGGGCCGTTAACAATGATCACATTGGTTAAAAACATACTTGTACTATTGATTATGGTGCAGATTTTCCAGCAAAGATAATAACAGCTGAATGACATTATTATTAATAAGCAAATGAACCAATATCTTGTACTCTGAGGAAGCGATACCCATGAATTGCAACGTGTTGTTGCTCTGCCGTTATCTTAGGAGCAAGTCTAAACCCCTTGGAATAAAGGGCAACATGCAATTTAAATTCCATCACTCTTGCTGTACCTGGTTGTTAAACTTGCCATGTTTCATATGCAAGATCACCCTCTGCACATCTGTATTTAACAGTTTCTCATTTACCAAAGCAAATGACTTTATATTTCCCCACATTATACTCCATCTGCCATCCTCTTGCTGTTTCACATAACCTGTCTTTAAACCTTTGAAGACTATTTGGACCCTCCTCACAGCATACTGTTTCACATTGCTTTGTATTGCCAGCAAACTTAGTTGCACTATATTCAGTCTCTTCATTCAAATCATTACTATAGATTTTAAGTAGCTGGGGCCCCAAACTAATCTTGCAACACCAAACCAGTAACAGTTTGCCAACTTACAAATAACCAATTTATTCTTGTTCTTGTGTTCTTCTCTTTAACCAATTTTCGACCACACTATAATACTTTACCCAAAACCTATAAGCCCTTATCTAGCAACACCCATTGTAGTGGAACCTGATTTTAATGTATTGAAAATTCAAATATACTACTTGTTTTGGTCCTGTTTTTGGATTAATGTTTTTTTCAAATCCGTATTCCTGTAATTTTGAGCCCAAGCTTTCTTGTGTTTGTCTTAATCTTGATCATTTTGTTAAGTGAGACTCTTGGGGAGATAGGTCCACAGAGGTCCCGTCAGAGACAAGCTCCAGGAACAGTAGGGTTTATTGAGAAACTGTACTGCTCACACTCCAGACCTTGAATGGCTGCAGGGATGGTTTCCCGAGCAGGTCACCCCACACCTTGGGCCACCCGGCCCTTCTTCTTAACGGGGCCAAGACCTGCATAGTAACCATTCTGACATATTAATCTGAATTTCTTTGTTTCTGCGAAGTGTGGCTGCTAGATCCTATATACATTACTACTCCATGACAGTGTGCCAGAGTAGACCGAGCCATGCAGCACGTTAATGCCATGCAGGGCTGTTAGCTAGGCCACATTATATATTAGAACATTGTGACAGAATGCTATCTAGCCTGAAAGTACATTAACATACTTTTCCATAGAGTGTTAGGTCTCTACAAAAGGAAAAAACAATCTTTCTGCCTGATGTCCCATGCCAAGGTTCCCAATGTGACAAAATTTTACAATTCTTCACTAATGGGTTTATAGGCAGAGGAAACGCCAGAAAATTCCCGGAGTGGCCTTCCCACTGACCTCCCACTCATCCTGACTTTTCCAATATTTTATGCTGGAATGAGTGAAACCTAAGCCTACCTTACATCTTTGCCTTAATTGAGGCCCTTAAGTGATGAATTAAGAACCTTTTACAGCCTTGCCTCAATTTTGAAGCAAGCAGGAGTAGTTCAGACACCAGAATAAACCCCGAAAATCACCCTGTCTTGAACATGAAGTGTCATTCTTTTAACATCATGCATTACCACCCCATCTCCCACCCCAGCTCCACAAGATCTGCCTCCTGAATGTGCTCCCTCCCACTCCCAACACAAACCTCCTGGCTCTTCATCAACACTTGCATGCCCCTTTTAACCATCTCTTGCCACCCTAAGACTCCCTGGTCTTGGATTCTGGAACAATCTGGAAACCAACTGTAGTCCTAGCAGTGGTCACCAATGCTTCTGGTACTGCTGGGACTCCAATCAATCAGATTGACTGGCAATTATCTGAGGCACAACTTCCTCCTGACGGAGGGACCAAAATACCATCACTAGTCAATCAAAGCTCCTTGGAGTATTAAATGGCTGCAGGGCACCTGAAAAATCTTGGACTTTAATACACAAATATACTATGTCACGGAATGTTTGACATCCTTGTGGTAAATTAGGTACTGTGTCACGAAGAACTTAATTTTCCTATGGTACATTAATATGCCCGTGACAATAGGAGATTAAGGGATGCTTTAATTGGACAGTTTGAGATGGGCAAAGGTTTTGCTGGGATCAACAGAGAGATATTGTTCATTTTAATGCAACAATCCAAAGAAAGAATATGTAACATTAAAATTAGAGTTAGACATTTCAGGGGCAATGCCAGAAAACACTTGTTCGCAGAATTGGTAGTGGAAATCTGGACTGTTGATCCCAAAAACGTGTTGCAGATAAGTTAGTTGAAAATTTACTGTGGGATGGAATACTTAATGTTTCTATTGCTGATTATTGATGCTGTTGGTGGGTCACTGATATATTGTATCATGGAACCTCCATTGCTATGTTCCCACAATATTGCGATGTGCCAAATGTTCAATTTCTCTATAGCATGTTAATTTTCTGTGTCATAAGTATTCAGTATATAGAAAAATACTATCCACGACACACAATGGGCATGATGGCACAGTGGTAAGTATTGCTGCCTCACAGCACCAAGGATTTGGATTTGATTCCTGGCTTGGCTCACTGCCTATGTGGAGTTTGCACATTCTCCTCGTGTCTGTGTGGGTTACCTCCAGGTGCTCCAGTTTCCCCCCAGATATGTGCAGGCTAGTTTGACTAGCCATGCTAAATTGCCCCTTAGTGTTAGGGGGACTAGCTAGGGTAAATATGTGGTGTTCTGAGAATAGGATCTGGTGGGATTGTGGTCAGTGCAGACTTGCAGGGCCAAATGGCCTCCTTCTGCACTGTATACACAAGCATACTGTGCCAAGGGATGTTCAATGTTCATATACAGCAAAATGATTCACCAATAACATTACTGTTCTTTAGAAAATTAAGGGGTTATCTCAGTGATAGTTTAAGCTGATTTGATGAGGTTGTCCAGAGCAAGGGGATACAACAGCTAGGCCATTTAAGGGTGATGTCAGGAACATTTCCTCATACTAGTGGAAATCTGGAACTCTTTGGAACTCATTCCCTCAAAAAGCCCATGAGCTGAGATCAATTGAGGATGTTGAAACTGAAAGTGATAAATATTTGTTTGGTGATGGTATTAAGTGTTAAGGAATCATGGTGAGTTAATGGAGTTAACGTGCAGATCTTAATTGAATGGTAGAATACACTCAGGGAGCTGAATGTCCTCCTGCTGTTCTGGTGCTGTTGCTATGCTCACTGAATCTATAATACATTAATATACTGGACTATTGTTTGCTTGATGTTCGTATGCTACATTAATATACCACATCATGAAATGCTCAATGTCTGTGTCATTCATTAATGGGGAAGGCAATGGCCTACTGGTATTAGCACTAGACTATTAATCCAGAAACTCAACTAATGCTCCTGTGATCCAGGTTCGAATCCCACTACAACAGATGGTTGCATTTGAATTTAATATTTAAAAAAATCTGGAATTAGGAATCTACTGATGACCATGAAGCAGTCGTCAGAAAAACCCATTTATTTCATTAGTGCTCTTTAGGGAGGAATTCTGCTCTCCTTACCTGGTCTGACCTACATGTGACTCCAGACCCATGGTAATGTGTTTGACTTTCAACTGCCCTCGGACAGCTGGGGATGTGCAATAAATGCTGGTTAGCCAGTGACGCCTGTGCCCCAGGAATGAAGGAATTAATTAACCTCAGGGAGCATATTGTCTTTAGATAAATGGAGTATAGATTCACTGGAATGATCCTTAGGCTAAAATGGTTAAATTATGAAATGAGCTGTGTGCTCAGGCTTGCATTGTTTTTGAGTATCAAGGATATAAAATGTTGTTTTTCTAGAGTTTTTTAAGATAATTGGAAAATTTAACAGGAGAGATGGAGAGAACCTTCTCCACCTGGAGGGAGAATGCAAAATGAAGGGTCATAACCCTAAATGTAATTCTAAACTCTCATGGGGTGATCTCATTAAGTATTTCTTCAATAATTGTTGGGGAGAAATCTGGATTTCTCTACTCCAGCAAAGTATTGAGGGCTTATCAATTGAAACTTCATAGCTGACATTGATGTATTTTTCTCCAGCAATGCTATAAAGATAATCATGATATGGAATAATAGTCATGCTTGATCTAGTTGACAGAAACGACTTGTGAAAGCTAAATAACCGTGCCCCACCACCACCCCCGTCATTTCAAGGTTGATCTTTTCTTTTGAGAGGCTCAATTTCTTTATCACACATTAATAAACTCCATTGTGGGTCATCAAATAGAATCATAGGATCCCTACAGTGCAGAAGGAGGCCATTTGGCCCTTCAAGAATGCACTGTCCACAACCCCATCCAGGCCCTACGCCATAACCGCACGTATTTACCCTGCTAATCCCTTGACATTAGGGTCAATTTGGCTTAGCCAATCAACCTAATCCACACATCTTTGGACTGTGGGAGGAAACCGGAACATCCGGAGGAAATTCACACAGACACAGGGAGAATGTGCAAATTGCACACAGTGACCCAAGGCTGGAATTTAACCCAGCTCCTTGGCACTGTGAGGCAGCAGTGCTAACCACCAGGTCACCTAATGAGGCTCTTGAATGTTAATACTCTCCTGAGTATAGGAAGTTTTATAGGATGATCTAATTGAGGTTTTTAAGCTGAATTAAAGGTTTGATAAAGTGAATAGAGACAAATTATTCCTGCTAGTGATAAAGCCCAGATCAAGAGAGCAGAACCTTAAAATGAGAGCTGAGCCTTTCAGGACTGATATCAGAAAGCACACCGCAGAGAAGGATAATTGGAATTCTCTCTCCAAATATCCGCTGTGGTTGGGTCTCTGGAAAATTTCTTCATAATAATTGATTGACTTCTGTTTGGTAAGAGGTTAAGAGTTATGGAAATAAGATGGGTGGACAGAATAAAGATATAGATCAGGTCAGATCTCATTGAAAGGTGGAAGAGGCTATAGGGATTGAATGACATGTTCCTGTTCCTATGTTCCAATTAAAGGTAAAATGCTGCAGATTCTGGAAATCTGAAATAAAAACAGAAAGCTTTGGAAATATTCAACACGTCTGACAGCACCTGTGGAGAGAGAAGCAGAGTTAAAGTTTCAAATCAGTGCAAAAAGGGTGATATTAAGTTTAAAGTTTATATCTTAGTCACAAGTAAGGCTTACAGTAACACTGCGATGAAGTTACTGTAAAATTCCCCTAGTCACTACATTCTGGCACCTGTTCAAGTCAATACAAATAACCAGCACATCCATTTGTGGATGGAAACCGCAGCACCCAAAGGAAACCCATGCAGACAAGGGGAGATTGTCCACACAGAAAATGACGCAAGCCAGGAATCAAACCCGGGTCCCCATGAGGCAGCAGTGCCAACCATTGTGCCACTGTGGTGCCCACATATTATTGGCTGGAGTACTGACCACTGCTTCGCCAAGGCTGAACGTCAATACTCTAATATTTTCTCCTACCTCCTTGGACTGTGACTGAACTACCAAATATCAAGCCAGTCCTGATGAAAGAACCTGAAGCAAGTGTGGATTTACCATGCAAGCTGCTCCGAGTTTCGCGACAGCGGGAGGCCACCCACCATTGGCCAGCGGCAGAACCTTTTGGTTCTGTGGCATTTCCTCGTGAATGCATACCATTCCCCTGTGGAAACCATGGTGAGGCTGTGCCATCGGTAGGACTAGAAGATCCCACCAGAAAATATCAGCCAAAAACTCTGCAGACGCAGCCAGGCCTGCTGAGTATTTCCAGCCTTTTCTGTTTTTATTTCTATTCCATTTTTGTTCCTATGTCTTAGAATTCTCAGTATTTCTATGTTAGGTCAATATATTAAGTTACGGCTTAATATGTGCAGTTCCTAGAATACACTATTATACTGTGCCATAGAATGAATTGCTATCCTTTTAGTCCATTAGCGTATCATATCATGAATGATCCATGTACAAATAGCATATTGCATGCATCATGACATATTATTAATGTTGCTATAGTACATTAGTATTCCATGTGGTGGAATGCTCAGTGCCCCTAAAGTATATTACCAAGCTAGATTATGAAGAAGCCAATGTTCTAATACTGCAATAATATGTGGTGACATGGAGCACTCAATTTCCCTGCTGTATATTCTTATATTTTAATCACTTAAGATTGATGTCTTTATGATATATCAATATGTTAAGTTGTAGAATGCTTAATCACCCCATGATTCCTTAAAATATACTGCCATGGAACATTCAATTTCCTTCTATAGCAGTTACATACCATGCCATTAATAGCTCAACATCCTATAATGTATGGATATAGTAGGCAGGATTTCATGGCCTTGCTCATCGTGAAACTGCAAAATGCCACCCAAAGTCAATGGACCTTTTCATGGTCAACCCCTCACCAGCTCCAATTCCCATGATGGGTAGGGGAGTAAAATTCCGGCCAATATGTCGAGGTATGTCAGTAACCCTCTACTTAATTAAGCTATTGTGCCACACAACTGGATTAATCCTAACTTCTTTTTGGGACTACTCCAATTTTCTAAATTGTGTAAGAGTGTATGAAAGAACTGAACATAAAATTCATTTTTCATGGTAATTCAATCATAACATTTACAAACCAACAATCTCTACCACTCAGAAGAATAATATGCAGGGGAACACCATAAATTGCAAGTTTCTCTTCAATTTCTATAACCCTGACTTAAAAATATATCACCAGTTCCTCACTGTTGCTAGGATCAAATTCTGGACAGCAGCCTGGGTTCAAGAATGTGACACATGCCACCTTCCCGAGAATAGTGTGGGGTGGCCAAAAAATATATGCTTTGCCAGTGACATCCACATCTCATGAACAAATGAAGAAATATACAATCACATGCAGTGCTTGATGTCCCTATATTACATTCAAATACTACGTGATGGCATCCAGAATTTTACCACCTGCCCACCACAGGGAGTGGAACGTAGAAAGGTCTGTTGACCTCGGGTGGGATTTCACAATTTTGGGATGAGCAAAGCCATAAAGTCCCACCTGGGATGTTCAACAACTTGATAAGTACGTGTTGTCATGTGGCATGGAACAGTAAAGTTTCCTATAATGCATTAATATTCTGTGACGCGGAGCACTCAGTGTCCCTGTTATTTATTTGTTTTCTAAGTTACAGAATTCTCAATGCCCCTATTGTATATTGATGCACTGTGTTATGTGGAACTTGAATACCTTGAAAATGTTCAGTTCATCAGAGAGAGCTCACATGGATCTGCAAAGAACATATTTTGAAGAGGTGACTGAAGTATTGAACAGGGGAAAGTGTACACACATTATTTGTATGGACTTCCAGAAGATTCATGATATAGTCCCTTGTAAGAAACTGTTAACTAAAGTTGAAACCCATAGAGAAGAGAAATTATTGACCTAAGCTGAGCAGCAGGAATTCAAAAGCATGAATAATGGACGTCACTCTGATTGTTAGGATGTGAATAGTGGTGTTGGATAATTGTCTGTGTTGTGCTTTCAATTATTCTTCCTATTTTTTCTAACCAATTCAGATGGTGGAATAGAAACCACCTCTCCAAATGTGCCACAAAGAAAGACAACATTGTAAAGAAGTAGAAGCATAAAATTATCAAGAGATATTTATAGATTAAGTAGATGGACAAAATGGATTTTAACATAAGCAAATATGAAATTACCCATTTTAGTACCCAAAAAGAAAGAACAGGGTGAAAAGCTGGAAACAGTGAAAGTCCAAAGAGATTTAGGGCTCCAGATATGTATATTGTCAAAGGGCCTGAACAGAAAGCAATCAAAAATGATAATACAGTGCTGACATTTATATTCTCTAGTACTTAGATGGTTAAGGCATGATTCATTTGAGGTTTTCAAGATATTAAGGGAACAGATAGAGTAGATATAGAAAATCTATTTTTCTCTACTTTGCTTGGGGAGCAAAGCACTAAGGGGCATATATTAAAAATTAGAGCCAGAGCTTTCACTTGTGAGTATAGGAAACACTTCTACACACAAAGGTTTTAAAAATTTGGAACTCTCTTCCACAAATGATATTTGATGCCAGATCAATTGTAAATTTTAAATCTGAGATTTATAGAATTTTGTCATCCAAAGATATTAAGAGATACAGTTAGATTGTAAATCAGCCATGATATCTGTGAATGGTGGAGCACATTGAAGGGGTTGGATAGTCAACTCCTGTTCCTATTATACATTAAAATAGTGTGGCATGGAATGCTCAAGGATCAAATGGAACATGAATGTACTATGATATGGCTGATCTCCCTTTAGTAGATAGTTATCTGACTTCCTTGCAGTACATTAATCTACCATTTAATGTATCATTGAGTGGAACAGTTGATGTTTCTTTAGGACATTAATATACATGTATTGAAATGCTAATGTACCTACGGTATTTCAATGCAAGGTTTATCAAACTTTTTGTGTTTGAGATTCCCCTCCAATTTATAACATCCCCATGGTTGCCTAACACTAGTCTCTTCTTATTATTCTTGTTTTACTTATAAGTTGACTACCACCCTCCAGTCTTTTCCCTCAAGTGAAGCTTCTCTATTTTCTCTATTATCTGACTCACCAGGAATAGCTCACATAATTATCTTTCCAATTTGCAAGTAATTCCTGACTGTTACTGGGTGTTGGGGGAAGAGTGAAATCACATGCCTGGGGTGGAACTCAGGAGCAATCAGGTGTACAAAGAATTTCTGGACAGATGGAAAACTTTGGCAACTAATTTGGTGTATAATCGTAATCATGTCACTGGGGGATCAAGAGACCAATCTTGAAACCACGGTCTTTTTCTCTGGCAATGACTATCTCTGCTGTTTGCCTAGCAAAGATTGAGTGGCTCATCCATCCATTCCTTTCTTCTAGGATCACACTTTACATGCTGTATCCAGCTGCCAGGCTGACTTGCTTTCCTGTGGAATGTGGGAAGTCATGGATGGCATGGTGATACAGTGGTTAGCATTGCTGCCTCACTGTACCAGGAAACTCACTTCAATTCCAAGGCTGGGTGTCTGTGTGGAGTTTATACATTTTCCTAGTGACTCCACAGGAAGCACATTCCCCTTGGCTAAGCTGTCGTGTCAAAAGTTAACTTGGCAAACTATTCATTAGAAGTAGAAAAATGTATCAGTTGCTCACCAATCAGCTTCTTCCTTTGTACCAAAGATAGAATCAAATACTGGAGGTTTCAAGAATTACACTTAGGGTTCTGATGACTACCTCTGTCTAGTCCATCAAAGTTGATTTTTCAGGAGTTTAGCTTGAATGGCTGTGGAAATGGCTTCAAGAAAGACATTAGCATTTACTTAATACTCCAGGTGCTCTAGTTTCCTCCCCCAATCCAAAGATGCTCAGCATTGGTGGATTGGCCATGCTAAACTGCCTCTTAGCATCACAAAGATGTGTATGTTAGGTGGATTAGCTTTGGTAAATGTATGGGGTTACAGGGATAGGGCAGAGGGCCTGGATGGGATGCCCTTTCGGAGGGTGGGTGCAGATTTAATAGGCTAAATGGTCTTTTTCTGCAATGTAGAGATTTTGTGGTTGCATCAAAAAGTCTAGACTAACACGTCTGCAGCAAGTGTCACTGCAGTATTTCAGAACTCGAGTGGCAACTGGAATCACTGTGGTGTATCTGTGAGGCAGTAAACTATGGATAGCATGTTTAAGGAGGTGGCCACACCTCACATTAGGAACATGCAAGCACAGATGAAACAGGTAATCACTGGGCAGGTAAGATAACCTGGCAGGTCACGTAGGAATCTCTTAAATTGATCTTGAAACGCCAACCAGTTTTCCATTTTGGATTCTGGTGAGAGTGATTGTTCTTCAGAGGTGTGCAGCAGCAATAGCCAAGTTGATGGCACCATGGATGACACAGTTGTGTAAGAGGGAGAAAGAAGAGTAAAATGAATACTAGTGATAGAGGACTCATTAGTTAGAGGAACAGACAAGCATTTCTGCAGTCATAGACATGACTCCAGGATGTTAAATTGCCTCCTGGTGCTAGGATCAAGAATGTCATGGAAGGGGATGCAAGACAGCCTTCTGGGAAAGAGTGAACAGCCTGAGGTCGTGGCCAACATTGATGCTAACATCAGTAGGAAAATTAGGAAGGAAATTAAAAAGCAGGACCTCCAAGCAGTACTCTCAAGATTACCCTGAGTGCCACATGCCAGTAAACAAAGGAATTAGAAGACTGAGTGATTGGACATGTGGCTGCAGAATTGGTGTAGGAGATAGGACATCAGTTTTTGAGATATTGGGACCAGTTCTGGAGCAGGAGAGACCTTTGAAATATGAATGGGGAGTTGATGGCTTAGACTATTAATCCAGAAACTCAGCTAATGTTCTGGGGACCCAGGACCAAATCTGCCATGGCAGATTAAAAAATTTGGAATTAAGAGTCTACTGATGACTATGAAACCATTGTCAATTGCTAGAAAATCTTATCTGGTTCACTAATGTCCTTTACAGAAGAAAATCTATTGTCCTTACCCATTCTGGTTTACATGTGACTCCAAAGCCACGGCAATGTATATGACTCTCAATTGCCTTTCCAAGGGAAACTAGGAATGCTGGCCATCCTGCAGTGCCTATGTTCCACAAAACCTTAGCAGGATTGTGACTAGTAGTCTCATAGGGAGGTATGCTAATGTTGTTTGGAAGAATAAAGCTAGATTAAAATGGGAATAGAAACATGAAAGGGATTCAGATTGGAAGGAAGCAAAACTGGCAATATGAAATAAAAAGGTAGTAAGCAAGATTAAAAGACAGAATAAACAAAAGCTGGCATCAAACAGAATCCAAATTGCAAAATAATGTAAAAAAAATTACATTATCTACAATAGGGTTACATTCCTCAAAGATGCAAAGACCCAACAGGAAAGGTAGAAAGGTTAACCATGGCAAACAGAAGACGATAAAGATTGCATTAATTCAAGGAACGTGGCCTATAAATTTCCAAATAAGTGTGATAACTCTAAGGATTGGGAGCAATTTAGAATCCAGGAAAGGAGGACCAAGAAACTGATAAAGAAAAGGAAAAGAGAATGTGAGTGTTGTTCTATATTGTAAAGTAATGTATCTTGATGTGATTCATCACATGCTGTGACATCACCAGAGGCATTTGTGGATTTTTATCTCTCTTCTAAGTTGGAATTCAATCAAGCAATTCCTTGAGAATAAAACTGCATTAGTTTATTAAGTAACCCACGATGAGGCATCTCAGAAATCTTTCTTGTTGTCAAATTGGTCAGAAACCATTACACATACACAACAAATGCAAGTTATCAAGGAACGTAAAGACTTTGCAAAAACTTCCTTCAGTATGTGAAAAGGAAAACGTTATCTGGAACAATTGTAAGTGCATTCCAGATATGGGCAAGAGAACGTATGCTGGAGAATACGAAATAGCAGAAAAACAAGAAATCCAAAAATCTGATAAATGTTTTTACCCAGGGAGCAGGAAGAATGTGGAGTTCTTTGACAAACTCAAGATGAATCTTTATAGAAGCATTTAAGTGGAAACAGACAACCAAAAAAGGGGCACTGAAATAGAGAGGAACTGTTGTTAGAGTTAGATGATGAGGACAAAAGGAGGCTTCAATGGGACAAAATGTCCAGAACGTTCTACCTCTATGTTTATATATTCTATGTTATTCTGCCTAATAAATTTTGCCTTACCGGTCTCAATATCTATATTCTAATCCTCTTTCCACACCTAGTGATGCACTAAGGCAGACTTTCATCTGTTTCCATAATTAATATTGCGTGAGAGGCACCACTCCACATTAAGTGTGGCTGACCAAGAATTTCTCCCACTCTTGCCTTGTTGGAAGGATTTGCATGTTGACACTCTCAAACTGTTTAACTGCGTAATGAACACACCTTCCTTGGCCATCAAATCTTGGGATGGTACTCAAACCCAAAGTTTCTTGCTCAGAGCCTTAGATGCTACCCTCTACACCATAAGATATCCTACAATATCCACAAAGTAACTATATTGTGTCATGGAATACTCAATGTCACTGTAGTATATTACAAATTGATACATAGGAGTGATTAATGTCCCCAAAGCACACTAATGTACCATGAAATGAATTTCTCTATTTCGCTATACTACATTGATATATTGACCTTAGTACATCCATTGCCCCTATAGACGAGTCTTTCCCAAACTTGGGTCGGTGGTTTCCTAGAGATCGTTCTATCGAGGCATTACACGTTAGCTAAACAGTCAAGTGGTACACAAATGAATTCTGACTAGAAGTGGGCTTGATGTGATCCAGACAATGCAAGAGCAGAGCATCCATCACATATACTGAGGGGAACCTAACAAAGGAAAGAGCGAATGGGATAATTCCACTGTGTAAAGTCCCCTATGCGTTATCAAAAGGTAACATCAACTCTACTATATAAAACGACAACAAGGTTAGCGACAACAAGGTTAGACGCATAGTTACCAAAGGCAACTGGCTGTCAGATGAGTTTAGCCTTATTCAGAGATGTGATTAAAAAATATATTTAAAAATGCTTAAATTCAAAGAAAGTGATCAAAACCCAAATTCTGCCTTATATAATGAATATTGTATCATACTGTAGTATATTTGGAGAGTCTGTGATTATTAATGCAATTGTAGAGGTGTCCTTTATACAAAGAGACTTGAGAACCACTGCTGGAGTGCATTCATATATGGTGTCACCAAGTGCTCAATTTCTTTTTAGAACATTAATGTATTGTGTAAAGGAGCACTTTGCATATCAATAGTAAATTAATATAAATGGAATGCTCAACATCACCATAGTAGGCTATGATACATGAATGGTATTCTTACAAAACATTAATATACCATGATAGTATATTATTTCACTATAGGCAATGAGCATTCCCTGTATCAATATCTCTATAGTATGTTATTACACTATACTTTAGAATGATCAATGTCCCCATAGTGTACATTGATATAAGGTGCTATAGATTGCTCTATGATTCTATTGTGCATTCGTATACTGTGTGGAACACTGGGCACTTGTTCAATAAATTCATATACTGTGACATGAAGTCATGAGCTTCCATAGGGTACATAAATGTACTGTGTCATGGTTGTATATGTTGCACCATGAGCTTCTATAGGGTACATAAATATACTGTGTCGGATTGTATATATTGTGTCATGAAATCAATATCACTATGGTAAATTAATATAGTTTGTCATGAAATATTTAATATCAATATAGTATGTTAATACACTGTTTCTTGGGGCAATTAGTGTGCCTATTGTACTAATATGCCTATTAGTGGCATAGAGTCCTCAATTTTCCTTTCATATATATGGTGCCAAGTAAAACTCAATGTTCCTATAAAGCAATAATATTCAGCATGATAGGATTCTTGACATCCCTAAAGTTCATCAACATACTGTGGCTTTGAATTATCCATATCTTATATTAATATACTATATCATAGAGTTCTTGCTGGCCATATAGAATGTTAACATATTGTGTCACAGAATGTTTGATGACCCCGTTTACATTAATATACTTAGTCATGGATGCTTGAAACTCTTATAGTACATTAATATACTGTGTCATGAAGTGCTCAGTGGCCCTACAGTGCACTAATGTACTGTGTCCTTGAACACACAATGGTCTAATACTACATTAATGTACTCTGTCATGGAATGCGTGATTTTCTAGTGTATACATTAATACACTGTGTCACTTAATGTCCCTAAGGTATTGTAACAGAGTGACAGAGGGATGATATGTAAGCCATAGGATATTGAGAACTCTGTATTGAGGAAATCATCCACTCATAATGTATTACATAAAAGTGATTTGGCTTTGAGAAATTATTGTCTTTAATTGTCATTAATTATATGTGTTTATAGACTGCAGTAATAAAAGGCATGGAAATAGATTCTGTCCTGGAATGGAATTTGGAGATGTAGAAACTGAGATTAATAAGTACAGACTGAAAACTACAACCTATTCTGCCGTCGGTAAAGACACAACATAGGTCAATAAGCATAACTTATTTTGAGATCTTGTTTGTGTATTCAATTGGTCACTAGGTCCTAGGTTGCATCTACCAACTTATAAGTGCATGAATGTGCTGTGCCATGGAATGGTTGAAGTGACTATACCACATTAACATACTATGTCATGGATTATTCAATTTTAAAAATTTAATTCATGGGATGTGGGCATTGCTGGTGAGGCCAACATTTGTTGCCCATCCTGCATTGCCCTTAAGAAGCTAGTGGGGAACTATCTTCTTGAATTGCTATGGCCTATGTGATGTTAGTTCACCTACAGTGTTGTGGTCCATGTGATGTTGGTGCATCCACAGTGCTGTTGGAGAGGGAATGCCAGGATTTTGACTCAGCAACAGTGAATGAATGATAATACACGTCTAAGACAGGATGGTGTGTGGCTTCTAAGGGTGGAGGGGGGAAGTGTGTGCGGAGGAGTTGTACAACTATAATGCATTAACATAATATGAAAAAAGCACTCATGTCCCAATAGTACATTAGTATATTTTTTATGGAATACTCTATATATCTATACTACATTAATGTACTGTTTTATATCCCTGATCCCTATATCAATGTTATAGAATGCTCTATGTCCTATCATATGTTAATATATCATGTCATTGAACATGTCTGGTATCCCTGTTGTAGAAGAGCACATTGTGAACAGCATATTTAGTATACTACATTGAAAGATGTACAAGCAAACTGCAGTGTCACAGGGATGGAGTCACCATGGACAGTAGAAAGGAAGTAGATGAAAAGGCAGGTGTTACCTCTATTGTGCTTGAGAGCAGAAGTGTGAGTAATGGGATCAACGTTGTTAAAGACCTTTTATTTCAAGTTGAGATAAAAATAAGATATTTTCGAGGCACTGGTGTGAATGTTAGCATTGACAAAACACATGGAACAGAGACACAGAAACTGGGAGAATGAACTAGGTTCCTTAAAGGAAGCTGCGTCAGAGGAAATGAACCCATGGGAGTCAACCAGATGGAGGAGGGTGATGATAATGTATTTTATGCATCTTCATTCAAGAAGGAAGTGGAACAACAGATGATCCTGGTGAGGGATGAAGGTGTAGAGAGACTGGATGTCTATGGTGAAAATAAGACTGTTAGGGTCATGAAACTGCTGAACTGACAGAAGGCATTGTAAGAGTTATAGATGGTGGTCACAAGAGACTTGACAAGGGGAGAAAAAAAGCCTGGAACAAGAACAGGCTGAAATGATGAGTCTATCAGTGCAATTCTCTTTGTAGACCTTGGAAAAGAGCTAGAGGTAGATTATTCAGTGTTAAGAGCTATGTTTGGAGAATTAGGAGGAATTAGAAGCGAGATTAGTGGTCTGGGAAACAATGGTATTCAATAATGAATACATTAATGAGTTCAGCAGAAAGGATGTGGTGTTGGAGAGTTGGTATTCAATTTCTCCAAAGTAAACCACAAGATAAATATGAGCTTGCCAGGCAACAACAGCATTACCCTTGGCAGTAGATTTACTAACAGTACTCGTGCTGAAACTGAGCAAACAGAATACTACTAATTCAAAGGGAGGTAGGTTCGAATCAGTGAGCAAAGTAAAACAAGTTGAGATGGCCATGTCATGTCGATAGTTCCCATTGAAAATATCCATTGAAGTTAAGAGGTCGGGGGGGGGGTGGATGGTGTGGTGTTGCAGGTGTAGGGAGCGGTGAGAAACTAAAAGATCTCTGAAGTTGGAGAAGTGTCATTGTGAGAGAGGAAGATTTCTGGGAAAAGAAGTCTGGGCGTTGAGGCAAAGGAAATAGAAGAGGTAAGATTTGTGCTAAAATCTTGTCTGCATTTCCTCAGGCTCTAGAGCTATGCCAGCTTGTTACAAGTGTGCTAATATGCTCTGGCAAGGAGGATTCAATGACCCTGTAGTATATGAATCCTATGCCATGGAATTTTCAATATCCCTATACTGCCACATTTATATATAGTGTCAAAATGTGCTTGCTATACTGATAGTACATTAACATACAGTGTCATGGAATGTTGAATGTTCTTGTGACACATTGAGATGCTGTTCCATGGAGTGCTCTGTTTCCTTTTAGCACGTACCATGAAATACGTGTGACTGCATTACATTAGTAATCTGTCTTGAAGCATAAAGATGAACTTCTGAATGTGTTACCAACTAATGTCACTTGTATGCCATTGTCCACCTCAGTTCATCTAATACTGAAACTGTCATCCATGTGTTTGTTATTCCTAAATTTGACTATTTCAAAACTCTCCTGATCCACCTCTCAATATCCATCCAACATAAACTTGAGCTCATTTCAATCATTGTTGCCTGCATGCTAACTCATATTAAATTCCGTTTTCAAATATTCCCGAGTTCACTGATCTACATTGGGCTCTCAATTAAGCTGCAGCTCAATTTTAAAATTCTTGTCCTTATTTTCAAAGCCTGCCTGGGCCTCACCCATTCCTATCTTTCAAACTTCCCCCAACCTTACAATCCTCCAAGATCACTGCACTCCTCTAAACCTGCTCTCTCGTGTACTTCTGAGTTTAATCTTGCCATCAATCATAGTCATGACTTCAGCTGCATGGATCCTAAATTCTAAAATTCCACTCTTAAATTTCTAACTTTTCCACTTCTCTCCTCTATATGGTGCTTCTTAAAAACTCTTTGTTCAAGCTTTAGCTCAGCTTTCCAAATATCCCATTTTTTTAATAAAATGAAATGTTAATGGGATGCAGGTGTCACTATTAAAGTCAGTATTTTCTGATCATCCCCAATTTCCCATAAGAAGGTGGGGTTGAATCATCTTCTTGAACCGCTGCAATGCCCACAAAGTAAATAGTTGGGAAGGGAGGGTGAGCTTCCAGGAATGTGACCCAGTGGCAATCATGGAACAGCAACATCGTTCCAAGTCAGGACAGTGTACAATTCTTAGAGAGGAAATTGCAGGCAGTGGAATTTCCTGGATGGGGGTCCCTTGCATTTGCTGCCTCTGTCCTTCCAGGCAGTAGAGAGCACAGCATTGAACCATGCCATCAAAGCAGGTTTGATGAGTTGCTGGAGTGCATCTTGTGGATGGTACACACTGCAGTGACACAAAATGCCAGTGGCGATCAGAAACTAAAAGATCTCTGAAGTTGAAGAAATGTCATTGTGTCATTATCTGCATTGAAGTCTATCTGCCACTTCTCTGCCCAGTCTTGTATCCTATCTATGTCTCGCTGCAACTTCTGACATCCCTCCAGACTATCCGCAACACCAACAACCTTCGTATCATCGGCAAACTTACTAACCCATCCCTCT
Source organism: Sphyrna mokarran (assembly GCA_024679065.1). Classification (NCBI taxonomy): domain Eukaryota; kingdom Metazoa; phylum Chordata; class Chondrichthyes; order Carcharhiniformes; family Carcharhinidae; genus Sphyrna; species Sphyrna mokarran. The sequence continues at coordinate 71,391,119 of JAGIQG010000009.1, read as the reverse complement.
ACTTCCTCATCCAGGCCATTTATGAAAATGTCAAACAGCAAGGGTCCGAAAACAAATCCCTGGGGCACTCCACTGGTGACTGACCTCCATGCAGAAAAAGACCCATCCACAACCACTCTCGGTCTTCTGCAGGCAAGCCAGTTCCGGATGGTACACACTGCAGTGACACGAAGTGCCAGTGGTGGGGGAAGTGAATGTTTAAGGTAGTGGATGGAATACCAATCAGTTCTTTATTCAGAATAGCGTCCAGCTTCTTCAGTGTTGAAGCTGCACTTATACAGGCAAGTGGGGAGTATTCCACCAAACTCCTGACTTATGCATTGTAGATGGTGGACAGGTTTTGGGGAGTCAGGAGGTGGATCATTCACAATGAATACTCATCCTCTGGCCTGCAACTGTAGCTGCAGTATTCACGGCGCACTCACAGACCTCCAAACAATAATATACATTCCCGAAGACCCTATAGTGCATTAGTATCCTGTGTGTTGTGGAACACTACTTTCCTTATGTGCATCACTATATTGCGCAATTGGACACCTGATAATCTTTTGATATACTGTTTTATGAAGTGCTTGAAAACAGCAGAGCACAGCAATATTTTGCATCCATAAGGCTCATTAATGTATTATTTTACAGGATAGTCAATTTACCCTACAGCACATAAATATACAATGCCAGTGAGCATTTGAAATGTCTACCGTATGTTAATGTCAGGAATGCTTGATCTTGGTCAGTACATTCATTTTCTACATTACAAATGCTCGTGTCCCTATCATACATTAATATATTGTGCCATGGGGTGTAGTGTTAAGCAGAAGAGGTAGTGCCTCTGACTGGGGACATGCCGCATCCCTTGGATGGTCCGCAATCTTTGGTCCTCTCTGCTTACACAACTCTCACCTATGGCTCCAAGTAGTCGCTTGTGCACGGCGACGGCCACACCCCGGCAAACTGCGTCGGCTCGCAGGCTAAACTAGGTGAGGGTAGCCCGTGGATTTGTATCCTGGGTGATAGAGAGAGAGACACCCTTCTGCACAGTGCATGAGGATGACTGTGGCAAATTTATCCCACTGGAGCAGATACCCTAACATCTCCGATTAAGGAAGGTGCAGCAATTCCTTGTGCAAAGTTCAGGTTCTAAGTATGGATAGGTATGGGTTGTCAGTACTGCTAGCATTGGCCCTTCCATCTCCAGAGGCCACGCTTCATTTTATCATTTAGCTGTTTTGGCCAGGGTGAAATACGCTCAACACAAAATTCCCTCATTCAAATCAATCTCACACGAATGCCATTAAATAATATTACACAGCACGCAAACAGGCCAGTCAGCCCAACAGGTATTTATGGTCCTCATGATCCCTTGTACCCTCCTCACTTCATCCAGTCTTATCTCTTTGCTAGTAAAACCTGTCCCATGCTGTTAGTTGGACCTGTTCAGTTGTAGTTTCATCCTTGTAAACATTTGTTGTGCATTGTTCAATGTTTGTATATCTTTCTTAAAAAATAAGGAGGTCACAGCTATGCAGTGAACGCTCAGTACAGTCAAAGCAAGTTTCTATATAGATTTAACATATCTCTATTCCTCTTGATGTGAACCCCAATTTTGTGTTTGCATTTTAAGGCCTCCTTAACCTGCATTGCTACCTTTTAATGATTTGCAAATTTGTACTCTCTAATCACTTTGCACCTTTGTTCCATCCAGATTCTTATTTTCCAAGGAGTGACTAGACTCCATGTTCCTCCAATCAAAATGTAACATTTTGAACCTGCAATGAAAGTCATTTGCCACTAAAATATTTTGCAAGTTTACTAATAACATCTTGTATTTTGTCACAGTCTCTCCTCAATATTAACTACAGCCCCAATTTGGTGTCACCCATCTTCATTTTACATTTCTGATTCCTGAGTCCAATGATTTACTTAAATGATGGACAGTATCAATCCCCGTCAAAGACCACTTTCCATTTTCTACTGGACTAAGTAAATATCATAATCCGTTACCCTCTGTTTTCCTTTTAGTAATCAGTGTCTTATTCATTCACAGATTCATTGAATCTCAGAATTAAGCTCATCAACATCCTTAATCCCTCTCCAAGGCATTTTCACAGTAACTTTACTTGTGGCACTAATAAATAAACTTTAAAAAAAACTATCGGTTCATTGAAAACTTGATTAAATTAAGTTAGCATGATTTGCTCTAAGAAATCTCTTTTTGTCTCATTTTTCTCACCATTGTCCTCAGTCTTATTTCCACAAATGCTACACTGACTGAGCAGAGAAGTAGGTGAGATTCCATTTGTAGTTGGATATCTGCACACTAACAGTTTATGGCATAGAGATGTTCCTCGGTAAATAAAGTGGCATTGCAGTAAGGCAGTTCCTGAGTACCATTTTTAGGACAGCTTGTTCAACTACAGCAACAACCTGCATTGATATAACACCTCTTAATGTAGTAAAACAATCAAAAACAATTCACAGGGCAAACAGAAACACAGTGCCACAGATGATAAAATTGCAAAGGGTACCAAAAGCGTAGGTCAAAGACATAGGTTTCAAGGAGCATCTCGAAAGAGGAGGAAGAGAAAAAGAGAGATTTTGGGAGAGAGCTCTGGAGCCTAGTGCATAAGCAGCCACAAGACCAATGGTTCAGCAACAATGACTGCTGATGTGATAAAGATCATAATTCAAGGAGATTCTATAGAGATCTCTGAGGGTTGTTGGGCTGGAGGATATTACAAAGATGTTAAAAGGAAAGATAACATTGGGCTTTGAAAATGAGGATGAAAGTTGAAAAATTATGTATTACCAGAGTGACAGCCAAGGAGATCAAAAGGGTGTTGCTCGAAAGAGTCTTGATGTGAGTTAGGATATGGCAGCAGAGATTTGGATAAGCTCAAGCAATTGGAGCTATTTCTGCACTGCGGCAGGAAGAGAAACTTGAATGGAGTATGGGGTGTTGAGCCTTTCAGTTGAGTCCAGTAATAAAAGATGATTCAAATCCATCTTCTTCACAAAGATTCTCTTTTACAACTCCACGTACATGCAACCAATACCCCGTGCTACCTTTATATACCTCAGAGAGAACGATTAAACAAGCAACATACAAATTATGTCTAAAGTAGAATATTGCAGTTAACCCATTTCAAACATGGGGGTGGTGAGTAGTTAGTTTCAGAAATGGAGTCTCAGGGAAGACAGGATTTTGAGGTAATAAAAGACAACATACTTACAGGGAGCTTGATGATAGCGTATTCATTTGCACAAGCAGAAGCATCAAGGGCATAGTTTTGAAGAATGGGGGGATGTTGTGAACTCAGAAGATTTGAATGGGGAAAGGGTTAGAAAAGGTGCTATAAAATTTGTCCACATCTCTGGTCAGTATGTCACAATCTTTGGGAAAGACACTCAGCATTGCGGCATGGAATGTCTGAGCGTTCATGGAATGTATTTCCAAGGATCAACGCTACCGGCACTAAGTGATACTCTTAGTTGATAAATTGAGCTGACTTAGCTTTCTTTTGGAATAATTAGCCGAAGAGAATGTTGTGAGGGTAATGTTAGTTTTTCTGTTCAATCCAGTGTTGCAAATACATTTGAAAACTTCTGGCAAAGATTTTAAAGACCAGATTAAACTAATGTTGCCACTTGCTGGGAAATCTGAGGCCAGCATCATCAGTGCCAATGAACTAACTAGGACTCGATCCAAACAAAATGAGCATCAAATTCTGTAGAGGTCCAGCTTGCACTATTCTCCAGTGCCTCCAACTGACAAACTCATTGATCAATGATCATGAATAATGCTGGCATAATGTCAGTAAATCCAACCTGGTGGGGCATAACTGGTAAACATGGCATCAAAAATGACAACAGCAATTACTTTCTTTTCCTAAGGAAATGAGCTGAACACAATCTGATGATTACTAACACCATCCTCTGGCTGCTAAATAAAAACACTATATATCCTAGGTGTGTATCCTTGTTCCAAACACTGCCATTTGATTGATTGCCACTTAGTCAGGAGAAAGGACAACAGCAATAATATCAAAATCAGCAAAGCAGTGAGAGATGATCAATGTTGGACAGATCAAAGCCCCCTTCTTGCAAAAGTCAATATTCATGCTAATCCTTCTCAGAAGTCTGGGGGGTTGGGGGTTGGGGATGAGGGTACACTCCTATGGTTAACTGTTAGCAAACACAAATTCATTTGTTCAAGGGGATGAATTCTCCTGGTGCAATGCTGCTGGCTAGGACAGGGTAAGGTGAGGATAGAGGGCACGGGTAGGGAAGATGTGGGAGGGAAACCCAATAGATGTTAAATGGTTCAATGGGCCACCTTGTGGGCACACCACTGATGTTCATTCTCTCAATCTTTTCATATTGCCGAGAGATGGCCTATTGAGTCATCCACTTTCATTCCGCCCTCATCTCACACCAGAGTTCTGCCCAGTTGGGGAGACTGCCAGCTAAATCCACCTGGCTTCCCACTGGTTTCCCCAGATGGAGATCCAACACCGCCCCACCCCTTGATGGTAACTCTATGTACACAAAAAGATCCCCCCACCCACCCCAACTCTGCTCCCCTGGTATATTTAGGTGAGGAAAGATGGGAAGAGACTTGAGTTAGCATAATCACCATCCTGGAATGGTTGGGCTGAATGGCCTCCTCCTCTGTAATGTAAATGCAGTTTCTGGTGAGGCTAACTGGAGCTAGTTGAGTGACACAATCCACAAATAGAGCTTTCAGAGATTTGGGCTAAACTGTCTGTTAGCACCAGGAATGGCTGGTTGGAAATGATCATGATATTAAAAAGGTTGCCTATTGAGAAACACCATTCTCAGAGGTAAGGCACAAGTTATCAGGAAAGAAACAGAAGCATGATAGCAGTTGTGAACAAGTCCAAATACTAAAAATAAGGACTATGCCTCCTGGTGCAATGGTTCTGGCTGGGACAGGCAAACAATGTATTATTAATACATTGTGCCAAGTAGAATTCAATGTGCCTTTTGTACATTAGTCAGAATGCTATGGACTGCTCAATGTCCTTTTAGTACATTAATATTATAACAGAAAATGTTGGAAATATTCAGCAGGTCAGGCAGCGTCTTTGGAGAGAGTTAACATTTCAGATCGAAGTGAACTTTCATTAGAGCTTCTTCTGCACCATTGTCATATATACACTCCACCAATAAATAAAGCCAGGCCTGTAATGTCCTGATGTGTGGTGATACTCTGTGGAAGTCCATATCTGTGATAGATTATAACTGCAGTATTGCCGCCAGTAAAATAGGATTTTAATTAAAATGATGTAATCCAGCATAGTTTGAATTGTGGTGCACTTGGATTTTATATAGATAATATCACCTTCTATTTCCTGTACGTGATATATAAGATTGCATGACTGTGTGTGTGACAAACTAATATTGTATCATGCAATTAATTAGGCAACGTCACAAACAGTGATGGCCAGAATTATGCAATTTATCAACTTTATCTGAACATTGAGGTCTGTAAATATTAGCAAACATGCACTTCTCTGCATTACTCATTGAAAGGATGTAAGCCTCCCATCAACTAACTGCTCAATCTTGCTGACAAGAACTTGAATTTGTATAGCACCCATTATATGAAGCAATATGTTAAAATGGACAGGATACAAAATGTTGGTAAGGCAGGAGGGGTGGTGTGGCAAGGGTCAAAGAGATGAAATGTAAGCTCAAAGTCTTTTTTATTTATAGAAATAGTGTAGCTTCCATAGATTAATTATCCTACAGTTAGCATTTTTTTAATGCAGTAAAGAAGGAACATAAAATATTCATTATCATCTATCAGTAAATATCAACAATTAAACTTTATGGAACCATACACCGCTGACTCATCAGTCATCAATAGATCTTTCTTCATCACAATTAACTCCCTCACCTCAGTCACATCGCTTTATTACTCCACATTTATTCTGGAGGACAAAAATAATCCAGAGATCCTTGTCTCTAAGGAGATCCGCATTCTCCATTTCCTCCATTCTTACTTCCAAACCAACAGCAAAGAACTCCGGGATGTCCTCGACTGAGATCACCGCTACAACTCCCTCTATTGTTAACTTGCCATTGCTGTCAATCAGTTCCCAGCCAGTTCTCACTCAACCTGTGATTGTGTCTTATCACCCTATAGCTTCCCTTATTTTTCCTTCTCCTCTCAAAGCTGATTTCTTTCTGTTCTGACCTATCCTGATCCCTTGAGCAGCACAACCCCTCTCCCCACACACTACCACAAACTAACTCCCAACCACTCAATTATCTTTCCTCTCCTCACATCTATGCATCTACCAGTTAATGGTTCCATCTTATTTAGGTCCTTTATAAAACTATCATATCAACCCCTCCTTGAATTATCCAGCATTCACCCATAGGGCTTCTCTAAATACTCTTCCAGCTGCAATGTTTGTCCTGTCTCTATGCAGCTAAAAATGCAGTTGTCTGTTGGTGCCATGTTTATAATGTGCCTATGGCTTCTGCCATCCCATTGATTTTTTTGACCATCCATGCCAATTACTGCAGTATGTTGTCATTCATCATCCTCTTAACCTTTCCATGGCCTTCAACACAGTTGAAGGAAAGCAAGAGCTTGAATTGATACAGCACCTTGCATGATCTCAGGACATCCCAAAAGCACTTTACAAGGCTAGTCACCTTGTAATGATGAAGCATACATCAAGCTGCTGGATCCAAGATATACTCCCATTCAGTTATCTTAATAATTACAACCATGAACTGCAAAGCCCCAGCTTTGTGGGACTGCCCAAATGATTCTGCTTCTTCCTGTTCTTTTCTTGTCCCCACACACTTACATGGCCAATCCTCTTCCACCTCACTACCTCTTATCCCCCACACCTTCTACCAAGTTTCTCTCAAACACCAAAATTATTACCTGCATTTTTGCCAAGACTTATGCAGTTTCTCCAGACTGACCTCCCATCCACTTCCATCTATATAGAATCCACTTGTTCATCTCTTGGCTATCAATATTCACCCATCATACCCATTGTGGATAACCTACCCCAAGGTATTTGCTGAAAACCTCTCGCTCGCGTCTGCGATTCTCTGCTGAGCCCCAGATTCTCCATTGTCGCTGGCAACAATGACTTGGGTCATTGTCTGTGTGGAGTCAGCACGTTCTCCCTATGTCTGCATGGGTTTCCTCTGAGTGCTCCAGTTTCCTCCAACAGTCCAAAGATGTGCTGGTTAGGTACATTGACCATGTTAAATTCTCCTTCAGTGTACCCGAACAGGTGTCGGAATGTGGCGACTCGGGGATTTTTTACAATCACTTCATTGCACAGTTAATGTAAAACTACCTGTGACACTAATAAAATAAACATTTAAACTTTTTAAATATTTTAAGCACTAGCCAGGAGGATGAAAGGTTTATAGAAATTGGAAGAGGTTAAAACAGGGGCTGAATGTCCGCTGGAGAATTACTGTTACTGCTGAAACCCAATTCTCACGTGAGCATCTATTCAAGATGACTGATGCGTGCTTCATATCATGAGCTTCTATGTACACAGTGAATATATACAGTAAGATAAGGTTGCCATAGTCCCAGATAACCATAAGTTGCTCTGCGCACTGAGAGGAAGAGCTGACTGGTGGTGATTTAACTCAGAATCAGCACACCTCAAGACGAGGGGCAAGGTTGAGAAGGCAGGACCTTCAGAAATGATCTCAGCCAGTATGGGAATTGAACCCACACTGTTGGCATCACTCCACATCACTAACCTGCCATACAGCCAACTGAGCTAAAGTACCCCTGGGACAGAAACAGGACCAGTAATGAAGGGGCAGAATTGTGTCTGTGTTGGGGTGAGCAGAAGAAAAAAAATAATGGTTGCATTATTTTAAGAAAGTAGGAACCTTTGTTGATAGTTTTAATGTCTTCAATATTGCAAATATTCCATATCACCCAATATGGTCAGCATGTTGCAATATTGACTGTTGTGGCATCAATGTCTCTGGCACTGACCGATGTATTTATTCACTCTAGATTAAGTAGGTAGGACCTGAAAATGGTAGCTACAAATATGTCTTGAGCTGAATAGCAGGAGCCATAGTGATCCACTAGCAGTAGACATCTTTAATTCAGCCTCCAGTTCACTCAATTCCAACATCAATTCAAATTGGCCCCAAGGGTGTACTCTTGACTGCTTCCTTTTGCTATTAAATATCCAGTTTAGGCGCATAGTGGAGACACGTGGGAGAAAATCTTTATAGCTAGAAAATGTAATGTAAAAAAAAATAACCTGTAGCACCCAAGGAGATATCTTGGTCACTTCCCACCACCCATGTCTCCTGCTGATGTAGACTCATTCTGGGGATATGGTTCCACATCTACTAGCAGCCCTCATGCATTCCTCATGTATGCACAGATTGTGAGAGTTTGCAGGTTATTCAACCTTGAATGGACACCTCATTCAGTCCCTCACCCAACATTCACAGAGGCTACTTTCCATCTGCACTCATTGAGTATTGGCAGGGGCCAGTTTCCCACTTCCTAAACCAAATTGCTGAGGTCTAAAATGAACAAATTAGCAAGATCAAATAATCAAGCCTGTTACCTTTCCTCATTTATATTACCCAATTCCGTTTAACCTTTCATCATTCTGCCATCATTGCAGCCTCACTTCCAGCTGACATTATAAAATGTATTTATTGGATGTGGGCTTTGCTGACTCAGCTAGGATTTATTGCCCATCCCTAGTTGCCCTTGAGAAGGTGGCCTAGACCCTCTTCTAAGGTATAGGCCACCTTCTATTCTGAGAATTCTCTCTTGAAACTACTTTACATCACTTCCACACTCTCTTTACAATGTTCCTTGAAACCCTCCCACTGACAAGACTTTCAGTCAAATCCCCATATCTCTCCATGCAGCTTGGTATCAAATGTTGATTGCTGATCACTTGCGTGACAGACTTGGAGAAAGTTTTTCTACATTAGCACTGCTCAGTTGCTGTTGTGATGGTGCATTTAATAATTAAACCAAAGGGGCATCCAGAATTTCAAGCAAAGATAAGAGAAATGCAATTCTCAACCTTATTGTTTCTTTAAATTCTACTTTAGAAGATCACATTCCCACCAGTGACCCTTGCAAACTTTTGATATTTGACTGCCATTTTGTGCTGAATCAGGGGCCGTTTTTTACTGTAGACTCACACCCTCTGCAAAAATGGATTTGGCCCATCCATGGCTTTGTAGGAATATCATGCAAAAGTATTCAATATAATGGGGAACAAAGAAATTGGAACCGACATGCCAATCCATTTCTGGGGTCACTTCCACCCACCAGCCCAACATGTCAACTTATTCCTGAACCCCTTCTCCCTTCAGAAACATCTAGTTTCATCTGGAACCACATTTGTCAGGTTTTTTTCAATGATCTTTGCCAGGAGTCTTTGCGATTTCAACTCTTAAAGACTCCACTCAGTCTGCATCAATGTGCTCATTTTCTGCAGTAATGTCGGGTATTGAAATTATGGAGCCATTCTTTGGAGCTGAACACAAACCAGCTCTGTCAATGGAAGAGCTCAAGGACCACACATGAACAAACCTGGGCACCCGGCCCCTTTATGAAAGGCTGAGTTCCTTAGGTTGTCTATACCCGAGCTATGGGTAGTCACTGAACTCAGCAGCATATCATGCAAGATCACTCCATTTATCACTAAACTTCAAGTCAGCAGCAACAGGTTAGAAGAAAGTTGCAGCCTGAGACTCAGTGCCAACTTCCTTAAATTAGTAACATTTTGCGACTTTAGTACTGAAGGATTAAATGTTGCACTGATAGTGTCTGTTATTGAAAATTCCTATGCTTTTTTGTTGCGTCATTTTGGATGTCTCGGGTCAGATTATCTGCTGGGTCAGATGCTTTAGGAGGGTTGCTACTTTGTGAAAATGAATACTGGGTGAGGATAGGAAAAGCAGATAATGCTGGGTTAAGCACTTATTTTAGCTGTATTCTGGTGAATGGGGGAGCGCCTCTCTTTATCCTCGTTCCAAGAAGGTCCTGTCCCCAGTCTATGTTGAGTTATCCAGTCTCAGGCAGCATGGCGGTGGGCTGCTATGGTTGACCTCAACAGTCCTGGATTCGGATGGAAGTGCTTTTAAACCTCAGCTAAGGTTCCCACTTGTGATTGATATCCAATGATTGTTGTTGGAAAGAGTGTGCATAATAATAAAGTCACCATAGTCACAGATGACCATAGGTATGATGAGTACGAATTTAACCTAAGGATCACCATACTCAGAGTAGGGGCAAGGCTGAGAAGGCGGGGCCTTCATGAATAACATCAGCCAGTTTGGGAATTGAGCCCATGCTGTTGACCCTATTCTATTGGTGTCCCGCCAACTCAGCTGAATCGAAAATGACAGCAAAGTATATAGAGCAATAGACAAACAGGTGATGGCGACACAGTAGGATAGGCAGTGGGAGACTGTAACACAGTAGCACCATGGCCATAAGGAGGGCATGGTGCACAGTGGTTAACACTGCTGCCTCACAGCACCAGGGACCCCAGTTCAATTCCCAGCTTGGGTCACTATCTGTGCACAGTCTTCTCATTCTCCCCATATCTGCATGGGTTTCCTCCAGATGCTCCAGTTTCCTCACACAAACCAAATGCTGGTTAGGTGCGCTGCTCATGTTAAATTCTCCCTCAGTGTACCCAAAGAGGTGCTGGGGGTGGCAAATAGGAGATTTTCATAGTTACTTCATTGCAGTGTTAATATAAGCCTACTGTGACACAAATAAATAAAAAAACTCTATGTTTTAAACCATTCACTAGAACTATAAAGTTGGTGTGAGATGCTTTTAACTCACACCGGTTATAATGTGAATGCAGAGTCTTGAATTGGATCTCCATTTTATTAGGAAATTGTCAATGAGACTCGAAGAAATGGATAGCTATGTCTTTTGAAGATTCCCAAAGTTTTCTTGAAATTAGTTGCAGATTTTAGTTGTAGCCCCTTGAAGTTAGCCTGATGAGCAGTTGGGAGGCTCAGGATGGGTCACCAAATGGATAAGGTGATGGACCTGATGGCTCTCATTGTCCTTTTCCTAAGCTGCGTGTATATTTGCTTCAGCGGTTGAGTATCCACAGTCAGATTGCTAACAAAGACAAAGAACAACACAGCACGGGAAACAGGCCCTTCGGCCCAACGAGCTCGCGCCGCCATCTTAACGTCTTAATGACATATAGAGACCATTGCTCTTCTCTGTCATCCATTGTCTATAGCAATACAAAGGAAAATTACTTCAGACAATTTCCATTCTATACCTGGTGGAAATACTTTCAGAATAATTTGAATAGAAAACATGTCTGATTTGCCTATTTGTGGCCTCACCCAGCATAATCACAATGATGGTGAATGCTTAAACAATAAATGTCACGTGGCCAATGATACTGTTCTGAGGTTAGAAATGAAGCAATTGCTTGAGACTCAGCAAAGAATTATTCTGGATATGACGTGACACTGGAATGTTTGATCATTGTCTAGTGGGAGGTTAATCCTGTATCTAACTCCTGACCTGAGATTGCTAACTGTAGGTGCAAGCATTGGAAAGTATCCCAAGTCCCCATATTAACACCTGACATCTTGGTGATTTTAAATTTTCAACAGAGAATATTTGGATACAGAGAAGGCCAAAAACTTGGTGTCCTTGTTATTTTTGTAAATTGATCAGGGAGCGAGGGAAGGAGGTGGGGGATGTGAGCTTCTTCTCAACTGAGCCCCACAAGAGAAATATTATTTTAAAGGAAAGCTTTTGCTCTATGAGGGAGAAAGTCAGGGCGGTTTGCTTCTCCACATTCTGGCAAGAAATACACTAGTGTTTCATAGCCATTTACTCGCTGAGAAGAGATCTCCAAGAGCATCAAAATGTCCATGTAGGCTCACTTGGGGGAGTTAGGCTGAAGGATGGAGTTGTGGATTGGGGAATGGTGGTGGGGGAGCTGACAGAGGTGTGCAGATTAGTATTATGGCTTGTGAAACTGGCAACATAGTCAATTGCACCCTACACATATTTAAACAACCTCCTTTATGCACAACTCTCTCAACATGCACTCCTGCAGTCTTGGTGAGCTGGAGAAAAATGTGGGACCAGTACTTGTTGTCCCCCTCTGCATTCAACAATATTGATTGGATATGCCAATGGTTTGAAGCAGTTGGGCACCTACACCACATCAATTGGAGTGTGGATGTCCTGTAATCAACTTGCAAAAGGAGAACCTTGATATAGGAGGTTTCTCTGTGGTCATTGATAGAGGATCCCAGTGAGCACAATTCTAGTACAACCTCTCGGTTTACACAGGATATCTGGATTTATGTAGCTTTTGAAGTATGTTACGCTACTGGACAGATAAGGACAGCTATGACATGCATGTTAATAGTTAATGTGTGTTAATGTGTGTTAATATACCCTGAAATACCCATGTGAAAATTTGTGTCTAATTTATTTCTTCTCAGAACACTTAGATACTCCTTAATTAACCTTTAATTGTTCTTTGCTAATTTTTCTGTTTTGATTTGTAATTGTCTATCGCTTGAAATAATAAGAACATTTTAAAAAGCATCCTGATTTATAGCAGTGAATCAGATTTAATATACCCCTGGGGGAAAACTGATATTTTTAAAGAGGATAATATTGCCATGCTTGCCATTTCATTATTCTAACACAAAGCCACTTTGTCTCCTAATGTAATATGATTTGATTGAAATAACTTTATGGTACCATTTTTCTCAATGCTATAAAAAGAGAAGCGAGAAAGGAAGCATAGTAAATAAAGCCCCATTGAAAGAAAGAGTTTTATATCATTCTCAAGAGTGTCCCTCAGGGCTGTTTATTGTGCAAGGAGCCATTTTATTCCTGATGTCCCATCTAATGTTCCCATCTAGTTGAAGGCCCAAGAGAATTCCCTAAATTTTGAATAGCTTTATCACATCAAATCAAGCCTCCACGTGCCGTGTTAACGCCAGAATAACCGTGCCTTTGACAGTGCATCATTCTCTTTGTGCTGCATTGCAACAAGGGCCTAACTGTCATGACAGAGCCTTGGAATGGGGTTTGAATCACAGCTTACTGAAACAGCTGATAAAGCTGTCCACTGAGTCACAGCCGACACTGAGTGCGTTGGCTTTTAAGACCAGTATGACTTTAATAAGTTGGAATATGAAAAAGTAGATTTCACGATTGATGATGGATTTGCTAGAATGTGGTCCTTTCAGTGACTTGGCCCCAATGTGCTGAAATATATAATGCTGCACACTGTTTTTTTCATTATGGGTAACTGTCTCACCAGTCAACCTTCAGCCATTCACTCAGAAATATTATAATCATTTTTCAAAGTTGAAACGATGATGTGATGAGTAAACACATTTGCCGATGGCAAGCAGCCAAAGATATCCGGCACTAAGAGAGGGACTGGCCTGCATTCACTGATCGCTTTTCAAGTTCTGCTGACACCTGGCACCAGTTCAGTTCATTGAAGATCCTCCCCACCCCAATAAAAACTTCACTCCTGCCCATTAGCATCAGTCGTGGCTCAGCAGACAACGCTTTTATCTCTGAGGCTGCAGGGCAAGGGCTTGAAGACCCACTCCACAGATTTGAGCAAGCAACCTAGGCTGATATGACAGTGCGGCGCTGAGCTCATGCTGTACTGCTGCAGGTACTGCTTTTCCACTGCAAACCCATCAGCACTGCTCTTTGTGGGGGAGCTTGCTGTGTGCAAATTGGCAGCTGTATTGCCTAAATTATAGCAGCGACTGCACCTCATAAGTACATCCTTGGCTGCGAGGTGCTTTGGGAGGGCCCAAGGGTGTGAGCGGTGCTATATAAGTCAGTCTCCTTCCAAGATCAAAGATAATTGAAAACAAACAGCATTTCTGTTGGACAAACCAGCGATGTAAAATGACCCTGTCTTTTTTTTTTTCTGTTCTGGTTAATTGCAGACGCTTTGGGACAAAATGTGCAGCCTGCCAGCAGGGTATCCCCCCAACCCAGGTGGTGAGGAAAGCTCAGGACTTTGTCTATCACCTTCACTGCTTTTCCTGCATCATGTGTAACAGGCAGCTGGCTACAGGGGATGAATTCTATTTGATGGAGGATAGCCGACTGGTGTGTAAGGAGGACTACGAGACAGCTAAACAGAACGGTAAGCACTACACTGGCAAGGTATGTCAAGCAATATTGTGTAAGATGCTCATATCGCATTGCCTTTATCCACCTTGGCATATTATTCAACATTGTACTCCTGACAATGCTGAGACCTAGGCACAAACTTAATATTCAAAGTAAAACCTTTTACCTTTACCATTAAAATATGTCTCATGTTTCTTGAAGTTCTCCAACTGTTGCTGTCTAATGAATTGTACTTTTGTAAAGTACAATTGTTATTGGCATGGTAGCACAGTGGTTAGCATTGCTGCCTCACAGCGCCAGGGACCCAGATTCAATTAGGTCACTGTCTGTGTGGAGTCTGTACATTGTCCCCAGCATCTGCATGGGTTTCCTCAGGGTGCTCTGATTTCCGGCCGCAGTCTGAAAAATGTGCTTAGATGCCAGGCTAAATTCTCCCTCAATGTACCTGAACAGATAGCGGAGGGTGGCGACAAGGGGATTTTCACAGTATCTTCATTGTTGTGTTAATGTAAGCCTACTTGTGACAATAATAAACTAAACTAAACTAAATTAAACTATTGGCCTGCGATATATCTGCTACTTTCTCCGGTTGAGGATGTTACGATCACAAAGGCCACAGTGCGAAAAATGAACAGGATTCCCATGGCAAGCAACACAGGCATTCTGCACTGGAGATGGTGGAAGTCTGAAGACCTACACATTAGGATTCAACTGTTCAGGGATGATGTTTCTTGACATGAGATCTGCAACTGACTCTCCCAAAAGCAATTTAGGCTGTGAGTCAATTGAACATTTCAATACTGCCAGTGAGAAATCTTTCGGCCAAGCAATTAGACAAGAGTACAACAGGTTATAGAATCATGGCAGGGAGATGGATTTGAACCGAAGATCTGCCAATATTGAATTTGATGATGGAGCAGGCTGAATGGGCTGAATGACCTATTCCTTTGTATTGGGATAAAAAAAAGGTGAAAAGCTGCAGCATGCTACAGTGCAGAGGGACCTGGGAGTCCTTGTGGACAAATCGCAAAAACCCAGTCTGCAGGTGCAGCAGGTGATCAAGAAGGCAAATAGAATGTTGGCCTTTACCGCGAGGGGGATAGAATATAAAAGCAGGGAGCTCTTGTTGCAACTGTACAGGGTGAGGCCGCAGCTGGAGTACTGTGTGCAGTTTTGGTCACTGCATTTGCGGAAGAATATATTGGCCTTGGAGGGAGTGCAGAGAAGGTTCACTAAGCTGATATTGGAGATAAGGGGGTTAGCCTATGAGGAGAGATTGAGTAGACTAGGTTTGTACTCGTTGGAGTTTAGAAGGCTGAGGGGGGATCTTAGAGACGTATAAGATAATGAAGGGGATGGATAGGGTGGAGGTAGAGAGATTCTTCCCGCTTAGAAAGGATAGCAGGACTAGAGGGCACAGCCTCAAAATAAAGGGGGAGGGTTTGCGGTTTAGATCGGAGTTGAGGAGGAACTTCTTCACTCAAAGGGTGGTGAATCTTTGGAATTCTCTGCCAGCTGAAGTGGTGGAGGCTACCTCGCTGAATATATTTAAGTCACGGGTAGATAGGTTTTTGACAGACAAGGGAATTGAGGGTTATGGGGAGAATGCAGGGAAGTGGAACTGATCCACTTCAGATTAGCCATGATCTTATTGAATGGCGGGGCAGGCTCGAGGGGCTAGATGGTCTACTCCTGCTCCTATTTCTTATGTTCTTATTTTCTCAGGTTTGTAGTTCTTGGAGCAGCCTGTTTCAGACATTGGGGCCGATTTTAAAATTCCCTAAAGCATCAGTGCTACCTCCTTAAATGAGTAGAGTTTGAGGCAAATCTTTCCTGCTGATTGAACAACAGAGATGACAATGATCAATAAGGGTGCCTGCAAACTTAAGGTGGTCTTGTTCTTGACTTAGAACCATAAAACCATAGAACCTTTACAGTGTCAAAAGAGGCCATTCAGCCCATCAAGCCTGCATCACTCTCTGAGACATGATCCCACCCAGTCCCTCCCCTCCCGCCTATCTACGTAACCCTACACATTTGCTGAAGCTAATCCCCCTGTCCCATCTTGGGACACAAGGCCAAAAGAGAAAATGCTGGAAAATCTCAGCAGATCTGGCGCAATCTGTGAGGAGAGAAAAGAGCTAACATTTGGAGTCCAGACAACTCTTTGTCAAAGAAATGCAAAGATATTTGGGATACTGAGGGGCAGTTTAGCAGGGCAAACCCATCTGACCTGCATAATGGGGCTTGGAAGGAAACTGGAGCATTCAGAGAAAACCCATGCAGACGCCGAAAGAAAGTGTACACTTCATACAGACAAACACCCAGGGAAGGGAAATTGACATGAATTTCTCATGTCTTGCAGAAGGGAAACCTAATTTCAAAAACACAACATACCAGGAACATGACCAAACACACTGCGGGCCTATTAATTGTCCTGGTCGTTATATTTAAAAAGATGGTGATTCTTGGACAGCTGACTTGTTACTGAAATTTTCAGATCTAATGTCTTTCGCTGACCTGCAGTCCACCGATTGACTAATATTAATGAGATTAATGACAATTACTAATAACCTGTTGTACAGATAGTTATTAATAGGTCCCTGGAGCAAGTGTTGTGCACTGAGTAATATCGCAACACAAAATACAAATGTGCATTACATCACCTGAGCCAATCAATCAGCTCGCGAAGAAGGCACAATTTATGGTTATTGAGCAATCCTGCCTGTCAGCCGCATAATGAATTAACTCCTTCAGTCCTGTCATGGAATGACAACGCAAACCTGATGAACGTAGCACCAAGCTGGTAACTTGTTTCGAGCAGAGTTTGCCTGTTCTAGAAGCCTCACCATTCTGCTAAGTGAAGACCGTATTGGAAATCTGGACACGTGTGACTCTCCATTTTCCAATAATCATTTTATGTGATCAGAAAATCAGTTTGCAAGCTTTTTACTGGTGTTGCGAAACTGGATAATTTATTCGCTCTAATCTCTTAATCTACCATTGTTGTGCATTGAAAATAGACAAGGTGAAACTGCTTTCTGTAATTCTGTAAACTAAGATCTGAAAGAAGCTTGTCTGTGTGTGTGTCTGTGTGTGTGCCTGAGTGTCTGTCTTTGTGTGTGTGTGTGTATCTGTGTCTATATATGTGTCTGTGTGTCTATCTGTGTCTGTATGTGTGTCTGTGTGTTTGAGGTGTGTTTGTGTGTGTGTGTGGTGTGTGTGTGGTGTGTGTGTGTGTGTGTGTGTGTTGTGTGTGTGTCTCTGTGTGTGTGTGTGTGTGTGTCTCTGTGTGTGTATAAGAATATAAGCCAACTATCAAATGGTCTGATTGCATTAGGAGTTCACTCCTGGTTCTGAAAACATCTGATTGATCCGCTAATAGTTAATCTCCACTGATCAATTTATGGATACTTTATTGATCAGTGAGTGGCTTAATTTCCTTTCAGATATGAGTGAAGGCGCAGTACCAAGCTATTTGTGTTGGGTTACAGATACTGGCAGATGAAAAGCATGCCTTATAGGTTATAGGTTATAGGGATAACTCATATGGAATTGGGCTCAATTGCCTTTATATTTTACATTTGCAATTGTTCTGGGCCACTGAAAGGTTACATTTGGACATAACTACAGCACAGTGTTTGCACTGATGGCCTTGCCATGGGCTCCACGAGAGCCTCATGCTGTTTTTCTTTGTCTTATAGGTATATGTATTGCTTGAAATGGGAACTTCAAAAGCCACAGAGAAACACAGGAGGTTCTAGGTGAAAAGAGTCCACGATTCATCATCTCCCATCCTGATTATAGTGATAGTGAAGTTATTGCCTAATCATTGCAATCAATTTCAACCAATTAACCAACACCAGACCCACACGTGAGGTGACGGAAATCCCTGTACTGAAAGACTTTGGGAACCAAAGGCCTAAAGTCATTTAGCATTTCCAATATGTTCCTTATCTTGTCTTAAATTACTTACAGCATAAAACATTATTTTCTGAAAGAAATCCATCTACTTTTTACTTTAATCAGCTTGGGCAGTTCCGTAGCCAGGAGCTACTTAAAGTGAGCATTAATCTGATAATATTTCACTGGCTTTCTACTCTGCTAACACGGTTGTATCTTACATACGTCTTGCTGCAATGAAACACAACTTCACAAAAACAATGGTGCAGATTTAGTAAAAAGCTCAACTAAAGGCTGTTGCTGTTCTGATATCAGAATGGATATAAAAAGTGCAAATGAGATATTAAATGGTGTGTTTCCATTTTCCTCTGCTGATGTCTGTTGAGCTGTTATTTTCATTTATTGTTTCAAAAACAGTGGTTGAACGTTTCTGCAGGCATTAGGAAATCAATATTCTGATCATATGCAATTCCCAGCTTCCGTGTATCGTCAACGCACCCAACAGGGCAATGCAACATGATTCCTCACCTCCAGGTTAACCATCCAATTATGGAAAGTGAGCAGATTCCTAAGGTGGGAGGCCCAATAAGGGAGCTCCCCACAGAAGAAGGCGAGCATACCCACTCAGAGAGGTTAATGATACTGAGGCAAAAAGACAAATGTGAGCGTGCCTTAAAGTGGAGATGCTCTTGGAAGCCTACTGAAAGAGGCCTACAGTTGTTAGGGCCATTGGTGTGGAGGGCGGATCCCTCCACAGGAATGTGGAGGATCTCTCCACAGGAATTGTTCGGCCATAACAATTGTCTTTTTATACTTGTCGCTCACTTGTTGGGCCAGTGGGGGAACCCACTGATGGCCTCCTGAGCCTGCCATGGGGAGGCATCCAAGTTGCTACCAACCTCCACTCTCAGTTGGGAGAGGAGAAGGGAAAATGCTGCTGGCATTAAAAATGGCCTGTGTGGAGCCTTAATGTGTCTAATTGCCCAGTCACCTTTGTAAACGGAGTTACCAAGTTTCACTTTCCCAGAGACAAGACAACAGCGTGGTGCCAGTCCTTTAGCATTTTAGACTTAATTCCTGGCCACACCTCTATGGGACCAGGAAAATTCAACCCAATGTATTTAGCCTCAATGATATGGTCTGTTTTCCACCATTCTGGACAGATTACACATCACACAGAACGTTAATATTCAATGCACATCTCACCATGGATCAGCTATCCTCCAGATATTTCATGCACAATATAGTTCATAGAAAGCACAAGCTATCCTCAGGACGTAAATTTTTGTGGAGACCGTGAATCTAAAATATCGAGAAAGTTGTCAAAATTGTAGGAAGTATTGGTTTTGACACTGGGCCAAACAGGTTTCTGTGTGACCACTTGAATGTATAGCAGAGAGCATTCAGCACTCTCACAAAGTTGCTCAGTATATGTCAAAGCAGATACAAAATGAGAAGAGGAAATTCAGGAAGGAAAATGTGCTTCAATACTCTTCATCCAATATGAAAGGCAATGGAATAAGACTAGTCTTCATCAGTAGCATAATATGGGGTGTCAGTAAACGGGAAGTGCATATTACATCACATCTGATATTCTTTTGTATTAAAACCAAAAGAATGTTCATAGCATCTCTTCTGTTCAGAAGGAGGCCATTCAGCCCATTGAACATGTACCGATAACAATCCCACCTGTAACCCTGCTAATTTATCCTCCTAATCCCCTCTGACATTAAGGGGCAATTTAGCATGGCCAATCCACCTTATCTACACATCCTTGGAGTGTGAGAGGAAACCGAGCAGTGGAGGAAACCCACATGGACAAAGGGAGAATATGCAAACTTCACACAGACAAGGGCCCAAGGCTGGAGTTGAACCTGGGACTCTGGCGCTGTGAGGAAGTAGTGCTAACCACTGTGCCATCATGCCACCTTCAATGCTTCTTGCTGCTGTACAATTAGAATTTGGGCTTTATCTCGAATACCGTTTCATCAATGTTCATAGGCAGAATGCATTTCTTATGAACCAACCTTTTGGCCCCACCGTTAATGGAGTTGTTGACTTCTGATCATATGTTGGTGAATTTGTCAAGTAACTTTGCATCATCTCACAAGGTAGAAAGCGGTATGTGTCCAAAGTAAATCAGTATATAGAAACAACAACATCCAGCAATGGCTGACCTTGGGCAATATTTCTAGGCTGGACCTGCCATAGACCATGAAGCTGCTGAGCTGCTTTACCTTCTTAGAACAAAGGAAAAGGTTATGAAATCTTTGTAACTTGCTTCAGAAAATTTTTTAAACATGGTGGGGGTAAATATATTTACATGACACTTTTTAGACAGACAATGTTAATTCTCTGGGTGTTGACAGTGCTGGCAACCACCACCTGCATTACTCATGTTGGTTGCTATGTTGATCTCATTGCCAAAATCCATGTAGGCTGGGCAGGTAGCGAGTGGTGGCGGGCCTGTACCCAAGCTTTTTACATCATCACTGTTTCCACATTAACCCTTGCTATGTCAGACACCCTTACATTACAATGGCCTTTAATGCTGATTTTGCCTCAGAATCATTTATTCTCTAATACAGTTTCCATTCCACAAGCCTTGTAAAAGGTGGATGGAACAGAAGACTATGGACTACCAGAACCTATCAGAAACAGGAACAAGAATAGGTCAAATTGCCTCTGGGGCCTATTCAGGCATTCAATTAGATTACGCCTGATTCATATCCATAATTCCATCAATTCAGATTGATTTTGGTGTGTGATAAAAGAGTTGGGCTTTTTTTTATTCATTTATGGGATGTGGGTATCACTGGCTGGGCCAACATTTATTGCCCATCCCTGATTGCCCTTGAACTCATGAGGCCAGTTAAGCTCTTTGAAGTATCCTCTTTCAGAATGTATATTTCATAAAAACGTATTACATCAAAACATGCATATGTTACTCATGAACAAAGAAGATTGAATGACCATCGAGTCATCCCCACATCATCTGAAAATGCATGGAAGCTCTTGAAAAACTATTCTATTTTCCTGGGTTTCTGTCGTTCATTAGGTGACGTTGTACCAGATGAGTAAAAGATCTGTCAGTGTAAATTCATGCCCAAGTCTCTCAGTGCTCATACTTTGACAAATGGTAGATATCCACACACTTTCACCAGTGTACATATGTAGAAGTAACTCACTCTTAAAACATATTTTAAACAGGAGTCATTTGTATTAGTTAACATTTCAGTTACAAGTTTGTTTGCTTTTGTGGGCGGTATAAAAGATCACTCCTTTAATGATATTAGATTCATTCAAAATCAAAGCTTACAAAGGAAAATTTATGATCTGTTAATGTCCATTACATTTTTGCAAGGAAATAATTGGGCATGATTATAAGTTGTACAACACTAATATTCTATGTTGTACATTTGACTAGACTTGACTATTCCAATACATACTTAGTCAACCTCTCTAGTTCTACATTCCAGAAATTCTAGGTCATGAAAGCTTGCTACCAGTGTCTTATTGCATATTAAATCTTGCTCACACATCTCTTCTGTACTTGCTAACCTACATTGTCTCCTGATCCCTTAATTTTAAAATTTTCATCTTTCTTTCAAGTCTCTCCATGCCATCACCCTTCCCTATATCAAGAACCTCCTCCAGCTCCATAGCCCTCAGAAATCTTTGCTCTGAGTAAGCTCTCATCTTTTGAAGGCTTCTGATTTCAATCATTCCACCATTTCTGGCCATGCCTTCATTTGCCAAGGCTTTAGACTCAGGAATATCCTTCTTAAACCTTTCTATCTTTCCATCTGACTTTCCTGCTTTAAGAGGCAGTTTGAAACCTACCTCTTTAATCAAGGCTTTGGTCATCTAAGATCTTTTCTCCTTCGGTAGCTTTGTGTAAAAATTTGTATTCACTCTTTTAAAATGTTTCATCATGCTAAAGGCATAGTGCAGATTGTGTTGTGACTATAACATAATCCAGAACCCTTATTTTTGTCACACTAACTCAGTCACATGTTTGTATCTGTGGTTTAAAATCTCATAAGAACTTGTTGTCTAACAGATGCTGATGCAGAGGCTGGAGCAAAGAGACCTCGTACTACTATTACGGCTAAGCAATTGGAAACATTGAAGAATGCATACAAAACCTCCCCAAAACCAGCTCGCCATGTAAGAGAACAGCTGTCCTCAGAGACAGGGCTTGACATGAGGGTTGTGCAGGTAAAAAAAAATCTTGTGGGAAATAATTTTGCTTGTTTTAATTTTATTTACAATTTAATTTTAGAAAATACTATTTGCCATAATTCACCCAGTATCTAGTTCTCAGTACATAGAAGATCAGAATGAAAAAGATCAGAATGAAAAATAGAACATAGAGAAACCACAGCACAATACAGGCCCTTCGGCCCACAAAGTTGTGCCAAACATGTCCCTCCCTTAGAGATTACTAGGCTTAACTATAACCCTCTGTCTTCCATACTTATCTAAAAATCTCTTAAAAGACCCTATCGAATCTGCCTTCACCACCGTTGCTGGCAATCCATTCCATGCACCCATCACTCTCTGAGTGAAAAACATACCCCTGACATCTCCTGTAGAAGCAGCATAAATTGCAGCTTAAATGCAATTGCAGTGAGCCATGGTGTCACAATGGTGGGGAGTGTAGACTTCAAGATAGCAGTGAGTGCTGACAACACAAAGGCGGTGTGTGCTGACATCACAAAGACAGTGAATGCTGCCATCACAAAGACAGTGAGTGCTGCCATCACAAAGGCAGTGTGTGCTGACATCACAAAAGCAGTGAGTGCTGACATCACAAAAGCAGTGAGTGCTGACATCATAAAGGCAGTGAGTGCTGACATCACAGAGGCAGTGTGTGCTGACATCACAGAGGCAGTGAGTGCCGACATCACAAAGGCAGTGAGTGCTGACATCACGAAGGCAGTGAGTGCTGTCATCACAGAGGCAGTGAGTGCTGACATCACAAAAGCAATGAGTGCTGACATCACATTAGCAATGTCACAATGGGCAAGTATTGATCAGGGCAAGGTATTGAATCAGTTAACTTCTTCAGTCCTATCATGAATGATTGTTGTTTTCAGGATGGGAGGAATAAAGATGTGGGCACTGGAAAATTAAGCCATTTTTCACATATGCTTTTACTTTTTATGGCATGCTGGAGTGGCTCTTGTGAAAAATAATCTTCATTTGCTAATAACTATCTACTAAAATATTTCTTTGAGTATTATAACTACCCAATTAAATTAAGCAGTGATTTTGAATACAACAGTTTAATAGCCTCACAGTTGTGTGTATTTACATGTAATGTGGTTGAATTCTTCAATTTAGGCAATCCATACTGTAAAATTATTCAGGCTTAACTGAATCTAAGCTAGAACAATGGCGGCCTAGATCAGGCACATTCTTTGGGTATTACAGTAAAAGTTCTGTGTTCCATGATACATGATTCATGTTATGAGTTTTATTCAATGTCACCTGCCATTGGACCCCTGCATGAATATTATTAGATGTTATTGATTCCTTCTCCATAGAATACCTCCTAGTGATGCATTTTGCCATAATTTATCATTTAAAATTGAATTTTGTGTATTTAGGATTCAGATGAACATTGTGGTGAACAGGAGGAAATGGATTGTAGTAATCCAAATGGTTCTGTTGCAAATGTTGCTGTCCAGTGCTGAAATCATGCATTTAAAATGAAAATATCCCAGGCTTGATCTGTGCTGAGTTATCTGATTTGAGCTGCTGTGGTTGTAACAGTGCCACATCTGAACTTTGCACTCCTGGACCACAGAGAGACAACTTCAACCGCAGCTTTCACAACAAACTGATCACCAGTGCCTCCAATGCAGTGAGGATATTGAGTGAGAACATAGATTGTAATCAGTCCATTGTAAGACTGAATGCCAAAATTCATTGTTCAGTCTCCTGCATAAAAGGTAGTCAGTTTGATAAGGTACTGGTGGCTGTCAATAGAGCCTAATCCTAGGATAAGTTAGGAGAATAATTGGTAAAACTGAGGAAAGAATTAGCTAAAAAAAATACAGCATTTAGATGTTATGAGGAACTGTGGGGAACAGAGATGCTTTCCTTTATAAGTCCAACATACTACACCTGACATTGGTAAGAAATTGGCTTCTTGTGGTAAGTTCTCCATCTTGAAGTTGATCAAAGCTTCTGCAATGAAATGGGAAGTAAATTAGAGGCTGAACTAGCTCAATCTCAGTCCTGAAATCATGAGGCCTGGAAGATCATAAAATAATAGAATCCCTCACTGCTGAAGGAGGCCGTTCAGCCCATCAAGTCTGCACAGACCACAATCCCATCCAGATCCTATCCCCATTACCCCATTAGATTACCCTAGCCAGTCCCCCGACACTAAGGGGCAATTTAGCATGGCCAATCCACCTAACCTGCACATCTTTGGACTGTAGGAGGAAACTGAAGCACCTGCAGGAAACCCATGGAGACACAGGGAGAATGTGCAAACACTACACAGACAGTGACCCAAGCCAGGAATCAAACCTGGTCCCTGGCACTGTGAGGCAGCAGTGCTAACCACTGTGCCACGGTGCCATTCCTAAACAGCCCTCAATAGGCCTCAATAAGCCAAATCCAAATAGCAATCACTGCCTCTTCCCCTACAGCCCCTTACTTGTGTCATTTTGTTCTTTTAATATAGAGGACAGCACAGCATTTAAAATGCTACAGCTCAGTGACTGATCCTATCACTGGCTTCTTCTCCTAATGGCCTGGCTGGGAACCAGTAAAACATCTTTCATTGGAACAACTACTAAAATTGAAAATTGAACATCAAATAGCTGATTTTGAATTCTAATTTCTTTCTGTCCATTGATCATCTTCTTCATGTCCTGCTACATCTTCCCCTGCCATGGTTTAATGCAAGATCTGGCTCAGTAGATGAAGACCTTCAGATCTTCAAGACTGACATGGCTGTGGTAGTAGAGGACACTCTAAGGGACGTATCATCGTTTGGGATTGGTCAGTGCCTGAGGTGATTGAGCCACAGCCAATTAGGACATGCTTCATTGGTTCCTAGTGGAAGAGATTCCTCTGTATCATGAGACAACTCAAGTGTCTTCACCTGTAGAAGCCTTGAGCAGTCAGCAAGGTGACATCTGTCGGGGCAATAGTCTAGGGCTTAGATGGTATATAAGAAATGATCCCTTGACTTGAGTCCTTGATAGGTTTTCAGTGAATTTTAATCAACAGTGATTCACACTTCAGACCTGAGCTGAGATCTAGCTCCTGCTCCAAGCCTGCTGTATATGCCCTGAAAATTCATCATGAATCACATAATCTATGATAGTCAGTTGATTAAGGATGCCTTTTTGAAGTTCCAAATAAAATGTTAAAATTTGGCATTCAGCCCCAAAAGTATCAGGATATACAAAATTATTTGTGCAGTACACCTGATATTCAACTGACCATTAGAACCACATAGATACAATCTACTTTCAGATTATAAAACAAAGTACAGTTAAAGGTTGATACACAAACCGCTGTGTTTTGTTTAACATAATGCTACAATATCTTAGCAAGAGTGGAACGGGTGTTAATAAATGAAATTCTTTAAACTTCATTTAGGTTTGGTTCCAGAACAGAAGAGCCAAGGAGAAGCGGTTGAAGAAGGATGCAGGCAGGCACAGATGGGGGCAGTATTACAAGAATGTGAAGAGAAGTCGTGGAGGGGCAAAGAGTGGGAAAGAAAGCTCTGTGGAGGAAGGGGGTCTCAGCGACAGTGAGCTGAGTTTCAGAGGTGAGTAAGCCCCATTGAACCCATTTATTTGAACAGTTTTGTAGCCTTTTTGCCCAAGTGGTTGATTGAGGATCAAGAGCAATCCCTTGCAGTCATGGTTAAGGATGCCAGCGGGAACTCTGCAGACGCAGCGACAGCAACAGATGCAGTGAGGTCCCCATTATTGCAGAGATTGTCACTGAGAAGACTTCAGGAATTCTAAAGTCTTGATTCATTTCCTTCATCCAGTGAAGACATGGAATTCCAGAAGAGTCTCAAACCCATGAAAGCTTCTCCACCACCCAAAAGGCAAAAGTCGAGAATGTGATGGAATTCTCCATTCTCCTGATGGGCAAGCTCAACAACTTAACAAGCTCAGCAGTTTCAAGCACAATGCAATCTGCTTGATCAGTGCCTTTTAGCCTGTGTATTCATTTCCTCCCCCATTAATGCTCCATGAGTGCATTATCTACGGTAGTCCTGGCCAAGGCTTCCTTGTGAGTATCTCCCAAACCTGGCACCACAAATGCCTCAAAGTACAAAACTAGTTGACTCTTGGGAAGACTATTATCTCCAGTCACACACCATTCTAACTTGGATATCATTTCTGAATCAAAATCTTTGTTCTGGATGGTGTGGAGCTTTTTGAGTATTACTGGAGCTGCACCCATCCAGTACCCAATTTGTAATTATATCATTCTCTTACGAATTGACACCATTCCTAGCTCTGTTTCAAAATAATGCATTTTGTTTTACACTGGTTAAACATTCCAATGGAAAGCATAATAACAACCTGTTTCACAATAGTAAAACATTCTCCTTATATAGTAACACAGTGTATAACACTGAATCTTTAATTATTCAATAATAACAATCCTGTTAATACACAGTGTTATACAAAGATATAATATATCTGCTTGTATTATTATATAATATATCAGGGAATATTTGAGCCAAAGGGTGAAAGGGATGCAGTACTAAGAAGGGTGGCACAGTGGACAGCCCTGCCTCAGAGTGCCAGGGACTCGGCTTTAATTCCCAGCTTGGGTCACTGTCTGTGTGGAGTTTGCATTTTCTCCCCGTGTCTTTGTGAGTTTCCTCTGGGTGCTCTAGTTCCCCCCTACAGTCCAAAGATGTATAGATTAGGCAGGGCTAAATTGCCCTGGTTGCCAGGGTGACTAGCTAGGGTAAATGCATGGGTTATGGGGGTAGGGACTGGTTGGGAATGGTGGTTGGTGCAAACTTGTTGGGCTGAGTGGCCTCCTTCTGCACTGCAGGGATTCTATGATTCTATAAGACACACTTGTTTAAGCATCTGGATTCAGAATTCAATCTTGGTTCTAATTATTAATGATCACAATTTGAATTTATCTGGAATGGCTAAACCTGCAGGTTTAGCGCTCAAGTGCTGATTACATGTAATGTTTGTGGCACAAGGTGTCTGAGCTTACCACTTACACTGAAGGCGTGGAGGATACAGGGAACAAGGGAGAGAGCACATAGGTTTTCTGATATGGCATGGAAGTCGGGCAATGTCCTGCACCTGCAGCGGAGAAAGGACATTACCTTGCCTTCCTTTCCCTGTCTACCTAGCCTCATTTCTTCCTGCCAGTCCTCCTTTATCAGACCCAGAGTGACCCAGAGCAAGATGCTGCTGCCCAAGCATTCCATTTCTCCTGATGACTCCTATAAGTTAGCTGTTAAGTTCAAAGTTTATTTATAGTGTCTCAAGTAAGCTTACATTAACACTGCAATGAAGTTACTGTGAAAACCTCACAGTCGCCACACTTCGGCACACATTTGGGTACACTAAGGGAAAATTTAACATGGCTAATGCATGTTAACCAACATGGCTTTGAGACCGTGGGAGAAAAACGGGAACACCAGAGGAAACGCACACAGACACAGGGTAAATGTGCAGATTCCACACAGAAATTAATCCAACCTGAATGTTATGAGACAGCAGTGCTAATCACCGTGCCACCTTGCCGTCCCTAGAATAGCATAGCACTCATTCTCCCAAGTGGTTTATATTTAGAAGCTTCCTGCATTTAGTGATGCATGAGGCAGATAAAGCACATGTGGCTCCTTTCCCAGGACAGCATCTCGCACTAGGTGTCTGTTTCCACACTTGTCTTTTCCAGGAACCATTCATGAATCTGTTACCTGGGGTTAAGGTTTGGGCATCACTCAACATCAAGCATTGCTGGCCAGGAGTGGCTCTTACCACTTGCTGTCGGCATAGTGAAATGATTATAAATGCACCTTCCATGGCCATCAGGTCCAGGAGTAGGATTCAAAGCCAGAGATTCTGGCTCAGAGGCAACTGCGCCATAATATTCTCAGGTAAAATCTTCAGAGAACTTCAGCTGGCCACTGTTTGAAGAGATATTAGGGCAAGTGCAAGCAATGAAAATATTGTGCAGCCTCTTCAGTAAGAGTCAGTCAGCACTTTAGGTGACAATCAGCCATTTAATGAGGCCTCGGGTGATTGTTCCCAATGCAGGCTTTGACTCCTTTCCCAGGATGGCATCCTGCACTAAGTAGTGGCTAAATTGACATTGCTTCTTAAACCCCATCTTAGAAGCTCTCTTGTGCCCGATGTATTTGATGAAAGTTGCCCTTGTTATATGGGTGCAGGGCATAACCCTTAAATTAGAATTGAGCAATATCCCTCTTGTTTAAATTAGCTAATCTATTGTGCATTTTCCTGATTATTTTACGTAACGAACATTGTGTGTTAAAGAATTATCATTTAACACACTGCATGTACAAGAATAAAAAGGAGATACAGTTACAAGCATAGCCTTCAGCAGTTAATCTGCCTTTCACCACACGCGATGAAATTGTCTTCTAAAGGCAGGGTTCATTTTTTCCAATATTAGCCAAAAGCACTAATTACTTTGTTTGTCCTGTATTCCAGATGATCAAATCCTCTCTGAATTGGGTCACACTAATGGAATTTACAGTGGGGTGAGCGAGATGACGGGCAGACAGTTGCTGAATGGCAGTTTCAGTGTCGATAGCATCGGGCAACAATATCACGACCTGAGAGCTAGCAGCCCCTACGGAATCCCTCAGTCCCCATCGTCTATAGCCTCTGCCCCTTCACACACCCCCTTACTGAACAGCCTTGGCTATATTGACAATAATTTGGGGATTATAGCACAAGGAGGACAGGGAATGAGCCATGCCCTGAGAATGATGACAGGCGGTCCTACTTCTGATATCTCCACAGGCAGCAGTGCCGGTTACCCAGACTTTCCAACAAGCCCTGCCTCGTGGCTCGATGACATGGATCATCCTCAGTTTTAACACACCATACTGCGAGTCTGAGATCCAACTGGAGACGTCTAGAAGAGGACAAGTAGCCACAGCAGCTGCAGGACTTTTGAAGACAAGCAATGTATGCGTTTACAGCTTTGCCTTCCTCGCTCTGTGGAAGTGAATCCAGCTCAAATACAGCACAGAGATCTAAGGACCGAACCACCGGTCTGGAACAAGCACCTACCTAAGTGGACCTTCATAATGCTTGCAAATGAAGGCCAAAGTATGCAAAATTGGTGGCGTTTTATTGACTGAGATGTCAAACCAGATGGAAACAAGTAGGTGGGTCGAGGAGGAGGCAACCATGTCATATGCTGATCATAAAAGAGACACCAGACCTTAAGATAGCCTGACTGTAGGCTGGATATCACTATCACTGAAATTTAAATCTACAAGTAAAATGACAAGTGGTAGAGTTGGTTGAGACAGTCTGTGTAAAATAAGTTGTAGAGTCAAAAGTTCTGTCACACAACTCAGATTTACTTCCAAAAGATATTTATTTTACTGAGAATATGGGATGTAACCCAGGAGCATAACTTTATTCTTAGATCTAGATGGGATGTCCAGTCTCTGGAGTTGCTAGTTACAGATACATTGCGTGTGCTGGAATAGAGAGGAGAACATTTTAATCTTGCCGCTCTGTATGCACTGTTAGGCTTGCATCTCCATACCATGTCTTTCACTTGTCATAAGAACAGCGGTTGGTCATTCAACCCTTCAAGCCATCTATCCGCCCTGGGTTCTATAATTCTTAATAACCTTGCCTAACAAGGACATTAAAGGAATTGGATTCTGCTCCAAGCTGATAATGTGTGGCCAATGAAGCACACAGCTGTAAATCACAGCTGTTACACATAGGGACACCTTGATTATGCACGGAGAACCCCACATGATCTGGAATTTTCCCATCAATCTTTTGAGATTTGGGGATCCTTCATTGTTTGGCAAGCAAATTCAAATGGCTGTGCACAAAAATGTTTTGTCTGCAGATCCTCATTTATACATTTCCTCATGCAGAACGAACCTTAAATGAACACACAGCTGTAGCAGGCTGGCAGAGATTCAGAAGCCCTCAATTGCTCAAAGATTCCCCTTTGCCTCCAACCTCCCGAAAGTCCCTTACTTAAATCTGCACAGCTAAACTGCACAATGTCAGTCTTATAAATGCCCTTCAGCTTTGATCGGCTCTGTTTAAATCTATTTGGAACGACAGTCTCTCTATGGCTTTCCTCTCATTTTTGCTCGCTGCTGTATGTTTTTTTTCCCTCTCTGGTATAAAGAAAGCTTTGTAAAACACTGTACTTTACTCCATTTGTATTCTCCAATTGTAGATGGTGCTGTTGGAAAAGTTTTGCCCCTTACGTTTGTGCCATTTTAGGGCACCGAGATGGACAACCAGCTGAATGCCACTTGCATTCCACACATAATGGAGATCTTCCTTGTTGGTCAACTCAGATATGGTACAGTCTTAAAACTTGACAGTGTTTTTTCATATCATTTCACTGATAGAAGAAAATGGTCTGACATTAAAACAATTGGGCAATGCTCTCTGGCTCTGATGCAAGTTGTAGCGATTGCTTTTGTAACCACACAGCTATTGGCGGTAGGGGGAAAAAAAGGTGAAAGGTTAGTTACTTGTATATTATAGTCAATTCTTGATTAATACAAACCAGTTTGCTACATTAGGAACTTTATTAGTTCTCATTTTTTTATGAAAAGCCAGTTTGCACATCTTAGATCCTTGTGCTATTTAATCATTAATCCAACAGTCCATTTGAAACAATAAAAACAAAGCAGTTTAAAAATGAAATACTTTGCAACATAACTTCAAAGCTGTGCTAGTTCTGTAAAGAAATTAACACTTTGTTTAGCATAAAAGATGCATATCTGATAAACATTTAACGCGACAATTGGGAAGCAGTTTTGATATGCGCAGGAATACACACTACATCATAAGCAAATAAGATATATGATTCCTTGGAATTTAACACAGACAAGGTGAATCGTTCAGCTCTTTGGAAATCTACATGGTGAAAGTCAATGGAAAGTGGTTTAGTCTTTTGAAATTTTATAGAGTGGGTGTGAATGGGAACTGGTGCAATACATTGGAAATCTATACAATGGGAGTGAACAGTTTTCAAAGTGGCTAGCTGCTCTTGGGATTCTTTCAACACTGAAGCAAGAGTCTTGTCGACCATGCCATTTCCTCACCTACTTTAACTCTTGGATGCAAATGGCAAGTTTGATGATTGCAATTCTAACCAATCGGAATGAATGAGGGGGGGTGTCTATTGAAATCCTATGCAGTGGTAATGAATGGGAATAGTCTCTGGTGCATTGCGCTTTTACACAATGTGAGTGAAGGGAAAGCCCATTGAAATTCCATGCATGGTTTACATTTTTGCTTGCACAAGGTGCGCAGAGCTGATTGCAGGAAGTCATCTCAAAATAGTTTGAGCATATAGCATAGTGCTGGCCCTGGAGCACCTTCACCATTTTATGGTAACAATAAACTGCGGACAGAGGATGAAACATGAAGCAGATTTGCTATATTTGTGAGCAAAGTATACATGGTTTTACCTGGCTGGCAAAATGCTGATCTATAAATCGCCAGCTTCTTATTTACTGCCAACCAAATTAATTGCCTAACTTTCAGGGTATGTTTCAATTGACCAGACAAACTAAATGGAGTCAACGTCAAAACATAAACCTTTATGATTGCCTTCTCAAGCCCACATTCTGGATTATGAATCCCAAAAAAACTCTATCAGTAATATGAAGAGTACATTGAATCCAGCATTATCAACAGTCAATGTAATGAACAATAAAAAGACCACCAAAGTCACTCAAGGGCAAATTTTGAAGCTAAGTTTCTCAATTTCTGACATGGTGGCACTGTGGTCAGCACTGCTGCCTCACAGAGCCAGGTACCCAGATTCAATTCTGAGCTTGGGCGACTGTGTGGAGTTTGCACATTCTCCCCATGTCTGCATGGGTTTCCTCCAGATGGTCCAGTTTCCTGTTACACTCCAAAGTTGTGCAGATTTGGTTGATTAACCATGGTAAATTTCCCCTTTTTGTCACGGGAATTAGTAGTGTAAATATGTGGGATGATGGGCATAGAGCATTGGTGGGATTGTTGTCGATGCAGACTTGATGAACTGAGTGGCCTCCTTCTTCACGGTAGAGGTTCTAAGAATTTCACATTAACAGAGAATTTGCAATTTTGTTTGGCTGATGAACTGTTGATCACTTCCACTCATTTCCTCCTTATCTGCATCTAACAGTTCTTTTCAGACTATGAAATTCCAGCTCTGGTGATACCACAGTTCTAACAGTTGGTTTCTATGAGGTTCAGTTTCAGAAAAGTGCTTCTTGATTTGTAATCAGTATACTGGAACTTTGACAGCTGTTTCCCTTGGAGAGGTTACAGATAGTCAGTGAGACCATGGGATTAATGTGAAAATTGATGTGAAATGCCTTTGCTTGTTTAACCCTTCATCCTGAACTGAAGCTTAATTGGGGAAACAAAAGATCAACTTATTTTTAGTTAAATTCAAGTATTAAATTGGAAAAGATTAGACTGGTTTTGTACATACTGCTACTCAGGCTTATTTGCTTTAGATGGGTTCATGCTTGAAATAATGCAGGGAGAATGTGAATATAAGTCCATGTAGCGTTCATACAGAAAAAAGAGCTACAATGGAAATGAGCAATTGGTTTCTTATTAGTCAAATGTTCCTTAGCTGGTCAGCTCAAACTCTGCAGTGATTCAATGGTCAAGTGCCAACAATTGCTCAATTTGAAAAGCCCTTTCATGTCTTTTATACATAATTTTTGCACTAAAGTAGAATTATATTTACATTGATGGTTGTGTGATTATTAAACTGTTTGATCCATCTCAGTTTATTGTAATCAGCCTAAAAGCATGTTGAACTAGGGGGCTAGAAAATGGGCATGGGCCCCAAAGCAAGTCAGCATAACAATCTAGGAGCCCACTATCTGATTCAAGCAGACTACCTTTACAGTCAGAATTTTTTATTTTGGGAGAAGATGTGGTTTGGGCAAGATGTCTCTGTCCCAAATTGATCCCCTGGACTCTGTCTTGGTATTTAATGGGGCAAGCAGAGATGAGTAACATGATAACATGATGGAGCACAGGATAGAGTACCCACTAATTACTACAGCGCAGAACAAAGCTCTCACTATTCTTACGAGAGCAGAGGGCTCTCCAGTAACTGCAGAGGCAACCATGTTACTCCTAGATAATTTGAGTGCAAGTCAAGATCACCTCCAGGTTGAGCATGGATTATACAATAAGGAAAAAGGCAGCATAAGAAATACCTTTGACAAAATCAAAATAAAAGTTGACAGTTTGATTTTCATTTGGAAAGGCTGTATCCCAAATTATTGATGCATCAAGATACATAAAGGTCATAGGGAAAAGTGTTGCTTTCTCAACTTTGGGAAGTTTCTCAATATACGTATTAATACATGCACAAACCCATCTTAAAACTGAAAGGGTAAATTAAAATTTATAATTCTATGAATGATTTATTTTCCTTGATGCACTTTTGATGCATCTTCAAACACCCCTTACCCCCTTATTGATGGTGACCAATGAATGGTCCAAAGACTCACAGTGTTGGTTGGTAGCAATATTATTTGACCAATATTGTTGGTGTGTCTTGGTAAGAAATCTTTGTGATTTGAGTGTTCTTGGTCAAGTGTGTACCAATCCTTCCCCCACTGACACCCATAGAGCTAATTTACCTGGCAAATCTGAAACTTAGAGAACTCTAAGGCAGGGTCTTCCAACTATTTCCAACTAGCCAAAAATGAAAATCACCTCAAGCAAAAAAAAAATTGGTCATCTACATTGTTCGCTTCTCAAACTATTCAAGATAGAGTCGTAAACTCTTGCTTCTATTTTAATAAAGGCAACAAAACCAAAGTAAGAAGTTAACACTAGATTTACACCTGATATTTTTGGTTTTCCTTTCTATCATCATGTTTTTAATTCTCTACTTATAGGTGGGAGAAAAACAAAATGTGTATGCAGCTCATAGATCTGCAGAATCAATAATTAAGGTCGCTCATCCCTTAATATCCCCTCCATAGCCCTTCACTCAGCGACATCCTATGAGTTCTTATTTGAAAGGCTGACCAGCAGAACAGCTACATACATTTGCATGGGGAGGACAATCTAATCTGACAATTCCTGTGTTACAGGGAGACATCTCCTCTAGGATGGTCTGTCAGCAGCTCTGATGGAGGTTGAGGCGTCTACAGCCATCAACTGTAGCAGGAAGAGTTCAGTTGTCTTGTCCTTAAAAACAGGAAATGGACCAGAAATAATAGAACTTTGTCATCATTTATGTGCCATTTAGTCATTTATCCTCAAGGATAAAATAATGTAGTTGGTGCCATAATGAGGGTGCTGATACCTTACATCACTGAAGGAGTTAGGCCTGAAGAGGTGCCAAGGGCAACAAATATATTTCCATAAAAGGAGATGGAAAATGATGAGTCAGTTTCCCTCAGTAACTCTTAGTTTTCTGATACAAACAAGTTTCTCACAAAGTAACAAGAGTTTGGGAAGTTTGGGGGGTGGAGGGGATGTGGTCCGGGGATGTTATTAATTTGAAAATAGCTCTCATCTGGACTCCAAAGTATGCAAGTTCCCTGAAGAGATGTACGTAACCAAACTCGAAACTAATGCAGATAAGCGGATTAAGAGAAAATAAGGAAAATATTCAACTAAAAGTTATCTTCTGTTTATTTAACCAAAGCAAAAGTCTATTTCTAAGATTAGATTATATTTGAGGATTAGGAAGTCAATTGGGATTCTGCATATTATTGCCCTTGTAACAATCACAACTGTACTGTATGTGAAGTACTTCAAGATGTTTTGGAGAAATGTGGTAGTTATGTTATCAGTGCAAGTCCTATTGTTATTCGCATCATATCTCTGCTGGAATGTGATGAGAATTTTGTACCCAAGAATCCAGATTCACTATAATAATGTGGCTGTGACCAGCTTCTGTTTGATCATTAATGGTTTTGAATCTCCTCTTGCACCTTTGAAGGGTGGAAGCTGCAACAACTATGATTATTGTTTGATCTGTTTTCAGAATTAGGTATGTGAGGATGTTTGTGCAGATGCAGGGTGTGTGCGCATTTGCCCACCTGTTTGGCTGCGTTAGAAAATATCCTCAGCTGCACATCTCGATGGTCCCTAAAGTCACACATCATTTGTCTTGTAGTCATTGTTTCAGATTATTAACATTTGTAAATTTTGTACAGCTTAACAGTGCAGTAATGTTTGCCAATTTTGTTTCACTGTAACTATTTATTGCCATGTGTCTTTGCAAAAAAAAAGTGGTGATTTAATTTGTATATGCCTCCTGTGAATTTGGCATGAAACCTGTACGAAGAAATCTACTTAAAATAAACTTCAAAAGAGTTTATGGTTTTGTGTGGCATTCTTCCATAGTAATGACCTGGTTTCATTCAATGAAAGCTACCATTTGGTGTGAAATCACAGCGGTAAATAAACATCTAGAGATATTATTTTGACTGTAATCCAGTACTGTACAGGCGCATTTGTTATTGTAATTGTGAATTCTAATTGCTAACTGTTCATTTTGGCCAAACACAATTGTATAGCAATTTCCAACATTACATTCAGCGATACTTTGATACATGTATTTATATAGATTATGGACTTCTTGTCAACATAGGTTCATTCGCTTATGAAGTAGTTCTAGCAAACAGCAACTCCTTTATGTCTTTGTAACAGTTAGCTGCACAGAAGTATTGCCTTTGTGATATTTTTTCAAATATTTTGAGAAGTGGCATGGCAGCATAGTGGCAGAGTGGTTAGCGCTGCTGCCTCACCTGGGTTCAATTCCCGGTTTGGATCACTGTCTGTATGAAGTCTGCACATTCTCCCAGTGTCTGTGTGGGTTTCCTCTGGGTGCTCCAGTTTCTCCCATAGTCTGAAGAAGGGCTGGTTAGGGGCGTTGGCCATGCTGAATTCTCCCTCTGTGTACCCAAACAGATACTGGAATGTGACAACAATGGGAATTTCACAGTAACTTCATTGCAAGGTTAATGCAAGCTTCTTACTTGAGACAATAAATAATTATGTTTTTCTCTAACATTCTTTTTGGATGTGTGCCATCTGAGTGAATATATTAAAACAACTTTAATATTAGTCTGTTAATCTGGTTGTCTGAGATTGCTATACATTTTTGATTGGCCATCCCAGAACAGCAAGTAATTCTGAAAAGAAGTCCCTGTGCAAATGATAATAAAATTGCTACATAGTAATGCAATGAC
Source organism: Sphyrna mokarran (assembly GCA_024679065.1). Classification (NCBI taxonomy): domain Eukaryota; kingdom Metazoa; phylum Chordata; class Chondrichthyes; order Carcharhiniformes; family Carcharhinidae; genus Sphyrna; species Sphyrna mokarran. The sequence continues at coordinate 71,354,580 of JAGIQG010000009.1, read as the reverse complement.
CTAATATAACAGGGTAGTGATGAGAAAGTTGACAACTGACACAAAGAAGAATCAAGTGCTTAATGCGGACAATATTTCTTTTAATTTGTTCATGAGATTTGAGCATTGAAGACCATTTGCTCCCCCATCCCTAGTTTCTCTTGTTTTGTTTTTATTCATTCATGGGACATGGGTGTCATTGACTGGGCCAGCATTTATTGCCCATCTCTAGTTGCCCAAGAGCAGTTAAGAGCAGAATCACGTATAGTCCAGGCCGGGTAAGGACAGCAGATTTCCTTCCCTAAAGGACATCAGTGAAACAGATTTTTCCCGATAATTACGTCACGGTTATCAGTAGATTCTTAATTCCAGATATTATTGAACTTAAATCTCATCAATGGTGGTGGGATTTGAACTTAGATCCCTGGAACATTAGCTGAGTTTCTGGGCTAATAGTCTAGTGATAATACCACTAGGCCATCACCCATTGTTATCTACGTGCTTTCTGCCATTTTGAATTGATAGCTTTCTTGATAAAATCCCTGATTTATACCATTTTAGTAAAAAATAAATATTGCATCAGTTCTGTTTTCAAGGCCTTTGATGATTAGAAACCAGACAGACCCCACACCTAAACTAAACACATATCCTGGAAATATGCAGCAGGTTGGGCAACATCTTGCATGGACAGATATCGTCAACATTTCAGAGTGATGGTCTTTCATCAGGACGTCAGAACAGATCCCAGGCCTCTCTTAACATTAGCTTATAACTGGCTACTAAGAAAAGTGAGCTAAAAGTTACAGAGTTTTCTGTCTTTCTCTGCACAACAGCAACTGGCTTAAAAGCACCCCATGCCCTTCCCAGAAGTATGTTGGAACTCGCAAGGCACTGCAATGCTACATCATCTTTGTGGTTCTTTTTATCCAAAATTCAGCTGCCAAATAGTAGCTTGGCAGTTAAGCTGCTTTCATTAAACCTTTACAGTGATGGATTTGGGTTTCAATACAAACTGACAGCATATAAATAAAGAGTCTCATCCAGACGAATAATCATATTGAACTATGGATGTTTAGCATCTCACCTCAAGATTAGAGAAACCAAGAGCAGAACAGTAAATACTTTACTGCCCATCTCAGTTTATGGGTACAATTTTAAGGATGGTGAATGATGGGCTGACAGTCCTCCAACACAGCCAAATACAAAGGACAAAGAACAAAAAACAAAACAGCACGGGAAACAGGCCCTTCAGCCCAACGAGCCCGCGCCGCCACCCCGATGTTCCCACCTCTACACACGATCCCTGTCTATGTTTATAGATCTATGGATTAAAAACCGAATTTGAGACAATTTAGGGAGAATTTGTTTTGCCAATTAGCCTAAGAGCACATCTTTAGGATATGGGAGGAAACCGGAGCACCCGGAGAAAACCTGCGCAAGCACAAGGAGAATGCGCAAACTCCCACAGACACAGGCCCAAATCCATGTATCTGCACAGCACAGCAAAAGTCACTGAGCTGTCGTGTTGCCCATCAAATGGTCCAGGTCAAGCGTACACTAACGACGTGAAGCACTAGGATACTCTCGAAAAAAATCCAAGAGCAGCCCTCTCGTGACCCATCTTGTGTATGCCCCTTGTTAGACAACAAGGTGGACTAAAGCACCTGTAGGATAAAAACAAGTACATCAATATCATCATCTATTTACACACTTCCCAGGGACTCCCAAGGCTCATGATCCCTATTTTAAATCAGTTTTCTATACCCCTCCATTCCCATTCTGTTCATGTGCCCATCTAAGTATTTCTTAAATAACTCCAGAGTGCCTGCCTCCACCACTTTACTTGGCAGCGCATTCCATACCCCCATCACCCTCTGTGTGAAAAAACTCCCTCCAGCATCCAAATTATATCTTACCCCCCTCACTCTAAGCCCGTGACCCCTCATGCTATTCGAGTCCATCCTAGGAAAAGCTTAACCCTGTTTACTCTATCTATACCCCTCATGATCTTGTACACCTCTATTAGATCTCCTCTAAGTCTACGCCTTTCTAAGGAAAACAGTCCCAATTTGCCTAACCTCTCCTTGTATCTCAGACCTTCCATACCAGGCAGCATCCTGGTAAACCTCCTCTGCACTCTCTCCAGAGTCTCTACGTCCTTCCGGTAGTAGGGCGACCAGAACTGGACGCAGTATTCCAAATGAGGTCTAACCAACGTTTTATACAACTGCAACATTAAAGGCCAGCTCTTGTACTCCATACCCCTTCCTATAAAGGCTAACATACTATATGCTGTTGCGGCCATACTCAGGCCTTGAATTCATTCCAGAGACTGTTGGAATGCTAAGCATCAGGATTCCTGGAGTTTGGAGGGTAGGGAACACCCTGAGTGTTTGGCAGATTGGAGATTGTGGCACTGGGGAGGGGGAAGGGGTAGGGAAGGCCAGAGCTCCAAAATTCTAGAGGTGAAGGTGTCCCCATATCTGAAGGGGCATTCAGACTGATGCCCCCATCACCTTCCCAGCCACCACTCCCGCCCCAGCTTGCAGGTGAATAAAAGTTATATTTTCTCTGTTCCCCACATTACCTACCCCCACCAGCATTAAAATTGAAGCAGGTTGGGAAAAGGTCCTTATCTAGCCATTAAGTATAGCATCAACATTTCAGAGTGATGATCTGGGGCCTTAATAGGTAAATAGTGGGTATCACACCCAAGGCTTGCTCACCCTAGTGTGAAATTGAATCCAGGTTTGGAAGGACAGGTTCTTGGGGAGAACCCTGCCCCTTTAATTTTACACCAGCCTTCTCCCCAATTGCAGAAGCCACCTTGGAGGAGTGTAAAATACTGTCCTATGTGTTTTTCAGAATATCAGTCCTGGATGCAATAGAAAAGTCTGGATATTACCGTTGGGCCTCAACTACTACGGAAATATCGAATATAGAATATGGATCACATTCCCAAAGTGATGAGTTAGCCTCTGTGACATGAGTGTTCAAGGTTTAACATAAGTTTAACCGTTTGAGTTCTTGGCTAGCTTTGAGATTGCAATGGCTTGTATGCATCTGCCAGGCAAGAGCTGATGATGTTGCCTACCAAATATACTGATATGTTTGTTGACGATATAGAGCTGAAGAACCATTGAATGGTTACAGCAATGGAAGAGGTTGTTTGGCCCACTGAGCTGATGCCAGATCTCTGAAAGAGTATTTGAGTTGGTTTTGTTCCCCAGCCTATCCCTGGGCATCTTGTTTCATTTTGGTTATGTGAGGAATTATTGCACTACCTGTGTGGAAGAAAGAGATGGAAAAAGATGAGTGATGGAAAGTTTGGTGAAAGACAAAGTAGCTGTGTACTTAGCCAAGCACATGATGTTGTATCAGTAACTTGTTGAGTATATGAATGCTTGACAAATGGCAAGAGAAAACTAAATTGAACCTGCCCTGTCACCAACATGGTGAAAAACATTATCTCCGCTCATTCTCACAATTGCAGACGTGCAATCTCTTGAAGGAGGCAGTAAACGTGCCATAGATCAAATAAGGAAATGATTTTCTAATCCCTAAGATAATCAACGAAGGAAGCTCCAGAAGACCAAATTCTTCCAGTTGACACCAACTGCCAAGGGCCCACCTACAGTCCATATACTGAGATGTTGATCATGCTCAGGAACCTGTCCAGCTCCTTTCTCAATGCTTGCACTGAAACTGAACTAACTGCACATCCATTCAACCAATTCCAGAGCCTGCCAACTCCCTGTAGAAAGAGGTACTTCTAAGCATCTGCTTTTATGCTTTAGCACCCTGTAGGTGTGGCCCCTGTGCCTCCCCACTCCTTCCAAAGCTACCTCACTCGAACAACTTATTCATATGGACAGAGTCTAATCCTTTGAATATTTTAAAACTCTCAGTCATAACAATGTTTCTGAGTTTCAAAAGCCACAGTTCTCTGAGCTTGTTCCAATAGCAAAGTACTCTTATATTTGGTACTAATTTAGTGACAACCCACTGAAATATTTCCAGGTTTTTGCTGTTCTGAATAAGTTTATTCTCTTTTGTGGATCTGGTCTGCACCGTGAGCAGAGCCTAGCATTGCCAGAACGATTGGAGCTTTGAACTACACATGCGCAGTTTGAAAAAAAATCTGAAACAGCGTGCCCGGGCGCGAAAGACAAAACCAGCAGAGGGAGCGTGTGGAATGGATGAGCCGCAATTGGACCCCACTAGGAGGCAGGCCCCCCTTGGTAGAGCATACCCCGCCACAATCCATTCCCTTTGGAAGGCAAGCCCCCTTGGCGGACCCTTTCCCCCCACCCACGGGATCAGACAGCCCTCCCAGAAGGCAGGCCACCCCTCAACAGAGCAACCCACAACCTATCTTGATTGCTGCTCTCCCTTCTGACCTGCACTCGTTGGTATGGAGATGCTGGCATTGCATTGGGGTCAACACAGTAAGAAGTCTCACAACATCAGGTTAAAGTCCAACAGGTTTATTTGGTAGCAAATGCCACTCGCTTTTGGAACACTGCTCCTTTATCAGGTGAGTGGGAGTTCAGTTCACAAACAGGGCATATAAAGCCACAAACTCAATTTACAGAATAATGATTGGAATGTGAGTCTTTACAGGAAATCAAGTCTTAAAGGTGCAGACAATTTGAGTAGAGTGAGAGTTAAGCACAGGTTAAAGAGATGTGTATTGTTTCCAGACAGGACAGATAGTGAGATTTACAAGTCCAGGCAAGTTGTGAGGGTTACAGATAGTGTGACATGAACTCAAGATCCCGTTTGGGTAGGCTGAACCCAAGATCTTTGGATAAATGTCTTCCAAGGCAGCCTTCATGACATATGACAGCGCAGAGTCGCTAAGCAGAGACTGATAGCCAAGTTCTGCACACATGAGGATGGCCTCAACTGGGATCTTGGCTTCATGTCACACTATCTGTAACCCCCATGATTTGCCTTAATGTGCAAAATCTCACTAACTATCCTGTCTGGAGACAATACACATCTCTTTAAACTGTTTTAATGTTCACTCCACTCACATTGTCTGTACGTTTAAGACTTAATTAGCTGTGAAGACTTGCATTCCAATCATTATTCTGTAAATTGAGTTTGTGTCTTTATATGCCTTGTTTGTGATTAGAATTCCCACTCACCTGAGGAAGGAGCAGCACTCCAAAAGCTAGTGGTGTTTGCTGGTGTTGTGAGACTTCTTACCATCTCTTCAGCCATATATCTAATATATCCTATCATTTCGACTCTGACTAGCAAGTAGCACCGGTAGTAATCCTAAGATCATTACCTTTGCAGTTTGAATTCTTAACTTTTCTCCTAGCTCTCTGTATTCTGCTTTTAGGATTTCATCCCTTTTTTTAACTATGTCATTTGTACCAACGTGTACTATGACCACTGGCTGTTTGCCGTCCCCCTTCAGAATGTTTTGCAGCTGCTCCGAGACATCTTTGATCCTAGCACCCGGGAGGCAACATACCATCCTGGAGTCTCATTTGTAGCCACAGAAACGCATGTCTATTCCCCTTACAATTGAATCCCCTATAACTATTGCAAAAGCATACTTTTTACCCCTCCCCATTGCAGCAGAATCAACCGTAGTACAGTGAGTTTGGCTGCTGTTTCTTTCCCCGATAGGTCATTCCCCTCAACAATATCCAAAGCGATATATCTGTTTTGCAGTGGAATGGTCAAAGGAGATTCCTGCACTACCTGCCTATCTCTCTTGCTTTGTTGGTAGCCACCCATTCCCTTCCTGCCTGCGGAGTTTGAGCCTGTAACCACCTGTAACCACCTGAGAGATGTAACCACCTCTCTGTACACGCTATCCGTGACGCTCTCTCATTCGCGGATGCTCCATAGCGTCTCCAGCAGCCATTCCAATTCTGAAACTCAAGCTTCCAGGGACTGTAGCTGGAGACACTCCCTGCCCACATGCTGACCCAGGAGACTGGAACTGTCCCCATCCTGCCATATGGAGCAAGAGGAGCAAACCATGGCTTGGAGCTCTTCAGTGACGTCTTACCCCTTTAAATTAAACTTTTGAAAGATGTTTTATTTCAGATTATATCCAATTCTCTTGGGCCTTTCCTTCCTGCTCCTCGTTACTACCACGTATAACCTTTACAAACTATAAATCACGGAAATTACACGGAAACACTATTGTAGTGTACTACAACAGCTACAATGCTAAGAGTAAAAAGAAATAATTACTCACCAGGCACCAATCACTTAACTGCTGGCTGTGAGGGCATGGTTTGATTTCCTCCTACCTCTCCCTAGTATACCCGCCTCTCCTGAAGATGAGCACCACTTTCCCCTCTGCACCAAGTTCCAGTTCAGTCCGAAATTCCCAAAACCCTACATTGGCTGAACTCACTCTGGCTGCTGTTTCTCTCCCACTGGTGCACGCAGACTCACTGAAATCTTGTGCCCCTTATGGCAGATTGTAAAACCTGCTGGAAGTTGGCATGAAAGTCATTTGCACTCCGCCAATGAGGTGCAGATGAAGATCTAACCACCCATATCTGATTCTCTACAATGGCAGCAGGAAAACATGCCATTGCGAAACACATCTGGATCAACATGGCATGCAGATGTCAGGACTCACTTGCACAATGTCTGCCCCTGGAGTTCAGGATGGAGGTTGCCAGCCACCCTGGATCTTAGAACACGACAGACATGGATGAAGGGAGTATCTGCAGGTGGACCTTCCAGATTTGGTGTCCTGGAGGGGGTTCAGAATGCTTCTGGAGATCCACCTTCCTTCTTGAGAGATCCCTCTTCTTTCTTTAATAGCGAGTCAGTTGGACAGCTTTTCAATATGGTACTGGGATAGAACCTGGACTATTCACCATCAACACTGGCTCCGGCAGGGAATACCGCACAAAACATGTAGTCATGTAATTAATGAAGAATTGGTCTAATTTCCTGTCAGCCTCCGCACTGGGAAACACTCCAAGTTCCCATCCTTGCCACGAGATTCAGTCCCAGAATGGGAGAATTCTACTCAAAGAATGGAAATATATGTGCTGTCGCACTGGTTACTTAAATTGTCACATTGTGGATGTTCCTAGCGCACAATGTCATTAGATCATTCAACAAATATGGAATATCCAATTTAATAGTTGGAGATGAAGATAATTTGTGGTGGAGGATTGATTCTGAAAGGAATCTGATCCAGATAGGAATGCTTACGAAGATTCCACAGCCAAAGTAAGTCAGAATGAACTCAATTAAATGTTTTGATTGAGTACCGAAGACAATGAATTTGATAGCTTTAAAATAATTTGATTGTGGTTAAAGGTTTCTTTCATTCTTTTAATTAGTTTTACCACATTAATTATTGTGATTTGTGTGTTTTTTTTAAATCACACTTCAAAATGGTGATCATCTACATGAGCAGTTCACATTGCTGACTCAGCATATAAGTTGACTCCCATTTTGGAAGGATTCTTAAAGGTCAACAGATACGCCACAATCTATGGTACTTTCCTCAAGCTTACTTGCATTTTCTTTTTCAGTTTTCTTTCGATTATTTGTTTTCAATGAGATCAACTTTGTATTTTTTGTTATATCAGATGAATAATTAGAAAGCTTTGATTTTTCAGTTTCTTAAATATGTTAACCATGGTGTATACGAAAGATTGCTAAATGAGTTGAAAAGTTTGAGTTTATCACTAAAAGAGGCAGAATTGATATTCCTTAAGCCCCACGTCTTACAATGATGCAGACTTATTTTAACTTTCTAGGGAATTTGGATGGATACTAAGGTGCGGGTTGACAACAACAGCATGAGTGCAACATGGATGCATTTTCAGAATTAATGAGAAAACGTGGCCTGATAGTTTGTCGCCTTCCTTTTCTGTTCATTTTCTTTCACGAGGAAACTAGATGCCAATTTAGCAAAACCAAGGATCTGAGACGTGAGGTGTGGCCGAGCTTTCGGTTTCTGTAATGTTCTGGAGACATAATATATTTTTGTCCTTCAGCTTCCTGAACTAATGCAGATCATTTTGTGCCAGATAACTAATTGCAATTTTTTTCAGTTTCTTTCCAGATAATTTTTAGTACCATTATAAATAGCTTTCAAATATAAAACATTATTCTGAAAACTGTGCCATTTTGAATCTTAATAACTCCCTATGGTTATATGAATCACCATAGGTTAATACTTAGCTGAAATGATATGGCAGATTTACAGCAAAATTGAAAAGATCAGGAAAAGTTTACCAGTACTTCCATTTATTTTTATATTTGTTCACATAATATGAGTGACACTGGCAAAGCTATATTTATTGCTGGTCCTTTATTACCAGTCCAATTCTATACCCCGTCAGTGATAGTGGACATTTTATTTGAACACGCTGTTGTCTTTATGGTGATGATGATGCCTTTTTTGGTAGTGAATTCTAGAGTTTTGCTTCAACGATAATGAGGGAATGGTATTATAAATTGGGATGTTGATTAAATTGGATGGCAACTTGGAGGTGATGGTATTCCCATGATTTTCTTTCGCTTCTGCATTACTTGGTGGTAGGCATTAACCAAGGATCAGTGCTGGTGGTTTAGTCAGAATTAGGTTGTTGTATGCTTAAGCATCAGAACAGTCTCAAAGCCCCAGCCTCTTTTGATCACGCAGCACTGACAGAAAAACCACACCATCAGAAGCGATGTCTTTCATATGGGGTGCAAAACTAGACTCTCTTTTCTCTCAGATGCACCATGGTGTGACATCAAAGAAAAGCAGGGGTCTTCTCCCTGGCATTCTGGCCAATATTTATCCCTCAACCAACATCGTGATCTGGCCTTTTTCTGATTGTCATTTGTGGGATCTTGTTGTACATAATTGGCTGCCATGTTTGCTACTTTGCAACATGACAAGTGAGATCATAAAATCCTGCTCAATGAAAGGGGCTTTAAAGGAAGAGAGAAAATGAGTGAGAGAAAGAAAGAGAGTAAAGAAAGAAAATGAGACTGAGAAGGAGGAAACAAAACAGAGTGAAAGAGAAAAAAAGGGTAAAGAAAAAAAGAAAGAGAATGAGAGTTAGAAAGACCGAGAGAAAGACTGAGAGAAAGAATGAGAGAAAGAAAGTGAAAGAGAGAGACAGAAGGAGAGAGAGAAACCCAGAAGGATAAAAAAAACAAACATGTATTCTGAATATCCAATTTTATTGTTTTTTTCTGGGAAGAGAAAAATAAAGGAAGAAAGCTTTGGATATATATATAGCACCTTTCATGACCTCTGGGCATTTCAAAGTGCTTTACAGATAATTAATTATTTTTGAAGTATAGTCACTATTGTATTGAGTGGTGATGCTCGAGACAGTGTAGAATCCAAAGTGAAAATGCAAGCATATGGTAATTATGCTAAAGGCATTGTTAATGGAACCTTACTACTGAGCATACAGGATGGTTCCAAGTGCTGCATCAGAGGAATGTACATTTGCCAGGAATACTGACCCTTTGTCTTCCTTATACCATACACCAGCAAAGTCCCCGGAACATAATCATTGGAAGAAATAAATGTCAGGTGGAGCAGGAATTGAAATGATGAATACACATTTCCCTTTCCAATAAAGATTTTGAAAATAGAACACAATTAGCAGGGCAAGAACCAGAATTCATCGGCATATGGACATGTACAGATCAAGAGATGGCACAACCAGTATTATCTCATTTTCAAGGTTTTTACAGCATTTAATACGTCAGCATTAAGAGATTTCAGTGAGTGGATTGTGGCAGCTTTTGTTTTGCTATATTTAACAAATATGCATCAAGCACTTTACCCATCTCTAGTTAAGGATCAAAGTAACGTTTAAACATTATTTAGTGGGTTGTTTAGACAGGTTTTTGGAAAATAAAGCAGATTAGAAGATTTACAAGTGTTTTAGGCTGTGAGCCAGCACTTCCAAATGGCCAAAAAAGCTGTAACACATCCTGGAGTGCTCTTAGATACCGGCACAAGCCAGTTAATCAGAATTGGCTTGGGGGCAGTTTAATTTGACATTTGTTTCCCCACTCTAATTCAAATAAATATCATGAAAGCCCACCTCCACGTCCCGTCACCTTCCAAAATCTATTAGTTGCTGTGGTATTTTGTTTCTCTCTTTACCACAGCGGTATTATATCTTGATTCTGTCACTTCCCTCATTTATACAGCTCACGACTGAAGGTCAATTTTCATCATTTCCGTGGAGGTGTAAATAATCTTCCATGCTAATTTTTCTGCACAAAGCATTTGGGATTTTTTTTTTTGCATTTGCATTGAACTTAATAAAGTAGACTTACTGACAATTTTATGTTTATTTATTAGTGTCACAAGCAGACTTACATTTACACTGCAATGAAGCTACTGTAAAAATCCCCTAGTCGCCACACACACTCCGGCACTTGTTCGGGTATACTGAGGGAGAATTTAGCATGGTTGATGCATCTAACCAGCACATCGTTCAGACTGTGAGAGGGAACTGAAGCACCTGAAGAAAACCCATACAGACACAAGGAGAATGTGCAGACTCCACACAAATAGTGATCCAATCCGGGAGTCCTACCCACGTCTCTGATGCTGTAAGTGGCTCAGTGACTATCGCTGTGCGGTGCAGATACATGGATTTGGGCCTGTGTCTGTGGGATTTTGCGCATTCTCCCTGTGCTTGCGTGGGTTTTCTCCAGGAGCTCCGGTTTCCTCCCACATCCCAAAGATGTGCTCTTAGGCTAATTGGCAAAACAAATTCTCCCTAAATTGTCTCAGATTTGGTTTTTAATTCATAAGTCTATAAACATGGACAGGGATCACGGGTAGAGGTGGGAACATCGGGGTGGTGGCACGGGCTCGTTTGGCCGAAGGGCCTGTTTCCCGTGCTGTTTTGTTCTTTGTTCTTTGTACCTTTCCTTAGACATGGATGAAGAAAGAGAATATAGTGAGAAAATGTATTAAAGATGTCTGTTCTTTTGGGTGTATCCTCCCAGTCCTCCAAAGCTGGAGATGTATGAGCCATTTCTGCCATGGGACAATGGTAGATGTTCTGCCTACTGCAGAGTGGCATTTGAAAAACATTTCAAATGTTTTGTTGGTTAAATGTCTCATTAATTGCTTGAGAACAGTTAAACAATCATCATTCTCGTAAATTGTGATGCTGGTTCTACTAAAATTGATGCCCAGGCCTTAATATGTCTCTGACCTCTGATATTGCTATAAAAAAAATCACAAGTCTGAGATTGGGAGCAATTCAGGATTCAGCATAGAAAAACCAAGAGATGGATTGAGGGGAAAATAGAATGAGAGTAAAGTTGCAAGATACATAGAAGTGGACTGTAAAAGCTCTCATAAGTATACAAAAACAAAAAGATTAGTGAAGACAAATGTAGATCTCTTACAGTCCAAAATGGAAGAATTTATAACAGAGAATAAAAAATGGCAGAATAATTCAAGAATTACTTTAAATTTGCTTTCAAAGAACAAAGAGAACAAAGAACAAAACAGCACGGAAACAGGCCCTTCGGCCCAACGAGCCCGCGCCGCCACCCCGATGTTCCCACTTCTACACACGATCCCTGTCCATGTTTATAGATCTATGGATTAAAAACCAAATTTGAGACAATTTAGAGAGAATTTGTTTTGCCAATTAGCCTAAAAGCACATCTTTGGGATGTGGGAGGAAACCGGAGCTCCCGGAGAAAACCCACGCGAGCACGGGGAGAATGCGCAAACTCCCACAGACACAGGCCCAAATCCATGTATTTGCACAGCACAGCTATAATCACTGTGCTGTCGTGTTGCCCATCAGATGGTCCAGGTCAAGCATACACTAACGATGTGAAGTAGTAGGATATTCTCGAAAAAGGTCCAAGAGCAGTCCTCTCACGACCCATTGCGTGTATGCCCCTCGTTAGACAACAAGGTGGACCAAAGCACCTGTAGGATAAAAACAAGTACATCAATATCATCATCTATTTACACACTTCCCAGGGACTCCCAAGGCTCATGATCCCTATTTTAAATCAGTTTTCTATACCCCTCCATTCCCATTCTGTTCATGTGCCCATCTAAGTATTTCTTAAATAACTCCAGAGTACCTGCCTCCACCACTTTACTTGGCAGCGCATTCCATACCCCCACCACCCTCAGTGTGAAAAAACTCCCTCTAGCATCCAAATTATACCTTACCCCCCTCACCCTAAGCCCGTGACCCCTCATGCTATTTGATTTCGTAGGAGAAGACACAAATAATTTCCCAGAAATGTTTCGGGAATCAAAGGTTTAGTTAAAATGAGGAACTGAAGAAAATTAGTATCATTCCCCCCAAAAAAATCCTAGATAACTCATGGGCCTGAAAGCCAATAAATCTCCAGAGGCTGATAATCTACATTCCAGGATACTAATGGAGGTGGCTATGGAAATAATGGATATATTGATAGTCACCTTCCAATATTCTATAGATTCTGGAACAGTTCCTATGAATTTGAGGAAAGAAAATGTAACACCACAATTTAAAAAAAAACTAGGGAGAAAGAAAACAGGGAATTACAGACTAGTTATTTTAACAACAATAGTAGGGATAATATTAGAGCCTAAAAAAAAGGATGTGTTAAAATAAAATACTGCAGATGCTGGAAATCTAAAATAAGACCAGAAAATGCTGGATAAATTCTCCTCTTCAGCTCTGAAGAAGAGTCGTATGGACTTGAAATGTTAATTGTTTCTTTCTAAACAAGTGCTACCAAAACTGTTGAAATTCTTCATTTTCTGTTTTTTTATGTATTATTTAAAGGATTGATAATAGGAAACTTAGAAAATATCAAGGGATTAGACAAAGTTAATATGGATTTATTAAAGGGAAATCATGCTTGACAAACCTACTGGAGTTCATTGCAGATATAAGTAGTGGAATAGATAAAGATAAATCAGTGAATGTGGTGTATTTAGATTTTCAGAAACCTTTTGATAAGGTCCTACCCAAGGGCCTAGTGTGCAAAATTAAAGCGAGTAGGACTAGGGATAACATATTGGCATGGATTGAGATTTGGTTAGTAGGTAGGAATAAATGTGTCTCTTTTGAAGTGGCAGGGAGTAACTACTGGGATGCCATACGGATCTGTGTTTGAGCCCCAGTAGTCACAATATACATCAATAATTTGGATTAAGGAACCAAATGTATTATTTCCAAGTTCGCTGATGACACAAAATTTTGAGGGAGTAAGTATGGTGAGGAGGATGTTATGAGGTTTCAAAGTGATTTAGACAAATTGAGTGATTGGGTAAAAATCAGATGCAGATACAGTATAATGAAGATAACTGCAAAGTTATTGACTTTGGATGGAGAAACAGAATGGCAGGGTATTATTTAAATGATCATAGATTGGGAAATGTTTATGTACAAGGAGACCTGGGTGGCCAAGTACACCAATCATTAAAGGCAATGATATGTTGGCCTTCATTGCAAGAAGACCTGAGTACAGGAGCAAGGATTTCTTACTGAAGCTGTGCAAGGCCTTGGTTCGACTACACCTGAAATATTGTGTGCAATTTTGTTTTCCTTAACTAAGAAAAGATATATTTGTCATGGAGGAAGTGCAGTGAAGGTTCAGCAGATTGATTCTTGGAATGGCAGAATTGTTGCATGAGGAGACTGGGTTGTCTGGGCCTGCGTTTACTGGGATATAGAAGAATGAGAGGAGACCTAATTGAAAAGAATAAAATTCTGACAAGGCTGGATGTAGGGATGTTGGATGGGGTTTAAAACAAGGAGTTATAGTCTATGGATATTTGATTTGATTTATTATTGTCAATGTATTAGTATAGAGTGAAATGTATTTCTTGTGTTATATGGACAGAGTATTTTGTACATAGAGAAGGGTAAGAAAGAGTGCAGACTGCTGTGTTACAGTCATAGCTATGGTGTACAGCAAGATCAACTTAATAGGTCCATTCAAAAGTCTGATGGAAGCAAGGAAGAAGCTGCATGTCCTCAGACTGTGATGTTGTGGTCACTGTTCTCCTGAAGGTGGGGTAGTTTGCTGTGGACAATGGTCTGTTTGAGGTTGTGTGGTTGTTTGAAGTTAAGAAGTGGGGGTGTGAGGATGGTTCTGGCGAAATGTTCATCTACATCAGTGACATGACAGAGAAGATGTCATTGCTTCTGCCCTTTGGGGAAGTACTCAAGGGCTCAATTTCTGCCCCATCACCAAAATGGGCCCCATCAGTCTCGCAGTAGACACAGAGGAATTCATCAGGTGAATGAGGCTGCGGAAGTTCTTCCACAAATCTCAAGAGATCAACAGCAAACACAATGAGACAGTCAATAAACCGAAACAGCTGACAGAGAGATCTGCAATGCAGCACCCGAAGAGGAAAGAGTCCAATTGGACTCCTCTCCTCCTTGACTTGACATGTATGCCCAAGCCACCGGGAGGTGCGTCAATACTAGATTCATCAACCGCACTTATAAGACAGCCCCGAACATCACCCAAGCACAACGCAATGCCCTGCTTTAACATCTTTGATAGTGGCTTCCAACATTTCCTCCTAAACAGATGTTAGGCTAACTGGCCTATAATTTCCTGATTTCTGACTCTTTCCCTTTTTGAATAAATTTTGCTATTTCCCTATTCAATGGAACCTCCCCCACTTCAACAGAATTTTGGATAATTTAAACCATTGCATCAACTTATCACCCTGGCTATTGCTTTCAAGATCCTGGGGTGAAGTCCATTCAGACGTAGGAATTTGTTAGTCCACAGGTATAGCAATTTGCTCAATACCCATTCTCTGGGGATTGTAACTCTTCTGAGTTCCTCACTGCCATTTCCTGACTTACAGTTATTTCTAGGATGTCACATGAGTCACATATGTTGAAGGCTGATGTAAAATATCTGTTCAATTTCATCCACCATCTCCCTACTTTCCAATATTAATTCCCCAGACCCACTTTCTATAGGACTGATGCTTACATTGTTAATTCTTTTCTTATTTAAGTAATTATGGAAGCTCTTACTGTCTTTATATTTGTAGCTAGTTTTCTCTTGTATTCTAATTTTTCTCTTCTTGTTATCTTTTTCATTGTTTGTGTTTTTTATATTCTGTCCAATCCTCTGCCCTGCTACTCAACTTTTAGTTAACCACAGATGTGGGTTATAGAGTCATAGAATCATTATGGAGCAGAAGGACACTATTCAGCCCAACAAGTCATTCCTTTGGAATTCCTCTTTCTCATTGGAATGTATCTATTTTGTGTATTCTGAAATATCGCTTTAAGTCTGCCACTGCATCTCCATTGATCTATTGCTTAATATCATCTATCAGTTCAGTTCAATTAGCTCTGTTTACATGCCCTCATAATTACCCTTATTTAAGTCTGAACTCATCCAGGATCCATTTTTTTTTGCCTTAAACTGAACTCAAAATTCAATCATGTTATGATCACTGCTACCTAGAAGTGCTTTCACTATGAGGTTATGAATTAATCCCATCTTGTTAGGCAATAGCAGATCTAGTATGGCCTATTCTCTGGCTGGCTCCAGAATGTGCTGTTCAAGGAATCATAGAATTATTATAGCATAGAAGGAAGCCATTTAGTGCATCATGTCTGTGCTAGCTCTCCAAATGAGCATCATGACTTGGTGTCATTCTGCTATCTTTTCCCCATACCCCTACACATTGTTTTTATTCAATTAATCATCTGATGTCCTCTTGAATGCATTTATTGAACCTGCCTCTACTACACTTCCAAGCAGTGCGTTTCAGACCTGAATTACGTGCTGTGTGAAGAAATTTTTTTTTCTCACATCACAATTACTTCTTTTACAAATCATTTGAAACTTGTACCTCTCATTCTGGATCCTTTTATGAGCAGGAAATGTTTCTGCCTATCTACTCTGTCCAGCCTTTAATGATTTTGAACACTTCTATCAAATCTCCTCTTAGCTACTTTCTCTCCAAAGTGAACAGTCATAATCTCTCTAATCTACTCTCATAACTGATATTTCTCATCTGGAACCATTCTTGTAAACCACTCCTGCACTCTCTCCAATATGTTCTCATTCTCCCTATAATGTGGCACCCAAAACTGTACAGTACATCTTCCAGTGTTGTGTGTCTTATATAACTAGTGTCTTGTATAAGTTCAACATAACCTCCTTGTTCATATATTCTATATCCCTGTTAATAAAGCCCAGAATACTATATACTTTATAACTGCTTTCTCCAGGTAAAAGAGGTAAAAACCTAATATTGGTATAGGAGTAGAGTTACCTGAATGTATATGTGCACAAATCATTGAAGGCGGCAGGGCAGATGGAAAGAGCAGTTAATAGTCTCTCTCTGTGCTGTAACAATTCTATGATTTTGTGATTCCACCTATGCTGATCCCAAGTACACCCAGGTCTTTTTTCCTTACCAAAATGCATCATTTAACACTTCTCCACATTGAACTTCATCTTCCACCTATTTGCCTACTCTACCCACTTGACTATTCTTCTGAAGTTCTACAATATCAGCTTCACGTTTTATAATACTTCCAAGTTTAGTGTTATCCGCAAACTTTGAAATTGTCTCCAAAGCACCAAGATCTAAACATTCGTATATAAAGAAAAGCAAAGGTCTCAATAGTGATCTCTGAGAACACCATGATACATCTGTCTCCAGTCCAAAAATATTCATTGACCATTAACCTCTGCTTCTTGTCATTCAACCAATAATGTATCCATATTGCTACGCTCCCTTTTATTCTATGAGTTATAACATTTCTCACATGTCTGTTGGCTGACACTGTATCAAATGTCTTCTGAAAGTCGATGTATACCACATCAATAGCATTAACCTCATCGACCCTTTCTGTTGCCTTCTCAAAAAACTCCAGCAAATTAATTGAATATGATTTCTCTTTTAGAAGTCCATGCTGGCTCTTCCTAATGAACGCACACTTTTCCAAGTGACTACTAATTCTATCCCAAATAATTGTTTCCATCACTTGCTTACTATTGATATTGAACTGACTGATTTTTAATTGCTGGGATATTTGAGGTTGTTTTCGTTAGAAAGGAGGCGGCTAAGAGGGGACCTAATCGAAACATATAAGATGATTAGAGGTTTAGATAGGGTGGACAGTGATAGCCTTTTTCCTAGGATGGAGAAAGCTAGCACGAGGGGACACAGCTTTAAATTAAGGGGTGATAGTTATAGGACGGATATCAGAGGTAGGTTCTTTACCCAAAGGGTGGTTCGGGAGTGGAATGCCCTGCCTGCAGCAGTTGTAGATGCGCCAAGTTTGGTGGCGTTTAAGAGGTTAGTTGATAAGTATATGGAAGAGAAGGGAATGGTTTAGTTTGGAGGGGCATTGCTTTTTATATTGGTTGGCGCAACATCGAAGGCCGAAGGGCCTGTTCTGTGCTGTAACGTTCTATGTTCTATGTTCTGCAATACTAAATGCCAGTGCCCTACGAACAAGACTTCACTTCTCCCACACCAAACACTGAGCCACAAATTCATTTCTCTAATCTTTTTGTCCTTTGCAAGATAACAATCGAACATTTCAAATTGATTTAGTTTATTGTTATCTTTATTAGTATATAATGAAAAGTATTGCTTCTTGTGCGATATACAAACAAAGCATATTGTTCATAGAGAAGAGAACAAGAGAATGCAGAATGTAGTGTTACAATCATAGCTAGGGTGTGGAGAAAGAACAACTTAATGCAAGGTAGTTCCATTCAAAAGGCTGGCAGCAGCAGGGAAGAAGTTGTTCCTGTGTTGGTTGTCTATGACCTGAGATTTTTTATCTTTTTCCTGATGGAAGAAGGTGGAAGAGAGAATGTTCACTGTACTTAGGGGTCTTGGTCATGTTGACTACTTTGCTGAGGCAGTGGGTAATGTAATCAGGATCAATGGATGGGAGGCTGGTTTGCGTGATGGATTGGGCTACATTCATGATCTTTTGTATTTTCTTACAATATTGGACAGAACAGGGGCCATAACAAGCTGTAATACAACCAGAAAGAATGTTTTCTATGGTGCATCTGTAAAATTTGGTGAGCATCATAGCAGACATGGCAAATTTCCTTAGTCTTCTGAGAAAGTAGAGGGTTGATAGGCTTTTTTTTAACTATAGCGCTGGCATGGAGAGACCAGGGCAGGTTGTAGGTCATGTGGACACCTAAAAGCTTGAAGCTCTCAATGATTTCTACTTCATTCTTATTGTTGAAGACAGGGGCATGTTCTCCACTACACTTCCTGAAGTCGATAACAATCTTCTTCATTTTATTGACATTGAGGGAGAGATTATTGTCACTGCACCAGTTCAACAGCTTCTCTATCTTTTTCCTGTTCTCTGTCTTGTCATTGTTTGAGATCCAATCCACCACGGTGATGTCATCAGCAACCTGAAAATCAAGAGGAATTTGGTCACACAGTCATAGTCATACAGTCTTGGACATTGTTACCTTTGCAGTTTTGCTTCTTCATTTGGTGTCTAACCGCTCATACTGACTATGCAGAACCTTCTTCATTGTCCTGCCTGTGTCATTAGTACTTCCATAGACCATAGCCATGGGACTGTCCCCCTCCCATTGTAAGTTCCTCTCGAGCCCTGAGGAAATCCCCTGAACTTTAACATTGGGCAAACAACATAGCCATCTCAACTCTTGTTCTTTGTTTCAGAGAATAATGTCGATCCCCAGTGTGTACACAAATCAGTTGCACCTGTTTCATCTGAACAAAATAGGTGATACCCAAAAACTGGTTCATTCCTCAGGGCAATGCCTTGACAATCAGAGTCATTCTGCCTGGTTTAAATTTTCAAACAATATGTGGCAGGTAACTGTCAGTCACCATTAATTTCATTCTCCATAGCTACACCTCTACAAATCAGAGTTTACTTGACAATCAATCAGCACTTTCTTCTCATACAGCATAAAATTATTGTTTCTTTGCAATTGGTATTCTTCTGATTGCCTGATGAATGCAAAACAAAAAGCTTTGGCAGAAAGTCTTTTTTTCAGCATATTTCCAGGATGTTTTGTGTATTCTACAGTGAAAACATCACAAATCATCTGTTTCACATTTTTTGCCATTTCTTACTTCCTATATAAATTCCCCAGTCTCACCCTCTAGAGGACAAAATGCACAATTAAATTACACTTTTCTGTCTTAATTTCCTGCAGAATCCTTTAGTATCTTTTTGTATATCTAGGTAGCTTGCTCTTGTATTGTAATTTTACAGTCTTTTTTTAATTATTCTTTGCTGATTTTTAAATTCTGTTCAATCCTTTGAATGGATGGTGCCTCCTTCTCCAAGTGTCTTTCTTTCTCACTGGAATAAATCTTTCCTGAGAGTATTATGAAATACTTTGGGCCAAAGACCTGTCTCCATTCCATATATTCTATAATCTCCTCAAATGACTACCACCAAATCTCGACTGTCTCTACTCTTTAAACTAATTCCCTGTAGAATCCCAACAGCATAGAAGGAGACCATTATGTCCATTGAATCTGCATTGAGTCTCCAAAAGAGCATCTTACCCAGGTCCACTCCGCCCTCCCCACTTCCCCTGCCCTGTCTTATCCTTCCCCGTAACCCTGCCCATTTATCATGGCTAATCCACTTAACCTACACATCATTGGACACCAAGGAGCAACTTAGCATGGCCAATCCACCTAACTTGCACATCCCTGGATCCTTTCCAAGTTTGTTTTAGCCAACTCCATCTTCATAAAGCACTGTAAACCATAAGCTATAAGAGCAGAATTTGATCATTTGGCCCATTGATCAATCTGCTCTGCCATTCAATCATGGCTGATAAGTTTCTCATTCGCATTCTCCCATCTTTTCCCCATAATTTTGATCTCATAGTCTTAGACCCACACTTCCCACTCTCAGATTGAATGAAAAGTTCAATCGTGTTATGATCACTGCTACACTTAAGTTACTTCATTATGAGTTCTGGCTCATTGGGAATCACCAAGTCTGGAATAGTCCACTCTCTGGTTGGCTCTAGGATGTGCTGCTTTAAGAAACTGTTTCCAAAACACTCTAGGAGCCCATCTTCCAAATTACATTTACGTTGGTCCAATCTGTACGCAGATTAAAATCTTCCAGAATTATTGCAGCCACTTTCTTGCAAGCCCCATTATTTCTTCCTGGATATTTCACCGTACTGCATATTTCTTAATAGGGAATCTATAAACTACTCAGCAGAAACAATCTGTTTCTTAGACCAGTATGTTTCAAATTCAAGAAGCAGCATTAATTGATTTAGTCCTGGGAAATGGTCAGGGAACAATAATCACACAATCAGATTACATTGTTGAATAATAGAACATTTCATTTCTTACACCTAATGGCAGATATAAAGGCATTGGATTATATAGCAATTACAGTAAGAAACAAGCCACTTGGGCCAATTAGTCCAGGATAATATTAATCCTTCACGTTAGCAATCTTTGGTCACTTATTAAATCAGCAAAAAAACATGAACAGGCCAATTCAACCCCTCGAGCTTGTTCTGCCATTCAATTAGTTCATAATGGATCTACATCTACTTTTGAAAACCTTTGTCTAGCAGAAAATCTATATGCTTAGTTTTGAAATTTTCAACTGACTTAATCTAGACAAATTTTTGGGAAGAGGGAGTTGCAGATTTCCACTTACCCTGTGTGTAAAGAAGATCCTCCTGACGTTTTCCCTGAATGACCTAGTTGGCCTCAGTTACACATTTCAATCACAAATCCAGAAGATCATTTTCCTATGATATGCGTCTGATCATTCAATATCCTGCAACATAAATCCTCATGGTATTTCTGAACAAGATTCCCCAGGTAATGATAATTATACAGTCAGTTGAGTGCTTGTAGCCTCCAAAGATCAGAAGCCAGAGGAAGGCCTTGTTGTGGCAGACTAGAGTGAGTTCATTTAACCTGTGCTACACATGACCTGGGAGTACTTGGTGCTGACAGTGGGACTAAAAGTAAAAGGCTTGAGGTGGTGGTGGGGTGATCATTTTAAGAACACTATTATCCTTCACTTTAATTAACACAAAAATGAAAATGTATTACATTTTGTTATCAAATCAAATAAGTGGGAAGTGAAGTGCATATTTGGCCATGGCCGCAATGTGATAGAGGGTTTGTTTAAGAATTGCGGAGGCACTTATCAAGTGATCTTCATTAAGTGACAAAACAGACTAAACAAACTGAATGGGCCATGGTTAGATATTTGAAGTGTTGCTATTCTAAATTATATCACAATGCCATGTGACAATAAGCAGGTCCCACTGTATTGATGACTAACACAATAAATCTAACTACTGTGCAGTCAAAAGACTAGCTTTAGCAGTTTTTTTTTATTTGGCCAATTATTTATTACACTGTTAATACATTGCCCTGGCAGAATTGATTGGCAAGATAGCAGGTATAAAGCACTTTATGGCACCATTAGCAGACAGGAAATAGATTTTAAAAATGAAAAATCCCCTCATCAATCTGAAGTAAAATGTACGTCTTGACTCTAATTTAAAATTTGGAAACAATATGTTTACTGCATTTTGTAACAAACAATACTATTTTTGATTGGAGAAGTGCACATTCTGATTTATTGGCAGAAGGTGGTTTCACCCAAGACCGAATTCAAATTCTAGAAAATATATACTCAATGGTACAAGATGGTTTCATTAGAGTAGGTATAAAATGTTTACATTTGTGGAGAAACGCAAAATTAGAGGCTAAGATAGCCACCAAGAAATCACATTTCTACAATAAATACTACTGATGCATTTTAGAAGCAGCTAGGAAAAGAAAATTGAGGGTTACGCTGATACGAATTGGATGAGAAAGGATGGGAAGAGGATTGCGTGAACTGGTTGAGCTCTATTGCTTGTTATTCTGATGTATGTTCTGTGTAATTCTGTGCAACAAATTCTGCCTCAGTCCATCTATTGCTGAAACCTTCATCCACATATCTGCTTCCACCATCTTCAATTACTGCAATGCTTGTCTGGTCAGCCTTTCATTTTCCACCCTTGCAAACTTAAGCTTATTAAAAATTCTTCTGCCTGTATAAAGCCAGCACCAATTCACCCATTACTCCTGCACTCATTGACCTACACATCAGGTGATAAGGAAATTAGAGATTTAATAAATGAGTATTTTGTATCCGTTTTCATTGTAGAGGATGAGATAAAATATCAATGAGAGAAGTGGAACTAAAAACAAATCAAGGAAAAGTATTTGGAGTGTATATAAGCTTTAACTAAAGTATATCTGGATTTTGCAAGGTAGTTAAATCTGTATTGTTTAAGAAGTCTCTCTGATGCAATGTTGATCCTGACAAGTTTCTATGATTACTTCAAATGCATTCGGAAAGTTTGATGCCTTAGTTGTCATATGCAGGCTTCTTTGTAAGCTGATGTGAACTATCAATCTGATAGGTATTGCAGATTGAAAATTTGGAGTCAAGTTCCACCACTGCTGATACTTCAGACATTTAGCTTGACTTCTTAAAATCACTGATTTTTTTTGAGGTTTTGACATAGGTATAGAGGCCATTAGAGAAGATTTAGGCTACATGTAAAATGTACAAACCTTCCCTCCCTTACCTCTATGTTTACAAAATAACAGAACTATTGTGTTAAAATGAAAAAATATATTTTATTGATCATTGTGTTTGTTAAGGTGAAAAAAATATATATTTTGCAAGGAATTTGGAAAAGATGAGGTCATTATTAAACAAAATGTTATAATACAGCTGCTAAAGTTAAACATTTAGTTAAATGTTAACATGGTATCAAAATTTTGTATTTATAATACATTTTGGTTAATAAATATTTTGCATTAAACTTTGCAAACTTCTGCAACTGCTTTATTGAAATATCAAAACATAACACTTAAATGTGAAATTCTACAAATACTTTATTGGAATATCAAAACATAACATTTAAGTTTGAGACAATTATAAATAACGTAATCGAAGAAAATGACAGAAATATATTAATAGTAATCACAAATTTGAAAAAATTACACACAACAATCAAAAAATGAGCATGTACTAGAGAGGGTGGTTGAGGTTGAAGTAACAGTGTTGGGAGGAGAGGAGAGGAACCCTAAATCCACCTGTGTCACCCATGGGCAATTTCCCCTTCCATGTGATGTGTGTTAACATCTTGCATCCCTGATGGCATTGCATCTTGCCCAGTCTCTGGACGGGATGGATCCTGGCCAGAGGGTGAAGTAGGAGATGTCACCACTTTATTGGTGATCTCTTGAAGGAATTCAATAAAGTCACTCTAATGAAATGCTTCAAGAATGTCTATTGTTACTGACTTTTATGAGTCCTGAGCTCAATCATACCATACCCAATGCAGACTGAAACCCGTTCTTAACTTTGGCAGAGATAAGTTTTAAAAAACATTTTACCAATTTTTCATCAAAATATATACATACCCTAGCTGAACACAAATCGTGGTCAGAGAAATTCTGACTTGCCTTCTTCCCAACTAAATTAAAACTTATGAATACTTTTAAGAATGCCATATGTAAAGTTATGTAATCAAAAGATAGTGCCAATTTCTATATTTTCACAGATTTAAAACAATAAACAAAACCTATGTTCACCGAAATATAATCATCTTCATTAAGAAAAACAAACAAAAAAAATTACATGTTACAAGAACCAATAACAATAGAATTGCCTGTTTAAAAGAACAATAAAACTGCTAAAACAACTTCAACTTACCTTTTAAACTGTTGCTATTACCTGTTGCTTTCTCTGTCTTCAAGGCAAATTACCATTTTAAAATACCGACTTCAATGGGCATTCCTTTATACCTGCATCACAAGGGGTTATAGGTTTACTGAAACTGCACCCTACTCAAGCCTGCACAGATCGTTTGATGCAGGCCCAAGGCTGATGAGCCCAGAAAGTACATTAGGAATTTTTAGTGCCATTAAGTGGACACTTTTCCCAGTTTCCCAAGTATGACAAGGTTTGTTGGGCAAGTTGTCGCCATTCTGAATGATTGGTAGAAAGCTCCTCCCAGTTATTAAGGTTCAAGCTGCTGTGTTTCAAGAAGAACTTCGAAGTGTCTTTGAAGCATTTGCTTTGATTTCTCCTGAATGCTGGCCATTTGAGAATTGAGAAATTAGGATCTAGTGGGATGATCTTTTGTGACGTTGGACATTGTGCCCAGTCCATTGAAGTTGATTTTGTAGTTTTGCTTGAATGCTGCGGAACTGGTTTCAGATATGCTAGCAATTTTTTACAGTCCTCTCATTGTATCTGAAAGAGGTATTGCTGATGGAATTTCTTGGGTACTCTTGTGGAGCTCTGATACAAAATCCAGGTTTTACTGCAATACAGGAGCTGGGTGAGGATAATTGCTCTGTACACTTGCTGGGGGTGGGGGGAGAGGGGGTGTCTACTCAGTGCTGTAATGTGTAGTAGAACAGTAAATAGTCTCACAACACCAGGTTAAAGTCCAACAGGTTTATTTGATATCACCAGCTTTTGGAGTGCTGCTCCTTCATCAGGTGACATTACCTGAGCAGCGCTCCAAAAGATCACGATATCAAATAAACCTGTGTTGTGAGACATCTTACTATGCTCATCCCAATCCAACATTGGCATCACCACATTGTAGTATGCAGAAGGCTGAGCTGGCACAGCTGAAAGATTCTAATCCTTCTTAAATTGGCCATACTATTAATACATGCAACTGAGAAAGTATAATGGAAACCCAAAGGACTTGTTCATGAGTTTGATCATATGTGCTCCTCGACGATATTTCATTTCCTTGAAGATGTGAATTAGTATGAGATAGGTTTGATCCACAACAGAAAGTTTGATTGTTTATTACATTTGCTGTCATTATTCAAACATTTTAATTGGTAATTTTATAAAGTTCCCACGAGTCCAGATTTATAGCAATTTAAATTTAATCCAAAATTGATCATTTCGGTCGTAATTGAACAGCAAATATGTTACAAACCATTTATGCCTTAATCTTTTGTAAAGATAATTTCCTCAGCCCGACAGATACTTACCTTGACTGTACTAATGATTAAGCTTAACAAATTAATACTGTGTGATAATTTTGTAATTACTTTTTAATTTCCATTCCAAATTTAGTGCCCATTGCATAAGAGCAAACATGCAAATGGTTCATTTATTTTGAGTAAAGGCCCCCGTTGACAGCATGCGAAAGATGCAACTAAAATGGCAATGAAATATCCAACTAATTCATTTACCAAGATCTAATGGCTTCTGATAAAATGCCAAGGTTTCTGTGGAACAAAAATACCAAGTCACAACATCAGTTGTTACACAGCCACCAGCCCTAATTGAGGATAAAAAGATGCCACCATTCTGTTGCGACCAGGCTATAGGAAACACTTTGGGCAGGATTTTCTGGCCGCGCTTACTCCAGGACCGGAAAACACTGCTCGAGATCAACAGACCTTTGCATGATCCGTGTCCCACTCACTAAAATTCCCATAGTGGGCAGGATGAGAAAATTCCATCCTATAACTAGGAGGACATGGAGTAAAATGTCAATCTTTATCCAATGTTGTCCAAAGCCTAGCTGTAAAAATGAAGGGACAAACAAAAAGATCAATCATACTGCACAATTCTGTTTTATTCATTTGTAGAGTCACGTGTGTTTCTAAATGCTTTTAAAAAGTGGTGGTGTTGAAATGTCTTTATGATCAAGCTGCAAGCTTATAGTCCATGCAACATTTCGAGGGAGAGTGATTCCAGGTTTTTGACCCAGTGACATAATGGAGCAGTGATACAGTTCCACATCAAGATGATGTGTGGTTCAGGAAATTCATAGGTGGTGGGCATTCCCATGTGTTTACTGCTGTTCCTCTAGATGGTAATATGAAAAGAGTTGTTAAGGGGACCTGAAGAGTCACTGCAACACATTTTGACATGGTTCACAGTGCTGCCACTGTGATGTTGGAGAGAGCAGATATCTGAGATGGTAGATGGCGTGCTATCAAGCAGGACACATGGTGTGGTGCTTCTTGAGTGTTGTCAGAGTTGCAATGGAACTAGTATAATTCAAAGAAAAAATATTTACTTAAATCTTACAGGTTACTGCACTAATTACCTTGTTAATTTTTAAGGATAAAATTCCATTAAAAATTAATCTGTGCAGCTCAATTGTATTTCCAAGTTAACTGTTAAGTTTGAGAACAGGTTCTACTGTTATCTTCTTGGGTGGCTACATTCCATATGGCATAAAAGCATCTTAAATCAAATGTTTTTTTAACTCCTAGAATCCAATTCCTTATGTTTTTTGAGAATAAACATACCTTGTTAATAATTACACCTTTGTGGTAGGGCTGGATGAGATGTAGGAGTGGCAGTAAATGAAAAACCTTGCAGCTCGGTAAGACAGCCTCAGATAAAAATGTGGATAAGCTTTAGTTATATTGTTTTCTTGTACACACTTGCGATGATATCCAAATGATCTTTCGCCAATGGTGCAGACAGCACCACAATAATTTGTCATAAATATGGACACAGCTCAAAGTTTGCATGAAATAGACAACATTAACATAACTGTGGAAATGCCATATAGTGCAACTTTAGTGAACCTGAACCAAGGGGTGCTGGACCATGCTAGTAATATGACAACTCTTTACAGATGGGCAGGCTGGATTGAACAGTGGGAAGAGGGTACACTGTGCAATATCCATTAATGTTACTTGGATTTCATTAAACAGGCATGACCTGAAAGGGCAAGACAGAAGCCTTACAATCCTTTAATGGTCTCATATTTTGTATAGGTAGATCTTTTTATACAAAAAACCCAGTCTGACTCTCAAGGTGCTGGGTAGAAGCAAGCATCTTAATTTTAAGGTTAAATTAAACCTGGTCCAACTATTTCCAAACTGCTGTTAATAAAAAATCTCAGCTTTAAAGTACAAGTTATTTTGACAAAAGGAATCTTCATTTGAATAAAGCATAAAACACTGCTATTGTGAATGACTGTTTAATTATTGCATGTTGTAATGTAACCATCACCACAAAATATATTTCAATACATTTTTGTTCCTGTAGTTTTCCATTTGGAGTCATGCATCAGGCCTGGGTTTAACCTTTTGATGCGGCATACTGTCGCAACATCTGTGAGATGTCCTCGGAGTCAGTCACTTCTTCAGGTAGGCATCCTTCCCCATCCTGAATGGTGGGATCAGCCCCAGAATTCAACAATAATTCCACAATGTCAGCAAATTCACAGGCAGATGCTGGAAGCAGGCAAACAGCGAAGTGTCAGTGAATGTATAGTATAAATAAAATAAAGCATCATGTCCTTTCTTAATGAAGGAACTGATAGAATAGAGGAATTGTGTTCAGAATAAGCACAGGTACAAACAACACTGTACTAAAGCTAAAGATACCATTGAATTTAGCAAATCATTTTTATATTCTTGGCCAACAAGTTACTGTCTCCATTCAGCATCTCCCCATGACTGAGACTGGAAACTCACTGGGAATTAATGGATGTGAATATATGGTCTACATCTTTCAGTTTTACAGCTGCTCCAGGCTTAACAACGTTACCAATTCCAGCAGCTCTCTTTTTAACTTTATGCTACATTTCTGGTAGATGTTAAAGTAGGGTCCATGTTGATGACAACTTTATTCAACAAATGCAAGCTGCTTTTCATCCTGTTTAATTTATAACCATAACTGGGGAAGGTAAAAAACAAAAACGAACTATGATCTTTTGCTTTATTTTGCATGGAATTTTCAGGGGAACGCAAAGAGACCAGAAATTCAATTAGGATATCACCAAATGTCAATTACATACCTAGATGTGCACTCTCCTGAATATTCTTCCGCTCACACTCTCCAATAACAGACATGATTTTTTTAAGACTATCCATCATCATTTTTTAAAAATGTACAAATTTCAAATGTTACGATAATGAGTAGTTAAAAGACATCCCTAATTACTAAGGCAGGGCAGTCAAATTTGATCAAAAATGCCATTGTCATGTGGGATTAGCTAACTATTACATACTGTCAGAAGTATAACAATTTTTACAGCATGATTATGGGAGAGAGAAAGGGGGAAAAAGTTGAATGAGTAACTTGCATCTTTGGTCATACGATGAAGGTACATTATTTCCACATTAAATGCCATTTGCCACCTCTCGGCCCAGCTCTGCAACTTGTCCAAGTCTCTCTGCAAACTAGAACACCCCTCTTCACTATCTACCACTCCTCCGACTTTGGTGTCATCCGCAAATTTACTAATCCATCCTTCAATACCCTCATCCAGATCATTTATAAAAATTACAAACAGCAGGGGCCCCAAAACAGACCCCTGAGGTACACCACTTGTCACCGAACTCCACGATGAATATCTCCCATCAACCACCACCCTCTGTCTTCTATCTGCTAGCCAATTCCTAACCCAATTAGCTAAATCACCCTCTATCCCATACATCTGCATTTTCTGCAGAAGTCTTCCATGGGCCACCTTATCAAACGCCTTACTAAAGTCCATATATACCACATCAACCGCCTTACCCCCATCCACCTCTTTAGTCACTTTTTCAAAAACTCAATGAGGTTAGTAAGGCACGACCTACCCTTCACAAAACCATGCTGACTATCCCCAATCAATTCATTTCTCTCTAAATAACTATAAATCCTATCCCTAATAATTCTCTCCAATACTTTGCCCACAACAGAAGTAAGACTCACTGGCCTATAATTCCCTGGAAGGTCTCTCTTCCCCTTCTTGAACAATGGGACCACATTCGCTATCCTCCAGTCCTCCGGAACCACACCCGTAACCAACGACGACCTGAAGATCAGAGCCAGAGGCTCTGCAATCTCCTCTCTTGCCTCCCAGAGAATCCTAGGGTAAATCCCGTCCGGCCCAGGGGACTTATCCAACTTCAAACCCTCGAGAATATCTAGCACATCCTCCCTATCTACTTCGATACCTTCCAGTTTGCTACCCTGTACCTCAGTGTTCTCCATAACTACATTTACATCACCCTGCGTGAATACCGATGAGAAATATTTATTCAGTGCCTCTCCAATCTCTTCAGGCTCCACGCACAACTTCCCACTGTTGTCTATGACTGGCCCTAATCTTGTCCTAACCAATCTTCTATTCTTAACATATCTAAAGAAAGCTTTAGGATTCTCCTTAATCCTATCAGCCAAAGTCTTCTCGTGTCCTCTCTTAGCTCTCCTCAATTCACTCTTTAGCTCCCTCCTGGCTAATCTATAGCTATCCATTGCACTAACTGAGCCTTCAAGCCTCATCCTGACATAAGCCTCCTTTTTCCTTTTAACCAGCAAATCAACTTTTTTCGTACACCAAGGTTCTCTTACTCGACCATTTCCTCCTTGCCTGACAGGGACATACTTATCAAGGACTCGCAGCAGCTGCTCCTTGAATAAGCTCCACATTCCAGATGTTCCCAGTCCCTGTAGTTTCCTAGTCCAATCTATGCACCCTAATTCTCTCCTGATGGCCTCATAATTACCCTTCCCCCAGCTATAACTACTGCCCCCAGCTTCATGCCTATCCCTATCCATCACTAAGGTGAACGTAACCGAATTGTGGTCACTATCACCAAAATGTTCACTAACTTCCAAGCCTAACACCTGGTCTGGCTCATTGCCCAGCACCAAATCCAATGTAGCCTCACCTCTAGTTGGCCTATCTACATACTGAGTCAAAAAACCTTCCTGCACACTTTGTACGAAAACTGACCCCTCTAACGAGCTAGAGCTATAGCTATTCCAATCAATATTAGTAAAGTTAAAGACCCCATAACAATTACCCTATTACTTTCACTCCTGACCAGAATTGACTTTGCAATCCTTTCCTCACCTCTCTAGAACTTTTAGGAGGTCTATAAAAGACTCCCAACAGGGTGACCTCTTCCTTCCTGTTTCTAATCTCAGCCCATACTACCTCAACAGACAAGTCCTCATCAAACTTCTTTCTGTCACTGTGATACAGTCTTTGACTAATAATGCCACTCCTCCCCCCCTTCTACCTCCTTCTCTACTCCAAATGGAGTTTAATGTGGAAAAGTGTGAGGAAATGCACTATGGCAGGAATAATAAATGTGTAGAGTATAGGGCTAATGGTAGGATTCTTAGTAGTCTTGATGAACAGAGGGATCTTGGTGTGTATGTGCATAGATCCCTGAAAGTAGGCAGTCAAGTCGAGAAGGTTGTTAAGAAGGCATATGGAGTCTTAGCTTTTATTGGTAGGGGGATTGAATTTCGGAGCCGCAACGTCATGTTGCAACTGTACAAAACTCTAGTGCGGCCGCACTTGGAGTATTGTGTGCAGTTCTGGTCCCCACATTATAAGAAAGATGTGGAGGCATTGGAGAGGGTACAGAGGAGGTTTACCAGGATGTTGCCTGGTATGGAGGGCAGGTCTTATGAAGAGAGGCTGAAGGATTTGAGGTTGTTTTCGTTAGAAAGGAGGCGGCTAAGAGGGGACCTTATTGAAACATATAAGATGATTAGAGGTTTAGATAGGGTGGACAGTGATAGCCTTTTTCCTAGGATGGAGAAAGCTAGCACGAGGGGACACAGCTTTAAATTAAGGGGTGATAGTTATAGGACGGATATCAGAGGTAGGTTCTTTACCCAAAGGGTGGTTCGGGAGTGGAATGCCCTGCCTGCAGCAGTTGTAGATGCGCCAAGTTTGGTGGCGTTTAAGAGGTTAGTTGATAAGTATATGGAAGAGAAGGGAATGGTTTAGTTTGGAGGGGCATTGCTTTTTATATTGGTCGGCGCAACATCAAAGGCCAAAGGGCCTGTTCTGTGCTGTAATGTTCTATGTTCTATGTTCTATGATTAACAAAATTGTTTCCATATTCAGTAATTACTTCATTTTAATGGTGGTAATTAATTCAGGTCTGTGAGATTCCTGGGCTCATTAACCTGTTCCTATCAGTTCTCCTGATGTCATTAATATTCACAACTTAATCATATGTATCCATATCTAAATGTAAGGAGCTTGGGGTATCTATCCAGGGACAAAGATTAGTTTATCACAGTCAGACTCTGTTTGAAGAATGAGCCCTACAGGGAGTCATATCATCTTTTGATATGGTTCAATTTAAACTATTACAGATTTCATATGGTCTTTCTCTTATTGAAAGTCAATCCAATATACTGAGGCCTGATAAAGATCATATCAGATGGTATTAAATATCGTGATCAGCAATGCATACTATAAAACACTTGTTCTTGCACCATCCCAGAAGTTTTTCCATTCTGCACACAACGTGTATTACATGGCTATTAGCCGGTAATTACCAAAATAAGAGTGCAAATCATGCATCATTAACAGTAGCAATACATTTGGTCTAATTCATGTTCACTAAATCTTGCTAGTGATAAATAGAAATAAAACAGAATGTTCTGCATTTCGTAATTTATTGAAAATATAGGATACCTGCAAGTGATTAACTGAACCCAGCTTGGTCATAAAATACTGAAAAGTTTCTTGATGTTCCTCTATTAATGATAGGTGGGTTTTCCCTGGGTGTTCCGGTTTCCTCCCACATCCCAAGGATGTGCTATTAGGCTAATTGGCAAAACAAATTCTCCCTAAATCGTCTCAAATTTGGTTTTTAATCTATAGATCTATAAACGTAGACAGGGATCACGGGTAGAGGTGGGAACATCGGGGTGGCAGCGCGGGCACGTTGGGCCGAAGGGCCTGTTTCCCATGCTGTTTTGTTCTTCGTTCTTTGATAGTTATTTCTACCAGCTCCAATTTATAATATAAGCTTCCACATGCAAAATTATATTAACAGTTTAGTCCCAACATCCTACACTTCTCCAATACCAAGGTAAACCTTAACTGATATGGCTAAGATGATATTCAGTAAATTTTAATTATCTTTGCTATTGCAATGATCCTATCCTTATAGGAGAATTTATTCCATTTACAAAAGCCATGACAAAATTAACTGAATTGATAAAGCTGAAATAGATTTTTTGGACCAAACAGTTAATGTTTATCCTTCACATGAGTAGTCCTAATCCTAACAAGTGCTCAGCCTGTTCTCATGTCTCCTAATTCCCCTTTCCAACAACCACCTATCTAACCTATTAAATGTTAACACTGTCCATGCTTCAATCACCAACTCCAGGAGTAGATTCCATGGCTACACATGTGCTAAATTTCTTTTACCCAGATATACATTTATGTCTCCACTACCCTATTTTAGATCAATCAACTACTGGAAATAGCGTGTTTCAAGTTACTCAGCGTTATTCCTCAATTTTTGACAATTCCATCAAATCACCCATAATCTCATCTGCTGTAACATAAATAATCCCAAAATCAGGCATAATTTACCATCAAGCTGTTTATTTTAACAATAACTAATTTGATACTTATTTACAGTAAAAATTAGATTATCTACCTTTTGAAACCACATTTTCTACACACTGATTCTACCTTTTTCTTTCTCAACTGCAGAAGCTACACTAGCCCAATTTTATCTAATACATTGGCCACTTGTGGTGAATTAGCCATAGGTATGTGGCAAATTAATGCTGTTTATTTTTAGTACCACATAATACTGCGTTGTGTTAAAATTCCAGCAATGTATATGAGTATCTGTGTCATTTGACTGTTATTTGTCAATTGTCCATAATTGCACAAAGAATCAATATTTTGTTATTAAACAGCAGTCATATATCAATTAATGATATGCTGGATTCGTTGCAAGAGGACTTGAGTGCAGAAACAAGGATGTCTTACTACAGCAATGCAGAGCCTTGGTGAGACCATACCTGGAGTACTGTATGCAGTTTTGATCTTCCTATCTAATAAAAGTTATATTTGCTACACAGGGAATGTAGTAAAGATTCATCAGACTGATTCTTAAGAGGGTGGGATTGTCATACAAGGTGATACTGGTCGACTAGACCTATATTCACTGGAATTTAGAAACAATGAGAGAGGATCCTGATTAGGATATGGATCAAAAATCCCAAGTGAAGTCAGGCTAGACCGTGACAATTTATTATTTTGGCATTGTGAGGATGTGATGTTTCACTCCAAGTATAATTCTACTGGCACACTAGAAAGCTTTTATCAAAACAAACTTAATCTAACAACACATTAACTATTACAAATAAAATTAGCTTAACATTTAACAATTGAACAATATTTAAATGACAATACTTAAACAATTCTTAACTGCTAACCTATCCCTTTGAGTTCTGATTCAAGCAATATTCCTCATGTAGATTTTAACTCTCTTCAAAATCGTTTAGAAAAACACAGGGTTACATGCTTGTACTTAGATTGCCAGTCAGGAGTTCCATAAAGAGAGAAAGATACATCTTGCTTCTTTCAGAATCAGGGAGGAACTGCTTATTTTTTAAAACATGAAAGAGAAACTGTGTTTTTCCTGCAAGCTTAGTATTCTCATTAAACATATGATTGTCTCTGTCAATCAACCTAATTAAAACTCTTCTCCAAACCCCCAGGAGAAAATACAAGTGAACACAAATGCATTAACTCAGTTTAGACAAACACACCATTAGCTAAAATGAATTATAATCCTGCAGTCTCAGCATAGAGTCACATGTGTTTTCAGACAAATTGACTTTTACAGATGCACCAAAGAAAGCATTCCTTCTTGTTCCATCACAGCTTGGTAAGGTTCCTGCTCTGTCCAAGACCGCAACAAACTACAAAGTATCATAAACAAACCCCAGTCCCTTACTCAAACTAGCTTCCGAACCATTGACACTCTGTACACTTCCTGCTGCCTCAGAAAAGCAGCCAGGATAATTAAGGATCCCATGCACTTCGAACATATTCTCTTCCATCTCTTCCATTAGGAAAAAGATACAAACAACTGAGGACACATACCAACCAACTCAAGAACAGCTTCTTCCCTGCTACCATCTGAGTTTTGAATGGATCTACCTCACATTAAGTTGGTCTTTCTCTACACTCTAGCTATAACTGTCCCTATCTCACCAAGGAGTTGAGGGGTGACATAGGGAGATGTCTATCCCAGCATGTGAAGGTGAAGTCTTCCCATGACACAGGATTGAGTGGATGAGAGCAATGAAAGGTTTAACAGTCAAGAAAACAGTCTCTGCAAGCATCGTGGAATGCTAAGAGCAGATAAGAGCAGACTGCGCCTAGTCCCGCCTAGTCCCACCTCCCCCCACTTGTTCTGACTCTTGTCTTGTCACTGGATCTAGATGGGAATTCGGAACAGAGAGTGAGGCTGATGCTGCACAACTCTCCCTCACTTTAATCCAAATCAAGCGCCAGTCTCGACACCATCATCATCACCATCAGTGTCCTGTTCAATCCCTGAAATTCTGAGGCAATGGGCAAGTGACAAAGCAGCAGGATACACTGGGAACTGTAGTCATGGACCTGCACGCATGTGGCTCAGGTCTAATGGTCATTTTCCACTGACCAAAGCAGCAGTGGAACGCACTGCTCACCTCACAGGAAGAGGAAGGGGCTAAACATTGCCTGCTTCACTACACCCTGGCCAGTTTACCGCAGCTGGCAGGGATCCCATCTTGTGATAGAACAAAAAATAAAACACAAGGTGACACCGCTCACCATTGACATTTGGAACGTGCGCATGCTCTTGGACAACCCTACAGCAGATAGACAAGAGAGAACAGCCTTAGTTGCCAGAAAGCTTGCAAGCTACAACATTGACATTGCAGCCCTGAGCGAAACTCATCTTGCCAATGTAGGTCAGTTGACTGAAACTGAAAGTGGAAACACTTTTTTCTGGAGGAGCCACGGCAGCGATGAGCACCGTGACGCTGGAGTTGGATTCGCCATCAGGAGTCATCTTGTTCGGAAACTTGATATTCTACCCAAGGGTGAGAACAACTGGCTTATGACATTACAGTTTCCAAAACGGAAGTCAAGCCACCCTGTTCAGTGCCTATGTCCCCACAATGAACTATCCAGACAAGATGAAAGACAAGTTCTATGAAGAACTAGACACCCTACTATCAGCAGCGAGCAATTCCGACAAGCTGACCTTGCTCAGTGATTTCAATGCAAGAGCAGGATGTGACTCTGCAATATGGCAATGAGTCATTGGGAGTTTTGGAGTGGGCAAGTGTAACAATAAAGGCCTACACTTAATGAAGAGCCGTGCAGCACTCGACCTCTTCATCATCAACGCAAGCTTCCATCTGCCTACCCGAAACAAGACCTCCTGGATGCACCCCTACTCTAAGATTTGGCATTTTATCGATTATATCATTGTCAGGAGAAAAGACAGACAGGATGTCAGAGTGACCATGTGTAGTGCTAACTGCTGGACAGATCACAGGCTTGTTGTCTCTAAAACGAGGCTCTTTATCAAACCCAAGACGTGACCACAACGAAGCAAGGTTACAAAAAGAACCAATGAGGTCAAGCTACAGAACCCCAGCATAGCTTCAGCACAGGCTAAAGACTTAGAAATCAAGTTTGCTGACCTACACCTCGCAGGCAGCGCTGAAGGTGACTGGGAACACTTCAGCTGCCAAGAAAAATGTTTTTATCAGTGCTCGCAGAACAGTCCAGAATAAACTGCGTAAAATGCAGGATACCTGACTGAGCGCCAAAGCAGATGAAATTACAGCATTATAGAACTCTATAGTGCAGAAAGAGGCCCTTCGGCCCATCAAGTCTGCACCGAACACAATAGCATCCGGGCCCAACCCCCATATCCCTACATATTATACCCACTAGTCCCTCTAACCTAGGCACCCCTGGAAACTAAGGGGCAATTTCTTATCATGGCCAATCAACCTAACACGCACATCTTTAGACTATGGGAGGAAACCAGAGTACCTGGAGGAAATACAGGGATATGCTGACAGAAACGACATGAAACAGTTCTATGAAGCCCTCAACACTCTCTACAGACCTCAATCTCTTGGGAGATTCCCCCCTCCTGAGTACAGATGGTACAACTCTCATTACAGAGAAGACTCAGATCCTGGAGAGATGGGCTGAACACTTCGAAGCTGTCCTCAACCGACCGTCATCTATTAACAACGGGGCAATAGACAGGAGAAGTGTCAGGAGCAGAATCGCAAGCTCTACACAACCTTTGTCGACCTCGTTGACCTTCGACACTGTAAGCCGACAAGACCTGTGGAGGATCATGTCAAAGGTCCCCCCCAAATTCATTTAATTGGTACGCCAGTTCAATGATGGAACAATGGCCAGAATACTGGATACCAGAGAATCCTCTGATGCATTCCCAATCACCAATGGCGTCAAACAGGGCTGTGTGCTCTCACCTACACAGTTAAGCATGATGTTTACTGCCATGCTGAATGATGCCTTCCAGGACAGTGTTGCTGGAATCATCCTCAAGTACAGAGTGAATGGGCAGCTCTTCAACCTGAGGAGACTTCAAGCTATTACCAAAATGAAAGAGACTGTTCTGAGAGATTTCCTCTTTGCTTATAACTATACCTTGCACACTGGCTCAGAGCCAGAGATGCAAGTCAATATGGACAAATTTTCCCTGGCTTGTGACAACTCTGGACTCACCATCAACATTAAAAAGACCGAAGTCATGCATCAGCCTATTCCTCATGCATCGTACACAGAACCCATAATCACAATCAAAGAACAGAAATTATAGGCAGTGGACCAGTTCACTTATCTTGGCAGCACCCTCTCCCAAACAGTGACTAATGATACAGATGTTAACTGCAGAATAGCAAAGGCAAGTTCTGCTTTCAGTAGACTGCCTTCCACTATACAGGAACATTGAGGAATTAGCCCAGCAACAAAACTGAAGGCCTATAGCACTGCGGTACTCACTACCCTCCTGTATGCTTGTGAGATGTGGACTGTGTATCGAAGGCATGCAAGATAGTTCAATCATTTTCCCATGACTTGTCTTCACAGAATATTACGCATTCATTGGCAAGACAAAGTACCAAACACTGAAGTTCTCTCCAGAGCAAATCTACCATCAGTCCACACACTGCTGATGAGAGCGCAGACCCGCTGGGCAGGTTATGTCATCTGTATGTCAGATGAGCGCATACCCAAGCAGCTTCTTTTTGGGGAACTCTTTGCTGGAAGACGTTTGCATAGCGGGCAGAAGAAACGTTTCAAAGACACACTCAAGGCCTCCCTGAAGTCGCTTGACATAGACACGACCACCTGGGAAATGCTGGCACAAAACCACTCTATCTGGCTCTACCTCACCCACAAAGGCTGTCAAACTCATGAAGCAAGGTGCATTGCTGAAGCACAACTTTAGCGCGAGCTGCACAAGTCTAAAGCCATCAGTGCAACAACTACAGTGTTTATCTACACAAATCTGTCCAATATGTGCCACGAATTGGCCTGATCAGTCATTTTCCGACACACCACAACCAGCCTCAAAATGACTAATGGTGTTGAGGTCCTCACCAATGACGATAGATGAACAATAGCTATGACTATAACACTACATTTTGCACTCTCTTTTTCTTCTCTGTGCATGGTATGCTTTGTCTGTGTAGCTTGCAAGAAACACTACTTTTCACTGTATACTAATACAAGTGACAATAATAAATCAAATCAAATCCTTGCAACAAAACACTGCCTGTGACAAGAAACATGAAATAAATTATTTTTTAAAGACCCAGTATCATCGCATCCATTACAACGTATAAACTTCTGACTGACTAGATGGGGAAATGTTGTCTCCGCTCACTGAGGGGGTTTTAGAACAAAAGGTCACCGTCTTAGGATACGGGGTATGCCACACAAAACTGAGATAAGGAGAAACTTCTTCACTTAGAGCATGGTAAACATGTGGAATTCCCTATCATGGAAGGTTGTCATTGCATGTGCCAAGTCATTGCATGTGTTTAAAAAGGAAAGAGATTAATACTCTAAAGATGTCAAGTGATATGGGGAATGTCTGGGAGTATGGTATTGACATTAAGGATCAACCATGATCATAATGAATGATGGAACTGGCTCAAAGAGCCAATTTGTCTACTCTTGCTCCTGTTTTCTATGTTTCAGTCAAACCAAGTCTATGTTTATCAGAATATAATTATACTGTCAAGTTTATAATGAATTCTGGTCACTTGCTCAATGAAGCAAAAGAAAGTGTCCAGTTTGTCACCTTCTCTAGGTACTTCTAAATGATGATACATTTAGATCTGTGGGACTGCTCAATAAAGTTCAGTGAAAGCAGGGCTGGCTTTCAGAAGAACCATAATTGGTCTTAAATATTTCTTGGGAAACCTAGTGATCCCAGAATGCTGACTATAGAACCTGTTTTGCTTAGCTGGTAGTTGGCGATTTTCACAAAACAACTGAAATGTATGAGTAATGGATAATGTTGCATGGTTGCCAATGAATTGAAATAGGCAATTTTGGCAAGATGTGGCAATGCAACATCCAAATGTATTCAACCTTCATTTCCATCTCCATAGATTTTTGAAATTGACAATTGAGAGGAATAGGGCACTACTGGCAGTAAAGGAGACTACTGAAAGCTGGCCATGAAACAAAGGTCCATTAAATGCGCTCGTCTGACATACATATTCAGAAATGGCAGGCCACAGAGCGCAAATAAGGCAAGAGTGCAGAAGTCGATACTTCGAATGTGTCAATTCCTTTCTCTCCCTGAGTCTCTTAATATATAAATTTTGATCAAATATAGTCATTTTAATGTTGAAGAATCCTTTTGAAATGCTCAGAAATGTATTGCCATAAATTATACACTTGAGTTAACAGATTGTCACCACCCTTTGAGAGTGCGCACAATAGATTTCCTTTGCATAAGTGAAAAAGCTAATCTGCAAAACCATTTTGGAATCTGTTCCCTGTCTCTTGCAGTGAGCTTATCATTCTTAATTAATGACAGTTCAAATTTTCAAACTATTTTCAAAAGAGTTGGTGCACACTTGAAGGGTTGAATGGCTTCCTTCTGTAGGGATTCTGTCGTGGTATTTAAATGGAAGTTGTTATACACACCCAAATAAACTATGTCAAATTTATACTAATTCAAGCCAGGGATGTGACTTTTCTAATCCTATGTACTGTAACTGGATATAAAAGGATAAAATTAGATTTACCTTCTCTTCGTAACACCATAAATTATTTTGAGACACAAAAACATTCCAGTTCAGATAGATTGTTTTTATCAGCGACAGTGACACTTACGAAGGAATATAATCACCTTTCGAACTATATATTAGAATGCATTTTGAAACAACTCCTCAGCATCTTGCAACATTTTAATTTCATTTGGAAATGTGGGGGCTGGGCTAACTTGAATTTTGTTTTGGGAAAGATTGCTAGACCAGACACCCTTTGTCAGTTCACTCCATCATTCTAGATACATAATAATGATGAGTCATTTTGATATCAATCAATGTAAAGTTATGCAGAAATAACTTGCACCTAAGTATTACCAAAGAAGTTAAAACACACACATGCACACAATCTAGAAACTAGCAAAAAAAAACTACAATCAGCTCTTAATTCTTTTCACTGCTGCACGAATTACTAGTTTAAGAATTATGAATTAAACTTGATTCTTCCTTTTCAATTTCAACTGAAATAAGTTTCACCACAGATGTGGAGTGGTTGCAAAACAACATTCATGACAATGGCATGAAATACAAAAAAAACTCGTGAAGGATTCATCAATTTATTTTTTAAAATGATAGATTTTCCCCTCATGCAAAGAATACTTCCTATTAAATAAAATGGCCCAAAACCTCCAATCAGAGTCGGATGCCAAAGGGACAATTCTCCCAGCCCGTTGGTCTGCTCTAGCAGTGGGCAGCAAACAGCAGCTGAGGCAGTTTTACCAGCTTCCTGCTGACGCTATGCTCTTTACGCGTCTCCCAGCTGAAAACTTCCAGAGTAATTGGTGCGGGGCTGATATCAGTATGGAAATTGCTCTGTCCATTTCATTCGCAGGTCTGGGACTGAAATCTCCGAGCATCTCCATGCTCCATCTCTGCACGCTAGGAGTGGTTCACTCCAGCAGCACTTACAACTGCTCCCCATTAATGAGAAACAAACCCACTGGAGCGAAGAGGCCCCCGCCCCCTCCCCCCCTCCCCAGATAAGGTCTGAAGTAAGGGGTGTGCCATTTGGGCAGTGCCAACCTGGCTCCTGGCACAGCCCAAGGGGCAAACTGGTAATGCCAAAGGGGCACCTTGGCACTATCCACTAGGCACTGGACAATACCAAGGGAGTGGGGCCAGAGCAGGTACGGAGTTAGGGGAGGTCAGGACTGCCAGGGATGGGGTCAGAGCTTCTGCATGGGTATGTGGATTTTGACACTACACTTGGGCCACAACTCCAAATCATCTATGTAAGTTGTAAGCAATTGCAGTCCCAACACTGATCCCTGAGGCACACCACTAGTAACTGAGCACTAGTCAAAAAAACATCCATTTACCCCCACTCTTTGTTTTCTGTTAGTTACCCAATCCTCTATCCATGCTAATACATTACCCATAACAATGTGCACCTTTATTTTATGTAGCAGTCTTTGGTGTGACACCTTGTCAAATGCTTTCTGGAAATCCAGATACACCACATCCACAGATTCCCCATTGTCCACTGCACATGTAACGTTCTCAAAGAATTCCACCACATTAGTCAAACATAACCTTCCTCTTGAATCCATGCTGCATCTTAGTAATGGGACAATTTATATCCAGATATTTCTTCCTTAGGCCTCTCTCTGTGCCACCCTTCCTCTCCCGATCTATTCGACCCTCCCTCGAGGGTCGGGTTAGGTCAGGTTGGTGGGGAATCAGGCAGTCAGGGAAGGTGAGGAAGGGCATTGAGGTGATTGTGCAACTTACCCCCAATGTTAGATAAGGATTTTCCTGTCTAACATTTTCTGGGTAATTATTCAGGTAACTAAGTCGGAATTGTCCAAAGTATTGGACCCTAACACAAGACACTAAGTTTCTGACCCTATCATCAAGGAAGAAATATCTGGATATAAATTGTCCCATTACTAAGATGCAGCGTGGATTCATGAGGGAAGGTCATGTTTGACTAATGTGGTGGAATTCTTTGAGAACATTACATGTGCAGTGGGCAATGGGGAATCTGTGGATGTGGTATATCTGGATTTCCAGAAAGCATTTGACAAGGTGTCACACCAAAGACTGCTACATTAGATAAAGGTGCACACTGTTATGGGTAATGTATTAGCATGGATAGAGGATTGGTTAACCAACAGAAAGCAAAGAGTGGGAGGGTTGATAGATGTTTTTCTGATTAGTGATCAGTGACTAGTGATGTGCCTCGGGGATCTGTGTTGGGACTGTAATTGCTTACAATTTACATAGATGATTTGGAATTGGGGTCCAAGTGTAGTGTCAAAATTCATAGATAGAACATAGAACATTACAGCGCAGAACAGGCCCTTCGGCCTTCGATGTTGCGCCGACCAATTATGAAAAAAGCAATGACCCTCCAAAACTAAACCATTCCCTTCTCTTCCATAAACTTATCAACTAACCTCTTAAATGCCGCCAAACTTGGCGCATCTACAACTGCCGCAGGCAGGGCATTCCACTCCCTAACCACCCTCTGGGTAAAGAACCTACCTCTGATATCCGTCCTATAACTATTACCCCTTAATTTGAAGCTATGTCCCCTCGTGCTAGCTTTCTCCATCCTAGGAAAAAGGCTACCACTGTCCACCCTATCTAAACCTCTAATCATCTTATATGTTTCCATAAGGTCTCCTCTAAGATGACACTGAGTGGTAGAGCAAAGTGTGCTGAAAGTCTGCAAAGGGATATAGACAGTTGAAGTGAGTGGTTGTAATGTACCAACATTACAACCAAATGAAATGTTGGTAAATGTCATCCATTTTAGTAAGAGTAGCAGCAAATGGACTATTATTTTGTTGCAGCATGCTGCTGTGCAAAGAGACCTGGGTGTCCTTGTGCAGGAATCTTAAGGAGTTGGTTTGCAGGTGCAGCAGGTAAATGGAATTTTATACTTTATTGCTGGAGAGATGGAGTTTAAAAACAGCGAGGTTATGTTGCAACCATATAAGGTGCTGGTGAGGCTACACCCAGAGTGAACAGTTTTGGTCTCCTTACTTGAGAAAGAATATACTGGCACCGGAGTGGGTGCACAGGAGATTCACTGGGTTGATTCTGGAGTTGAGAGAGTTGGCTAATGAGGAGACTGAATAGACAGAGGCTGTACTCACTGGAATGCAGAAGAATGAGGGGAGATCTTACAGAAACGTATAAGATTATGAAGGGAAGCAGGGAAGATATTTCCATTGGTGGGTGAAACTAGAACTATGGGGCACAGCCTCAAAATAAGGCAAAGCAGATTTAGGACTGAGTTGAGGAGGAATGCTTCACACAAAGAGTTGTGAATCTGTGGAATTCCCTGCCTAGTGAAACAGTTGAAACTACCTCATTGAATGTTATGAGCATGTGGGTAAGTGGAGCTGAGTCCATGAAAAGATTCACCATGATCTTATTGAATGGTGAAGCAGGCTCGAGGGGCCATGTGGCCTTCTCCTGCTCTTAGTTCTTAAGAGTCAGAAACTTAATGATAAGATTACGAGGAGCAGAGGAATTGCTCATGGGAATTTTAAACTTTTCATGCAATTCTCATAGAATCACTGCATTGCGCCCTCTGTGGTAACTCATTATTAATAGTATTCCCTGAGCACCTTATGAAAATCTAAGTATGAAATTAAGCTGATGGGGGAAAGTTCAAAGGAGATATGGGAGAAAATTTTTTTTAAACACAGAGTGGTGGGTGCCTGGAACACGCTGCCTAGGGTGATGGTGCAGGCATAAACTATTGAGGCGTCTAAAAGGCTTTTAGGTGATATGCCAGAAATAGACGCATATGGACCACATGCAGGGCGGAGGGATTAGCTTAATTTGCATCAGGTTTGGCACAATAATTGTGGCCCGAAAGGCTTGCTCCTATATCGTACTGTTCTATGTTCTAAATCAGATTGTTGTCGGTGACATCCCAACATCTGGAGTAAATAAAGTAGACTAGATTGAAGTACAAACGGTGGGAACATCCATCTTAGTTATTTAGGGGTAGATTAAAGCCACCAACTCATTAATCAAAAAGGTTTCTCCTATCTAACATCCATACTTCAACCAACAAAAGATTAACTCTATTGTTTCGGAGGATGCTAAACATTCAAATTAGCTGCTTCAATTGCCTACCCAAGAATAGTCATTGCACTTCAACTTTATTTATTGTATATGAACCATTTCCAGAAGTTCCTGAATTGATAAGATATTCTATAAATTCAAATCTTTTTGAACAAAGCATTCACAAAACCTGTTTTTCCATTTTACCTTGGAACAATTGAACTGCACTCCTGTATCTCATTTCCAGTTACCTACAGCTCATACATAATATAAAACTCTTTTATTTTTACTAGTGTGAAATGTAATTATTTGGGAAGGTGAAATTATTAGCAATGCTTATTGATTTTGTGTTACAACTACACTTTAGCAAAGGGAGCCTCAGCATATTCCACAAATAGAAAAACCTTCAGAATGGGGCTGATGAATTAGAACAGCAATTTCAATAAGCAGGAAAATAGCACAAGTTCCTTGTACTCATATAAAGTTTCATGATCTGTACTCGGGCACAAAGTAATATAAAAACAGCTCTTGACTCTATTGCATCATATAAAATGGCAACAGTAATATAATACGTCCAAAACATGACCCTAATGATGTGAAACTACTTACTTCATATGGAGTTCTTTTTGCCTCTGTAGACTGCTACTTATTCGTATTTACCAGTGAAAACTGGATGTTCAACACAGATACAAGCGCCATTCAAGGTCACATCGAACAATAGGTTTAAGATGTGAGAATGCATCTGAAACATTTTAAAATAAATCACCCAACAGCTTTCATGTTTTCTTTGCCCAAATTTTATTCCAAAGACATTTTCCCAAACAAATTATTTTTCCCTCAACTATACCTGCTAATTAACCAAAAATCCTCACTCTCCCCTCTATCACTTCCCCAATTACCTAACTGACAGGGTGATTAAACAGCATGCATCTCAGCCTCAGCCAATACCACTAACTGACCAATAAAGCGAGATATTGTGCAAACTTTACTTGCTCTCTCATTTTCCCTCCAATTGCCAAGACATCTTTGAAATGGTCACACTCCCCTGAATCTCCCGATAGGACAACAGATCAGCTTCCAAAACTAAACGGAAAGCCAAGTCTTAATTAATTGAAAACTCCATCAGTTTTGTGAGAAACAACCGCATAAAGCTCTTGGAATAAAGGGGACAGTCCAGCGGGTTGGAATTTGCTGTAATAATAATGGTAAGCATCGTTATTATGTGAAAATCAGATAACAACTAGAATAAAGAACAAAGAAAATTACAGCACAGGAACAGGTTATTCAGCCCTCCAAACCTGCAGCGACCACGCTACCTGACTTAATTAAAACCCCCTACCCTTCCGGGGACCGTATTCCTCTATTCCCATCTTATTCACGTACTTGTCAAGATGCCCCTTTAAAGTTACCATCATATCCGCTTCCATTACTGCCCCTGGCAACAAGTTCCAGGCATCTACCACTCTCTGTGTAAAAAAATCTGCCTCATATATCTCCTTTAAACCTTGC
The DNA here is from genome assembly GCA_024679065.1 of Sphyrna mokarran. Taxonomy (NCBI): domain Eukaryota; kingdom Metazoa; phylum Chordata; class Chondrichthyes; order Carcharhiniformes; family Carcharhinidae; genus Sphyrna; species Sphyrna mokarran. The sequence continues at coordinate 71,309,938 of JAGIQG010000009.1, read as the reverse complement.
CCCTTGCACCTATGCCTCCTAGTAATTGATTCTTCCACCATGGGAAAAAGCTTCTGATTATCCATTTTGTCCATGCCCCTCAATCTTGTAGACTTCTATCAGGTCTTCCCTCAATCTCCATTGCTCCAGTGAGAAAAAACCAAGTTTCTCCAACCTCTCCTCCATACCAGGCAACAGCCTGGTAAATCTTTTCTATACCCTCTCCAGAGCCTTCACATCTTTCTAGTAGTGTGGTGACCAGAATTGAACACTATATTCCAAGTGCGGTCTAATTAAAGTTCTATAAAGCTGCAACATGACTTGCCAGTTTTTAAACCCGATACCCTGGCTGACGAAGGCAAGCATGCATCTGCCTTTTTGACCACCTTCTCCACCTGCACTGCCACTTTCAATCACCTGTGTATCTGTATACCCAGATCCCTTTGTCTATCAATACTCTTAAGAGTTCTGCTCTTTACTGTATATTTCCTGTATGTAGTAGACTATCCAAAATGCATTATCTCAATTTGTCGAGAAGAAACTCTGTCTGCCATCTCTCCAGCCATGTCTCCAACTGATCTATATCTTGCTTTATCCTTTGATAGTCATCATCACTATCCGCAAATCCACTAACCTTAATGTCGTCTACAAACTTACTAATCTATCCAATTACATTTTACTCCAAATCATTTATATATATTATAAACAGCAAAGATCCCAGATTGATCCTTGAGAAACACCACTTGTCACAGCCCTCCATTCAGAAACACACCCTTTCCACTGCTACTCTGTCATCTTTGACTGAACCAGTTTTGCATCCAACTTGCCAGCTCATCTCTGATCCCAAGCGACTTCACCTTCTGCACCTGTCTGCCATGAGAGACCTTGTCAAAGGCCTTATTGAAGTCCATTTAGACAACATCCACTGCCCTACCCTCAGCAACCATCTTCGTCACTTCCTAAAAAACTTGATGAAGTTCATAAGAGACGACCTCCCCTTCACAAAACCATGTTGTCCCTCACTAATACATCCACTTATTTCCAAGTGGGAATAAAGCCTGTCTTGAAGAATTCTTTCCAAATAATTTCCCTACCACTGATGTAAAGCTCACTGACCTGTCCTTACCTGTACTATTCTTGCTACCTTTCTTAAACAAAAAGAACAACTTTGACTATTCTCCTAATCTCTGGGACCTCCCCTGTGGCCAATGAGGATACAAAGATTTCTCTTAAGATGTCTCAAGATTGAAGCAACTTCTGCCCTTGTCTGTTCAGTATCCTGGGTAGATCCCATCAGGCTCTGGGGACTTGTTTACCTTAATATTTCTCAAGAACCCTAATACCTCCTCCTTTTGATCTCAATATGATTCAAACTATCTACATATCCTCTCCCAGACTCATCATCCACCAAGTCCATTTCTTGGATGAATAGTAACGCAAAGTACTCATTTAATACCTCCCCCATTTCCTTTGGCTCCATGCATAGATTCTCTCCCTTGTCCTTGAGCGGGCCCTCTCCCTGGCTACCCTCTTGCTCTTTATATATGTATAAAAAGCCTCGGGATTTTCCTTAATCCTGCAGGCCAATGCTTTTTCATGACCCCTTTAGCCCTCTTTACTACTTGCTTAAGTTTCATTCTACTTTCCTTGTATTCCACACTTGCTTGTGCATTTCCAGCCTTCTAGCTTTGACAAATGTTTCCTTTTTCTCTTTGACTAGGCTCACAATATCTCTCGCTATCCAAGGTTCCCAAAGCTTGCCATACTTATTTTTCATTCTTACAGGAATGTGCCGGTCCTGAACACCTATCAATTTACACTTGAAAGCCGCCCACAAACCAGATATTGATGTGCCCTCAAACATCTGCCCCCAATTTACATTCTTGAGTTCCTGCATATTGTTGTAATTAGCCTTCCCCAATTTAGGACCTTAACTTGAAAACTACACTTATCTTTATCCATCAGTACCTTAAAGTTTACTTAATTGTAGTGACTGTTCCTGAACTGCTCCCCTTCTGAAACATCAACTACTTGGTCGGGCTCATTCCCCAATACCAGTATGGCCTCTTCCCTAGTTGGATTATCTTACATACTGTTTCAGGAAGCCCTTTTGAATGTTCCTTACAAACTCTGCCCCATCCATGCTTCTAGCACTAAGTGAGTCCCAGTCAATATAGGGGAAATTAAAATTTCCCACCATAACAATCTTGTCACTTTTATATTTTGCCAAGATCCGCCTAAACATCTGTTCCTCAATCTCCAGCTGACAGTTGGGTGGCCTATAGTGAACCCCCAGCATTGTGACTACACCTCTACTTATATTGCCTCGCTGTATGAGCCCGCTGAGGTATCCTCCTGGAGTAGAGCTGTACATGACAAATCACGGAAATCCGGAACTTGCCCCTCCAAAAGCTTCCTGAAAAGAGTATCTTGTCAGCTGATTGATTATTTACATGCATCAAAGGCCATAAAATTATACTTAAAAGACTAAATTTAGCAAAAATAATTACTGCTTGTCCATTCCTGTCTAATTGCTTGTCAATGGTGTGTAAGCCTTAACTACAACCTGCCGTTGGAGGTTGTTGAGGCAAACTCTTTTAAAAGACTTCTGGATGAGTATATGGAAACGAATAGGATAGGGGGTTATAGATAGGTCTGTGGATTGGTAGATGTGATCGGCGCAATTCGTGGGCCGAAGGACCTGTTTGTGCTGTTTTGTTCTATGTTCAAATCAAAAGGAAGCATTTATATCTGCGGAGTTTCATTCTTTCAGATTTTAATTATTCTTAGATATAAAATATATGTTCTTTTACTTTATCTCTTATTTCCCTCTCAGTCCAAACTCTCTTTTTGCATTGCTTTGTTTATCTGATACAACATGTAATACAATGCTATATTCCAGCTTACATTTCTTCGTTCAGACTTGGTTGTTCATTTTTCAATCTGATTATTAAGGAGATCCATTCAAGTGCCAGATGCCTTGTAAAGTTGTGCTTATTAAGATGAAAATTATTTTTTATAGGCACTCTGATTTTTTCTAATAAAAAGTTTAGAGTACTCCATTTCAGTACATAAGGCTGCATAATTATGTACATTAATGTACATAATTAATAATTAATTAATGTACATAATTAATGTACATTATGTACATAGCCATGTATTGTTAGGACTGATCAGATACTAGAAAATAGAAATTAATAAGTACGATCTGACGGCCATTACAGAGACATGGCTACAGGATTACACAGATTGGGGCCTGAATATTGGAGGGTATGTGACATTTAGGAAGGTTAGGAAGGTGGAGAGGTCACTCTGTTAATTAATGGTGATATTAGCACATTAGCGAGATATGATCTAAGTTCAGGAAATCAGGATTTAGAAGCAGTTTAGCTTGGGGTGAGAAATGATAAAGGCAAGAAGTCACCTGTGGTAGTGCTGTACAAGCCATCTAATTGTAACTAGTGATAAGACAAGAGTAAAAAAAGATAATGGGAACTTGTCAGAAAGGTATGATGATAATCATGGGTGATTTTAATGAACATATAGATTGGAAAAACTCAGATGGGTAAAGGTAGCGTAGATAAATAGTTCATAGAATGTTTTCTAAATCGTTTCTGAGAACAGCATGTTCAGGAGCCAAGTGTTACGATCCCAATTGACATTATGATTGGATGTGAAGATTCAAGACTGGGGCCCTGGCTTAAAAGGCCACAACATTTAGTTTTTTTAAAACAAAATGTAGTGGAACAGAATCAAAGGACCCCTAATTAGTTTTAACAAGAAAAAAAAATTCATTATACATAAAAAAATTGGATCACTATACAATACTCCTTTACTCTCTCTTAGTTTAACAATTACATACAGATTTTCAGATTAACATGGATTGCAAGGTACATTTTAAAAATTACATTGGTTTCAGTAATGTAAAGTCTCTTTAAGCAAACAGATGGTTGTGATCAAATACACACACTCCACTCTAGAACACATCGGTGGATTTTTCCTCAGAATTACCCTGGATGACTGTCAGGTGAGAGTTTCCAATCATTAAAATTTAATGTTTTCCATTCGCTGTTTGCATTCCAAAATCCAGTCCAGGTTTTCCAAATGCCTGTTTTAATCAAAGCTTCCATTCCACTTTTAACAGTGAACCTAGTATCCAGGTTTCACATCACCCTTTCAGGATTTCTTTGTCTTGACTGCTGTAATGCTTGATAAGAAGTCTCACAACACTAGGTTAGAGTTCAACCAGTTTATTTGATAGTAATCTCACAAGCTTTCGGAGACGGTATTCCTTTGTCAGGCGTGTGGAAGGTTCTGATCATAGAAGGGCATATAAAGTCACACAGTTTACAGAACACTGATTAGAATGCAAGTCTTTACAGCTAACCTGCTATTCAAGTCTTAAAGATGCAGACAATGTGACTGGAAATAGCATTATCATCGGTTAAAGAGATGTGTATTGTCTCCAGACAGTTTAGTTCAATTAAGACATCTAATTGTCTCCAGGCAAGAGCATTCCCATCCTGTTGGTGAACACTTCAGCAATCACGGGCATTCGGTTTCTGATCTCCGGGTAAGCGTTCTCCAAAGCAGCTTTCACAACACATGACAGCGCAGAGTCACTGCGCAGAGACTGATAGCAAAGTTCTGCACACATGAGCAACGCCTAAACTGGAATCTTGGGTTCACTTCGCACCATCTGTAACCCTCATGACTAGCCTGGGCTTGTAAAATCTCACTTACTGTCTTGTCTGGAGACAATACACATCTCTTTAACCTATGCTAATGCTATATCCACTCACACTGTCTGCATCTTTAAGACTTGAATAGCACTTGTATTCTAATCAGTATTCTGTAAACTGTGTGACTTTATATGTCCTTCTCTGATCAGAACCTTCCACACACCTGACGAAGGAACACTGTTTCCGAAAGCTTGTGAGATTACTATCAAATAAATTGGTTGGACTCTAACCTGGTGTTGTATTTACTGTGTTTATCCCAGTCCAATGGCAGCATCTCTACATCGTAATGTCCGATTACCAAACTTTACATTAAAATGACATCCAACATTTGATTTACCTTTTAAGTCTGCTTTCCCAGTTAAAATCTGGTTACTGCAATTGTCTCTTTAACTCAGAATGTTTTGCTTATGTTTCCTTGAATTCTTCTGAACAAAATCTTGGTTTCATCCTTTCTGTCCCAATTCTCTGGTTACCGGGACAGTAATGGTTTTTCAGAAAATCTGCCTCTTTGCAGTACCCATTCTGTCCAGTCTTTTTTCTCAGTAAAGTTTTACAACACCAATTTTAAATCCAACCAATTTATTTGATAGTAAATCCACGAGCTTTCGACACTATGTGCCTTCGTCAGGCAAATGCATCAGTCTTTTTTCTGGCAGAGTTGAGAGATGTTCACTCCCTGATGCTCTGTCTTCAACTGCCAACAAACTCAGCTACACTAAGAACAAAAAACCTTTCTTTCTACCTTAAAAATATTTTCAGTTGCTACACATCTATATGCTTATGCCTTTGATTTATTCTTCATGCCGTAGCTCTCTCTAAGCACAATACAATTTCAGTTGGAATTGAAAACAACCCCCACACATGGTGGATAAGTCTAACTATAAGGTTTTGCTCTTTCTTCCACAGAAACTTAAACTGAAAACAATTAAAACAATATCTAATTTTTAATGTTTGCCAATATAAATATAAATCCCTTAAAATTATCTATGTTTTCTTAAGCAGGAGGCAACTATACTAGACCTGATATTGTGCAATGTGAAAGGATTAATTGATAACCTCATAGTTAAGGTAATCCTAGGTAGCAGCAATCACAATATTATTGAATTTTACATTCAATTTTAGGGAGAGAAGAGTGGGTCCAAAATTAGTTTTTTTTAAACTTAAATAAAAGCAATTTTGGGGACATGAAAAAGGAGCTAGTTAAAGTGAACTGGCAAATTTTCAAGGAATAGATCAATACAGGTTAAGTAGCAGATAAATGGATATTTAAGAATACACAAAGAGAAAAACTCGAAAGGGAGGGCTCATCATCACTGGTTAAATAAAAAAATTAAAGACAGTTTTACACTTAAAGAAAAGGCATATGTTTGTACAAAGGTGGAAGGTTATAAGATTGGAAAGAATATACAGAACATTAAAGAATGCGAAAAAGATTGAGAAGGAGAAAAAATTAAAAAGGCTAGCTAATAATATAAAGACAAATAGTAAGAATTTCTATGGATATTTAAATTGGAGAAGAGTTTAAAAAAAGTGGACATTGGTCCTATAGAAAATGCATCTGGAGAATTGTTAATGGGAAGTAAGGAGATGGTGAATGAATTGAGCAGGTATTTTGCATCTTTTTTCACTATAGAGGTATGTCCCAAAATAGCTGTAAATTAGAAAATGGAAGGGAGGAATTCAGGAAGATGGTAATCACCAGGGAAATGATGTTGAGAGCAAACTGTTGGGTCTGCAGGCTGGCAAATCCCTGAGTTTGGAGGGACTTCATTGTGAGGTCTTGAAAAAAGTGGCTAGTGAAATACATTCGTTTTCATTTTTCAGAATTCCCTAGATTTGGTAAAGGTTCCTTGAAATTGGAAGATAGGAGATGTAACTCTTTAGTCAGAAAGGAGAGACAGAAATCAGGAATTATACATTGGTTACCTAACATCTATCATAATTAAAAATGTTAAAGCTTGGCAATTGGAAAAAAAATCAAAGCAATCAGGTGGAATCAACATGGATTTGTGCAAAAGAAATCATGTTTAACCATGGAGGAATATTGGAGGAATTATGTGTTGTGTATCAGAGTGGCATGGTTAGCAATGCTGCCTCACAGTGCCAATGACCTGGATTTGATTCCAGCCTTGGGTGACCGTCAGTGGGGAGTCTGCACATTCTCCACGTGTCTGTGTGGCTTTCCTCCAGGTGCTCTAGTTTCTTCCCACAGTCCAAAGATGTGCAGGTTAGGTGCACTGTCCATGCTAATGTGTCTCTTAGTGTCTCAAGATGTGTAGATTAGGAGGATTAACAGGGTAAATGCATGGGATTATGGTAAAAATGTAATGGCTGGGCCTGGATAAGATGTCCTGCTGGAGAATCAGTGTAGACTTGATGGGCTTAATGGTCTCCTTCTGCACTGTAGAGATTCTATGAACTGATGAATAGACTGTACTCAAATATACAGAAGGCATTTGATAATTTGATAATATGCCATGTCACAGGTTATTGCAGAAAATAAAAGTTCATGGTTTAGGTGATAACATACAGGATGGACTGAAGACTGGTTAACCAACAGAAAACAAAGAATTGGCATAAATGGGCTTTTTTCTGGTTGGCAGAACATGATGATTGGAGAGCCACAGGCATCAGTGCTGGACCTCAACTTTTTATAATTTAGAGAAAATGACTTAGATTAAGGGTGTGAAGGTATGGTTGCTAAATTTGCTAACAATACAAAGATTGGTAGGAAAATAAATTGTGAAGAGCATGCAAGGAGGCCAGAAAGGGACACAGGTTAAGTAAGTGGGCATAAATCTGGGTGTAATGTAAATGTGAAAGAATCCATTTTGGCAGGAAGAATAAAAAAGCAAGCTTACTATTTAAATGGTGAGATTGTAGAGCTCGAAGGTATAGAGGGATCTGGGTGCCCTAGACTATGAATCACAAAAGATTAATATTCATGTACAGCAAATAATTAGGAAAGCTAATGGAATGCCAATGTATTATTTTGAGGGGAATGGAATTGGTTACAAAAGTAGGGAGCTTAGGCCTCAGTTGAATAGGGCATTTGTGAGACTACATATGGAATAGTGTGTAAAGTATTGGTCTCCTTATTTAAGGAAAGATGTAAATGCATGAGGAGCCATTCAGGAAGAGCTACTAGACTAACACCAATAATGGACAGGTTGTTTTTATGAGAAAAGGTTGAACAGGTTAGGTTTCCATCCACTAGAATTTAGAAGAATAACAGGCCATTTAATTGAAATCTTTAAGATCCTGAGGGGTATTGATAGGGTGGATATGGAGAGAATGTTTCCTTTTGACACTGAACATAGAACTTGTGGCCATTCCCTAAAAATAAGGGGCTACTTGTCTCAGACAGAGATGAAGAAAATCTTTTTCTCTCAGTAAGTTAAGAGTTTCTGGAACTGTTCTTCAAAAACAGTGAAAGCAGAATCTTTAAATATTTGTAAATATTCACATATTTGTAGATTCTTGATTAACAAGGGGGTGAAAAGTTATTGGCGGTAGACAGGAATGTGGAGTTGAGGTAATAATCAGACCAGCCATAAACTTATTGAATGTCAGAGCAAGGTGAAGAGGCTGAGCGGCCTACTCCTCTAATTGTATGTTCATATGCACATACATAGACTAAAAAATCAATATAATGTCAGTACTACTTCCAATCTCTGCATCATAGGAGTTGAGTGGATAGAAATTATCCAGGATTCCTATACTTGACAAATGCATTGTGGACACCAGAGTCGATTGAGATACTCTCCCCTCCACAACTGAACAATCTGACTGGCTAAGATGTACAAATTGGGCACTAAGATGAAATAATGGAGGGTGCCAACACTCACAAAACTGTATTTGGCATAGTCTCCAGAGAAACAAAAATAATCAAAGCATGATAAAACACACCTGCATCCATTGCTCATCCCCAATGATAGGTTCTTCCTTGTAATGAAAAGTTGCCTCTTTGGGACACAAATAATTAATCACATAAAATAAGACTGTAGGTAGGGGCAGCAGATTCCCTTCTCTCAGAAACATCAGTGAACCAGTTGGCTTTTTATGACAATCTGGCAGCTTTCCTGATGATTCTTTCTCATGCCAGCTTACAAAATTGCTAAATTTATTGAATCTGAACCCATGACCTCTGGCACTGCCAACCCGGTGTTTTAACTACTTCCTTTCTATTGCAACAATTAACTTATACTGCAATAGCATTGCCCCATGTGACTTGTGCTGCAGTGCCAATGGCCCATGTGGTACTGCATTTTAATTTCATCAAATGTACAGAAAGTCCGGAAGTTCTCAGTACGAGATTACAAATGTACATATTTATGAAGGATGAAAAATAATTTCAGCACCAAAAGGGTTAAATAATACTGTAAAAGCATATGTCATGCAAAATGAAATACTGACTTTATCATTGCAGGCTGCAAATAAAAATGGAAAATGCAAGCCTGGTTATATCAGAAATCTGGATGCAGGAAATGCTCATGTAATGTGCGTATAACACTCAGGAGGTTAAACAGCTAAATTTATAGTGCTCCGGGACCCCCATTTGTCAAGTGACAGAACTTTGGCCTTGCACAGGGAAAAGGGAAAATGAATGCTCATCTTTTGCGAAACTTCATCAACTTTCATTATTCCAGTCGTTCGGTTCCCTGTGTTGATTCTCTGTCCCTTGATGTCGAGGTCTGTCCTGATGGGAGTGAGGCAGCACAAAGCGGCAGATGGTGTCTCTAAGGCAAAGGGCTTCAAGGACACAGAACCCGCCTCATATTCCTCATGTGGCCCCCACCCCCACCTTCCTCTGAGAACAGTTGTGATTTCCTCAGGGACTGTTTGTGGGCAATAAACTAATCCCAGAAGGGCTCTTGTCTACACAATAGGATACTGCTGGTTTGAACACACACACGCACACACACATGCAGGGTGTTTGCTGGTTGAGGGTTGCTGCAACAAAAGTCTAACACAGAGATTAGAGAACTGGTCCATTAATACTATTTAGCACAAAATCATTTTGGTGATTTAGTAGATAACATAAAGATGTTGATTTATTAATTTGTTTAATTTATAGTGTGAGGTCTGAAGATCGCTGTGAAAATGCAGAGATTGGATTTATTTGAGCTGTAGTTCAAACAAAAATCACAGCAATACCGAAGCATAAACTTTATTGCTAAAGCATACTGAAACCCATTTACTAGTACACAATGCTTGGTACTGTATCAGAGATAATTTTCCTTGAATCCACAAATGTTGGAGGCACTCTTGACAGGAGGCTGTTGTGTTCTGAAATTCACCTAAAAACACTATATTGCGTTCATTTATAAACACATTTGCAAAATAAAACTGCTTGAATGCCAGCAATACATATTATGCAATAATGCAAATGACATCTCTTACCTCGGTAAAAGCAAAGAGAATATCAACTGATACAAGATCAGCTGAATAGAAGCCTAAATCACTGAATGTCGATTGTGGCTATGTGGAAAAAAAAACATGTACACCTGGAACTGGAAAAATGTTAAATTATGGCGACTGGTTGCATAGACTGGACTGGTATTTCCATGGGTAGAGAATACAAAGGGATGATCTAATTGAGGTGTTTAAAATGATTGCACAAATTGATTGGATGGATGTCGAGAAACCGTTTGTTCTATTGGGAGAACGCTGAACAAGGGGACATATTATTAAAATCAGAGCTAGGTCATTCAAAGGTGATGCTAAGAACTAATTCGTCACACCAGGTTAGCGAAAGTTTGGATCTCTCTCTCCACAAAATGTTACTGAGCCTGGTGCTCACTTGAAGATTTCAAAATTGAGGTTGATGGATTTTTGTTAGGTGACGGTATTGAGGGATACAAAGTCAGGGCAGCCATAATGTAACTGAATGGCAGAATAAACCCAACTGGCCAAATGACCTAACTACTTCCTATTTTTCCAGCGCAATGAAATTACGTAATTTTCTGTTAGTATTCCACAAATGTCAAACACTTCATGGAAATATAGAAAAAAAAATGAAAACATTTGTACAGAAAATTCACTGTCATCTATGATAGCCTATTGTGTTGGAAAAGTCATGATGCATATTTGAATCTTCAGATAATAACTTAAATTGAGTTAATATGTCAAGTTGCTGGCCTAATGCATCCTGGGGAGCACAAACCAGGAAGGTGAAGCCATTGATTACATCTTACCATACAAATTATTGAACACAATACATGTAGCTATGGTCATAAACTGGCTAAATAAGAACTGAATATTCAGAATATTACGTATTACTGCCAATTTTTTGTAACTGAGCAGTTCATGTGCTCCAGTGGTCAATATATTTACATTCTACTTCTTAAACAAGAGTGGCATAAAATTTAATTTATTTATTAATGTTGCAAATAGGCTTACATTATCACTGCAATTAAGTTACTGTGAAAATCACCCAGTTGCCACACTGAGGGAGAATTTAGCATGGCCAATGCATCTAAGCAGCATGTCTTTCGCACTGTGGGAGAAAATCTGAGCACCTGGAGGAGAACATGTGGACTCCGCACAAAGAGTGACACAAGCCGGGAACTGAACCTGGGTCCCTAGCGCTGTGAGGCAACTGTGCTAACCACAGGACCATATTATAGTGTTACAACTTCAATCAGCAATCCGTCTCTCTAGACTTCAAGTTACACATTTACAGTTTGAGATCTTAGTTCAGATTAAACTGTAAATAGGAAATATTCTTCATTCTGAAGTCAGAGGTTTGTTGGAGATCTGTTACCATAGCTATCCTTGGAAAAATAACTGCAATGCTTGACACATTTCACTTAATGCCATCCAAGATTGCAGGCTCACTCAGTGCAGCTTTCAGTATAAACTCTGGGGAAAATTGCATTCTGTTCAGACCATTCTGACCCAAACTCAATGTGATTATTCTTGGCTGACAGCATAGCAGGGTCAAAGACTGGGGGACCTGCAAGGTTAGGGGACTAAAATTGACACCAACACATTATTCCCTTATTCTCTCACTGTGAAGGTTACAGATTTGTTTGCAGTCCTGATGCTTAACAAGGGCGTTGCAGGACAGTCCCCACTATCAGTCCAGCTCCATAAGTTAAAAAAAAGTGGCTAATTCATACAACAACCCAAGTTTCTAGGCTACTGAATCTGCCAATGTTTTATTTATTCCATCACTGCAAACGCTTCCGTTAAATATTACTGTACACTTAAAACATATTCTCTCCAGAAACAACCAAGTTTGGAAAGACAAAATCTATCATTGTATTGTTGACTGACTTTTGCAATTCAAACAGACACAATACAAAAATTTCACAGACCCATCATTGCATCTTATTAGAATCCTAGCAACAACATTAGGCTTTCAAATAAAAATCTTCAACTGGATATAAACTGTAATGCACAAATCTGTTGTGTGAAATTTAGAATTGATCAAATATGTGGTTAACAAATGGTACTATGGACAACCACAAGAAATAATTCCACCAAGTCCTGAGTTGAAGGACAGGTCTGAATTTTTCCTACAATATTATTATTACTGAAGACACAATGCAGATTGTTTATACGATTTTCAATTTAGAAAGGAGGCAGGAACATGATTAAAAATGTTATTCACCTTTACCCCATTCCAACTTGGGAGTCAGCAGTCAGCCATCCACCCACCTACCAATATCTCATACCTCTTCAACATACATGACAGCAAAGGGCTGCATCTGCTGCTAGGCTCTCCCACTAATTGGCATTTAATAAATATACAAGTTTGACTGAAATAGCCACAATAAGCAAAATGTTTAAGTGAGTTCATAAAATCACAGAGTGGTTACAACATGAGGTTGCCATTTAGCCCATCATGTTTGCACAGGTTAGAGCAATTCACCTAATCCCACTCCCCTGCCTTTCTCATAACATTGTAAATATTTTCTCCTTGAATAATGATCCAATTATCTTTTGAAAACAACAACTGAATTTACCTCCACTGTCCTCAGGCACTGCATTCAAGAGCTTAACAGCTGTCTGTGCAAAAATGTTCGCCCTCATGTCACTATTGCTTCTTTTGCCAATTGCCTTAAATTAATGCCCTCTGATTCTTGATCTTTTCACCAATGGGAACAGTTTCTCTATATGCCTTTTTAAAAATGTATTCTTTCTTGGTTCATGTGGCAAGGCCAGCATTTGTTCCCCATCCTAAATTGCCTTTGAACTGAGTGGCTTACCAAGTCATTTCAAAGGGCAGTTAAGAACCACATTGCTGAGAGTCTGGAGTCACATGTAGAATCATGGAATCTCTATAGTGCGCAGGGAGGCCACTTGGCCCATCAAGCCTGCACCAACAACAATCCCACCCATGCACTATCTCTGCAATCGCATTCCCCTATTAATCCCCCCGACACTAAGGAGCAATTTAGCATGGCCAACCAACCTAACCGACATAACTTTAGATGTGGTAGGAAATCAAAGCACCCGGAGGAAGCCCAAGCAGACACGAGGATAACGTGCAAACTCCACACAGACAATGGCCCGAGGCTGGAATTGAGCCTGGTTCCCTGGTGCTGTGAGGCAACAGTGCTAACCACAATGCCATCTATGTAGGCCAGACTAGGTAAAGATGGCAGAATTCCTTCCTTAATGATAATAGTGAACTAGATAGGCTTTTACAATAATTGGCAGTGGTTTCATAGTCACCACTACTGATGGCTAGCTTTATATTCCAGGACAGGATTTGAACCCAGTGCTCCGAGAGAATTAATCTTTGCCTCTGCATTATGTAGTCTAGCAACATCACCACTACTGCACCACCTTTCCCTAAATCTCCTAATCAGATCTGTTGTGAGTTTAAAAACCTCTACCAAATCTCCTCTCAGCCTTTTCATTTCCCAAGAACAGTCCAATCTGTCCATCAAATTGAAGTCCTTCATCTCTGGAACCATTCTCATTAATCTTTTCTGCATTGTCTCTAATGTCTTCACATTTCTCCTAAAGCAGTGGATACAATACCCCAACTGAGGATCAAACTGTGTTTTATACAAGTTTACGTCACCTTATTGCCTTTGTACTCTATACAGAGAATTTTCTTGGTGGGGAGGACTACCGTGTAAACATCCACTGATTACGGTGGAACTTTTGGTTTTGGGGCAAGCGTGGGCAGAAAATCCTGCTCTATTTCTTCACATATAAAACCTTGGATTCCAAATACTTTATTGACCACTCTCTCAACCTATTCTGTCACCTTCAATTATTTGTGCACTCCTAGGTTACACTGTCCTTTTGGAATTGCACTCTTTATTTCATATTGCCTTCCCCTAGCCCCTCAATCTGCCTCACAAAATTACCCACTTCGCAGTTTAATACAACAAACTGTCAGCTGTCCAGCCATGTCACCAGCCTTCGTCCTTTTGAAATTTAACACCACCCTCATCACTATTCACAATACTTTAAATTTTGTGTTATCTGCAAGTTTTGAAATTGTTTCCGATATACCAAAGTCTAAGTCACTAATATATATCAGGAAAAGCACATATCCTAAACTGATCCCTGAGAAGCCCCATTATAAACCTCCCCTGAATCTGAAAAACAAACAGTTCTCACTAGTCCATGTACTTCTCAAGTCTATCACTAGCCTTCTCATAGTTTGTTGCAGCAATTCTTAAAAGTTATAAAGTACTGACAAGAATCATGCAGAGAATTAGAAGAATTGAGCAAAACAGGCACACATTAATCCAACAGATGGCCTTCCCACTGCCTGCCCACTTCCCCCTACCTCATTACAATATACTCATGGCATTGGCAAAACAGGGAGAGATACTTGTCTGTAGGCTAACTGAGGACTTTAAGTAATCAAATGATGACACCTCCCAGCACTGGCATTTAACGGACAGTAAGAGGTCCAGTTTGACAGGTTTCCCTGCACAACTTGATGATGATATACAGATGCCGGCATTGGATTGGGGTGGTAGAATGCGAAACTTGATGTCTGTGTCGATATGTGCAATCCTCTTGGAGATCCTCTCCACTTGGTGTTGCTAAATTCTTACTGAGTTCTTACCACCCCAATCCAACGCCGGCATCTGTATATCATGACTACTATTGATACCGCATACTGCCGGATCCAAGTGGAGAGGATCTCCAAGAGGATTGCACATATCGACACAGACATCAAGTTTCGCATTCTAATCAGCAATCTCTGACTGTCTGTGCTGATGTGTGCTATTGCAGACCAGAACACTGCATTTGCCTGAGGAAGACACAGAGTGTTGAAAGCTCGCGTTTTTACTATCAAATAAATCGGTTGGATTATAAATTGGTGTTGCTAAATTCTTACTGAGTTCTTACCACCCCAATCCAACGCCGGCATCTGTATATCATGACTACTATTGACACCGCATACTGCCGGATCCAAGTGGAGAGGATCTCCAAGAGGATTGCACATATCGACACAGACATCAAGTTTCACATTCTAATCAGCAATCTCTGACTGTCTGTGCTGATGTGTGCTATTGCAGACCAGAACACTGCATTTGCCTGAGGAAGACACAGAGTGTTGAAAGCTCGCGTTTTTACTATCAAATAAATCGGTTGGATTATAAATTGGTGTTGCTAAATTCTTACTAACTTGATGATGGGCAATGGGGAGGCCCCTCCTTAACTGGTCCCAAGGCCAAGGGGCCAATTAAGGAGAGGCCTCCCCATTGCACCAGGTGTAATCCCACCAAAACACTCCCTGACAACACCCTTCCTACATGGTCTCTCAAACCCAATTCCAAATACTTACAAAGGTCCAATCCATCGCAGCTTGTCACATCACTCACACGCTGAATCAACAGTGGCCACTGCTCCCACTGGCACTATTGGTGCATTAAGATTTGCCCACATCTGATTGGTTAGAAGCTTTCTGAGATAGGACTTCCTTTTCAATGAAGGGTGGAAATACTGCCTTAAAACTTCTAATGGGGCAGTAATTCCTCCCCTGGCTGGATTACCCATCATCCCAACATTTTAGCGGGCATCCTGTATCATTCAGCTCCATAAATCTAATCCCAGAAATTCAAATATTAAAAAATGACTTTTTTTCAGAAAATAAAAAATAAATATCCTCTTCAGTTAAATGACTTTATCCCAAGGAAATTAAGGAAAATTCTCAATTAATTCAGAGAATGGAAGGGAGAAAACTGAGGAAGTAAGAAGAAGTATTTGCTGCAAAGAGAAATAAGAAAAAAATAAAAGAGGGAAACGTTTCAATTTGTGACATTCAGCTTTGTCTGAAACCTGGGATATAAAGTGGCAGCAGAAACATCTGTCAATTGCTTTAACTTGCTCAAGGTGAAAACTGAATGTACTTGGAAACAGGGGGAATTTGAAAATTCCCAGAACTTTCAACAGCAAAAACGTTAATAGGTAAAATATCAAAATAAAAGTTCTGGTAATTCTAAAATAAGACCGTAAGACATAGGAGCAGAATTAGGCCACGGCCCATCAGGTCTGCTCCACCATTCAATCATGGCTGATATTTTCCTCATCCCTTTTTCCCATTACACTTGATCCCCTTATTAACAAAGAACCTATTTATATCTGTCTTAAAGATACTCAATGTCCTGGCTTCGCAGCCTTCTGCTGTAAAGAGTTCCGCAGATTCATCACGGCAGCAGAAGAAATTCCTCCTCATCTCTATTTTAAAGAATTGTCTATTCAACCTGAGGTTGTGCCCTCTGGTTCTAGTTTTTCCTAGTGGTGGAAACATCCTCTCCACCTCCATTCTATCCAGGCCTCGCAGTATCCTGCAAGGTTCAATAAGGTCCCCCCTCATCCTTCTAAACTCCAACAAGAACAGGTTCAGAGTCCTCAACCGTTCCTCTTATGACAAGCTCTTTATTCCAGGAATCATTCCCGTGAATCTCCTCTGGATCCTTTCCAAGGTCGGTACATCCTTTCTTAGATACGGGGGCTCAAAACTGCTCACAATACTCTAAATGGAATCTTACATAGCTTCAGAAGTACATCCCTACTTTTTATTCTAGCTGCCTCGATATGAACGCTAACATTGCATTTGCCTTCCTGTCTATTGAACCTATATGTTAACCTTGAGACTCTTGAACAAGGACTCCCAAGTCCCTTTGTGTTTCTGATTTCTTACGCATTTTCCCATTTAGAAAATAGTCTATGCCTCCATTCATCCTTCCAAAGTGCATAACCTCACACTTTTCCACATTGTATTCCATCTGCCACTTTTTGCCCACTCTCCTAACCTGTCCAAGTCCTTCTGCAGCACCCTTCTTCCTCAATACTACCAAACTTAACAACAGCATCTTCAGTTTTTGATTCCAAATCATTACTATATACTGTGAAAGGCTGTGGTCCCAGCAACAGCTGCTGAGGCACACCACTAGTCACTGGCTACCATCCTGAAAAAGACCCCTTTATCCCCTCTCTCTGCCTTCTGCCAGTCAGCCAATCCTCTATGCATGCCAAGATCTTACCACTAACACCATGGGCTTTAACTTATTTAACAGTCTCCAATGCAACACTTCGTCAAAGGCCTTTTTGGAAATCTAAATAAATTACGTCCACTGGTTCTTCTTTACCTAATGTACTTGTTGCCTCCTCAAAGAATTCTAACAGATTTTTGTTAGAAATAACCTCCCCTTGATGAGGCTATGCTCACTCAGTCCTGTTTTATCATGTATTCTGTGATCTCATCTTTAATAATGGACTCTGAGATCTTACCAACGACTGAAGCCAGGCGAGCCCGACCTTTAATTTCCTGTCTGCTGCCTCCCCCCATTGACACTGAATTTATTACAAAACATACATCACGTAAAAGCAAATTACTGCTAGAATCTGAAACAAAAAGGGAAAATGCTGGAGAACCTCAGCAAGTCTGGCAGCATCTGCTGAGAGGGAACCAGCTCAGTGTTGAATGACTCTTCATCACAGCTGCAGAGAACTGAAAATAGGATGAGATTTATAATGTTATGGGGGTGTGTTGGGGTGGAACAGTTGGGATTGGATAGGTTCAGTGATAGATGGAGGCTAGGGAAAGCTGACAAAGATATCATGGTTAAAAAATGAATGTAAACGGTGGGGATAGTGGTGCTGATAGTGGCACATTAAGACATTAGAATGTGTCAATGGCTGGATAGACGGCCAGTGATACATGGAGGTTAGGGAGAGATTGACAAAGACAGTATGGGAAAAAAGAAATTTATACTTTCAGGACTTGAAGAGAAAACTGTTTAAGTTTTACTTTTTTTTAAACTTTGGTATCAGTGCAACAGAAAATTAAAAGTCTCTTGAAGTTTTGGTATCTCCGGCTAACCCTGGAAATAATTGTTTTAAAAACACTCCACTGTCACTTTTGATATTTTGTTTTCTAAATTTTCAGGCTTGCGTATATGATTAAATCAATGGGAATCAGGTATATGTTCTCATAGTTAACTTTTAATTCTCAAGATCCCAACTTCTCAAGATTTAAAATTGTTCCTCTCCTCTCAGAGCAACACTCAAGCACTACTGAAGTGAGGCTTTACTGTTTTTAATTTAATTGAAATCTATCCTGTGTGGTATCAGTGATTCCCTCCTTTACTCCCTTTACTAATTTTTTTAACATTTAAATAGGATATAACCTGCCCACCTGCAGAGATGATTTAAATGAGTTTCACAATGGCTATCAATTTCAGGAAGGCACTGTGCCTTTAAACTACTGACATGCAATCTTGCTCTTTGGTTTTTGGGCAATTAAAAGACCAAAATTCAGGAATAAGGGGTAGAGGTTGATAGGATGAGTACACAAGAAAAGCTAAACCTAGTGGATTACTATCTGGCTCTAATCATTTCAGCACTGGTCTGTGCCAAGCTGACTTGCATATGGGCACTTCTTTTAAATGCAAGTATAATTAAATAAAAGGATGTGGTTAATAATTATACACCCATCCCACATTCCTCCCAAATTAAAATTAATACCAGGAAATGTACAGATGGTCCATACATATGCATCGACCTTGGAGATGTGACCAGACAACATACAACCTTAAGCTTTCAATGTATGTGGGCTCACGGTCTCTGTGGACATCCCTCAGTCGCAAAGAATAATTAAGTTTCAGCATAATTTTTCAATGAAGTGTAACAGCACACTAAGATAAGAGTAAAATACTGCGAATGCTGGAGTCTGAAACAAAAACAGAAAATGCTGGAAAATCTCAGTAAGTCTGACAGCACATGTAAAGAGAAAATAGAGCCAATGTTTCAAGTCTGGATTATCCTTTGTCAGAGCAACTGTCCAGACTCAAAACATTGCCTCTATTCTTTCTCTGCAGATGCTGTCAGGCCTGACAAAGTTTTCCAGCATTTTCTGTTTTTGATTGATGTATTTACACTCTTGTATGGATATATGGGAGAAATTACAGATTCATGGACAAAACACAAAAGGGACAGAAATCTGTTTGCTATTTGGGAGCAATGCCATTGGCAGGTTGGTTAACTTACGAAGACAGCAGCAGGTAACAGAAAGTGAAGGTACCTGGAAATATTAATGTCATGCTTACTTCATAGTTTCATTGTGACTATATGTGTCCCAAAATTGACGACATGGAGACAATTAAGAGTTGAAGCTGCAGTGGATGTGGTCCATCCTCTATTTCAAAATCTGATGAAAAGATCTTTTACAATACAAGATAAATTAAAGTGTCAAGTAACAGGCTTACCGTAATGTAATGCTGTTTGTCCTTCACTATCCTGTAATTAGAAGAGAGAAGTATCACTAATGCATCACTCACATCATCAGAAAAATGACTAAACAATGGATCATGTAATGAACATTTATACAGAGATAATAATTGAGTCATAGCATGAGCTTATGATGATAACTGGATGTAAAAGTAATGTTAGAAAGGACTGGCAAGTGGCCAGTGTTAAGTTAGTGGCCTTTTACTTCTGGAATCTGGTTTCAAATTAAGAATGAAAATCTCCCCTGTTGACTATAAAGGGAACACATGAAATCTGCAAGCAGGGTGATTCCAGTTTGGAATGGCATAGACCCACAGTGCTAAGGAACCAAAAATGGATCAGAAAGCAATTTCAATACAATCTTCACAATTATCTGCATTTTTTAAACCCGAATTCTGCAATTTTGTATGAGAAACCTGGAAACAGTGAAAAAATTACTCTGAGTGATAATTTCTCCCACCAATAGGAAACCTCATTTAGGTGAAATCAAGATGCATGATATAAAAAATGTAATAATTAAGAATGTTCTTCTTCATGCTGAACATGAACATACTTTTGGGAGAGTACTAAAGGAAGCTTACTATCAAGTTTGTGCTTGAACCTGGCTTCAGAATATTTGGTGCTGACTCTGAGTTCTGAATGCAATAAAATTTTCACTGCTAACTTTAACATTTCTCACCTTAATGATCAGTAAAAATAATTAAAATTAGCTCATTAGCCTGAGGTGGGATGCTAATAAAAATTTTGATGGGTATAGATAGAGTGAATGCAAACAGGCTTTTTCCATTGAGGCTATGGGAGAAAAAGAGGGCGTGGGTTAAGGGTGGAAGGAGAAAAGTTTAATGGGAATATTAAGGAGGGGGCCTTCTTCATGCAGAGTGTGGTGGGAGTGTGGAATGAGTTGCTGTATAAAGTGGTAAATGCGGGGTCATTTTTAACATTTAAAAAAAAACTTGGACGGATTCATGGATGAGAGGGGTGTGGAGGGATATAATCCAAGTGCACATCAGTGGGATGAGGCAAAAAATGGTTCAGCACAAATAAGAAGGGCCAAAAGGTCTGTTTTTGAGCTGTAATTTTCTATGGTAATAGTGCAATTAATGTTGCAAAATATCCCAAGGTACTTTACATAATGTGTCTTGGGATATTTCAGCTCACTCTCCCTCCCAGCCTTGTTACTACCCCTCTCCCAACACTCCCATTCTCTCCCCTTGCTTGGGAAAAGAGCAATAAGTGGGAAGGTTGGGATAGCAAAGTGATGTGCAGGAGGGTGAGGAGAAGCAAGCAACAAGTTGGGAGGGAGTGAAGGAGTCAGAAGAGATGGTGAATAAGTAATTTTATATTTAAATAACAGGCGGAGCATGTGCACTAATCACACTAAGCTAAAAATCGAGACAGCACTATTCAAAAAAGTTACATTATTTACAATCAAGCTGAAACAAAAACAGGTTATTTCAATGCGCGTTAAACAGGGGATAACTGTATTAAGATAAGTGACTAGAAGCTTCCTGGCAGTAGGTTCTAAGTAGCCTCATGAAGGTGGCGTTAAAGCTGGTTAACTAGTGAGGCTTTTGGGGCTGCCAAAGGTTAGGACTCTAGACCACTGAAGGCATTGCCGCTAATGGTAGAGTGAAGAAAGTGGAAAAAGAACTAGAGATGGAAGTGCACAGTGGTCGTTGAGGGTTATCATGCTGGAGGACGTTCCAGAGATAAGTAGATTATCCAAGTATTTAGCTGTTCCATACTTTTCTTTCACCTACCTTTGCACTCGCATTAAGTATATGAGCTACGTAACCAACCAGGCCAACATGGTGACATAACAAAAAAAACTGTTGCAGGATGGTAGATGATAGTGTTCTGTTGAATGTGTATTGCCCTTGGGATCCCCAAAAAACCTATGCACGCTATTGTTTTTCTTTAATTGAAATGCTCTGTCCTGCATGGTGAACAGTTACTTTCTTTTGATTCTGTCTATTGGATTAGTCTGCGGTCACTGGATTGGGCTACTTGCAGGGAATGTTAAAAAAGCTGAAGTTTGCTGAGCAAAGTTGCAGAATGTGTAATTCTTTTATGATGACGCTTCAAGTACCTTACCGCAGCAGTTCCCTGAAGATGCTCTATGGTTAAGTGTCATAATGAAGGTGAATTGAAATGTAATGTAATGTGTTTTTATTCCCTCATCCAAGGCTTTCTAGCTGTAACACTGATTAAAGGCAATGCTGCCAAAACAAAACCGCAACATCACAGAAACACACAGTGAGTCACACTGCATCTGACACCACTGCAATTTCCAGAATGCTGTTCTAGCCAACGCAACAGAGTATCCTTTTTCATTTTTTTCTTCTCTTGTTTGCCCTTGTCACTCAATTGTTACTCCTAAAGATTTAGACTTTTTTTTGTGGGGGGGATGGAATCTTGTATAGAGTTTCAAAATAGCTTGGATACCTTCCAGGTGATCATTTTTCAAGCCTAAACCTAAAGAATGAGAATCACAAGCTTACTCTATTATGTGAGTAGACAGCATGAGGTGGATCACTGTGTAACAGTAAGAAATCTGCTTGCTATTTGGCAGCAATGGCATTGGCAGATTGGTTAACTTACAAAGACAGCAGCAGGTAATAGAAAGTGGAGGTACCTGGAAATATTAATGTCATTAACAGTAAGAATGATGTGGAGATGCTGGCGTTGGATTGAGATAAGCAGTCAGAAGTCTCACAACACCAGGTTAAAGTCCAACAAGTTTTTTTGGCAGCATTAGCTTTCCGAGTCTCAAGCTCCTTCATCACGTTAGTGAGGATTATGTTCACAAACTCAATTTATAAGATAATGGTTGGAATGTGAGTCTTTACAGGTAATCAAGTCTTAGAGATACTGACAATGTGAGTGGAGAGAGCATTAAGCACAGGTAAAAGAGATGTGTATTGTCTTCAGACAGGATAGCTAGTGAGATTTTGCAAGTCCACGCAAATTGTGGGGGTTTTATACAGTATGATATGAACCCAAGACCCTGGTTGACGCTGTCCTCATATGTGTGGAACTTAGCTATCAGTTTCTGCTCAGCGATTCTGCGTTGTTGTGTGTCGTGAAGGCTGCCTTAGAGAATGCTTACGTGGTTTCACAGTAAGATACCAAAGCACTGGAAAATTATTTCTCCCTGTCTATTTCAAGCTCATTGTTATATTCCACCTGCTGTTCAACTGAAATCAATTAGGTTAATTCAGATTAGAGATTGTCTCTAAGATCATTTGATCAGTATAGCTTTGTATCACAGCAAATAGTATCTGAACCATGGTTCAGCTGGTTAGCAGCAGAAGAGCAGGAGCAGGCCATTCAGCCCATCTAGCCTGCTCTGCTTGTTGACTGCAATCATAACTGATCAGCCAATTTGATATTTTTTCCCCACACTATCGCCAAATCCCTGCCTTTGATAGTTAGAATCTGTCAATCTATGCTTTCAAAATATTCAAAAACTGAGCTTCCATAATCCTCCAGGGCAAAGAATTCCAAACATTCACAACACTCTGAGTAAAATGATTTCACATCATCTCATCCTAATTGGCTTCCCGTTTATTTTGAAATAGTTTCCCCTGATTCCAGATGATTCCTCAATCAGCGGAAACATCTGATTGTATTTTTACCTCTGAATCCGAAGGTTGTGGATCCCATCCAGGACAGCAGCACAAAAAAATTACAGCTAGCAATCTGCTGCTAAACTGACGAAATGCTACACTGCTGGAGACCCCATCTACCTTTTGAAGTGGGTGTTAAAGCTCCCATGGTACTATTTCAAAGAGTTGAGGAATGTAGGAGTAAACTGGAGCAGCCAGAGGAAGCCCAAGAAGAACACACGAAGAACATGCAAACTCCACCAGCACAGTGACCCAAGCTGGATATCAAACCTGGGTCCCTGATATTGTGAGGCAGCAGTGCTAACCAGGTCCTAATCAATTTCTATTACCCAATCAACATCATAGAAATAGTTTTATTTATTTATCAGTCACAAGTAGGCTTACGTTCACACTGTGATGAAGTTACTGTGAAAATCCCCTAGTCCCTACGGTGCCTGCTCATGTACACTGAGGGAGAATTTAGCACAGCCAATGCACCTAATTTGCATATCTTTGGACTGTTGGAGGAAACTGGAGCAGCCAGAGGAAATCCATGCAGACACAGGGAAAACATGCAAATTCCACACAGACAGTGATCCAAGCTGGGTATCAAAGCTGGATTCCTGGTGCTGTGAGGCAAGAGCAGCAGTGCTAACCACTGCACCACTGTGCTGCCTCTTATAAATGAATCAGTTCATTTCAGAAGATAATAATTTAATGTGAGTGACATTAGCAAAGGCAGCATTTATTGCCTATTTCTAATTGCTCTTGAGAAGATGGTGATGAGCTGCCTTCTTGAACTGTGGCAGTTTATATGGAATAACTACACCTACATTGCTGTTAGGAAGGAGTTCCAAATCCAATGATCCAGCAACAGTGAGGGAACAAGCAATACATTTCCAAGTCAAGATGGTGAACAACATGGAGGGAAACTTGTTGATGTCCTCGTTCATTTGATGCCCTTGTCTTTCTAGTTGGGGTTTGAAAAATGCTGCTGAAGGAGGTTTGGAGAGCTGCTGCATTATACCAGACAGTATGGACTGCTGCCACTATGCACCATTGTGGAGGGAACGAATATTTAAGTTGTTGTTTAAGATGATGATCTTCCAAGTGCAAAATCTTTTTCTTGGTTGATGTTAAACTTCTCGAGTGTTGTTGGATTTGAATTAATCCAAGCAACTGCAGAGTACTCCATCAACCTAACGTGTTTTGTAGAGTCAGGAATGAGTTTCTCCCCTCAGAACTTACAGCCTCTGACCTGCTCTTGTAGCCACAGTATCTATAGGGCTGATCCAATTAAGTTCCTAGTAAATGGCAACCTCAAGATGGTAATAATAGGTGATTCAGCGAAGGTAATGCTGTTGAATGACATAGAAGATGGTCAGGTTTTTTCTCGTTGCAATTTACATTATCAGTCCCAGTTAAATGTTGTCGAGGCCTTGCTGCATGCGGGCACAGGCTGTAGCAATATATGAGGAAATGTGATGGGTACTGAATACTGTACAATTATCACTGAACAGTCACTTCTGATCTTATGATGGACAGAAAGTTATCAATGCAACACTGGAGGTAGTTGAGCCAAGGATACTACTCTGAGGACCTCCTGCAGTGACATCCTGAGGCTGATATAATTGACCCCCAACAACCAAAGTATTTTCCTTTATGTAAGGCATGAATCCATCCAGTGAAGAGCTTTCGTCGATTTCCGTTGAGTTCACTTTTGCTAAAACTTTTTGAAATCACAATCAGTCATATGCTGTCTTGATATCAAAGGCAGTCACTCTGACCCACCTCTGTAATTCAGCTTTTTTTGATCATGTTTGGCTGTAATAAAGTCTACAGCCAAATCCTGGTGGGATCTACATTGACTGCTGGCAACAGGTTATTGCTGAATATATGCCACTTGATTGCAATTCAATGATTTTGTAGATGACTGAGTAGACTGATGGTAGTAATTGGTTAGATTGGATTTGACCTGCCGTGTATGGACAGGACATACCTAGGTAACTTTCCATATTGTTGGGTGAATGCCAGTATTGTAGTGGAACTGTGTGACAAGGGAACAGTTACTTGTGGATGATAGGTCTTCAGCACTACAGCAGGATGGGTTCAATGTCTATAGCCTTTCAATCGTTTTTTGATATCATATGGAGTGAATTGAATTGGCTGATGACTGGAATGTGAGATGTCGGTGATCTCAGGAAAAGATGAACCATCCACTTGGTGGTTCTTGAACTGTTGCAGTCCTTATGGAGTAACTATACTCACAAAGCTGTTAGGAAGGGAGTCCCAAATCCAATGATCCAGCAACAGTGAAGGAACAAGCAATACGTTTCCAAGTCAAAAATGGTGAACAACATGGAAGGGAACTTGCAGATTGTGGTGTTCTTCAAGGTGGGGTTTGGAAGGTGCTGCTTTATGGAAGGTGTTTCAGCTTTATCTTTTGCACTGATGCACTGGATTCCCCCAACACTGAAAATAGTGATATGATTGGTGCCCTCTTCTCTGAGTATTTGCTTAACTGTGCCACAATTCATGACTGGATGCGGTAGGACTGCAGAGCTTTGATCAGATCAGTCAACTGTGGCATTGTTTTATTTTAATTATTGTGTGCTGCTGCTTCCACTATTTGGCATGCATGCAGTCCTGTGCAGTAGTTTCATTATGGTGGCATCTACTTTAGGTATGCCTGATGCTGCTCCCAACATGTTCTCCTACACTTCTCATATTGTGACAGATTGTTGTGAGCAAACTGCTGCCATGTTTGCCACACTGCAATAGCAACTACTCTTCAGAAGTACTTCATGTGCTGTGAAGTGCTTTGGGATTTCCAGTGGTTATGAATCATGCTAGATAAATGCAAGTCTTTTTTAATTCTACATTCATAACCATCATATGCAGGGTGCTCAGATTTTTAATCAATAATTCTTTACAGTAATAACCTCCGTGAGTATTGGTGATCCAGATAAAAAAGGAGTTATGGCCAGCATGCATTCCCTATTTGCTTTGAGTACAAAGAGAAAGTTAAAATACTTCATGAACCCTAATCCTATAATTATCTGGAATAGTTTGTAGCTCACGAAGTGAGGGGTAATCATGCTGCAAAATGCAACACTGTTTCTTGCACTGATGAGCTCTAAAGTGCAAATCAAAGGTTAGAGAGTAGAAAAAGCTTAAAACTGATTCTAAATGTTATGTAAATACGTTGTTACATAGAGACCTCCAATTTGCTTCATTAATCAGACTTAGCTTCAATTTTCCTTTGTGGTGCATTTCTCGCATGAGCCAATCTATCATTCGCCGACGACACAAAGATTGGTGGTGTTGTGGATGGTCTAGAGGGATGCCAAAAGTTGCAGCGGGACATAGCAAGACTGGGCGGAGAAGTGGCAGATGGACTTCAACGCAGATAAATGTGTAGTGGTCCATTTTGGCAGGAATAATGGGATGAAGGAGTACAATATAAGGGGTAGGAGTCTTAGCTGTGTTGTAGAGTAGAAGGATCTCGGGGTCCGGGTCCATAGGACTCTTAAATCGGCCTCGCAGGTGGAGGAAGTGGTCAAGAAGGCGTACGGTGTACTGGCCTTCATTAATCGAGGAATAGAGTTTAGGAGTCAGGAGGTAATGATGCAGCTCTATAAGACTCTTGTCAGACCCCAGTTGGAGTATTGTGCGCAGTTCTGGTCGCCTCATTATAGGAAGGATGTAGAGGCTATTGAGAGAGTTCAGAGGAGATTTACAAGGATGCTGCCTGGATTGGGAGGCAGGCCTTATGAAGATAGGTTGAGGGAGCTGGGACTCTTCTCACTGGAGAGACGTAGGTTGAGAGGCGACCTGATAGAGGTTTATAAAATGTTGAGAGGAATAGATAGGGTGGACTCTCAGAGACTATTTCCCCGAGCGGAAATGGTCAATACGAGAGGACACAGATTTAAGGTGCAGGGAAGCAAATACAAAGGAGATGTCAGGGGTAGGTTTTTCACTCAGAGGGTGGTGAGTGAATGGAACCGACTGCCGTCGGAGGTTGTTGAGGCAAACTCACTGGGGTCTTTTAAGAGACTTCTGGATGAGTATATGGAAAAGAATAGGATAGGGGGTTATAGATAGGTCTGTGGATTGGTAGATGTGATCGGCGCAACTTGTGGGCCGAAGGGCCTGTTTGTGCTGTATTGTTCTATGTTCCTAGTGAGAAAGATTACCAATGTTCTGCCAAATGGAATGTTGCGCAGTTTCAAAAACTACCTCAGGGCTTGAGTGGATGGCCAATCTTGATCCATCCAAACCAAACTCAAATTTAAATGCTTAGCCCATTAAACATAATCCACACACTGTGAAATTTCTGCTGGATTTATAGGGACACTTTAGAAGTCTAATCACTTTTGTGCAACTAGAACTTTGCTTCAATTGAATAAAACAGATAAATGAGAAATGGTTAGAGAAGTGGGATAGAAGGCAATCTATCCTTTGGGATCCACCTGTAGCTTAGTGAATGACCACCTGGTTCACATATAGCCAAGGCAAGCGTAAGGCTGGTGTTGAATTTGTTGATTAAAGTCCAATCATATCATTTTGTCCTGCTGGCCTAGAAGCACCAGACCAATTGTATTTTCTCCCTTCTGCAAACCATTGACAAAAACTACCTCAGCACAGAGTAGGAATTGAGTATGAGCATTTTGAACAGTTATGCACTATGCCAGGGAGTGCCAGCTGTTTATTTTTCAGGATATAGTGGCACAGCAATTATTTGAGTAACACTGAAGTGGCAACAATACTGGTTAGAATAACCAGCGAGATGTAGGAAATCTTACAGATTAAACAGAAGTGCATTGGCCTTCAGTGTTTAATGATACCAAATCTTGCAAAAATTTTGTCAATCTTTTCAATGGCTTGTAGTCGATCAGAACTTCACTTTTGGCCATTCTGAATGCACATCAGTTGCAACTAAGAACGTGCAATCATCAAGTTGACCAGCAAAATCTCCATGCAATTGTTGTCATGGTGTTTTAGAAGACAATGGTGTGTATTTCACATTCAAGCACAGAACTGACAGAGTTCCACTTTTTCTTCAATCTGAGCATCCAGGCCCAGTCATAAAAAAATTCATTGGACTGTACCAGGTTGTCCTTCAAGTAATTGTTCAAGAACTCTTCCTAGCAAACTGGGAGGAATTACTATTTGGATTCCCAATTATAGACAGCCATCTTGGACAGTTAACACAAAGTTTCTTGATACATATAGTGTAGGTTAGGAGAATGAGCAAGTAAATGTATGGGGCTATGGGGATAGAGCCTGGGTAGGATGCTCTGTTGGAGAGTCAGTGCAGACTCGATGGGCTGAATGGCCTCCTTCTGCTTCGTATGGATTCTATGATTGCCACTCAAAGACTGACTTTTCCCAGGGACTATATCTAGGAACTGCCAGAGGTAAACCTCTGATAAGGCCATCCGAGTTGAGCAGAACAGATTAAAAGATGAGAGACAGACTAAAAGTGGACCACTGTCCCTCTTTATATGGGACTGTGAGTAAAGCTACTAGATTCACGTAAAAATGCCTTTTCATAAGTCAAGGTATGACAATTGCAAATACAGGTATAGTATCTTAAAACTGGCAACTTGGGACCCAGGCAGTGCCAGATTTTAAATTATGCCAGAGTTTGGTTGGGTGCTTTGGGCCAAGGGCAGTTCATGCCTATGACAGGTTGGGTTAGTTAAGGGTCATTTGGCACTCAGGAATAGATTAGCAGGCAAGCGCTAACTAGTCTGGTGCTACACCGTGTGAATGCAGTACTGAGCCGAATTGTCCAGCTAAATTATTTATTGGAACTTTATTCAATTAAAATTGCTGCCTGACATATTCTAAAAATATCTGGTTTTCGGACAGCTAGAATTGAGACACCAAAACTATATAAACATCAACTTTGGAGAATGCTCCAATGAAGTCAAACATAATGCTTTGGGCAGACAGCTGTGGAAGAAATGTGTTGCCTTGTACGGCATTAGTTATAATAACTTAAAGAAAAGAACTCAAGCATTGGTACTATACCAATCCTAAATCTGGTTTATTTTGTGCCATCCTTCTCTAAATCTCACAATCAGAAATATTAATGTTCGAACTAAGGAACCAACAAACCTGTGCTGTAGAGTCAAGTAATGGATAAACAGCAATTCAACAAAGTTTCCCTCTGAAGATTTGCCAATTTCCGTTTAGCAAGAAGTGAAGTCCATATTTCAGCTAAGTGACACTTTGTCCAATCCCCCACTTCTTATATCCTACACATTTTTAATACCCAAGCTTGGTTTCACCTTATTCATAATATTTGATTCACAGTGCCTTCTCTCCAACTTT
This sequence comes from Sphyrna mokarran, assembly GCA_024679065.1. Taxonomy (NCBI): domain Eukaryota; kingdom Metazoa; phylum Chordata; class Chondrichthyes; order Carcharhiniformes; family Carcharhinidae; genus Sphyrna; species Sphyrna mokarran. Next base: position 71,280,546 of record JAGIQG010000009.1, on the reverse strand, counting down.
TCAATTCTCATACATCTTACATCAGGGGTCTTGGCCACTCACCTACATGCCCTGCTAGTAAAAGGATCATTTTTATTTATTTCTCAATATTAGTCTGGACAGCTCATTACTCCCAATCCTGACATCATGAATAGCAGTTTGAAGTAGGCAGACTATTATCCTTGTTGATAAGAAGCATGCATGAATATTATATAAGCATAGAATCAGCCTTCACTTGTGACATTCCTCAAGTCAAATGGTCGGCGAGAACTCATGGTGCAGGACCAAACAGAATGTAGAATGGTCCAATTCAGTAGGACAGGAAAAGAAAGTTTGACAAGTAAATAAAAGCAGCTCTTATTTATGTTAAATTAAAAGGATGTAGTTGACTGTGGACACAGTGCCCCTTAAGTAACAATATCCATTTTTTAAAAACTGTTCAGTTTTTTATAATAGATATTTACTTGCAGGTTGTTCCATATAGCATATGTTCAATCAATCGACAGTCCCGCAATAATGGAATGACAATCAGGATAGAGAACAACTAGAAGTAAGGACTGAAGCGCAAGGCACAATAAGCATAACAGATTTACAGACAGCTATATATTTTGTCCTAGGGATCAAAAAAAACTTTAAAAAAAATCATATTAACCAATAAGGTCATGCCTCAATGTCTATATCCTATAGGGTTTACACACAGTTCCAATGTCTTAATTGCTATCTTCCAAAGCTGTAATATTATAACAGCTGACTCGCATAACATATATTGTGCACAACATCAGAGCCATGTATTAGTATTCACACACACCTATCAGAGATCAAATAGTCATCTGCTTTTGGGGATCAGTGAATGAACAAACTTCTCAATTTTTGACACAGCCATCCTGCTGACTGTCTGAAGCTGGACCAGGTGGTTCACAGCCTTGATGTTATAATGACCCCAAGATGAATTTTCATTCATTAAGACTACTTACTTGCATGTCTGTAATATCACCTGGCTCCACCTCTATCTCAGGTAACCTGCAAATGTGTTGCCTCCATACTCGATTATTCCAATGCACTCTTAGCTGTCTGTTAACTTAAGGCAATCAAAACTTCTGCTGCCTGTACCATAAGGTTGCACCAAGTACCATTCACCCATATCACCAGCTAACCTACACTAGTTCCCAATTAAGCAATATCTTGATTTTAAAATCTTCATGCTTGCTTTCAAATCACTTCCATGACCTCATTGCTTCATATTTATGCAATCTCCTCCAGCCCCATAATCCTCTGGAATATTTGTGCTCCTCTAGTTCCTTTTCATCTTTGATTCTAATAGTTCTACCACTGATGGCCAAGCTTACAATTAAGCAGCACCTAAGCTCTGTAATTCCCTTTCTTAACCTCACCATTCGTCTTTCTCTATTTCTTTCTTTAAAACCTATTCTTTCAATCAAATGTTTGGTCATCAACCCAAATATCTTCTTAATTGCAATGGTGTCAGATTTTCTAAGATAATGCTTCTGTAAAGCACGTTGGCACATTTTATATTAAGGTGCTGTTGCTGTTTATGTGAAGAGAAATGTTCACCATTTATAGTCTTTGAACTTTCTCCCTTCTGTTTTCTGTCAAAGCCTGAACACTATTGTTGAAGCCCCATTTATTGTAGCATTCTCTTCTTAAGTGAGTTTTCTTTGCGACATGCACCACCTACAGGAAAGAAGAGGCAAACAGAGACAGTGTCCTTATGTGCACTGTTTCTAACGAAAAATGTAAACATGCCTCAACAATCTCATTGAAAGTGGGCTTCACTGAATCTCTTCTTACTCTTGATGGAACTGCTAATACATCAGAGTACTACTGTGAGAGAAAATTTATGTACAATCCACAAGAAAAACGCAGGGATGCACCTCAAGGAAATGTTATGAGTGAGGTTTTTTTTATTCAAAGTGCGACACAGATTGCACAACCGCTTAAATACATGGAGAGGTGATTATACTGCAATGCAATGTACATTAAAACAGGACTACATTTTTATTGGAGGAGAAATCTGCAGGTAGTTGTCAGTATTGGCGTACAGGCAATATAGAATTTATCCCAGAACTCTCCCAATAAATAAGGCTGCAATTAGGAATTATACCTGACACAGTGCAGTGCTTTTAAACAATCTTGTGGTTGATCTAATTGCAGCACAGATGGGAGGCAGGCCTGAAGCTGGTTTATCGATTGGATTAACTGCCTAATTCCCAACAGCTAAATGGAATATTAAAAGTCTCTGATGGCTCAAACCACAATAGAACACTTGTTGCATTGAAGTGCCATTGTTTGTATATTTATGAAAAGATTGCAATAAAATATTTTTTAAAAATTAAAGGGATTTCTCTTTTATGATCAAAAAAAATCATCCTAAAGGGATACTACAAAGAATTTACAGTACGGAATCAGGGTAAGCAGTTTAAACCAGTATTAATGCTCCACACAGCCTCCTCCCAGCCTACTTCATCTAATCCTATCAACATATCCTGCTATTCCTTTCTTCCTTGTGTGCTTATCCACCTTCCCCTGAAACATGTTGTTATGATTCACCTCAATCACTCTGCTTGGTAATAAATTCTAAATTCTAACCACTCTCTGGAGTTATTCCCCAATTTATTGCATTAGTAACTCTCTTGCATCTGATCTCTCCACAACTGATAACCTCTTCTCTAATACCCTATCAAACCTTTTTCATAATCTTAAAGACTTCTCTTAAGTCACTGCTCAGGCTTCCTTTACTATATTGCAGTACTGTGGTACTGCCATTAAAGAACTCCTTAACAATACTCAAACTGACTGTTGAATGATGCTCTCTTAATTTTGGGTGTTTTTTGAGCTGGATATTTGTTGGTTTCCATGTTTCAGATTTTTTCCACTGAAAAAATAACTCCCTCATCACTGGGAGGTATTTCATTTACCCCATCCCAGTTAGTTGAAATTTCATTTTTTGGAATACTCCAATCAGTGGTTTCACAGGGAGAAGTTCGTAAGTGAAGCAAGCTCTTAAACCCTTATACATGGTGCTAGAAATAAAGAAGCTAATAGCAACCATAACACAAAGATAGAGACTGGAATTCTCTGGCTATTCATGCTGGTGGGATTTTCCTGACCGTGGATTTTCAGCCAGCGTAGAGTGATGTCAATGGGTGCACAACCTCCTGCTGGTAGGAAAAACACTTGTTTTGTCAGTGACAAGCAGTATAGCAACTGACTCCTGTACAGTGAGTTTAAAGGTCTTCCTCATCAGTAAACAGTATTATTGACAATGGGACATTGCCTAGCTATGATTTTGCAATTGTGAACTTTAAGCCTGAAGCAAAACATGACCATAGATAAGAATGACAACCCATGAGCCCGCTACATGGGGCACCAGAGAAAACCACAGATTAATTTTTTTTCCCCTTCTTACTTGCTGAATGCAAGCAGACTTCTGAATTTGCCTATACAAAAGCCATATATCTATCAGTGATTGATACAAAAACACAATTGGTTCACTAATGTTCTTTAAGTTCTTCTTTAAGTTTATGTTCTGTGTTTTCCATCGCTTTCAATTTTCATTTTGTTCTGAGCATCTTTTTTCTTCTTCATAGCTCACCTGTGTTTTACCAACACTTGGATTTGCCTCACCTGACCAATTCTCTTGCTTTTCAAGCATTAATCTACTGTCTTTTTGAAAGATATCACTGAATCTATACCAAGAGTGCATTTCCAACCATAACTCTACATAAAAATAAATCTTCTTCAGATTCTTTTGCCAATTATCCAAAATTTGCATCATCTCGTTATTAACCGTCCTGTGGAAGGTATAGTTTTCCTTATTTATTCTTATTATTTAGAATCATAGAATCCTACAATGCAGGAGGCCGTCATTTGGCCCATCAAGCCTGCACCATTAACAATCCCACCCAAACCCTACCCCTGTAACCTATTTAGCCTGCTAGTCCACAATTTAGCATGGCCAATCATCCTAACCCATTCATCTTTGGATTCTTTTAATTCTTCATAGTTTAAACTCATTCATTAAATCTTCCCATAACCCTGATCAGTAATTAGCTGATTATAATGTATAAACTTTGTGATTACACCAATTATTCATCGCAAAGTATGTTAGTTTATCAAATCTTGTGCAGTACTGAGAAGTACAACATTTTCTGAGGTGCTATCTTTCAGTCCACACCAGATAAACAGTCTTTCTGCCTGGTTTAATAAACTAGATGGATATATTTGAAGACAAGTAGGGGGTTCTCAGTGTCCTGTCTGAAAACAGATACGCTAGTCATCAACTCTAATTATATGATATGCTGAATGCAAGCAGACTTCTGAATTTGCCTATACAAAAGCCATACATCTATCAGTGATTGATACAAAAACACAATTGGTTCACTAATGTTCTTTAAGGAAGGAAATTTGTCATTCCTACCTAGTTTAGCGTACATGTAACTCCAGACCCATAATATGCGGTTGAATCTTAACTGACCTGAGAGAGAGAGAGCAGGGGGAGCAAGAGAGAGAGACAGACAGCAGGAGGAGGGAGAGAGAGAAAGAGAGCGGGGTGGGAGGGAGGGAGAGAGAGAGAGAGTAGGTGTAAGAAGGCATACGGAGTCTTAGCTTTTATTGGTAGGGGGATTGAATTTCGGAACCGCAACGTCATGTTGCAACTGTACAAAACTCTAGTGCGGCCGCACTTGGAGTATTGTGTGCGGTTCTGGTCCCCGCATTATAAGAAAGATGTGAGGCATTGGAGAGGGTACAGAGGAGGTTTACCAGGATGTTGCCTGGTATGGAGGGCACGTCTTACGAAGAGAGGCTGAAGGATTTGAGGTTGTTTTCGTTAGAAAGGAGGCGCTAAGAGGAGACCTTATTGAAACATATAAGATGATTAGAGGTTTAGATAGGGTGGACAGTGATAGCCTTTTTCCTAGGATGGAGAAAGCTAGCACGAGGGGGACACAGCTTTAAATTAAGGGGTGATAGTTATAGGACGGATATCAGAGGTCGGTTCTTTACCCAAAGGGTGGTTCGGGAGTGGAATGCCCTGCCTGCAGCAGTTGTAGATGCGCCAAGTTTGGTGGCGTTTAAGAGGTTAGTTGATAAGTTTATGGAAGAGAAGGGAATGGTTTAGTTTGGAGGGTCATTGCTTTTTTATAATGGTCGGCGCAACATTGAAGGCCGAAGGGCCTGTTCTGCGCTGTAATGTTCTATGTTCTATGAGTGAGAGAGAGTGCAGGGAGAGCGAGAGAGAGAGAGCGGGGGGTTGGAGTAGTGAGAGAGAGAGGGCAGGGGAGAGTGAATGAGAGAGAGAGAGTGGGGGAAGCGAGAGAGAGGCGGGGGAGCACAAGAGAGCGGAGGGGAGCACAAGAGAGCGGAGGGGAGCACAAGAGAGCGGAGGGGAGCACAAGAGAGCGGAGGGGAGCACAAGAGAGCGGAGGGGAGCACAAGAGAGCGGAGGGGAGCACAAGAGAGCGGGAAGAGAATGGAGGAGGAGATGGGGAGAGGGAGAAAGAGCACAAGCAGAGAGGAAGGTGCGGGGAGAAGGAGAATGAGGTGCGGAGGAGGGAGGAGATAAGAGGATGGAAATGGAGGAGAGGAGAGAGAAGAAGAAAGCAGGGAGATGGAAGTTGGAGGTGGAGTAGAGGGAAGGAGGAGCTGGAGGTGGGGAAGAAGGCATTGCAGGGGTGGTGGATGGGAGAAGGCGGAAGTGATGGAAATTGGAGTTGAACACACAATGGAACAGAACTGGGAGCTTATTTATTTCTACCACACTGTCAACAATTCACTTCATAGTGTGAAATCTCAAGCATTGTATGATGCAGTATACTTATCGACTAGCTCCTCTCAATGGTGGTAACTGGTGGTTGGAGGAAGATCAGCTGAATTATGTTAATCAATTATACCTCTATAAAATATAAGTATATACAATATCGGACACAAATATGCCATTAACAAGAACAATCCCTTCAAAACCATCATGATTGCTTTGGAAAAATATACCGAAATAACACTATTATTAATTACCATGGTCTAAAAAGCCGTATTTTTTTCCTCACTCTTTCACGGGATGTAGGTGTCGCGGGCATGGCCAGCATTTTTCACTCATTCCTAATTCCCTTGAACTGAATGGCTTGCTAGGCCATTTCAGAGGATATTTCAAAGACAGTCACATTGCTGTGGGTCTGGAGCCAAACAGTCCAGTCCTGGGAAGGATGGTAGATTTCCTTCCCTAAAAGGCATTAGTGAACCAGGTGGGATTTTACAATTTGTGATGGTTGTCATGGTTATTGCCGTGGACTAGCTTAATATGTAAAACTGATTCATTTAACTTAAAGATCACCTGTTACCTCCACAGTATTAGCAGGACCGCTGGACTACTAGCCCAGTCACATTACCACTGCGTCACTGTTTCCATGAATTTGTTTAATGGCAATTTTCTAGAGAATTCCATGTTTTTAATTGAATCTACATTTAAACGGGTAATAATTCTTGAAGCTAGAAAGTTACTTCACTCCAGAAAGGAATACATTACAAAGAAACTGAACATACTGTACACAGGACTGTGTAGGAATGCTACTTGTATTTTCATCCCATCACCTAGCTCTGGAAGAATCTTTGAAAAGGTTAGCAGCAATTTCAAGTGCAGATCGTTTGATGCAAGAAAATGAAAACACACTTGAAGCATACATCACTTACAAATAATGTTGGGAGCTTGCTTTCCCCAATTTAGGTCGATATGGGCACAAGTCCCAAGGGATAGGGCCCTATAATCTACATCAATGCTTGTGTAAAAAGTATGGATATTGATTTCAAAATAATTTGCCCTGCCTCTTATCCAGCAATATCAATTACTTTTAGGGCTAGGTCAGTCATAGTCCATGCTTAAAAACTGACAAATATGAATAATACTGAACGACAGATCGATTGAGCATAAGGGTTCTGTAAATTTGACACACTCCCTCCTGGAAACCTCAAAGCTTTCAACCTGAATAGAGAGACTATTAAATACCATGGCTTGGGAAAGGGTTAAAGCCACAGCTGCTGTCTAATATTATAAGGTGCTAAAAAACATTCACAATCTGAAATCTCTTTGCTTCAAGGGAGTCCTGACAGAATTGATTTTATTTTATCTTGCCAAAAAATAACTTGATATAGATTTGAACTTCTCAAGCAGATGAAACATTAAAAGACTTGGAGGAGTGATGAAAGGTATAAAATATTGCTTTAAGACAACCTCTGATAGCAAATATAACATCAGAAAATGCAACAGAAAAAAGTTCCTTCCTGATTCACATTTTTGCTTTTGTTTCAAGGTTTTCAGTTATTGTCTGTGAAGACTTGGATTATACAGCCCGGACTACTAAACTTGCTTTGATCTTTCTCTTTTAAAAAATACCAAGTATTTCCACTGGAGATTCTAATGGGATTGGATCAGAATTGGTGTTAAAAATGATGTGAAGTGTGAAAAACTCAGTTGCTATGTAAACTGCTTGTTATGGTGTAAAGTCCCACATTTAGAAAATCCCATCAAAATAACAAGAACATTCCCCTCAATGAATGCTTTAGAAAAATACATTGAACTAACACTATTATTATTTACTATTGTCTAATAAGCTGTATTTTTTCTTCATTTTTCATGGAATGTAGTTGTTGCTGGTATTGCCAGCATTTTTCATTCATTCCCAACTGCCTAAATTCCTAAATTGAACGGACCTACTCTGCATTAAGTTGATCTTTCTCCACACCCTAGCTATAACTGTAACACTACATTCTGCACTCTCTCATTTCTTTCTCTATGAATGGTATGCTTTGTCTGTATCGCGTGCAAGAAACAATACTTTTCAATGTTTGCTATTACACGTGACAATAATAAATCAAATCAAATCATGATGGCTGTCATGATACTAGCTTAATATTCGAGACTTATTCTTTTAAAGATCACCAGTTGCCTCCACAGCATTAGCCAAGACCTCTAAAATACTAGCTCAGTAATATTACCACTGTGCCACTGCTTCCATGAATCCATTTAAAAAGTAATGGCACTTTTCTGCAGCAATAGGTGACAGTGCCTACGTTAGAGAAAAGAAAAAGCAACTAGGAAAATGATTCTTGATCATAACCCCAGAACTGTTGTAAGACAATGCAATAGGACAAAGGCTGACAATGATTTATCATTCTGCTGAGATTCTTTGTCTCAGCTATAACGTAACTGTCAACTTGGGTGGTGATGACAGGAACAGTTTTCCAACAAGAATTGACACTTTCAAAGGAGACAAAAAAAATCAAAACCATGACTCCTGCGTGGAGTACGTAATAATAAGATTCTGATCAATCCTCATTGAACAAAACAAAAAGTCTGTTTAAAGGATTTATTAGAGTTGAGGTTAAAGATTCCAGTAACTTCTGCAATGTCCTCATCACAGAGTGATATGATACAGGTTCTTCTCTGCAATGCCACCATAGTGAAACATAGGCCAGGTGTACGTATTCAGGGAGGACAATTCTCTAAAGGCACTTTCTCATGCCTTTGGCAGCTAGTTAACATAAGTAGCTCATTAAATTCTCTACAACTTCAAGTAGTATCTCTCCCCATCTTCTTTTATCTCTCTGTAGCATTCAATATGGCTGATTACACTATCTTCCTCCATTGCCTCTTCTCCACTGTCTGCTTCAGTGGGACTGTTTTCCCTTGATTCTACTATCACCTATTTGATTATAGTCAGGGCATCAATATCAATTCCGCTCCAACACCATCACTTTGGGAGTCCCCTAAGGTTGGTCTCAGTCCACTTATCTCTGTCAGTTACATGCTTCACTTCAGCAATACCGTTTAGAGACATGATCAGCATTAAACTGATTACCAAGGTTTACCTCTCCACCACCCTCACTAACTGATAGCCAATTCTGGATGCTGGTAATCAATGGAGTACATGGACCTTCTTAAGTACTTTTGTACAACTCAGTAAAGGCAGTAAGATAGGGCCAACTTGTACACAAATGCACAAGAATTTACATGCTGCTTTGTAGTTTAGAGGGACAATGGCCACAACTTTGTCCAGCGAGACTTCAGGAAGAATTAAGGGGGGTGTTTGACAATTGATCATACAATGGTGATTTCACATACTGAGTTGTATTGAAAATCTGCTGACAACTGCCCAATTCACTTTTCTGTTCAATCATACATCACTCTACATGGGATAAAACCTTCATTGATGATCACGATCCTTTTTTAGACAGTCTTTGCACTTCTTGGGCTGTGTTCTATGATTGTTTGCCATCTTCTGTTTGGTAGACGTACATTGTTTTTCCCCTCCATTTATCATGGAACACAAGCTGCATTGAAATGTCTCTAAACCAAATTCATTAGTATTTACTCACATCCCATTCCCCATTTAAACTACACAACATACATCACCTGTTGGCATATCTCATAATATGGTAATGTCATTTACCCAGTGGTTGGCTTCCTCATTCATTTTGCACATAGAAAACCTTCCTGCGTGTCTAATCTTGTGAGCTGATAGAGCGCTCCAGCACAGTCTCTGATGATCTTGTTATGTTCTAATAAAAACGTTCAATAGTGTCCTCTGCTTTTAGCTTCCAAACAGAGTTGGATTTTCATGACCCAAGCACTCCAAAAACACGAATGGTTGTTTTACTATGCTGAGTAAATAGCTTAGTCTTGAGATTTTTTTTTATTTTGACCAACCCATCAGACAAGGGGTCAGATTTCTTTTTTGGATCATGAGCTAATGCTCTGTCCAAGGTCTGATGGAATCAGGGAAATTGGATTGTATCCACATTTAGTGGCCCCATATAGTCATCCTATTACTGGAGCAGCCACAGAAAAACCTTTCAAATAACAGAGAATATTCTGGATACTGCAAAAAAACTGTTTAATCCCCAAAGCGATGTTTTAAGTAATAAAATGACAAAAATATATTGCTTGTGCTGCAAATCTACAAAACACAAAACCAAAACCCCTGAACTCTAACCTCGAGTTTTCTCTGCACTGCACCAATTTAAAGCTGGGATTACTTACATATCACAGCTATTCACCCACTCCAACCAAATCACAATAACTAGGACACAAGTGTAAACTACCATTTTGCAATATGCTTGTAAGAGCAGTATGCATCTTGCTTAATCATTTTTCACCATATAAGATTCTTACATCAACCCCACGGACATGCTCCCCTCCCACACTGCTCTCCACAGACTGACAGACAGTACTCCCTCTCACTGCTTCCCACATAGTAACAGTAAGTGATTCCCCCAAGCTGCTCCCTCATAGACTGAGTGACAGTGCTCTCCCCACACTGCTCTCTACTGACTGAGGACAATACTCCCCTACACGGTTTCCCATAGGCCTCATTAAGATGGTTTAAGGAATGAGAAATTTCAGTTATGCAAGTTGATTGGTGAAATTGAGACTATTCAGCTTGGAGAAAAAAAGATCAAGACATTTATGCAGGTGTTTAATTGTAAATATGGTGAATATGTCCCCTTTGTTAAAGACACCAATTTAAGATGAATGGCAATAAAAAACAGGCAATAAGGAAAAACTGTTTTTTTAAGCCAGCAGAACATGATGGGCTGAATGGCTTCCTTCTCCGCTATAACCATTCTATCAGTGTGACCCAGTGGTCACTCCATACTGCTCCCTAAAGATAGTGAGACAGTACTCCAGCCATTCTTCTCCTCACAAATTGAGACAGCAATCCACCTACATTGCGGCTTATACAAGTTGCTGCTCAATTGTAAAACACTTTGTGAAGTGGTGTCATCTAAAGCTTCCATTCCTCTGTAAACATTTAATAGTGGTTAAATGGAAGGATAAAAGGATGCTTAAGAGCAGCTCAATAAAAATACTGTCAGACATCAAAAAACACTTTCACATGTGACAGAAGTATTGCAGTCTAGACCCCAAAGAGTAAATAAGTCTTAAGATGTATGAATCATAAATCACAAAGCATTTCTTATATGACAGAAACTAATCTGCCAATTAAATGTACAGTAACAGAAGCCTATGAATACATTACAGGACCGTTATGCTAACAAAGGGAGTTCAATTATCTCAGTCAAAATATAAAAAAACCTTGTGTCATAAATGACCTTAAATTCCATTATTTTAAGCCACCAAAAATGTTGCAAAAATTAAGGTGAATCAAGTAAATGAACCCCTCTTGCTGCTGAATAAAGCAAAGATGTAATACATTTAGTGACTAAGTAATCTAAATGACTGTCCCACTGACAGGTAGAAGCTGCCATTCTGATAAGACTATTGTTCCTGTAACAAAGTTAACAACATTTATGTGAGGCAGGGCCGTGTGTTGGCATAACAGTCTTGAATTTCTAGTCCTCATGTTCACAGTTAGCTCAGTGAGGAGGGAAAATGGCTCCTCCCTCAATCAGCAGGACAGATCCTGCATGAAATGTGTTTTGGCAGATTCAAACACCTATCAAGGACATATCTGAAAAATGAAACTGCCTCCAATCTACCACAAATTGCTAGTTTTACAGAGACACTTAAGATGGTTAATACAAGACATGAAAAGATCATGCTGCTGCAATCAGGAATATTTTTCTGAAGTTGGGTTAAGGGAACAAATGGGAATGAGATTCCTTAGCACCTGACCATGTTAAATGATTGCAAGTTCTAAATGGAAATAAAAATGGTTCTTTGAAATAGGAGAGTATTCTATGCCCAACACTAAAATCTCTCCAACCAGTGAGCATAAAAACATAAAAACAGCAAGATTAAAATGCAAAGCTTTGAATCAGATCCAAACGGATCAGTTTCAAATTCTAGAAATCTGTCCCTTTTCCTGGTGAACAATCTTCATCCTCTCCTTCAGTTTTTTACGATCTCAGTGTCTTCACAATCATTCATGCAGGTCATTATCAAATCAGCATATTCCACTGTTAAAGAAACTGCCTCAGGAGGTGGTGCACAGAACATTCCAAGTTCAATCCTAAGACTACGTTGAGCTACTTACCCTCAGCTTGAGTAGCTGTCAGAACATTACAATTGGCCTCAGAACTCTGATGAAGGGTCATCCAGACTCAAAATTTTGGCTCTATTCTCTCTCTACATATGCTCAGACCTACTGAGATTTTCCAGCATTTTTTGTTTTTACTCAAGGGGAAGCCATCAGGTTTCAGGGGAGGAAGGGCTCAAAGAAATTTGAATCATACACCAAAGGGAAATAGACTTCCACTTTAAAGACCAACAGGTTTCATCAGATGAGTCACCTGATGAAAGAGCAGTGCTCCAAAAACTTGTGAAATCAAATAAACCTGTTGGACTCTAATCTGGTGCTGTGAGACGTCTTACTGCGCTCACCCCAATCTAACGCTGGCACCTCCACATTATTGCTAGAATATCTTAGTCATTAACTCGGTTATATGCCAGTCTTTTTAGAAAACTCACTCCAGAGTACTCTTTCAAAAACAAATTCTCTTAAGATTCTCTCCCCTCATTCTCCTGTCCCTGTTCTCTATTCCTGTGGTATTGTCCATGGATAGATTGAAAGTCTCAGGCTTGGTTTCATTGGTTGCGAAGATGGAATGATGTTTAACTTGTTCCCTCTATTTAAATGCTGATTTTCAGGTTCTCTATGAAGGATATTTATTGCAGGGAGCGTGTGCAGATTGGGAATTGTTTGTAAAACCTTGGTACCTGCACTTGGGAGCAGGCCTGGTAAGCAAGGCATGAAAAAGATCAGCAGGAAATGACTGAATTATTGAATACTTTCAGCACGATGCCGACTGTACATACTGTTTTGTTGTTGGTGCTGTTCCATCAGAACACCAAGTTAATTTCATGCAGAGTACCAGGTTGGAAGTTGCCTGATAATCCTTGGCTTCTAAGTGTTGCGCTTTATCTAAATGTCAGCAAGGCTTGGGAGGTAGAAATTTATATGCAGATCTGCATTGTATGTTATGGTTTGTCTTTGAGAATGTTTTGAACTGACTGATATACTTATTAGTTTTGAAAACCATAATGAAATCTAACATTCCCACTCTGAAAGGAGGAGTGATTTGCCATTAATTTAAAGCATGGTCAATGCTCACTTACAACGATAACAGTTTCAAGAACAGCAATATTAATCATCAGAATATCCACAGAAGTCTAGTGGTTTATTGCTCCTCCTGATGCACCATTATATTTTGAGAATGAAAGTTTTGTGCTGTCCTTCTTTTTGCAATCTTCCCTTTTTTAAAAAAATGACTCAGGCACAATTCTGCAAGAAATCTTTACTATTTGATTGTTAAAGAAATCCTTGTCAGAACATAGGAATAGCATCAGATAAAAGATATTCCATTACAAGGTTTTAGACTAGTAAAATAATAAATTTTACAATCTTTTAAAATGAAAAGACGGATGGCAGATTAATAAATTAGATGATGGATGGATCAGAAGATAAAGCGATGAATGGCTGACAGATAGCTCAGCCAATTCTATCTCCTTAATTAAAATAAGAATGCACTTTTTTTAAAAGCAAGGATTTCATTTTACATAACACTGAAAAGCAGTTTGTGATACTGGGATATACTAATGAACACCGTGTAAGAAATCATTTAGAAAATAAAATCAAGCAAATTTAACACTGAACAGACTTTATTCACCTGATGGTTTAGTTGGCAAATGTACTGCTGGTGACCCACTTGATTCTACAGACATTGAAGCATTCCAAATTACCTTTTCATACAGAATCTCCAGTACGGAAACAGACCTTTTGGCTCAACTGCACCACAGTGCTACTTATGCTTCACATGAGCCTCATCCTATCTACTTTATCTTATTTGAAGCATAACTTTCTATAATAGCTCCTCAGAGACTGGATTTACAAACTTAGATCCATTCTTGACAGTGTTTCAGTACAAAATCAGAATCTAAAATTTCAATTGCTCCAACACTCCTCTATAGATATTTATATATATATCTAGGTGAGACCCTTGTTTGGACAAGCAATCATTACCATCTTTTTGGCGCCTACTTCACCTGATATTTCCAGGTGGTTTCCCATCCAAGTACTCGCCTAGCTTCTGAGATCAGGCATTTTCAAGCTAGTATGGTCATAGGCTAGGCAATCATTATCTCAATCAGGAAGTTCATATTCCAAGACGCCAACCTCATTACACTCCTATTCCTTTCTCACTCAAGTATTTATTTAACTGCCCTTTATATGCAAATATCTATTTACCTCAACTTCTCTAACTAATCTCAAGGTAAAGAAATTTCTCTTGGATTCCTTACTGATTTATTAGTGATTATTTTATATTTATATCCCCTAGCCTGGAATCTCCACAAGTATAAATTTGTCTACCATGGTCTGTCTTGTGTTAACTTGCTTCAACAAGCACAACAGTTTTAGCGTAAGAATTGAAGAAGGTGCTTTATTCTTTTTGTTTAATCTTCTGCAGCAACTGAATGCTTTTCATTTACTTCCAAGCTTTACTTCATGAAATTAATAACTAATTAACTAATCAAATAAATAAGATTAGACAGACATGACAAATGGCGCACTGTAACTGCATTTATAGAAAGCACAGCAATCCTAGGCAGCCACACCTGTGGTAAGAGTTTACAGCCTGACAAACTCTAGCTCACAATTGTTTAGCTGAACAGAGCATCATGAAGAGGTGAGAGTTACTTGGGCATTTTGTTCCTGGAGGTAGTGGCAACCCCTTAGCTTAAGCAGTATTTTAGAGTTGGTCAATGTTAAAGGATGAGTGGCGTGACTATGAGTCAAACAGTTATGTGAATCCAAGATGCAGTGATACAGCTGGGGAGGATGTTGGAATTTGCTGTCCTGTCCACTACAGGGATGACCTTGGGGGAGACTTTCCAGTTTTGAGGCAAGCACGGTCAGAAAATCCTGCCCTGGGACTTTGATCAACAAGCATAAGATGCTTCTTACCTGTGTGGATGAGAACAAGAATCACAGGGTGCATTCTGGTGCAAGTAGCCATTTAGGTGATGGAAATGAAAAAAACGTGGAAAAGATATGGAACAGTACAATCAGAGAAATGATACTGTTCTTTACAGCCACAGCGAGCAGTTCTGAATGTTGGCTTGCCTGTTTCGTGCCAAAAGTACCTCCTTGTTGCTGAGGACGAATTTGGAGTAGGAGCAGGGAAGGTTCTCGTGGTCATGGTCCACGTAGGAATCAAAACACTGGCAGAATAAGGAATGATATTCTGCTGAGAGAATATCTCAGCAGAGATCTGAGGTTACCTATAGTAACCTCAGAACCTCAAAGATAATAATTTCCAGGTTGTTGTCTGAGCCATGCACCAATTGGCACAGGTCAAGCAGATTAGAGAATAAAACACATGGCTCATACAGAGGTGTGGAAAGAAAGGGTTTCAATTCAAGGGGTTCTGGCACCAGTACTGGGGAAGGAAAAAATCTGCTGCTCCACTGTGATGAGCTCCACTAAACTGAGTTAAGACCAGTGTCCCACAGATCAAATAATTAGAGCAATGGTTAGGGATTTCAATTACAAGTTGTGGGCTGGTGGAAAGAGATTTTAAATTTTATGGAGTAAAGTTAAGGTAACAGAGCAGTGGAACAACATAAGTGAAGACAAAGAACGGGCCAGGAAAAATCAGAGTGTTTAATGGTGCTCCAACAAATACAGCAACAAATAGTAGGTTAAAAAAAATAAAGGTTCTTCATCTGAATATAAGTATTTATTGTACGATAGATGAACTGATGGTACTAACAAAAAATGCTTTAAGCTCATCGTTATTAGGAAACCAAGATGCGGAGATAAATAATTGGAGTAAATAATTAAGTAAAGCTATTTTAGTTCAATCATTGTGTAATAAGGTAGGTTTAATTCAGAACTTCATTGTAAAAGGTCTCTGGGACCATAATAAAATTGACTTCCATCTGAAATTTGAAAGCAAGATATTCCAGTTTAAACCAAGAATCTTAACTTTTGCTGTAGCTGTCTTGAGCCTTGCTGAGATCACATCTAGAATATTGTGCACAGCTTTAGTCTTCTTATTTGAAAAAAGATACAATTGCATTAGAGGCAGTTCTGAGAAGGATCAATCAGCTCATGCCTGAGGTGAGGGGCTTATTTTATCAAGAAAGGTTGAATAATTTGGGATTATATCCCATTGGAGTTTAGAAGAATGAGAGGTGATCTTATTGAAATGTAAATGATCCTGAGGGGATAGACACCAGGAGGATGTTCCACAACTGGACACATAGTTTAAGAATAAGTGCTAAAAGTTATGACAGAGATGAGGAAAACTTTTTTTCTCTCAAAAGGTTTAGTATGTGGAATTCTCATGAGACCACAACCAAGGCATCCATGATGTTACTGAATGACAAAGGTAGTCCTGTGCCTAAGTTCTCTGTTCAAATCCAAATACATAGCTACGAAGGGAGAGTTGGCTACAGTTGGTGGGGTAAATAGACCAAAAGGCATGGTGATAAATAGACAGTGGGAAATATTTAAAGGATAGCAGTAGATTAAAAGGAAAGGCTTATAATGTTGTAAAGAACAACAGTCTACCTGGAGTGAGTGACAATCAGTCACTGAGGTATCAGCTATTTACAATATATATTAATTACTTATATGAGAAATGCAAAATAATGTATTCATGTTGTTGACAATATAAAAACTAAGTGGGAATATGAACAGTAAGGAAGCCACAAAAGAGGCTGCAAAGAGATAAAGATAGAATAAGCGAGTGGTTAACAGGATTGCAGGTGATGCAATAATGTGTTGAAGAATGAGATTATTCACTTTGTTAGTAAGAGTAGAAAAGCAAAATATTGTTCAAAAGGCATGAAACTTTGAAGTATTCATGCTCCGGAAATACATACGTATACTTGTGTAAAGAACACAGAAAGTAATTAGGAAGGCAAATGGCATGTTGAGTTTTACTACAAGGGAATACGAGAATAAGGATGTCTTGCTACAATTGTGTAGGAGTTTGGTGAGACTGCACCAAAAATACTTTGTATGTGGTTTGAACCTCAATTTCAAAGGAAAATATGCTTGCACTAGAAGAAAAACAAAGGTTCACTAGAATGGTTCCTGAAATGAAGGGTTCTCTATGATGAGGGATTGAGTAAATTAGGCTTGTACTCTCTGAAGTTAAGAAGAAAAGAAGGTGATCTCATTGAAACAAACAAGATTTTGAAAGGAGCTGACAGGATAAGCGCTGGGAAATTACTTCCCCTGGCTTGGGAATCTAGAACACCAGGCACAATGTTAGGATAAGGGACCAATCCTCTAGATGAGGAGAATTTCTTCACTCAGATGATTGTGAAATTTTGCAATTCTTTACTCATGAACACTGTGGATGCTCCATTGATGAATATATTCAAGGTTGAGATAGGCAGTTATTGATGTATTAAATGAATCAAGGGATATATAGAATTGGAAGCAAAGTGGAGTTAAGGCAGAAGAGTTGAACTGAATGACAGGGCAAGCTTAAGGCATTATTTGGTCTACTCCTGCTCTGATTTCTTACATTCTTATCTATCCACATTTCCATGTGTTTTTTAATTATTGCTCCAGAATTTAAGCATTACTTGGCTATGACTATCTCTCTGTTCTATCACCTTAATCTTCTTACTCTTTACTCAGCCCACCCATTCAGACAGACCCAAAGAATCTCCTCACTAATGCACCACTGATCATTCTGGGGTTTTGCAATTAGTACTTCCACATATTTCTCCAAGTTCTATTTTTGGAAGTGATGATTCATGATAGAATGTGTGTAGACTGCACCAATTTACCTCAAATTACTCTGAAAGAGTAAAACTTAAAAAAAAATATGAAGCTAGCATTTTCACACTATGTGCAATGGCAATATGAGTGGTATTCTTCATTAATGGGATGCTGCCGTCAAGCCCAAAAGGTTTCTGCCTAACACATAAAGGAGTAATGTGATATATGAATTTCAGTGCTGGTATGATGGCAGCATGTAAACCAAATGTCTTAGAAAAGACGGATTGCATCAAACAGCACATCCCTTCAGCTATTCACAACAGGCAGAGAGTATTGACTGTACTCAACCAGCCTGTGCTTGAAAAGCTCAGCACATAGTATTCAACATTAGATTGGACAAATTTTATTGAATAATCCCGAGTGCACTGAGAATAACATAAACAATCAGTTTATTGTCAGCTGAGCATGCAATGTGGCTTATTTATCATAGAATAGAAACATAGAATCTCTACAGTTCAGGAGGCCATTTAATTCATGGAGCCCGTACCAACAACAATCTCACCCAGCCCCTATCCCATAACACCACATATTTAACCTGCTAATCCTCCTGACACTAAGGGGTGATTTATCATGCCCAATCAACCTAACCTGCACATCTTTGGATCGTGGAAGGAAATCAGAGCACCTGGAGGAAACCCATGCATACATGAGGAGAATGTGCAAACTCCACACAGGCAGTCACCCAAGGTTAGAATTGAATCCGGGTCCCTGGCGCTATGTGGCAGTGGAGCTAAAACCTTTGCCGCCCTGTGCTTGTTAGAAAGTACATATATTCATTCACAGGGCCCTATCCTCTGCAAACAGAAAGAATATGTCCAGGTATTGCAACTTTTATTATTGCAAAATTTATGCCTTTGTTTTCTATTAAACAAAAGCATGAAAAACAACTGGTCCCTGGTGCACTCCCCATGGCAAAGCCTCAACCAATCAGCCCTTGTTCCTGCAGTATAAATTGTTGTTCCTTTGAAACTGGTCTTGATGATTACAAGATGAAAAGCTTCAACAGTATGTTTCATTTCAGCAATATCACAAATAGAAAGGCAAGTGTGTTTAATGACATGATGTGGAATGCTGGCTAGCTATTAAGTAGGAATACCGGTTCTATTAATTTTATTGAATAGTTTGCATGATCTTCCTTCTGTCATCACGTTTGTTCTACCTTAAAGGCAGGTCATAGTCTTTTCATGCCTATCTATCCTGAGCCGATCTTTTAATTAGCTGATAACTTCCTACAATTTTAAAACACTAATGTTCTTTTCCTCTTTTTCATTGAAATCCTCCCTCCATAACATTTTTTATGGCCTGTTTCCTCTTAAGATGTGCCCTAACTGGACTTAATTTGTTCTTAATTACATTCTGCATATTCCATTGATCATTCACTCTTCACAGCATTTCGTTTGTTACTTTTTTTGTCCAGCTTATCTATTCCATACTCCTCCAAACCCACATTTCCAAGCTATTTAGCAAATTGGTGTCCGCCTTCCACAAGGTCTAGGCTTCAAACCCATAGAAAACAACATTCCAAATCAACCTCTACAAATCTGGAATTGCTTATTCAGCTTTCCATTTAGCAACAATCTCTTCTTACCAGATGCAGCCTTTCCCATTGTTATCCTTGGTCTTATTTCTTCGTTATATATTCCATTTGCAGATATTATGCTTAATACTTGAATTCTTGCAACTGTTCTGGTTCTTATCCTTCTGTGATTATATGAATATGTTATGAAGATTTTGAGAGATGCATTACATTGGTTTTGTCATCATTCACTTTTATTATTGCAATATTTATGTCTACTGTTATGAATCTAATAATGTTTATAAACTTTCTTCTACGTTTGCCATCTTCACATCTAATCAATGTTGCCATTCATCTTTTAAACATTACACTGGATTGTCTTCATTTCTTTGATCCTCTTCTGTATATTTTCCAAATAATACAGCTTCAACATGACAACAAAGCATCTGGGAAACACTACACACAGGATGCACACATAACTAAATAATGAGCTCCTTTTCTCTCAAGCCATCCAACTTGAAGGGACACTTTTTTAATACCATAATTTAATATGTTTTATAAATACATGTGCTGATGAAGAAGATTAAGTAACTTGATGCTTAAATGGATTAGCAGAGATAAAATATTGGAGCAGTTCAGGTGACATCATAAACCAAGCAGTGAAGTTCAAGCAGTTTATGAATGCCACTTAAACAGGCTATAACACAACTGAACACACTTTTATATCTTTATTCTTTATAATTGATAGTTTATTTAAATTGAGAATTGCCTACTTCCAGTTCTAATTTGAAATATTAAATAAACAGATTCTGCCTTGGTCTCATACAATATCTCTGTAACTTTTGATCCCTAAAGCCCTTTGAGAAGTCAGCACTCCTCTGATTCTGGCCTTGTGAGCATCTTTGATTTCCTTCACTCCTCCACTGAAGGTTATGGCCTTCAGCTCTGAAAAGACCTCTTTATCCCTCTCTCTTCCTTTAAGATGTTCCTTTTTGATCAACCTTTTGATCATCCATCCTAATATTTTCCTTTAGTGGCTCAGTATCAAATCTGGAATGATAAAACACATGTGAAATACATTGGACTACTTTATAAAGTTAAGGGCTCTACGAAAATGTTGCTGTCCTCTACTTCTGACCAAACATAACCTCATAAGCAATGGCTAATGTCTGTAAAGTCAAATTATCAGGAGCCAGGTAAATCATCTGCAACCAACATACACAACAGTGTCCAAATACTTTAAACACAGCGTACACTTATTTCAAATGAAAGAATTCCACAGCATTAAATACAGAAGGGATTTGAGAGGGTTGAGTTACATGGTAGTAAACTTAATGGAATGGTTCTGATGCTGTAAGTGACAACAGAGAAACAGAAGCACTCAATTCAATGATTCTTTTAAATTGACTGCCAGACCTTTGAAATATAATTTACAGTTTATTTTTAAAAGTAACACTTATTTTTGATTTTTTTATTATTACAAGATGGTGTAAAGTAGGTGAAAGGGTAATAAAGGTTAAAGTTGTGATGGACTTGCATAACATAATACCCTTACATTATAATGCAATATCCCCAGGATTTATTTTTGTGGAGTGTTACTGGAAAAGGCATTATAATTAGGGCAAACGACTTGACACTGTGCAACATCCTGCAAAATCCTTATTGAAGTGCAGTTGAATCCTAGCTGAACACTAGGATTCTGCAAAGGAAATTGCACAGGCTAAGAAAATGAGGGATATCAGCAACAATAAGTCACTTAACGATAAAGAGACACATAAAGATCATACAGATGTTAGAATACCTAAAATTAAATAGAGCTACTTGCCTGTAATGACTTGGTTCTGCTGATGGACTTTGTGATTTCAGGCTCATGTAATGGCATTTGCTTGGCATATTTTATTAACAAAGGTAAAAACACAAGACAAATCCTAAATATTGCTAATGGATGACTGAAAGGGTTAATGCATTTCAGAGTCCATCAAGGTCACAATCGCACACACAGATAAGCACAGCTTCCACAGAAGAGCACATCCTTTAATTTCATGGTGCTTCTAACCATGGTCAGCTTTCATCCACAATTCAATAATGTGTCAACTCTTTCCTCGGCTCCGATATTCACTGCACAATGCTTCAAATTTAGTGTGAAAATCACTTGACTGTCCCAGGGCCACAGGCTGTGTTAAGAGGATCAGGCAGGAGAGTTATCTAATCTAATCAGAGGAGCTCAATGAAGAAACTCCAGCCTGTTTCATACCTCTTAACATTAACCTTGCCAATCAAAAAGCAAGCAGGAGCATGCCTGTGCACATTAACTCTTACCCTGTCCTTGAACCAGCACAGAAACCAAACCAATAAGGCCTTCAATCGCAGTGCCAAGTGAGCTCCAGAGATACCGCCAATTCCATTAAAGGGACTCTTGAGAAAGGCAGACACTCCCCACCAACACACACACACACACACACACCCCCACAACCACCCCTGAAATGCAAGGTCTTGAAAGCAGCTAATACCACACACATTTATTAATGCCACAAAAGAACAACAAATTAAAGAGAATGAGCCATAGATATTGGTCACCAATTGTAACTCTTTCAAGCCTATTGTTAGTGGATCAATTTCTTTCACTTGTTTACTTAAACATACAAGCATCCTGGGCTTTTAAGGTTATCTAGTTAATCAAATAACAAAAGACTGAAGTCCAAATCATGAATTAGCTAGCCATTTCAGTACTGAGCCAGTACATATCCTCGACAATGCAATTCACTATTTATCACATTCTATTTGTCGTAATTATGAGACTGAATGGGTTATACCACTAAAAGAAATTCAGCAACGACCAGTTAACCATCATATGAAAATGATTAAACTTAAATATAATCCAAAATGCTTGAATGAAAAGCTGCATTGGGAAAATTATTACAAATCAACTGTAGATAAGTTCCTCTAGGGACAAACAGTTGAAATAAAGCAGACAACTGCATTATATTGCCCAACATAAAGTTCAGTGCTTCTACTGCAAATATAACAATAATTATTCATATCAGCATGACGTGAGAAGTGAAGAAATCTAGCTTGGAACACTGCTTTATTTTAAAATTTGTATTAATGTGCTCATGTAATTGCTTCTCCTTCTTGAAGTGCACTTAGAGGAGGTTTACTTTACAACACAGTTTGTGTTTTCACTAATGTTATCACTGAACTAGGTGAATATTTTACTTATAAGCCAAAATTTTATGGTCTTAGATCATAAACTCAACACAGTTATGAGAATGGTAAATTACTCAGTTAAAAATGTGGTACACTTTTATGCAGTGTGCCATTCCTACAGTGACCTTGCAGGATGATTTTCTAACATCTCCTGAAGGCAGGCTAGGATTGGACATCAGACATTATAGCAGCCTTCCAGTACCATGCCAAAACTGCCATTCAATATACGTGTGTCTTGATAGTGAGTGTTGACAGGTTATTCAGGGATAAAATGGTAAGCCACATTGATTGTTGTCCAAACATTTGAAGCACTAATTAGCAATCAGGAGCAGAAACCTTAGTTTAAGGAGAGTGTAACAATTCCAACATTGCTTACTGGCACTCCAATCAGGATTAATTAATTCAGCCTGAGTCAGAGATCATCCCTGAAGGTTTTGTAGGCAATAAATTTGACACTTCTTGGCCTACTGGCTAAGGTCAAGCATCCAATCTAGTCCAAGATGGGGTGCAATGCCTTATCTTGTCAGCTTGGATCTATTTGCTTCCCTTGTGGTGATCATGAATTAGATTCAACTGAATTTTGAATTTGGTTTTAGGAGCAAATATGGAATGGATTTGGGTTTGCCAGTCCACTCTGAGCATTAGCTTTGTAACTTAAAGGATGGAGTAAAATGTTTTTTAAAAACCATTTGGAAGAGGAAAAATAGTTCAGTTTTTAGTTATTGATATATGGGGCAGAATTCTCCTATTTTGAGATGATATGCTGTAGTGAGGGAGGGAATGTAGAATATTTTCTGCTGCGGCTACTAATGGAAAAATATACCAAATCTTTCAGCCCCAACCTCATTCATTATGTATCCAGATGTTTCACATCATATGCACTGGTGGAGCATAGATGGAGTGTAATCTGCCATCATGATTGGGTACCACATTGAAAAGATGCCCAACATCACTGGTCCACTAATGAAGAAAGAAGATGGACCTCCTAAAAATGAAGATAGAACTCTGGGACTATTAATGGGATGCAAATAAAATTCATGCTGTCTTCTGCCATGTTTTCCGACCTGCTTTGGCAGGCATCAGCGAAAGGTTGCACTGTAAATTCATGCCAGCGTGAAACTCATCTCTGGCCCTCATGCTATATTCTCTCTCTATGTCAATTATGCTGGCAGTGGCTTGGGAGAATTTCACCCGTTTTCTTTTCAAATCACAACAGATCCTAGATCACAGCAATCTTGTTGCTTATTCTATTCACTATTTTGCTTTCTCCCTTTGTAAGCTCAAAGATCAATTAGATTTACCTGACAAAAAGGACAAATTGCTGTGCAATAGATTGGCTGAATTATAAAATGTCTATTATCAGTTATCATAAACCTCATCCAAGTTGGCAGTCAAGTTACGTCATGTGAAACTCATTCAATTTCTCTTTTCTGCAAAAATAGACCTATTTCAAATTAAGAGAAGTATATCATTCAAGTGACTACGTAAATGGAAACGGATATGTTTCGTAATTTTCTCAGATATTGGTGATTCAAAACATCTTAAGTACCAAATTAATTTTTCTTCAAATGTGTTCTACTGCGAAGCTCTTTTGAGCAGCAAAGGCTTCATCAGAATTTTATCACATCTATTAATGAGAGTGATTTTGGGTCAGTGGTTATGATGCATAGCAGTATCATGGCAAGTTCTTACACGACGATATTGTAAATCTTTAAAAATTTATTTTTTAAAGACTACGTTTTAAAATAAATAAATCTGGAAATTAAGAAGGTTACCAGACAGTTTTTGTGGATTGAGGCATCTTACCTTTTAAGAGGGCAAAGTTATCTTTTCTGACATTGACTCATGATGCTTTTTGTCAAACAATATATGAAATTCCAGTGACACCATGATGAAAATGCAAATTTGCCTCGTCACATCCAAAGGCTTTAGCCATTGGGAAAAAACGCACAGGCGGGAGAAAACTCAAGACCTTAAATTGCCATAATCCCTTATTTGGGACCATGATGTGAGGTCACATAATACAGCAACCATCTTGGCTCCCTGCTACAGATATAGCAAATAGTTCAAAATGCTTTTCAAAGGCATCTTCAAAGATGCCTTCTGAATTCCATCAGAAAGAATGAGGAATCAACAAGCAAAGTCATCGATCGCTGCAGCTAGTTTAGTGGCAAAATAGCTACCTTCAATATATTGAAAGGGAAACTAAGCCACTCTCCAATCTGTTCCATTTTCATACTTACCTGTGAAAACAACTTCTGATCTAGGTCAATTCGAGGGACCAGACACTGGGAGAACATGGAAGCTTCGCAAAGGCAGTCCCCCAAGGCTGGAATCAAACCCAGCTTCCAGGCATTGTGAGACAGTAGTGCCAGCCACTTGCCCACATAAACAAGAATGAATGAGATCTAAGATTTTGTAAATCCCCCGTTCTTTAAATTTTAAAAGAAAGGATGTGGCTGTCACTGAAACTAAGAGAAAATCTGTGCTGACCTGCTTTGATTGACAGACTATCACTTCTAGTCATACAGTTTTTCAGAGTTGTTTGTTGACAGTGTCACAAGGGCTTTATGTTATTATTTATACTTGGTTAAGTTCAAAAGCTAAAATTCTCTCAGCAGAGATTTTGAGTTTACAGTTTGATTGACTATATAAAGGGTCTGTGAATGGATCAGCTATATCTGACATCGGTCTAAACAGAAGTTTGATTTTACAAGAGATTAACTGCTGGAAGGGGTTTAAAAGCCCTGAATGGGTTTTATGGCTATGAGTTATATTTCACTATCAAGTGTATTAGATTGTTAGAGTTTATTTTATGGTAGCAACGGTTGGCACTGCTGCCTCACAGTGGCAGGGACCCGGATTTGATTCCCAGCTTGGTCACTATCTGTCTGGAGTCTGTATCTTCTCCTTGCGTCTGCATGGATTTCCTCCAGGTGCTCTAGTTTCCTCCCGCAGTCCAAAAAATGTGCTGATTAAATGTATTGAACATAGAACAATACAGCACAAACAGGCCCTTCGGCCCACGAGTTGCACCGATCACATCCACCAATCCACAGACCTATCTATAACTCCCTATCCTATTCGCTTCCATATACTTATCCAGAAGTCTTTTAAAAGACTCCAGTGAGTTTGCCTCAACAACCTCCGACGGCAGCCGATTCCATTCACTCACCACCCTCTGAGTGAAAAACTTACCCCTAACATCTCCTCTGTATTTGCTTTCCTGCGCCTTAATCTGTGTCCTCTCGTAGTGACCATTTCAGCTCGGGGAAATAATCTCTGAGAGTCCACCCTATCTATCCCTCTCAACATTTTATAAACCTCTATCAGGTCACCTCTCAACCTCCGTCACTCCAGTGAGAAGAGTCCCAGCTCCCTCACCCTATCTTCATAAGGCCTGCCTCCCAATCCAGGCAGCATCCTTGTAAATCTCCTCTGAACTCTCTCAATAGCCTCTACATCCTTCCTATAATGAGGCGACCAGAACTGCGCACAATACTCCAAGTGGAGTCTGACAAGAGTCTTATAGAGCTGCATCATTACCTCCTGACTCCTAAACTCTATTCCTCGATTAATGAAGGCCAGTACACCTTACGCCTTCTTGACTGCTTCCTCCACCTGCGAGGCTGATTTAAGCATCCTATGGACCCGGACCCTGAGATCCTTCTGCTCTACAACACAGCTAAGACTCCTATCCCTTATATTGTACTCCTTCATCCCATTATTCCTGTCAAAATGGACCACTACACATTTATTCGCATTGAAGTCCATCTGCCACTTCTCCGCCCAGTCTTGCATCCTGTCTATGTCCCGCTGCAACTTTTGACATCCCTCCAGACCATCTACAACACCACCGACCTTTGTATCATCGGCGAACTTACTAACCCATCCCTCCACTTCCTCATCCAGGTCATTTATGAAAATGACAAACAGCAGGGGTCCCAGAACAGATCCCTGGGGCACTCCACTGGTTACCTACCTCCATGCAGAACAAGACCCATCCACAACCACTCTCTGCCTTCTGCCGGCAAGCCAGTTCTGGATCCACGAGGCCAAAGTCCCTTGGATCCCATGCCCTCTCACCTTCTCCAGAAGCCTTGCATGGGGGACCTTATCAAACGCCTTGCTAAAGTCCATGTACACTACGTCCACCACCCTTCCTTCGTCAATGTGTTCAGTCACATTTTCGAAGAACTCAACTAAGCTCGTAAGGCATGACCTGCCCTTGACAAAACCATGCTGCCATTTCTAATCAGTCCAAACATCTCCAAATGTTCATATTTCTTATCCCTCAGATGCCTTTCCATCAGCTTACCAACCAATGAAGTCAAACTCACCGGTCTTTAATTTCCTGGACTATCCCTGTTCCCTTTCTTAAAGATAGGAACCACATCTGCAATCCTCCAATCTTCCGGAACCTCTCCCGTTTCCATGGACGACACAAATATCATCGCCAGGGGCTCTGCAACCACTTCCCTCACCTCCCACAAAAACCTGGGGTACATCCCATCCGGTCCCGGCGACTTGTCTATCTTGATAGAATTTAACAGGTCTAACACATCCTCTTTCCTAACATCCACATACTCAACCTTTTCCGCATGCCTCAAACCTGCAGTGCAATCTCCCAGTTCACTTTCCTAGTATTGGCTATGCTAATCCTCCCTCAGTGCACATAAATGTTACCAGAGTGTGGCAATTGGGGGATTTTCACAGTAATTCGATTGCAGTATTAATATAAGCCTACTTGTGACAGTAATAAATAAACTTTAAAAAAACTACATGGCTCCTTAAGTCTGTTAATGGCAAATACCATATGAATAGTTCTGGAATGCCATGGAAGACATGAAGGGCATGGAGTGAAGTTGAGGTAGGAGAACTAGAAAAACTAATGACTTCCAAAATAACTGGGGACCTTCTAAGCACACTGCTTGGCATTTGCCCATCCCACAGGCATCCATACTCTGCTTCTGGGGTTGGTGAGCCTGACTCCATTTTGCACCCATCCTCCCTGCAGTGAATGTTGTCGTTCTGCGGCTGTTTTTAACAAAGGCTGGTCTGATGAGTTGGGAAATTTTCCAAATCAGGCTACCCACCTGAATAGCCGAAATCTGGCCTATTTGAATGTCCATATCTGTTTCAATTTTTTGTCCCTCTTTTACAAAGTTCTAAAAATCACCCCAATCTTCAAGTTTCCCACTCTTTTTGGCAATATTATAAACCTCCTCCTTTGATCTAATATTATCTTTAACTCATCTTGTTAGCCATGGTTACAGCACTTTTTCTGTGAAGTTTTTGTGCCTCAAAGGAATAATTATTTGTTGCAAATTAGGTGTTAATTCTTTAAACGCCAGCCGTTGCCTGTCTACAGTCATATTTTTTAGTGTAATTTCCCAAACTAACTCAGCAAATCTGCTGCTCATAGCTACATATTTTACTTTATTTAGATTTATGATCCTAGTTTAAGAATTAAATCACTTTCAACCTTAAAATAAAATTTCACCAATACAATGGTTAGTCTTCCCAAAAGGCCTGTTTACTACAATTTAATTAACCTTCTCATTGCACAATGCTAGAATAAAAATATCCTTCTATTCAGTTCACGGTTCATTAACATACTGATTGAGAAAACCATCTTGTGTGCTTTCCATGAATTAGTCCACCATATTAATACTGCAAATTTGGTTTGCCCAATCCATATGAGAACTAAAGACCTCCATGATAACTAAGTTAGCTTTATCACATGCACCTCTAATTTCATGATTTATACTCTATGCTTCAATTACTGTTAAGGGAGGCCAATAAACAACCCATACCAATATTTTCTGCTTTCTGCTGTTTCTTAGTTCCACTAAAATGGATTCTATGTTCTGATTTGTTCAGATCCATAATTAATGTTTTTCTCTTTCTAATTTTTCATTTTGCTTGCTTCGTCTAAAAGAGTAAGAATCCAGGATATTTAGCTGTGTCTCCCTAATGGCTATACAATCAAGACTATTTATTTCAGTTGACACTATTAATTCATCCAATTCATTGCAATGATTTGCGCAGTTACAATAAGTGTGATCTTATCGGTCGTTCATGACGTGCTCCTGCTGCGGCAAGGTGTCTTTAGCCTTGATGTTTTCTAATTTTCCCTGACATCACCTTTGTTACTCTCACTCTGCTTATTTTTAAGCAAAATGTCGCTCTCCTTTGGAGCTTTGAATTTCCCTTGCTGCTTCTGAATGTACCCTTTCCTGGTTCTTCCAACCAAACCCCTGCTCCTCTCCCTCTTCAAACCCCTCCACTCCTTCTTCCCCTCCCCTCCATTCCCCCACCCCATCCTCCCCTTCCCTCCATCCCCCCATTGCATCCTCCCCTCCCTTCCACCCCCTCCAACCCACAATTTTATTTGTTTAATACCTTGTATGACATTAGTATACCTTTAAGAGATTTTTTTAAAATTATGTTCTTTACAGCTCCCTCACCTTCAGCTCTCATTGTTGCTGGGCCATTTGCTAGAAGTATTTTTATTGCTACTTTCAATGGCTTAAATGGTGTTGTTTGTTTTTTATTCTGGGGTTTTCTATGACCCTGCATTGTTAGGAGGAAGGCTGGTTGGCAGGTCACATATTTTTGGACAGTTTTATTTCCTTCCTAGTGAATTTAAGACTTCATGTTCTGTTTGGCTGGCTGCAGTTTTGGTTTAGAAGGTGAATCAAGGTGAAGAACAAAAAAGGTTATTTATTTCTGTTGACACTATTAATTCATCCAATTCATTGCAATGATTTGCGCAGTTACAATGAACATGATCTTATCGGCCATTCACGACATGCTCCTGCTATGGTAAAGTGTCTTTAGCCTTGATGTTTTCTAATTTTCCTTGACATTACCTTTGTTACTGTCACTCTGCTTATTTTTACCCAAAATGTTGCTATTCTTTGGAGCTTTGAATTTCCTTGCTGCTTTTGAATGTACCCTTTCCTGGTTCTCCCAACCAAATCCCCATTCTTCTCCCCCTCCACCCCTCCTCCTCTCCCCTCCATACCCCAACCCCATCCTCCCCTCTTCTTCCTCCAAGCCCCAACTTTATTAGTTTAATACCTTTTCATTCTTTCCCTGGTTTTGGAAATTCTGCTGATCAGCCTTCTTGGACTAGAAAGTCTGCTGTTGGTGGCTTGAGCAGAGTCTTTCCCTGGTATAGTGGGAAGATGCTCTTACTTCAAAGTGTTCTGGGTGTATCCAGAGGGCTGCTAGAAGTTACAAGACCAAAAAGTCAGTGTTTTAATTCTCTAACCAAAGGACTCAGTTCCAGTATCATATGAACATTAAGTCCTTATTGTGTTAAACCTGTGGAAAGGGTTTTGTCTATGGGAAATTTTTTAAAAAAAATAACATTTTAGATATATTTATTAAGAGTTATACATTGTTGTGGTGGTTTTGTTTTGATTGTAATTGATAAAAGTTATTGCTACTTTTCTTTTTATACATATCAGCTATAATCTTAAATAAACTTTGTTTAATAAAAGTTCCTTAGTATGTTATTTGAATTTACCTGAAGTGAAATATATTATGATTATCATAGCCAAATTCAAAGTGCAAAACTTACGATCGAGGTGAACTTTGGCGGTTCTGGCCTGTATTGTTACATCTGTATACTGCTTAGTTATTCTACTCAAATGTAGGTTGAAAGAGCCACACTGGCAAAAATCTTAAACTAAGGTTTATTTTTCTTTGCATTTCTTTAAAATCTAAATCAGTAAGATTAACACTTTTCATAACCATCCAAATATGAACAGCCCCCGAAACTAGACTGCCTATCTCAGGTTCTGAAAAGTTTCCAAATTCCTATCTCCTTGTATCCCCAGAGACAGCTCCAAATCCATTAAGTAATTTTCAAGGGGAAAAAGTAGCAGAAAATTAACATGAGCATGCAAAGAGATTTTAGCCTCACGTATTTCAAAGAAGGGAAATAAATCAATCAAACTGCCTGAATTGTCACTGCACAGTGCAACCCTGTCATAATTTGGAAATTAATGAGGAGCACCCAAATAGCCTTCCACTCCTGAATGATGACATAATTATACAGTAAACAGATTGATAAATGCATTTTGGGAAGTTTAAAAAGTACAAAATGAAAAAATAGCATTGTTATGGTCATATACTTGATTAGTTAAAGACCTAAAGTGTAGAATGCATTTCATTTTTACTCTTAAAAATGTCCAAATATTTCCACTATAAAATTATAATTAATTCTTTGTTGAAAAGTCTTAACCTTTTTACTGGCACTGGTAGAAAATTGTGTCAACTCAAATTCAGAAAATAATTTACAACCTTCTATTTCATGAAGTATGATAAGCATGCAAAATACTCGACTGGCTCCTTTTGAACATAAAGCTTTGCTGATATTATTTGACTGTTTTGTGATGCATATAACATTTTCATGGCTTTAACAGATCGTTGGGAGACACAAATGTGTGTGCACGTTCTTCCATGGTATCCAACTGCTGCTACATCAATATAAATATCACGATAAAGCTTGACTGCATAATTAATCTAAAATACATTCACATTTCGTGATAAATATAGCACTTGCCGTGAAGATCTTTTTGGCAAAGAACGTTCTTTTAATTTACTGGCTGGAAGCATGAATTGAACATTTAAAAGCAGACTTCAAATGAAAAATAGATGAACATGATGAACTCACAGCCAAGATGACTATCTAATTTGTATTACTGTACATTCCATATTCCAGTCTCATTGACATGGAAACAGAGGATAGAATTCTCCCATTTTGAGGCTAAATATAATGGTGGGTGGCTCTGGGGTTGCCTGTTCCATGACCAGGAAAGATGCCAGGTTCTGCGTTTGGAACTGCATTAACTAGGCATTGGCGCATTCTCCTCCAACTCTCTTGGTGGGCCACAAGTTTTTGCACTCAAAGGTCCTGGCACCATATTTATTCATTAGTCCAGCACACTCATATCACTCTCTCCAGCCCACCTATCTTCACCAGACCATGCAGGATGTCAACAACTTAGAGGCAAAAGTCCAGCAGCCTCAAGAAAACGTCTGCACCGCCCCCTCCCCCCCAATGCATTCCCCACTTCTCGCACAATACTCCATCCACATTTCCCACTCCATCCCTCCCACAGTCTTCATCAGTTCACCCTCTGCCTCACACTCCACCTTTGTTGCAGTGGCTGCATGAATCCTGCAGTGCTATCCAAACAGACATTGATGTGTGGCACCAAGGGAGAAGATGCCACATTTCAACTCTAGATGTAATACTGAACCAAAGCAGGACTGTCCCTGGGTTTCAGCAGCACTCTCCATGTAGACAAGCTCAGCACGCAGACAAAGAATAGGAACCAGTCCTTGTACTCTTTAACAACTGGATTTCACACTGACATGATTTTCTACAAGAATAGAAGGCCTGATGTGACACCAGTGGGCAACTGTTATAATGAATATTCATGAGATGCAAATGCTATTCATGCCACTTGCCAGTCAGATGTCCAATCTGCCACTGAGAGAATTGCTACGTGATTTTACACTGACAGGTTTCAGTTTTTTGGCCCCTCCAGATTCTCTGGCCATCCCACCATCAAACCCATTTCATGTGGATTGAGAAAATTCCTCCTAGAATGTCTGCAAAAACCAAAGGCAATGGCCTCAGGGAAGTGAAAGAAAACCATATTTCCTATTCCAAGATATGACCCATGGGCTACAATCCAGCATGCCATGCCTCAACATGGGGCCATGGACTTACTATTCAAAATACAAGTAAAGTCAAGCGAAGGATCTACAAGAAATTACTCCTCCAATCACAGGCAGTTTCTCTCCCACCAGTAAACCTATCAGTAGCAATTGCAGGTGAGTAACAATCTGTGATTGAAAGAACAAGGTAAAGGTGAGTGGCTATACTACATTCTATCTCTTGCCTCCCCGCACAGATGTGACCCCCAGAGGAGCACAGGGGTCAAGATGGCAGAGTGGCCAGAGGGGCTACAAGTAACAATAGTTGCAGCAACAGAATCCACCTGCCAGGTGCCCATGACAGCTTAAGTCTCCGACAGGGCTGAGTGAGGAGACGGGTCATGGCATCTTCAATGTTATCCCTAATTCCTTTTCGCGGATCCAAATAAGGAGAGAGTCTGTATGTACGCATGTGTGAGTGATTGCAAGAGTACATGAAAGTGTGTGAGAGTGTGTGTTCATGCGTTAGCATGTTAAAGTTGATGCATGTTATATTAATTAGATTGGTTTAAGTATAATGAAGCTAATTTCTTTCTTGGTTAAACTTAAGAAAACCTGTCATATTGGTTCTTTTAGAATTACAGTGCATAAATAGTTAAGTACTCAAATGAATTGACAAGTATGTCCTTCTTCATCCAAAAAACCTGATGTAGTTAAACAAAGAGTGGGCAAAGATGGGAACCATTTGATTCTTCCTCACCTAATTATTACAAAAAATATTTTGGAATTCACTTTATTGATCAACTTTACCCTTGTAAAATAAACAATATTATGCTCTACTTGAAAAATAATATTGGTTTGTGTATTTACAACAGTAATACTTCCACAATGGTCAGGAAAAAAATGTTAAGAAATAAACAATTGTTTGCTGTAAAGAATAATCCTGAGGCACAGTGCTCAGCCAAAACTGGGGAATCCATTTGTAATTTTTAGAGTAGGAACAGTGGAATGTTTCAATGCACTGTTTGAGAGAAAAAGTTTGCTTGCTTAAAATGTTCTTGCCAATTGTGTGGGTACAAAGCAACTGCTTGGTGTAAAATTATGAGTAAGGTCATTGGACCATACGAAATAGGAGGAGGAGGCTATTCATCCCATTAATCCATCTGATAATATTATGGTTGATCAGCTGCAGCCTTACCTATATTCTCCTGCTTGTCCCTTGTTTAAACCTTAACTGCCTTGGCAATCAAAAGTCTATCTAACTGGGTCCTGAATAGTGTCAGGGAGATTAGCAGTGTAAATATGTGGGATTACGAGGAAAAGACAGGATGGGATTGTTGTCAGTGCAAGCTCAATGGGCCGAATGGCCTCCTTCTGCTCCAGAGGGATACTATGGGTGGCACAATTGCACAGTAGTTAGCACTGCTGCCTCACAGAATCAAGGACCTGGGTGACTATCAGTGTGGAATTTGCACATTCTCACCACATTTGCATGCGTTTTCTCCAGGTGGTCCGGTTTCCTCCCACAGTCCAAAGTTTGTAGGTTTGGTCGAATGGGCATGCTAAATTTACCCTTAGTATCAGGGATTAGAGGGAAAATATGTGGGGTTACCAGGGATAGAACCTGGGTGGGATTGTTGCAGGCTCAATGGGTCAAATGACTTCCTTCTGTAGTGTAGAGATTCTATTCAGTGACCCTGCCACGTGAATATTCTCTGAACTACTGCCAATTCAAGTATATCCTTTTTTACATAAGGAAACTTAACCTAGCATAACTTCTGTACATTTATCTCCCTAATCCTTGCAATAAAGGCTAACATGCCATTTGTCTTCCTAATTACTTGCTTTATGTGTATGCTATCTTTTTGTGGTTCATGTACAAGGACACCCAGAATCATTTGTACTCCAGCATTCTGCAGTCTCTCTCCATTTAAATATTTCCCTTTGTTATTCTTTCTGCCAAAGTAGACAGCCTCACATTATACTCTATCTGTCAGATTCAACCCACTCACTTAATCTGTTTTTACCCCTTTGCAGATTCATAACTGCATCCTTTTAGAATGAGGGGGGATCTTACTGAAACTTATAGGCTACTGCAAGGCCTGGATAGAGTGGACGCGGAGAGTATGTTTCCACAAGTAGGAAAAATCAGAACCAGAGGACATTACCTCAGATTAAAGGGACAATCCTTTAAAACAGAGATGAGGAGAACTTCTTCAGCCAGAGAGCGGTGAATCTGTGGAACTCTGCCACAGAAGGCAGCGAGGCCAGGTCAGAGATAAATAGATTCTTGGTTAATAAGGGGATCAGGATAATAGGGAAAAGGCAGGAGAATGGGGATGAGGAAAATATCAGCCATGACTGAATGGCAGAGCAGACTCGATTAGCTGAGTGGCCTAATTCTGCTCTTTTGTTTTACGGAACTACCTATCTTGTGTTTCATTAGCAAATTTGGCAGCAACACAATCAGTTCCTTTATCCAAGTATGAATTGTGTGTCCACCTTCCCTCACTAGCCCACTTGATTTTTTCAAGGTATCAACTGTCACTGGTATATGGACCATTGGTGCAATACAGCCCACACCAATAGTTCATTTCATTAGGTGAGCCTAAATGACTAATATCATGAAATCCATCACAGCTGAATCAGGTCCAGCTTTGACCCGACATGCACACTTCACAATAAGGGCTCTGTATATCAGGACATCATCAAACAAGAGATTGAACTTAGGACCTTCTGGTATGTATGCCTTACATCTTTTTAATGTAATAACTTGTTAAGCCACAGGAGATACAATGAGTGTTTTTAATACTGTCCTAGTGGAATGCAAAATTATACACATATTAAACTATATTCCTCTTTAGTAATTTTTTTTAAAAAAACTATATTCTGATAGAATTAAGGATGCTCAAAATGCATGGTTATTGCGGTGGGATAAAAGAAATACTGATGAAGTTTGTTTTATTTACAGTATCCATTGTGTGACTATTTGACTTTTCTCAACAATTTTTTTAAAACAACTAATTCTAGGAAACTGTCGCTTCTTTGACAATTCATATAATCCTCCTGATATATTTTACAATTAATTTTGATGAATTTGCTGGACTTGAGTTTATCGATTATATGTTAAGTATATTAATCTGTGATTGCAGTGATTAATTATCTATCAAATTTTAAGACATATGATTAAGAGGAGATTAATGTTGCTTTGCTGAATAACTCTATATATAACAGACAGGTTCACATGCCAATTTGCAGAACTCTTAAAGCCTCAGAAACAGATTAAAATAAATATAACATATTCATGTTGTGAAGTTAAGGAAAGACAGTGCTGGTAAATTTTACACATTACCATCAGTAATGAAGAAATTCATTAAACTATTTTTTCTGGGATATGGGTTTGAGTTATAAAGAAAGGCTGGATAGACTGGGACATCTTTCCCCTGGAGCGTAAGAGATTTAAGGGTGATCTTTTAGCGGTCTAGCACAGATAAGGTAGATAGTCAACATCTTTTCCCAAAGATAGGTGAGTCTAAGAGCATAGGTTTAAGGTGAAAGGGGAGAGATACGAAAGGGTCCATAGGCCCAATTTTTTCACACAGAGGGTGTTGAGCATCTGGAACAGGTGGCCAGAGATAGTGGTAGGGGTGGATACAATTTTGTCTTTTAAAAAGCATTTAGACAGTTACATGGGTGTAGAGGAATATGGGCTAAACACGGGCAATTGGGACTAGCTTAATGGTAAAAACTGGGCGGCATGGACAAGTTAGGCCATACGGCCTGTTTCCATGTTGTGACTAATGAGGTGAATCTTTGTTGGATCACTTGAATGTCAAGGTTGTCATACGTCAAAGTTTGATCAGGTATTTCGAGCAGAAGGGGAGTAAGGTTTTCTTCCAAGATTTTCTTCCCTTTCTAGACAAATTGCAAGCCCATGGCTTCCTGAATTCTCTAGCACCTCCCCAAGTAGCCATTAAAATAATTAGAGAGCACTGATTCAAACTATTTGACTTTGAAGGGCATCACAAGCTTGTCCAATGTCTCTTTACAGTGATAGCATCAAACATAGGAGCAAGAAACTGTGCAGTTACCCTCTCCTGAAATTCAGGAATAGAGAAGCCAATTCAGGTTCCTTGTTAGGTAATAGCTTACTAAGCAAAGGCTGGAAGTTGAACCTGGCACCTTCCTAGCTTCTTTACCTCCAGCAGCTCCACACAGAGGGCTCTGCCAACTGAATAATCGGCAGTATCTGTCTTTTTACAGTTCAGATATAATCAACTGCTGATCAGGAATTACAATTTATCTTACAGTGCTGTCAGTTTTGTTCCTCTTAGGGAAGGTTGAGAGAAGAATTTATAGAGGTGTTCAAAACCATGAAGGCTCTGGACAGAATGGTTGGGAGAGAAACTGTGTCCATTGGCCAGAAAGGGGGGAACCAGAGGATACAGCCTGGATTTTCATCCTCAAGATAGGAAGCAGGAGTCAGGGAAATTCCCAGCTCAGCCCACTCACCTGGGAAAAAAGTACTTGCAAAGGCAGGATCTTCATTGCCTTGCTGTGGATACAATCTGGAGTCAGGCCAGCTAACCCGGAAAGAGCCACAGGGATTGCCAGTTGTGGATGCAAGCTGTTTAAAAGGCCCATCTTGTAGGACTTTAAAGACATGAAGACTCTTCAGTCCTCACAACCCCACACTCTTCAAAACACTCCCCATCCATTCCAATGCATACACTAGGCCACTCCTTAATTTCCCTCATATCTCTTATGCCAAACTCTGACCTTTCACTCCAGAACCTTATAGTAACTTATTGCTCCCTGTGCCAAGCTCTGATCTTCCATCCATCACCCTATGACACTTTATTACACCCCTTCCCCCTCCTCCATGTCAAGTTACAGCATTTGCATGCCCAGTGACTCAGACAATCTAGAACCAATTAACCCTGTAGTGACAGTAGAATGTGGTTTTAAAATGTCTCACTATATATGCTTTGCTGACCCCAGACAACTACTACTCTTGTTGAAACACCTGTGCCCCAGAAAAAATATAGCCTGAGTTGTCAGTCATTCTGTTGCCATCATTACAATGTTCATTTATATATTAAGTGATTTCAAAGGTTTCTGGGTTCTATTTTAATATGCTGAAAGACTGGATGATTGAGGTTTTTTACTGGCTGATAGTGAATTGCCTTTTCTCAGCATAAAAGAAAGTTATAAGTGAATTACTCTTTTTTAAAGTTTGTTTTTACATATCCCATTGTCATTACAAGGTTCATCAGTTCCAGACATAATGGGCCAAGGGATATGGAAGTCCCATAGCTTGGTATGTAGGTATTTGAGACATGGGGTGGTGGAGAGGTTAGAAGAGCGTCTGAGGAGGACGTTTTAAATTTACTTTTGGAAAGGTTCCCTCATCCAGATTCCTCTGAGGGGGATGTGAACCACGATTCTTTAAAACCTGGCTAAACTCCATGAAAACTGCAGAGGAGCAGGACATGTAGCTGGCCAGATCACAAACGACAGATGTGGGATTTTGATAGGATCTGCATCCTTTAAAGGCACTTACAAAAATCAAACAGCCCAAGAATGGGGTCCAAGATTTGGATCACCCACCATTTTTATAGGTCTCCTAGATCATCACAACTCAGTGAAAACCCGTGATATGCTGTCAGTCATTAGGATCTGAAATGTACCACCTAAGAAAGGAATAATGGCAGAGTCTATTGATAAGCACCAGTAGATAGAAAAGAATGCTGAACTATAGGGACAAGGTAGGGGAACAAGAATAGCTGAATAGATCTTTACAGGCAAATCAGCACTGACACAATGCGTCAAATGGCCACCTTCTGTGTCAGAACCATTTTTTGATTCTAACTACAAGGTCTCCCTAAAGTTAAAAAAGCAAAGAATCAGATTTTGGTTTCAAACTTGATTTTAAAATGCCACCTCATGTTTCAAGAATCAAAAGTGGCACTGAGTTTGCATGCACTCCTGATCGGAAAATTATTTAGTGGACTTCATATTTTGACGCAGGCAGAAATAAAGAATAATCAAGATAAGTTGAGAAATGGATGTGAGAAAAAGCAACTACAGCATCCAAAGTGACCCATGATGATGTGTAACTTTACAGCAATTAAAGATAAAACCTTTCAGATATGTGAAACAGAATAAGCACTTGCCCTGTTACTCAACTAGAACGAAGTTAACCTAGGGCCCCATTTATTCAGCAGTCACTCATTTATCATATAACTTTAAAATAATCAGATAACTTATTGAAACATATTTATTTTGCTTAAGAGCTGTTGGTGTGTACAATAGGATTCTTAAAATTGAACCCAATAAGCATGTCGAGTAAGGTACAGGGGACTGGCAAAATACAGTGAAATAATTGCCCTGTTGACAGAGATGTTATGATGTGGAGATGCCAGCGTTGGATTAGGGTAAACACAGTAAGAAATCTCACAATACCAGGTTAAAGTCCAATAGGTTTATCTGGTAGCAAACATCACTAGCTTTCAGAACATTGCTCCTTCATCAGGTGAGTGGGAGTTCTGTTCACAAATAGGGCATATAAAGACACAAACTCAATTTACAGAATAATGATTGGAATGCAAGTACTTATAGCCAATCAAGTCTTAAAGGTACAGACAACTTGAGTGGAGAGTGTGTTAAGCACAGGTTAAAGAGATGTGTACTGTCTTCAGACAACCCACCTTCTAGACACATGACAGCACAGAGTTGCTGAGCAGAGACTGATATCCAAGTTCCGCACACATGAGGATAGCCTCAACCAGGATCTTAGGTTCACGTCACACTATCTGTAACCCCTATGACTTGCCTGGACTTGCAAAGTCTCACCAACTGTCTGGAGACAATACACATCTCTTTAACCTGTGCTTAACGCTCTCACATTGTTTGTACCTTTAAGACTTGATTAGCTGTAAGGATTTGCATTCCAATCAATATTCTGTAAATTGAGTTTCTGTATTTATATGCTCTGTTTGTGAACAAAATTCCTACTCACCTGACGAAGGAACAGCGCTCTGAAAGCTA
Organism: Sphyrna mokarran; assembly: GCA_024679065.1. Taxonomy (NCBI): domain Eukaryota; kingdom Metazoa; phylum Chordata; class Chondrichthyes; order Carcharhiniformes; family Carcharhinidae; genus Sphyrna; species Sphyrna mokarran. The sequence goes on along the minus strand of JAGIQG010000009.1, from coordinate 71,241,339 downwards.
CTGGCATTTGTTACTAAATAAACCCGTTGAACTTTAACCTGGCGTTATGAGACTTCTTACTGACAGAGATGTTGCCAGAGATTAGAAAGTTATATTCATGGTTAAAGGGCTCATTTGCAATATAAATGCAGATTACTGTAATTTGGATCAATGTGAGATCTGATCAACTAGAAAGATAAATTCAGGTACTAACAGACTCTGCAACTGAGAATCAGGTGAACTTCAGAAGTAAACTGTGTCCTTTGGGGTCTGACTTCTGATTAGTAAGACTTGAAAGAGGTATCTTACACAATCTACATTTCTTGCATTAAAATCTGCTCTGTGCCAAACACATGCTTCAGGCAAAGAATGCTTGCGAGACAACAAAAGCACTGAATTAGGCCAAATTGAAAAAGCTTAATATCGTCTTACCTTCTATAATAACCACACTGACTATGCTACTGTACTGCAATTGCCAGACTTTTACTGTCTTGTCTGCCCAAGGCTTGTATGCTTCTGCCCGAGGTCAATGCAAGCCTCATCCACCTCAATTCTGGGGCAGGAAGGCGTAATATTCCAGCCAGTTTCTCCAATAATATTCAGCGAAGGACACTGCACAGGCCAGCAATGTGTTACACAAATCTGGAAGCTCCGTCTGTGCATGAAGTTGGCAGGATAGGAAGGCACAAAGTCAACTTCAAATTAGGGAGGTGAAAATAAAAATAAAATTTAGCCAGCCTCCCAACTCTCAACTGCTGTCCACATACAAAGATGACAATGGGAAGGCACCATGATAACTTCTCAATATCAACAACTCAATCACATAGCAGAATTAGGAAGAAAGGACACTTCGTCAAAGCGCCATTGAATTCCTATAGTGCAGAAGGAGACATTCAGCCCATCAGGTCTGCACTAACTCTCCGAAAGAGCATCCCTCGCGGCCTGACCAACCCTGTAAACCATTTAAAAATGTAAACCATTCCAATAGCCATAGCTAATCCACCTAACCTACACATCTTTGGATGCTAAAGCAATTTAGCATGGCCAATCATGCAACTTTGAACTGTTGAAGGAAACTGGAGCACTTGGAGGAAACCCATGTAGACATGGGGAGAATGTGCAAACTCCACACAGTCACCCAAGGACAGAATCAAACCCAGATCCCTGGCGCTGTGAGGCAACAATATTAACCACTGTGCCACCCGAGAGCTAACTGTGGAACAGGACTGAGCACAAACTCAGAAGATGAGAGGAAAAATCTCGGAAAAGAAACCAACGAAAAGAAAACATTAAAAATTAACTTTGAGTTGAATTAGGCTAGCACACCAAATAAATCAACTATTGCTGCATTAAGATAAGAAGACATAGAAAAAAATTACAGCACAAACAGATTCTTCGGCCCACAAGTTGCGCCGATGACATCCATATCTACTGGGCTTACCTATAACCCTCAATTCTATTAAGTTCCATGTACTCATCCAGAATTCTCTTGAAAGACCCTATCAAATTTGCCTCCACCATCACTAGTGGCAGCCAATTGTATTCATGCACGACCCTGAGTGAAAAACTTACCCCTGATATCTTCTCTGTACCTATTCCCCAGCACCTTAAACTTGTGTCCTCTCATAGCAACCATTTCAGTCTTTGGAAAAAGCCTCTGAGAATCCACCCGATCTATACCTCTCAACATCTCATACACTTCTATCAGGTCACCTCTCATCCTTTGTCTCTCTAAGGAGAAAAGACCGAGTTCTCTCAACCTATCCTCATAAAGCATGTCACCCAATCCAGGTAACATCCTTGTAAATCTCCTCTGCAGCCTTTCAATAGCCTCCACATCCTTCCTGTAATGAGGCGACCAGAACCGAGCACAGTATTCCAACAGAGATCTGAATAGGGTCTTATAAAGCTGCAACGTTATCTCCCGACTCCTAAGCTCAATCCCTCGATTGATGAAGGCCAGTAGACCATATGCCTTCTTGACCACATCCTCTACCTGCGAGGCCGATTTAAGTGTCCTGTGGACCGAGACCCTAAGGTCCTTCTGATCCTCTACATTGCTAAGAGTCTTACCTTGATATTACACTCCTTCATCCTCATTTGACCTGCCAAAATGGACCACTACACATTTATCCGGGTTGAAGTTCATCTGCCACTTCTCTGCCCAGCCCTGCATCTTATCTATGTCACGCTGCAATCTCTAACATCCCTCCAAACTATCTACAATGCCACCAACCTTTGTGTCGTCAGCAAACTTACCAACTCATCCCTCCATTTCCTCATCCAAGTCATTTATGAAAATTACAAACAGCAAGGATCCCAGAACAGATCCCTGGGGCACTCCACTGGTGACTGAACTTCATGCAAAAAAAGACCCATCTACAACCACTCCCTGCCTTCTGCAGGAAAGCCAGTTCTAGATCCATAAGGAAACAGCCCCTTGGATCCCATGCCTTCTCACTTTCTCAAGAAGTCTTGCATGGGGGACCTTATTGAACACCTTGCTGAAGTCCATATAAATCACATCTACCGCTCTTCCTTCATCAATGTCTTTAGTTACATTTTCAAAGAACTCAACCAGGCACGATTTGCTTTTTACAAAGTCATGCTTACTACTATTGAGCATACTAAACTTCTCTAAATGTTCATAAATCCGTCCCTCAGAATCTTCTCCATCAATTTATCAACCACTGAAGTTAGACTCACTGGTCGGTAATTTCCTGGGCTATCCACATTCCCTATCTTGAATATAGGAACTACATTCGCAATCTTCCGGAACCTCTCCCATCTCCATCGACAACATAAAGGTCATCGCTAGATGTTTTACATTGGTGCCTTAAATGACCTTTCTATGCAGCCTCTTTATACTGGCAAGCTTCAGTGGAATAATCACCCTCCACACCAATAACATGCTACTTCAATACTAGGTAACTGGTTGTTTTAAATCTTCTCATTTTATTCATGGCTGCATTTGCTTCCCGTTTTAAAATTACATTTTCATTTTTAGCACCATTGCTGACAGCAACAGCCACCTTAACTGGTGGACCACACCATTTCGAGCACTCTTGTGCAGCCTCAGTGCTCTCTCTATCACCAATATTATCTACAGCGCCTTCTTAAAATTTATACTTAGTTCTATTAATAGCTTCCTTCAGATGACTTCCTTATTTATGCAGACTGAATGGTTCTGCAGTCTATTGTTGAGAATGGCACCAAAGTCACAGTGGTCTGAGATGTGTCTTACCTTGATAATATAAGTGGCAATAGTTTTCCCAGAGGTTGAGTTAAACTTGATCGATTGCAAAATTACCAATGGCTTCAGGCGATACCAACAGCAACAAGAGGGAAAACATTTTTTGCATAGTGATTTGGTTAGGGTCTGGAAATGCATTGCCCAGAAGGATGACGGAGACAGATTCCATCATGGCTTTCACAAAGAATTAGACAAGAATTTGAAGTGAATAACCTGCAGGATCACAGGGACGGGACAGGATGAGAACAAGCACAAGTTAGAACATAGAACATTACAGCGCAGTACAGGCCTTCGGCCCTCAATGTTGCACCGACCAATGGAACCAATTTTATGACCCTCTATCCTAAACTATTCCAAAGCTATCCATATGCCTATCCACCGCCCATTAGAACACCCTTAAACTTGACGAGTCCACAACTGCTGCAGGCAGGGCATTCCATGCCCTTACTACCCTCTGACTACACCTTTAGCATCTGTCCTATAACTACCACCCCTTAACTTAAAGCTATGTCCCCTCATGCTATCCATCTCCATCCAAGGAAGAAGGCGCTCACTATCCACCCTATCTAACCCTCTGATCATCTTATATCTCAAATAAGTCACCTCTTAGCCTTCTTCTCTCTAATGAAAATAACTTCAAGACCCTTAGCCTTTCCTCGTAAGACCTACCCATCATATCAGGCAACATCCTGGTAAACCTCCTCTGCACCCTTTCCAATGCCTCCACATCTTTCTTATAATGTGGCGACCAACACTGTACACAATACTCCAAGTGCGGCCGCACCAGAGTTTTGTACAGTTGCAACATAACATCTCGGCTCCGAAATTCAATCCCTCTACCAATAAATGCTAACATACTATATACCTTCTTAACAACCTTATCAACTTGAGTACCAACTTTCAGAGATCTATGCACCTGTACACCGAGATCTCTCTGCACATCTCTCTGCTAAGAGTCCTACCATTAGCCCTATATTCTGCACACACATTACTCCTACCAAAGTGAATCACCTCACACTTTTCCACATTAAACTCCATTTGCCACTTCTCGCCCAGCTCTGCAACTTTATCTATGTCCCTCTGCAAACTGTAACGTCCATCCTCACTGTCTACAACTCCTCCGACTTTGGTGTCGTCAGCAAATTTACTAACCCATCCCTCTACACCCTCATCCAGGTCATTTATAGAAACAACAAACAACAGTGGCCCCAAAACAGATCCCTGAGGTACACCACTAGTAACTAAACTCCAGATTGAATATATCCCATCAACCACCATCCTTCTATCTATCTTCTTCTATCAGCTAGCCAATTCCTAATCCAAAATGCTAAATCTCCCTCAATCCCATGCATCTGCATTTTCTGCAGTAGTCTTCCATGGGGAACCTTATGAAATGCCTTGCTAAAATCCATGTCACCACATCAACTGCCTCACCCTTATCCACCTCTTTAGTTACCTTTTCAAAAAACTCAATAAGGTTTGTGAGGCATGACCTTCCCTTCACAAATCCATGCTGACTATCTCTAATCAATTCATTTCTTTCTAAATGACTATAAATCCTATCCCTATATAATTCTTTCCAATACTTTCCCCACTACAGATGTAAGGCTCACTGGTCTATAATTTGCAGGATGGTCCCTGCTCCCCTTCTTAAACAAGGGGACAACATTTGCCATCCTCCAGTCTTCCAGCACTACACCTGTAGCTAACGATGACATAAAGACCAAAGCCAAAGGCTCTGCAATCTGCTCTCTAGCCTTTGCAGAGTAACCTGGGATAAATCCCATCCGGCCCATGGGATTTATCTATTTTCATACTCTCAAAAATAGCTAACACCTCCTCCTTATGTACCTCTATCCTGTCTAGTCTACAACCCTGGATCCCAGTATTCTCTCCAACTCAGTTGACATTTTCCCGCATGAAGACTGACGAAAAATATTCACTCAGTGCCTTACCAATCTCTACAGGCTCCATGCACAACTTCCCAGTACTGTCTTTGACTGGCCCTAATCTTGACCTAACCAATCTTTTATTCTTAGCATCTATAAAAAGCTTTAGGGTTCTCTTTTATCCTATCCGCCAAAGTCTTCTCATGTCCTCTTCTAGCTCTTCTTATCTCCCTCCTGGCTAATTTATAACTGTCCAGTGCCCTAGCCAAGCCTTCACGTTTCATCTTTAAATAAGCCTCCTTTTTCCTCTTTACCAGTGAACTAACTTCCTTAGCACACCACGGTTCCCTGGCTCTACCACTTCTTCCTGCCTGACAGGTACATATTTATCAAGGACTCGCAGTAGCTGTTCCTTGAATTAGTTCCACATTTCACATTAGTTCCCAGCCCCTGCAGTTTCCTACTCCACCCTATGTATCCTAACTCTCGCCTAATAGCCTCATAATTACCTTTCCCCCAGCTGTAACTTCTTCCCTTTGGTATATGTCTATCCCTTTCCATCACTAAGGTAAACGTAACCAAATTGTGGTCACTATTACCAAAGTGCTCACCTACCTCCAAGTCTAACACCTGGTCTCGTTCATTACCCAGAATCAAATCCAATGTAGCCTCTCCTCTTGTTGGCTTATATACATACTGAGTCATAAAACCCTACTGCACACATTGTACAAAAACTGACCCCTCTAACGTGCTTGAGCTGTAACTTTTTCAATCAATATTTGCAAAGTTAAAGTCCCCCATAACAACTACCTTGTTACTTTGACTTCTGTCCAGTTGGACTGCTCTTGCAGAAAACTGGCACGGAGCCAATAAGCCTAATGGTCTCTTTTTTGCCATAACTTTTTTGTGCATTCATGGGATGTTGGCATCACTTGCAAAGCCAACATTCATTGTCTATCTAATTGATTGAGATAACTGGATGGCCTAATAGATCATGCTAGAAGTTATAAGTAAACCACATTGCTGTGGGTCAAGAGTCATATGCAGGCCAGGCCACGTAAAGTCAATAGATTTCATTTCCCTAAGGCATTTATGAACTAGATGAGTTTTTCCAACAATTCAGTAATATTATGTGTACCAATATTATTATGTCAGATATATTTAGATAACTGAATGCAACTTTCCAGCTGTCATGGTGGAATTTAAATCCAAGTATCTAATTTATTAGCCTAGTAACTTAACTACTGTTCAACCACACAATTTATTCAATAATCCTGCTATATGATCCTAGGTGGATGGTTGGGGAAGAAACAGAAAAGAAAAATTAAGACCCTTTGATTTATGCTGATACAAGACTAAACTGGATTTCAATAAAATGACTATTCAGCTAATTTATACTTCTCTTTGATGGTACAGCAAAAACTCTCGATAATCCTTCATGCACACTCAAAACCATACAGGAATAACACACTGCGTGTTCTTGGACCAGCCGCCTCGAGGTAGCTTTACCTTGTAGCCTGGTCTTGCATAACAGTGTGACTACAATTTGACTCTAATTAAAATGATGAGTTTACTATGTTAGTTAATCCCTCAAGGAGATAGAAACAGAAAGACAATACAACCTCTTGCCTAATTCCTAGCAACCAGCTCCAGAATGATGACTATTATCTTACTGCTCAGTATGAGGCTGGCAACAAGATCTGAGGTAGAACCTAAAATAATGGAACAAAGCTTTGACAGGCAACAAATACAAAGAGAATGTACACATTTCCAAAAATAGGAAGTTAAGAGCTACTTAATGACAAGGGTCAACTTTGACTCAATGGGGCATGAACTTCATGGGTTGGATGGCCCCCTTCTGAGAAGTGCAACGTTGGTCAGGTCAATAAAAATTGGAATATCTGAAACTACCTTAATTTTTTTTCTTCCATTTGGTTCAGCAGTTCTTGATCATTTCAACCAAAATTGACATGGACACATATTCTGAATACAATATCTGTGCTTTAGTACCTATAATATTTCAATCTTGGGGCAGGCAAACTGAGCCAATTCTTGGCAAGATCAGGTTGATAGAAATTATAACTCTTGTTTCAGTGAATGAACATACAGAACAAAAGTTAGTCAGATTCATTTCATTTATGTATCTTTACATAAACATACAAAATAAAGGACACACCACAGATCCTCACATCTAATTTATCTTTAAAAAAAACATTCTAACTGTTCCTTTAGGGAAATTTTGACTCTCAGCTCACAGTCTTCATAAAGCTTTTGCAGCTTTCTGCTTAAAAGCCACTCTGCTGTTTTCTTTTTCTGTCTTTTACTAAAACAGAGATTAAGGGAATTTTGAACACATGGACCAGGATTTTCCTCAACCTCATTGACAAGTTCCACCATTGGCTGGCAACATTTTCTGGTCCCTCCATTGTCAATGGGATTTCTTGTTCATTGTCAATGGGCCTGGAAGATCCAGATGGAAAATTCCAACCGATAGTGCAAGAAATTTTTTTGATTACTTCAATGTACTGAAAGATTGAACCATTTGCCATTTTAACACCTTTTGGTCAGTCATACATTCTGAAACCTGCCCCGTACCCCACCAAATTTTTGTGGGAAAAGGGATCAGGAATGTTGAGATTTGCATGCAAAATCGACCCTCTCTCAATCACAAGTAGTCACTTTCTGAAAAGGTATGACAACACCTGATGAAGTTTAGCTGGAGGTCATTGCGTACATTCCTTGTGACCTCAGATGGTATTCTTTTTACCATGTAAGCGTATTTCTACTGCAACTGCTAAAGTATTGGTTGAATCTATGAATGGTCATGTGTATCAGCATAAATTATCAGCTTAAAAATAAATGCGTTCCCCTGTTCCTTCTATTAAAAAAAGTAACTTTATCATTTGCACAATCAATCTGTGCAAGGATATGCTCGTACATTTTTGCAAAAATAATTTATGACTTTCACACAGAGATCTTCTTTTACCTTTTCAATAAATGAATAATGTTACCAGTTACTATAAGCTCTTAAATCATTAGTGAAAATCACTAACCCATTAGTTCATTCCCCATGAATTATGTCTTCTGTGGCACATGCTATAATCTGTGGCCGGTTGGAACTGTGAACGAGCATAAATTATTTTTGAAAAGGCCCATTAGTGGTTGTATGCTTGATACTTGTCTATTGCCTCCAGTAAATAAACCAAACATTAGTCATGAGTTTTCTCTTCTCTTTGATCTTTCCTCTCTTCTTCAGAAATTGCTGACATTCATTTGTGGGTGTTGGAAGAGGAGGAGGAGGACAGATATCTGTCCTCACCTCAAGTCATCCCACACATCAGAAGAGAACAGGAATCAAAGCTACAGTGACCCAGGTTTGCATCACTATTGACTGTATCAGGCTATACATTTATCATCATAAACACTGAAGGTTCTTATGGCTTCATTTTCAAGAGCAAAATTCAATAATTACTCTCAATAAGTTGGCTGAGTTGCCTCCCCAAAAATGTTACTAGTAATAAATGCCAACAGGAATATTACATGGACAAATTAGTCTGATAATATCTATTGGAGGTTTGTAGCATATTTTTGTCATCTGCTATGGTTCATATGCCTCATCCTACAATGGTACTGGACTGCTCCATTGCTCAAATGACAAGTATGCACGTCAGTCCCAACACGGGAGTGTATCCACCCTAAGCCTATCAATTGGAACAACTGTAATGCAGAAAGCACATTGTTAAGGTGAACTAGAATGCCACTCATCTTTCACATTACATATGAATTCATGGGCAGTTACACTTACAAACCTGAAACATTAATGTGCTTTTCACAGAGTATTACAGTGCAGAAAAGGCCCTGCACCAATGCATGAAATGCCCTGACTTGCCCACTAATCCCACCTGCCATCACTTGGCCATAGCCCTGAATGTTATGACATGCCAAGTGCTCATACAGGTACTTTTTAAAGGATATGAGGCCCCCTGCCCCCACCACCCTCCCAGGCAGTACATTCCAAAACGTCACCACCCCCTATATAAAAATGCTCTTCTTCAAATCCCCTCAAACCTCCCACCACTCATCTTTAACTTGTGTCTCTCGTAACTGACTTTTCAACTAAGGCGAACAGCTGCTCCCTATCCACCCTGTCTATGTCTCTCAATCTGAACACTACAATCAGGTCACCCTTCATTCTTTTCTGTTCCAATGAAAACAACCCAAGCCTATCCAACCTTTCTTCATAACTTAAATGTTCTATCCCAGGCAGCTTCCTATTAAATCTCCTCTGCACCTCCTCCTGCACGTTAATGTCCTTCCTATAATGTGGCAACCAGAATTGCACACAGTACTCCAGCTGTGGCCTCACCAAAATTCTATCCAGCTCTATCATGGTCTCTCTGCTTTTATAATCCATGTAAATCTATCTATATGATAAAAGCAAGTGCACCATATGCCTTTCTCACTACCCTATTTACCTACCTTTCTGCCTTCAGAAATCTATGAACAACATGCCAAGGTCTCTTTGTTTTTTGGAACCTTTCTTCCACAGATGCTGTCAGACTTGTTGTGTAGTTGTAGTAAAAGTAAAATTATTTGAGGCGATTCTCCCAAAAAAATTCTAAGTGCTGAATTGGTGGGAAAAATAGTGTAATTCATGCTTGCTTTTTCAGTGGGAGTTCAAACTCGAATCTCTCTACTCTGTGAAACGCAGAAGTCACAACTGTGAATTTCATCAACAGCTCGGAGGCAGGGCCTAGTCAGGCCAAAGTCTAATTCTGCATATATAGAGTGGCCCTGATTTGTCAAACTGCACTTTACTGGCCAGCTCGATCACTGCCCCCAAGACCATTCCTGGGCCAGCCCTGATTTCCTGCCTCCCTCCAAACCTGTCCTGGAGTACTCTGATCTCCAGCACCTCCCTCCCAGCAGTGGTGATCGCACTCGCCCCCACTCTGGCCGATCTCCTTCTCTCCAGAAGACGCACCCCTACTCTTTCCGGACAGGAAGCAATGCCCTCCTCCTAACAGACCACTCCCATCCCCCCAAGCCCGCCCCAATTGCTAGCCTCCCTCCAGCCCCCAACTGATCCCTATGCAGATTGGCAGCAGACTACTCACCCACACGGATTGCCTCTTAGGGCCCGCTCCCTTGGCACTGCCCAACGCCCGGTACTAAGGTGGTCCCTGGGCGTGGGCACTTTGCCCCTGGGGCAGTGCCAAGGGCACAGGCTGGCACTGAGTGCCCAAGCCCAGGGAGCACCATCCCACCGCCACCCACCTTCAGTCCAGCGGGGTCTCCCGGTAGTTCCCCTAAAATGGGGAGCTATTCTAAACCCTGCCAGATTGAATTTGTACTAGTGGGTGGGAGATGCTATCGGGCCTGGACAATTCAGTCTTGGGCTCAATAATTACATTTAAATTACATTAAACATAGATTTAAAGTACTTTCCTGGTCTTCAAACTGGTTTTCAGTGTGCTCCCGACATGCCTACTCTCCCGCAGTGGGAGATGCACATACATCGGGTACATGTATGAATCAGTGCATGAGTTTTGTCTGAACCCAACCCACCAGAAAATTTGCAGGCCAGAATTGGAGAATCATTTTCATTGACTCTGGATTCCAAAGAAAAGTTATATTGGACTCAAAAATGTTAACACTGTTTTTCTCTCTCCACACATGCCGCCAGACCTGGAGCTAACTCTCCTGCTCTTTCTTGAAATAGTATTGCAGGTTTTTTTACATTCACTCTAGGGTTTCAATTCAATTCCTAATTTGAAAAACAGCACTTTCAACAACGCAACACACCCTGTGTACTGCAATGGAACGTCAATCTTGATTTTTCTGCTTAAGTCCTGGAGTTGGACTTTGGACCCAATGAGAATGTTACCGACTGAGTTAGGATGACATATAACGAAAGACTCCTGTTCTATTCAGAAGGTTGAAGTGAATGTATGGGCATATACACTGTTACAACGTCTACTTTTATGTGTGCAAAATTGTTGAAAAAAAATGATGTTACTGGAAAATGTTAAAAGCATTTCAATAACTTGTTGTGTTCTTTTTTTCCCCAAAATCCTTTAGTCAGGTCTAAAATAGGCGGCACATTCTATTGCTTGTAATGGAAGCTGGTGCATATATTTTACAAAGCTCTGAGGTACTGGATGGCATGAGACCGAGATTTTCATGTGCTGTTGTTTTAAAATTTCAACTGCAAAAAATACAGAGGAATTTGATGTATTTTATACTTGCACTATGTGCAGTAAATTGCTTTTTCTATTGGCACAGTCAGGAGATAAATTTTCTCCCTTTGTTCTACCTTCAATGCATAGACTGCAGGACGATAGCTGAAACCTTGCCATGGATACCATTAATGTCCCTTGTATAGAGAACAATCTGTGCACTAAAGGCTTTTTATTTTAACACAGAGTGCTGCATAGTTAAATGATGGAATAAAAAAGTACCTTTTAGTGGTAATGTTTAGGGCAATTTATCACTGCAAGTAAACAGTAATATTACGCTCAGGACTGTTAAATATGTCAAGCTCAGGCTAGTGAATGCAACAGCAAAAATGGTAGTCTCAGTTATTGCTCATCTCTGTAGATAAAAATGAAAACACAATCAGAGGAAAAACATTTATGTGTGTCACAAAGTAAGCTGCAAATGCAGACTAGGAATTGAAAGTATAATGTATACTGATGTTGAATGTCATCCTGCCTTGGTCCTTCTTGAAGCAGAAAATAATTGTGATGGAAACACTATTTGGACAAGGGAGATCTACACATTATCAAAAGGCATCATGCAGTGCAATGTGCTTCTTTATAAAATAAACAAGTTGATCCATTCCTGGGGAATTTCAACATCATTAGTTTGAAAGCAGTCTGGTAAATACCAGCTGTAATAGCCCATTCCCTAGCATGAAAAGTCCCACTCAAGTATCACGTTCAACATAGTCAATCAGCTTGAACTAAATAAAAGTCATAGTTCTACATTAATAATGAAGCATAATTACTTTGCAATATTCACAGGAGTAACATTTATTAGAGTCTATGCAAATATTGTTTGTCTTTTATACATCAGTGTAAAATAGATTGAACCTAATTACTATATTCCTGTATCTGGAAGCAGTCATCGCAAGTGAAAAGTGTCACTCCTACCAAGCTGTTTCAAGGATAGGATTGAAAACTAGTACCAGCGAGAGAAACCATGAGCCCTGGTTCTTCTTCTGTTTCCAGGTCCCTAATTTTTCCCACCACCAGCCCCAACCCAAATCTGCCCTCCTTTAACCCCCGCCCCTTACATCCTTTACCCATCTAGATATAGGAACCACAGTCACAGTGGGTTTAACTGTGGTTTAGCGAAACTTCTTGGCTTTTGTACTCTCTGCCTCCATTCAAAAAGCCAATCGAAAGCTCAGGTTTCAGTACAATACACTTTATAGCCACTGCTTTGTTAGACAACTACACACAACTTGGTTATTCACAGGACACAAGCATCTCTGCTTCTTTGAACCAGGCTGTTTGCAACATCCAGACAGCAACATTGAAAAAATGAACCTTGCAAGCATTATAAACAACAATTCTATGAAGAAATCTTGAACTGACAGTGACATATTCTTTTGATGCATCACTCCTGATTTTGTTTCCAAGTTTCAAAATTTATATTTCGAACAACAATCATCCAAGTAATCCCAAGAGATTTCACAACTTTGTTGCACTCTGGTGGCAATCTTTTATAAGTGTTAATGGGTTTCAACAATTGTCTTTATGTGAAACCTGCATATTTGCATATGTGCTCATGTTTCCAAAATTCTGTTGGACTGTCCTGCATACTATTGAAATTCTATTCAGCTTCTCAACAGCTATGCTGATAGCCTTGGACTTCTAGGTCTTTCTTCTGTATCCAAAATATCTGCAGTAAATTCTGTGCCAAATTAAATTGTCAGTAGACACTAAGTAGAAGGACACAACCAGCACACAAGGATGATACATCCAGCAACGAAAGGCTTTCAATGATGATCAGGATTCCAGATCTCAATTTATCATTCTTTGCTCCACCTAACTGGAAGGACCGTGAGGGCAGACTTAAATTCTATTTATGGCCAAAACTAGTGCCCTCATGATGCCTGGCCCATCCGCCTCATGCCGCCTCCGCTTTCTTGCCCGGTACCACTCTACCCGACATCTGTTGTTATCAAAATTGGTCAGGTGAGCAAAGCCAGGAGAGAGACAGAGCGAGCTGACTTTAAAAAAAAATCACAAAACGGCTTGGGCCCAGGAGTTGGATCTGCTGAATTGAGCACGTGAAATCAATTATTTGAGCCCAAAGAAGAATCTTTATAGGGAAAAGTGTGGCAAATGGGGAGGGAGTGATGTGAGGGGTACCTACTTTGAAACAATTGTTGCTGACCTGTTTACGTTCTAGTTAGGTCTGAGAATTAAGGAAGCAGCACTCGATGACAATCAGGCCCAAACAGAAATCCACAAGTCGAGGGAGGAATCTTGTGTGTCCTGCCACTCAACCAATCATTGCTGTTGTTCAGAACACAGCAATCATTGGCCAATTAACTTGTCAATCAGGATAGTCTTCATGGGCATTTTAGACAATGTCCATCTATATTGACAGGTCACTTGGTCATTGAGCCGAGGTCCCCCAGAGGCACTAGCTTTAGTGATTAGGACTACCTACAACCTCTCTTCCAGGACCTGCTGAAAACTAACTGATACCAAAGTCTCTAACACATTTGCCACAGCAGCTCTTCCTCTGACTCAAAACAATTGTTATGTGTGTAATCTTTGTGCATCTTCATAGCTTCACACTAGTGAAGAAAATAAAAGACAACCGAGATGACCGGACTTACACAAGGGAACAATAATAAAACAGAAATACCCAAGTCCCTTTCTTTGATGTCAGATACTTACAACTCTAAATAAATAAAAGAACAAAAATAGACTTCAGCATGTCTTACAAATGATACTCTGTTCATATTGGCTTGCAAGCATAATATTCTCTTATTGGTTTGCAAGCATAATATTTTTGAATGAAAGCAAAGATCGAATCTGGGCCTTTCCGCCCAACTAACTAACCAAGCGCAACAGCCACAGATGTTCACAAATACATTGGTAAAAAAGATTGATGGCAAAATTCTGCAAGAAAATCTTCAATTTAGCAACACTATGTGGATCATGTATAAAAGCATTCCTGTTGAGATCAATACAGACAATACTTAGGAGATTATTCCTTCATGTCATTTTTGCTATTGATCAGGCTTTAAATGGTTTTTACTTTTCAAAACAATTGATCTGCCTGAACTATTATTGCAATTCAGTTGAGTTGGGATTAAATTATTCCCAATACTGTGGTTTCATGCAAATTTCACAAGCATTCTGATTTGTAATAGTCAATGTCTGGTCAGTTTACAACAATGATTATTTAAAAGTGAAGAGGAGAAAGTGGATTTGAAAAGAAAAGTAAAACTACTTAATCCATCATTCTGCATTTCATTTAAAAACGTTAATAATTATTTATCATTCTCTATACATAGATTGACAATTAAGATATCAATTTCATTCTCTCAACTTATGGCCTTATAGAGGAATTCACAAGAGTTGAATGCCTTCCAATGTGCTTAAATTTCAAGTTTTTTCCAGCAATTGAGGCATGACTACATTAATATATTCAGAGAGCTGAGAACACAATTGTGCACCCACTGCATCTAAATGAATAAGGAGATTTCATTTTGGATTATTGCAACAAAAACAGAAACGCAAGACCAGAATTTGCTGTGGAAATAACACTGAGGCTAATGGCATCATCATTACAAATGGCACAATAATTTTAGGCAAGGACAGATGCACAGTTAAACCTAAGAATTCAAAACTGCTGCTCAAAGTGCATGGCTCCTCCGAATGCTTTCCAAAAATGGCATTTCGCCATCTGACCTATCATTGAAATATACTGAATAATGTGAAGTTGCAGAACTTATTCATAAAACAGACTAAAGAAAAGTTAAAGTTTGTTCATTTCAGTTTAAGCATCGTTTAAACATTTAGCAAGTCTTGATTACTGTTGTCAAACAACCTCTGACACGAAAAACTAATTTTAACAAGTGTGGAATTTCATTTCTTCCGGTTTTAATAATTGCTAGAGATTCATAAAAATATAACTAACTTCATCTTTCAACTCTCCCAATCCAATCTCTTTTGTATTTTCATTTGACTTTGGGTACCTAAGTTGACATTGAATCCAATATTCTGACACGTTATGTGATTCAGACTCAGCACTGCTTGTTACAATTCTGAAATTCAATTAGTTAAGCAAATGAACAATTTTTTCTGCTGTTTTCTCAGGATGCTGATATCCTGCAAAGGGCACTGCATTTTTTGGATACTAATCGAGAAGCAGAGTACTGCAAAAACAAAAAATGCTGGAAATTCTCAACAGGTCAAGCAGCATTTCTGAAGAGAGAAACATAATTAACAGCTGGAACTTTTACCTTTTTTATCATTAAGAACATAATTGAAAAAACGTCAAGGGATGGGATCTATAACGTCACACTGATTTAGGCACAATCTGATGGAGCCTGCCTCGCCCAACAACTCAGTTTTTAAAATGGAATCCCCAGCACTGCCCAGACATGACCCTCTCCCGAATGATGCGTTCACCTGAGTTTCTCTAGAAGGTCTGCCCTCCATGTGCACACCTTGGGAAACCAGTTTAATTCACACCACTGCATGTGAATGTATTATCAAAGAGTGAGGGCAGGTTGAGGAAAGGGGGGAATTATCAGTGATTCAAATTTATTACGACAGTGTTCCCGATGTTGAACGTGGAGATCCCAGGATTCTGGCGGGGGCACAGACACAATCACAGTGAGACAATTCGCTGACATAAAACGCAATGTGGACTGCTTTCTGCTCCCTTTACCAAACCTGCCCAAAAAGAATGGGAGTGGAAAAGTCCAAAGCATGTTTCAGGTTGATAACAATAGTAAGGTAGAGTATAGTATAATTGTCATGATGGGACACAATTAAAAATGAAGCTTGTGCAGGATGACACTGACACTGAGTATAGGTGACAATATTGGTTGCAGTCTTTGGGTGAAGTCTGAGCTTATGAGCAACTGATTAGGGAAACCATATTGGAGAAGCCAAGCCTTGAGGAGGAGGTCTAGAGAATTACTATCAGAAAATAAAAAATAGGGGAGAAATAAAGATGAGGCAGACAATGATGCATAGACAAAAGTGGTTCACTAATAGAGTGGGTGTGAAGGAGGAAACCAAGATCAGAATCAAGGACGATCTCAGAACTCTGCATTTCCTGGTACAGCCAGAGGTGGAAATCAAGATGATTGATTCAGAGATTCTACTAGAGCTCTAGCTGATGGCCTCTCACCACCTCCATTCATTAATCAAACAAAAATAAAAACTTTACCCCAAACGTAATTGAGCAAAATCTTATAAGTGTCATTTATAACCATAACAATTCAACTCTAATGGAAGTTACGTTCTTTCCTTTCAACATCATAGGAAATCGTCTATAACTCTCCCTATAGCCTGCGCTTTTCATGCCTTCCAAAATATTCATCTTACACTCCTCCAATTCCTTCACTTGGGTATTCTTAATTTTTCATAACTCTACCATTAGTGATTGTACCTTCAGTTGCCTTAGGACCCACACTCAGGCATATCCTCCCTCAAGAAATCCTCAAGAATATCCTGGCTCTCTGTCTTCCTATCTTCCTTTAAGATACCTCTTAAAACTAGCAATTTTACCAAGCTTTTGGCCATTTTTCTAACATTTCTTATGTGGCTTGATGCCAAGTTTTGCTTGATGACATTGCTGTGAAGCACCTTAAGGTGCTTTACTAAGTTAAAGATGTTTTGTAAATACAGGCTGTTGTTACTGGTTTTAAACAACATGTATTCAAATGCCTTTTATGGCAATATGTTCCATATATTCGAAACTCTAAGATAAAATGTTTCTTCTGATCTCCAATCTTCCCCAAAGGACTTTACATTTTAAATCTAGCTCTTCCCTGTGTCCACCGTCTAGGTCAAACGATCTACTTTAATAATGCATCTTCGCATTATCATCTAAGTCACGTGCCTTGAATTCACTTTTTCCCATAAAACTAAATATTACAAGTCTCACCATAAAATCATTCTTATTATATCATGTTTCAAATGGCCAAAGTTTCCTCTGTGCAATACATTATCTACATTTTTACACTTCAAATGTACCCAAGATTAGAATCATTTCTTTCAACTTATAAGCAAAAGATCCTTGGAATATATCCTAACATTTGATTTCCTTTGTTAATATCTTTATATAAATTGTAATTTCTTGCACAGAATTTAGACAGTAACAATGAGATCTATTTTCTCGTGACTCACAGTAAGGAAGTTTCTCCTGAATTTATTCAGATACTAGGAGGATTAGTAGAGTAAATATGTTGTGTTACAGAGATAGGATATGGGTGGAATTCTCAGTTGGCGAATTGGTGCAGGCCTGATGGGCCAAATGGCCTCCTGCAAATCATGAATCATGATTCTATGATTCATCTATATCTAATCGTTGAGCGTATGATTTTGTTTTATTCATGCAAGGGATGTGGGCAGGGCTGGTGAGCCCAGCATTTATTGCCCATTTCTAATTGCCCTTGGAAAGGTGGCAGTGAATTGCCTTCTTGAGCTGCTGCTGTCTATGTGATGTAGGTACACTCACAGTGCTGTTAGGGAAGGAGATCCGAGTTTGACACTAAAGGAATAGCGATATATTTCCAAGTCAGGATGGTGAGTGGTTTGGAGGAGAATTTCCAGATGGTGGTATTCCCATGTGTATACTGCACTTGTCCTTCTAGATGCTACTGGTTGAGAGTTGGGAAAGTGCTGTCTAAGAAGCCTTGGTGAATTCCTAAATGCATCTTGTGGATGGTATACACTGTTGCTACTGGGAATTGGTAGTGGAGGAAGTGAATGTTCATAAATGATGTGCCAATTATGTGGGGTGTTTTGTTCTGAATGGTGTTGTGCTTCTCAAGTGTTATTGGAGCTGCACTCAATCAAATAAGTGTAGAGTAATCCATCGCACTCCTGACTTTGTGCCTCATAGACTGCAGACAGACTTGGGAGAGTTTAGAACTGAGATATTTGTTCAGGATTTCTAGTCTCTAACCTGTTCTTGTAGCCACATTATTTTTATAGTTAGTCCAATTACTCTTCTGGTCAATAGTTACCACAGGATGTTGATTGTGGGCATTTCAGTAATGGAAATACAATTGAATGTCAAGAAGTGACAGTTAGATCCTCTTTTGATGGAGATGGTCATTGCCTGGCACTTGTGTGGCACGAATGTCACTTGCCACTTCTCAGCCCAAGCCTGGATATTATCCAAATTTTGCTGCATTTGGGCATGGACTGCTTCAGTACCCCCGGAGTCAACAATGGTGTTGAACACTGCACAATCAGCAGCCAACAACCCCACTTTTGACATTATGATGGTAGGAAGGTCACTGATGAAACAACTGAAGATGGTTGTGCCTAGGACACTGCTCGAGGAAACTCCTGCAGTAATGCCCTGAAGCAGAGCAAACACAACAATTGTCCTTTGTGCTAGGTATAACTACAATCAGTGTAGACTTTTCCACGATTCCAAGAGGGTTCAACTTTTGCTAAAGTTTTTTGATACCACACTTGGTCATATGCTCTTGAAGTCAAGGGCCATTACTACCACCCTGTTTTTGGTATTCAGCTGTTTTGTCTAAGTTTGAATCAAAGCTGTAATGAAGTCAGAAGTTGAGTGGCCCTGGCGGAAGCCCAAACATGGCTCCAGTGAGCAGGTTATTGGTAAGCAAATAATGCTTGACAGCACTGTTGATGACCTCTTCCATCACTTTACTGATAATTGAGAGTAGATGGAGAGCAGGCATGTCCCAGGTGCTGAGTGTCATCAATTGCACCCACAAGGCTCTGTGCTCCCCATAGTGGCTCAGGGTGTCATTTGCAAATGACAATGGATACCACTCCCTCAACATCCAGATCATATGTGGGCATGCAATGTGCATTATGTAAGTATGTGCCCATTTCCCAGGAGGATCCATAATAGTTACACTTGGAACATTCACACATCTCAGCCGTTTTGAGGGAGAGCAACAGCTGGAAGGATATCTCCTCGGGGACTGAGGGTATTCACTAGGAGATAACTGATGACACCAGCAAAGGCCACAAACACCCACTGAGAATCACTACAATGAGGCTCATACTCGATGCATGTCCCATCGAGCAAGTGATTGGCCTTCTCAAGATGTGGTTCCAGTGTCTGGACCTGTCAGGGGAGCCCTCCAATACAACTTCCAGAGGTTGTCACACATGATAGTGGTCTGCTGTGCTTTGCGCAACCTTATATTAACAGTGGGACAAGTAGTTGGACCAAAGACGAGGTAGAGGAACTCCACATTTCCTACGCTGAGGAATGGTGAGAGATCAAGAAGTGTTGACGTCCAAAAGGATCCGGGTATCCTTATGAGTCACTTAAAGCTAGCATGCAAGTGCAGCAAGCAATTAGGGAGGTAAATGGGATGGTGACCTTCATCACTGGGGGATTTGATTAAAGGAGTAAAGGTGTTTTGCTACAATTGTGTAAAACCTTAATGAGACCTCACCTGGTGGATTATGTACAGTTTTTGGGCTTCTCTTCTAAGGAAGGATATGCTTGTCATGGAAGGATTGCAGTGAGGGTTCACATGACCAATCCCTGGGACTGTAAACAGTAAAGTCACCATCATCCCAGATTGCTCTGTCCTTTGAGGGAGAGCTGACTGGTGGTGATTTAACCCGAGGACCACTACAGTCAGGCAAGAATAAAGTTGAGAAGATTGGGACTTTATGAATAATCTAGAATGGTAGGATTGTCATAGGAGAGTTTTAGAAACAGGCCTGTATTCTCTAGAATTTTGAAGAATAAGCGGTAATCTCATTGAAACGTACAGGATACAACAGGGTAGATGTGGATAGAATGTTTCCTTGGGTTGGTGAGTCAAGAACTGGGGGACACAGTCACAGAATAAGAGGCAGACTATTTAAGATTCAGGCAGTGATGGATCTTTAGAATTCTCTACTCCAGAGGGCTGTGGAAGCTCAATCATTGAGTCTGTTTATGGCATAAATCAATAGATATCTGGACACAAATGACATCAGGGGATAATGGGGATAGGTGTGCAGAGGTAGATGATCAGCCACGATTTGTTCTGAATATGGAGCTGGTTTAATGAACAGAATGTCCTTCTCCTGCTCCTATGTTCCTAAATCACCAAAAGGTCTTCTGCTGGCATTTACTTTAAATTAGGAAAGATCATGGAGGATAAGGGAATTCACACACCCAACATACAAAATGTTTCAATTATGGACTGGAAGGGACATTCAAATTCTGTCCATTTCATAGGTTTTGGGATCTGGTGGGAGTTCTTCCTTACATCAATCATTACATCAGAAGTCTGGGAAGATCCAAGTTAAATATTCTGGTTATGTGGAAATAGTTAAATTATCTCTTCTTCAACTACACTCATAACGATATTTAGGAATTATGACTCTCCCAAATGGAAATGTGTCAGTTGATAAATCTGTGGTGGGATAACCATCCAAAAAACTACCCAGAAGACAGTATAATTTTTAATGGAAAGAATTTGCCTCAACTCCTGCTACTCTCACCACATTTATGAAATCGAAGTTTTCTTTCCATTGTGCACATAACTAAAGTGGTTTCTCATGAATTGCTTGCTGCAATGATTATGTCCTCTGCACTAAAACTGGGGTTTCAATCAAGTTTTATCATTCCACTTGAAACTCAATTTGGTTTGGCCAAGGCAAGTTATAATGCTTGGTTCTTGAACACAATCAAATTTCTCCCTCCGCTTTTGGAGGGTGAGCCAAAATAATCAGTGTAGACACTGGAATTATATTGCTGCATTTGTGGTTGTTCCTTTTACATTAACAGAGTAATGCTCCAAATCTGTACGTTGCTACTTATTCCCCAGTCTGTGTAATTACGCTCCAAGGTTGCTTGAGAAAGTGAAAACAAATAACATTGAAAAAGGTAGAATGATTTATGACAATTTCAAACTAGTTTACAAAATTTAGGTTACAAGAAGGAGATAACTCCTTTTTAAAAAGGTCACATAACTGTGACCCATTCTATGGCCATTCCCCAACAGGGAATTCAAGATAAATGGCAATTTCTCATACTATGACAATCATGAAGCCTGGTCGCTATAATAGCACTGTACAGAAGGAAACTTCAGGTAATACTGTGAGATGGGTCAAAATTCTTTCTCCAAAAAAGCTGTCATATTGGCCATTAGGCCATGACAAATGTAGATCTGCAATTATGGGATAGGAGAGGTGCAGCATTTTCAGATAGTCAAATTTAATCTGATTTTTACTCATCTTTACCATTTAGCAATGAAATTATAGGCTGTGGGACAAACAATCCAAATGGTTCCTTATGTGGGGATGACAAAACAGAAGTATAGTATTTTGTTCAATGATATTATCTAAAATGTGGCAGTTTTAACAGTTTTAGCAAGCACCAGTTCTAAATATTGAAAGTCTGTGTCAAGATTTATGACTAATGCTAATTTTTGTCCATTTGTTGATTTAGTAAATATCGTTGTTTGAACAGTATGTGCTGTTAATTTTACTGGGAAACTAGTCTGGAGCAATTCAGGAGCTCAACAATATGAGCCAAGCTGAATTAACGAAGATACGTTGATTTAGCCCAGTGTAGTTCTGCTGTTATGCTTCAATTATCTCACCCTCACTATCAAAACACAATACCTTTTGCAATACCAAATCTCCCACTTAAAATTTAGAACACAGAAATGGATTAGAAGGAAAGACGCTAAAGTTGAACATCAAATGATACAACATATTTGATGGATACACTTGCTCTTCAAATGAAAATTCATATGCAGTGCACAAATAATATTACGAGTTGTGCTCTATAATTGAATCTTGGGATCCTGCAACATTTGGTAAGCGGCATGACTGAATGGAAATGTACCTCCCTCTGGGATGTGAGAAACAAAGATTTGAACATTTTCAAAGCAATTCAGCATTTCATAGAACAGGAAGATAAAATATATATTTAAAGAATTCAGAGCCCTTGATATACTTTTAAAATACTCTTAAGAAAAGCAATTTCAATTGAGACCGATACCTTTTTTTGAAGGAAAAATTCCAAAATCTCAATTATTTACTGAAAGAATGAAGCCACAAAATTGCACAGTTTAATTTCTTTTTTAACCATACAAAAGTCAAACAAAACAAACACTAAATACTAATTTAGCTAATTTCCTATATTGTAAATCCAGGAATCAACACAAGTTAAACCAATCAACAGGCAAATTTTGGTGTAAATTATAAATTACACATTAAATAGAAGATACAACTAGACTGGATTTTATGAATTGGCTCAGCAGTGCATGCAGTATTGATATCAGCAACTTCTGGTGCAAAATCTTTCAGAACTCTGTCTCCCTCACAGAGAATTTCAATTCCTCTTTTTTTTGGATTTAACCTAACACTCAGTTGACAGCACCCAAACCCAAGTTTCATGAGCATGCTGTTCACCAAAATGCAGATCCTCCTCAACTCTGCTAATGATGATCTGGGTAGCGTAGATCCATTAATGTTATCTTCGTATAACAGAATTAACTACAGCAAATATATATTTGTTTATTCTCATGTCTTCTTCAGCTGGTGAACTCATCATCTCCCACTGAATTCTGAAGGGTCTGTTTCCTTTTATATAGTTTCAACCTTAAAGTTTTGGTTTCTGTTCTCAGTCTTAGTTGCCTTAGAAACCGAGAGGGCCAATTTCTTTTCTCAGTTTTCCTTGATTTCTGTTCACAGTTTCAATTTTCAGTTCCCCTGTTCAATTAGGATCTGTCTCAAACAAAAATCTTTGAAACTATGTATTCCATCACAATAAACATTTCATTGCCAGCACAATCCCTAGTTCACACAGTCATTAACAGATATTAAGCAGAAGAATATCATCAGAAATGTAAACTATACTGATAGAAATAGCAAGACAATATTACAAATCAGAAATTATACTAAAGCACCAATATCAAATAAGCATGTGGCAACTCTATCTGACATTTACTGAAGCCTGTCTTATAATATTGAAGTATAATTCCCAAGCAGATTCTTTCAGTAAATTATGAAGATGAAACCTGTCAACTGTTTCTTAAGTAAACAAATTAAATGTTAGATTTATCTACTATCAAACATTTTGGTGCAATTAGCAGTGTTGCTACACAATGTCAGGGATTTAGGCTTGATTCCCAGCTTGGGTCACTGTCTGTGTGAAGAGATTTCCTCCAGGTACTCCAGTTTCCTTCCACAATCCAAAACACATGCTGGTTAGATACACTGGCCATACTAAATTCTCCCTCACTGTACCCGAATAAACACCGGAGTGTAGTGACTAGACAATTTTCAAAGTAATTTCATTTCAGTGTTAATGTAAGCCTATTTGTAACACTAATAAACAAACTTTTATTTTTCATTCTATCCATCATGATTGAAACAATTACAAGTAGGTTAGGGAAATGAACAGATCACGTTCTGCTAATTGAATTTGCTCCTCAGATTATTTGTAGTTTTGAAAACTTCTAAGATAGCCCCTTTGCTCCAAATAAGTGTCTATTGCACTGATACTGCATTATACATGTAGCAGGTCAGAGGGGCAATTTATTGGTATTTCAAGCACAATTGTAAAAACTGGTAGACTCTTTTTATCTCAGCTCTGTATTGGGTAAAAGGGTTCTTTTGCATATACACACACATATATACATATGCAGAATCATATGTAGAGTCACTTCACATGCATGTGGTTTCACAGTTGAAATCACTCAGGTGTTCTAGACATTATGATGCTCAGGTGAACACAGGAAAAATTATAACTGTGACTGTTATAATAAGCATTATAAAGACGTAAGATTGAATAGAGTATTTTGAAAGTAGTGACCATGAAAACCAACCTCATCAGTGGTCTCCATTTAACTCCAATTACTGATATATGAAAAATAGCCCTGAACTAACACAGCTTCACCTAATTCTAAGCATGTGTACTTGGGAAATTTTGCCCTACCAACCCAGAGAACAGCACTAGACTGTATGTCCTTGAGAGGGAAAATAATGGGGGAATCTTGAGTAAGGGGAAGAGTTAGTAAAAAGATAAACACACGAGTTTGCGAGTGTAAGCTAACAACTGCTGCTCTGAGCAAAATATGTGGACATGCTCTCCAGCATTCCATTAAAGAACAATGGGCATTTCCCAGAATTTGGCTTCATTCTGAACTCAGCAGAGAATCCAAAAGATTATTGATATCATTAATGAGGTGGTGGCTTCTGGTGCATGGAATAGTAGAAGGAAAAAAAAACTCAATGGAAAAATACCATGAAAGAAACAAGGCAAATAGCTTTTAGAGTGAAGTCCCAGTCATTTTTATTTTGATATTAGTGCATCTCCCAGCAGAATGGCTAAAAGGGAGCAAGGATCCCACCAATCATGCTAATGAACGTCTGGCAGCTCAGTTAGTTCCCAGTCCTTCTGTTTCTCAATCTCCACAGACTGTGCTAATCCCTCACAATAAACTGCTTGTAGCCAAGCCAGATATTTATTACTATTGATCAACCATGTCCCAGTTAAGACTTTTGTTCTCTGAGCTCTGGACTCTGACCTCAATTAAGTTATGAATTTCAATCCAATAGACTGCCTCACTAACTCCCCTGCTCTCTCTGACTGTAGCAATTATAATTAGCAAACATAGGAGTCATGGAAAGAGCAACTCATGGATCATGTTATTTTAATAATAAATAAAGCTTTGGTGGCAACAAATACAGAAAGTATCTTGAGAAATTATACATTCAACTATTTAATTGGAAAATTTGATTTTTTTCTGCCAATATCAATTTCTAATAAATCTAAAGCTGCATAAAATCACTCAAGGGAGTAGACATAATGTTCATAATATTCAACAAAGATCGACATATCCATTAGAACGGTAGCATATTTATACATTAGGTTAAAAAAATCAAAATATAGTATCCTGCTGGTACATACTCAGTACAAGATTCAAATGCTACTTCTGGATGTGAAGGATTTTGTTTCTCAGTTAATATTATAGTTTAAACTAACTTACAGGATAGTCACAGAAGAATACCCCTTGATTTAGCACATGAACAGTTCAGTTCCGGCATACCATGTCTTGTTATCAAGGTGGAAATTGCAAAGCCTGGGGAGAGAACTTGCTGCACATCAGGAGCTTTCATTCTTTTTTAGCCAAGACTATTGATAAACTCCAAGAAAAAACAACCTGACCGGCTAAGATGTCAGAGGACACTTGACGAAATCTTATGAAAATATGGCAGAGTGTTATTTCTGGTGCAAAAATCGATGTTTTTCTCCAGAGAAACCGGTCGATTTTCACTCCAGGTCTTACAAAAATTCTGCTAAATGTTTCACACTGTGACACAGGGAACAGGGCCTCAATACAGCAGTAAAACCTCACTGCTCACATATCAGAGCGCAATCTTTAAAAGATACCTTAATCAAACGCTGAGTAAATTCCCCCACTCCCAAGCTCACAATAGAGATCTCAGGGCCTCCACTCCTGATTTGAGTTGGCAACTTTCTACCCTGCTACCCTTCCGCTCGCCTGCTCCTCTGTCCGCTCCAGCTACACCATCTGAATTAAATCCACCAACTCCTCACCCCCTCCCCCAATAAGGCTCCCACTGGGGCCTACCCCTTGGCACAAGTTCACACTGCCAGGTTGGCACTATTAAGTGGCAGTGCCAGAGTACTGCCTGGCCATGTCCCTCTCCCTTGGAAGCTACACTTACCTTTATGATCCTGGGAAGATCCCCATAACAAGTTCACATCTAGGTAAAGCTGTTGTAAATGGCACCAGTACATCATCATGCTGGCAACTATTGAATATCTGGGGTGGAGGGAGGAGATGGTTTCCAGCAGTCAGAGTGCTAAAAAATCACCCGACTCATCATTCATCTAGTTGAGCTTCATGCTAAGTAGGTACAAAATGTAGCAACTGTAGCTAGCTTATGAAGAAATAAAGGTACAACAAACAATTTCTCAATAGTGAATGGGAATGAGAGACATAAATTCAATGCATTCTTAAATCTGGAATTAAAAAATCTTGCTGAAACTATTGTCAATTGTCATAAAATACCCATCAGATTCAGAATGTCATAATAGGTTGTCTTTACCTGGTGAGGTCTAAATATTACTTCAGACCCACAATCTAAATACCAGAAACAAAAGCAAAATCTAAAAATACAAGGGTAGTAGACACAATTTCCCTGCAAGCCACACATCATCTTGACTTGGACCCTTATCACCATTCTTTCACTATCATTGGGTCTAAATCATCAAACTACCTGCCTAACAGCACAGTGGGTGTATCCATACCAAATGGACTGCAGCAGTTCAGGAAAATTACTCATCACATTCTCAAGATTAAGTGGGGATGGCCAACAAATCATGGCCTAACCAATGAAAGAATAAGAAATAACACTGTCACACTTTAGCTTGTAAATGCTTTGCAACATCAGGAGGTGATCCAATCCACAGATTAGCTAGCCTCTGCTCTATTCTTTGGTGCCTGTGTTAATATGGCTAATCTAGTTAAGTTTCTGATCATTTCCAGGATGTTAATGGCGAGGAACTTGCAAATAATAGGAACAACGAAAGTTAGGGACAGGTGGCTGAACCTTTCTTCTGCAGGATGATGATTACCAGCACATGTTGTCCAAGTCCTGTTAGAGGATGAGATAGACTGCTTATTATCAGAGGGATTATGAATAGAGTTGAACACTGCAATCTTCATGAACACCTCCATTTCTGACCTTATAAGAAAGGGAAAGTTTCTGAAGGAGCAGCTGAAGACACTATCCTGGGGAAAGCTCCCCGCCAGCATATCCTGGAGCTGTGCTAGCCGACCATCATCTTTTGTGCCAGATAAAAATCTAGCCTCGGGAGAGTTTACTTCTTGACTATCACCAAGTTCAGTTTTGCTAGGGTTATTTAGTGCTGAGCAGTAATGGCACATTACTCATAGAATGCTGAATAAATATCAACACTGGGTAGGGATGTTTCAAACAAGGCAAATACTCTACCCAACTTTATGTATTATTTGTTAGGATGGACTTTTACATCTTGCATAACCATAAGATGCACTTTTCTCTTTCTGATACAAAGCAATTAAGTTTCTTGGTGCTGCTGTCAGTTTTCTACAGTTGATCACTATGATATACAATCTGTGCTCCCTACTCAGTAAGTTACAGTTTAGATAATTCCAACATGAAGGAAGAAAATATATTTTCATGAATTCTTAATAGATTGAAATAATATCTGCACTTCTATATGTTCTTCAAATTATGAAATAAGTTATCCAATAGGTAGGTCATCATGGTAATTTACGGTAATGCATTATTTCAAAGGTACTTTTTAATTATTAGCCGTACTGAATCTTCCATATTCCTTTATACCATAATAGGAGATCTTAATCTAAACAAAGCATTAGCAATTCAGGCCTATATTGTGACATAAAAGGTGAAGTATAACATTGTATTCAAAAGGGTAACCAGCCCTATATAATCCTTTGATCCAATTCAAACAGCTGGGACTTGATAGTCCATGATCAACTTCTATTTAAAGTGCTACAAGCTGGCAAGATTGTATGCTCACCATGATGCTCAAGTCAACATTGAAGGGTAAGAACGGTGTGTAACTAGTGAAGAAATAACACTCTCGGTCACTAGTGGTGTGCCGCAGGGCTCAGTACTGGGACCTCATCTATTTGTAATATATATAAATGACTTGGAAGAGGGAATAAGTGGAGTGATCAGCAAGTTTGCAGATGATACAAAGATGGCTGGACTTGCGGATAGTGAGGAGCATTGTCAGGCAACGCAGCAGGACATAGATAGGCTGGGAGCTTGGGCAGATAGATGACAGATGGAATTCAATCCTGATAAATGCAAGGTGATGCATTTCGGGAGAAAGAATGTAGGGGGAAGGTATATGATAAAGGGTAGACCTATGAAGAGTATAGAAACGTAGAGGGACCTGGGGGTGCAGGTGCACAAGTCTCTGAAGGTGGCAGAGCAGGTGGAGAAGGTTGTGAAGAAAACATACGGTATGCTAGCCTTTATAGGAAGGGGTATAGAGTACAAAAGCTGACCTTTAATGTTGCAGTTGTATAAAATGTTAGTTAGACCTCATTTGGAATACTGCGTCCAGTTCTGGTCACCTTACTACCGGAAGGACGTGGAGACTCTGGAGAGAGTAGAGGATGTTTACCAGGATGCTGCCTGATATGGAAGGTCTAAGTTACGAGGAGAGGTTAGGCAAATTGGGGCTGTTTTCCTTAAAAAGACGTAGACTTAGAGGAGATCTAATAGAGGTGTACAAGATTATGAAGGGTACAGATAGAGTAAACAGGGTTAAGCTTTTTCCTAGGATGGACTCAAATAACACGAGGGGTCACGGGCTTAGGGTGAGGGGGGTAAGGTATAATTTGGATGTTAGAGAGTTTTTTCTCACAGAGCGTCGTGGGGGTATGGAATGCGCTGCCAAGTAAAGTGGAGGAGGCACGTACTCTGGAGTTATTTAAGAAATACTTAGATGGGCACATGAACAGAATGGGAATGGAGGGGTATAGAAAACTGATTTAAAATAGGGATCATGAGCCTTGGGAGTCCCTGGGAAGTGTGTAAATAGATGATGATATTGATGTCCTTGTTTTTATCCTACAGGTACTTTGGTCTGCCTTTTTGTCTAACAAGGGACATACACACGATGGGTTGCGAGAGGGCTGTTCTTGGATCTTTTGAGAGTAGCCTAGTGCTTCACATCGTTAGTGTACGCTTGACCTGGACCATTTGATGGGTGACACAACAGCTCAGTGACTATCGCTGTGCTGTGCATATACATGGATTTGGGCCTGTGTCTATGAGAGTTTGCGCATTCTCCCCGGGCTAACGTGTGATTTCTACGGGTGCTCCAGTTTCCTCCCACATCCCAAAAATGTGCTCTTAGGCTAACTGCCAGAACAAATTCTCCCTAAATTGAATCAAATTTGGTTTCAATCCATAGATCTATAGACAGGGATCACGGGTAGAGGTGGAAACATCTGGGTGGCAGCGTGGGCTCGTTGGGCCGAAGGGCCTATTTCCCATGCTGTTTTGTTCTTTGTTCTATTGCAACCATAGACTTGGGAACACAATTCGTTTATAGTTGGTGCATTGATGTCATATTGTATTTAATGTAAACTTCATTGCATATCCCCACCTTCAATTTACTCACAGCATTTCAAAACCCAGAACTATGATATCAGCTCACAATTATAATATCTGACATCTTCTTGCAACAAGATAGCAAGCTTCGATCTGATTGTCACAATTGAGGCTTCGACACAAATCAGATTGCTTGTTGAAATGTCCTTTGTTATTCTCCAAATTACACAACTTGCTACAAACCTTGGGATCTTCAAGAGGGAACAAATTCAGAACTCTTTTAAGACTGTTAAAGAGCACTGATTAACTTTTACAGCCAATTGTGTTTGCCCTCAAGGAAATTTCTGGTGTTATCATTTAAGGCCAAGTTAGTGAACATGATAGTGCCAGAAAGCTGAATTAACAAACACACTGTTAAACTACCCCAGGTCAAATGGTCGTTCTGCTAATAGAAGTAGTAACAGGCTCCTTCATATTATTACATGCAGTAACTCCTTCACTTCTTCCAAAGATGTTAGCAACATGAGACAATACATATTTCAAACGGGCAGCAACCAGAAAAGGGTAGTCAAGGTAACAATTAAGAATTTTATTTTTTTAAAAGTTTACTTAGGGTACTTTCTTTCATAAAAACATATTTTCAAAAATATAAGTCGAACAAGGTTTGAGCAAAGAGGCCATCAATTTCAAAAACAAGCTCACTCACAATGAAAACGAAGATGCGGTTCATTCAGATCTAGTTCTATTTTATAAATTGGTCAGGTGCTGCATGAAGCCAGCTCATCTAAATCTCTGTGAATTAAAGCAAAGCTTTAAGCCTCAGGCCACAAAGGGAGTGCACTGATCTATAAAAAGGCTAATGCACTTCTGGCGTCCTATTTCATGTTTGTGAATAGCTGCTGTTTTCACATCTGAATGTTTTGTCCTGCGTACACCTGTAGCAGATAAAGAACATCAGACAATACCACTGCAAATCACACAGATTATGTGTAATTAACAAATTACACTTGTTTGCTGTGTTTAACCATTCTAACTTTATGTTAGTAGAACACACCTACTCCACATCTAATGGTTCATGATACTTCTGGATTAATTGGGCTAATGATGCAAGCAAACTTTATGGGATTTAAATCTCACTGCCTTTCATTTAGAAAGGAACATTTCTGTATAAATATGTATTACCATAAAATGCTATGCATTATATTTTGGCACTCCTATAACAAACCAGAAACTCACAGAAAATCTTGCTATACTCTGATAGAAATAGTGTGGTGTGATTTTGAAATGTTACAAACATCCAGCCCTTAAACCATTTATGCTTATTTTTTATATAAAGTCTGTGAGTCATGGTTTGATCACCAGAAAATACAATTTTCTAGGGATATTTTGAAGTTAAATTAGATTTAAAATAGCTAACATCAGATGTTGAACAGTCTGGTGACAAGGATTCCATCTCACAAACTATTTTTCAACTGATTCAAGAAGTAACATCTGCAAATCCCAAGCTTTGAAAGATAAGCACAGTAGAAGGAAGCTACATTATTGCAGATATTTATTTGAATCTCTTTGTTTTAAGTTGGACATTTTATTATTACCATTTGGGGACACTGGCTACTGCATACAATGCAAGTTCATTTATGAATGTCCCATTTTCACTGAATTTTCCCATTCAAAAATTATATCATGCACGTTAGGCAGATTCTCCAGCCTCCCAGCCACTTGTTGCACGCCACCAGGTTGTTTCCTAGTGGCAGGATTCTCTGGTCCTGCCACTGTCAATGGAAATTCCCAGTGACATCACCCTATGCTGACAGGAAACCCACAGGCAGGGTTGCGCTGCCAACAAGGCCAGGGAAGCCCATTGACATGAATGGCCAGAGAATTCCGGCTAATATTTCTCACAATCCCAATGTCACAAATCAGTACATCATCAAATACTGTAATTCATTCAAACACCTCAAAACTGCGCAAATTCTATTGTCCCTTTCTCCACAACCTACAATTTATGAAACCCCATCATGGCTTCATCTGCACAATATTTTGCAATTTAGCTCACCATGCCTCTTACATCAACCTGCCCCTCAGGTCAACTTAAACCGTGACGACCTGCCATGGCACATAAATTGCTGTGGTACTGTTGGATGACTTCGATCCCTTGTGAAATCCACAGCAAAGTGTTTTGTGCCCTTAGAAACAAAAAACAAATTAAACAGTTGCTGTTATGCTGTGAAGTGGTTCAACTTCCCCATAGACTTGATCAAATTTTGATTTTCATTTTGCTTTGTAGCATTGCCTGAAGTGATGGGGCCAACAGTGGAGTTTTTAGAATAGGCCATCTCCATTTGTTCAGTTCCCCATGAGCTCTTAAATTTTGTGCTGGTACCTCGACAACTGTCAAAAAACATATTTATCCAATGGTTGGAATTATTATGTATTTATTACTGTAAAATGTTACAAGGGTACATTTATGTCGGGCACTCAGCAAGATCTTGCAGCACTTACGCTCAGCGCAGTATCATGATTGAGCTGATGCATTGAACCGTTCAAGGACATCAGAAGTCACCATGTCGGAATAAAAGATCCTCATATTCACTGTCAAATTCGGGTCACATTTTCCCCAAATGTAGCGGTAACATTGACTGCGATTCTTCCATTGCAAACCGCTAATTTTCTGGAAGGTCATGGTGGGACACACACATCTGCATCCTTGAATGGGGATTTGCACATGCGTCAGGAACGCGTGCACATCTCCCAGAGCTGGCAAACAGTTGCCAGCCAGACCACGCTGGAAACCAGCAGCAAGACAAGTGAGTGAGTTAAATCTTTCCTGAATATATTTTAAATTTGCACTCATGAATTCATTATCGGGACTTTTCAGGTCCTGATTGAATATCCAACCCCACCAGGAGTACTTCATTCTGGCAGGGTTGAGATTAGCTCCCCACTTCGAGAACCAGCAGGAGACTCTGTTAGAATGAAGGAGGCACAATCACGCTCCTAGGGGTGAGGCAGCAGTGCCTGGGGGCACTTTAGCACTGCCCATCAGATACTGGGCAATGTCAAGGGGCAGGATCTAGGAGCAGGACCCCCTCTGTCAACCTGCAGACAGGATTGTTCTGGGATGGAGGGAGGGTAGCAATTGGAGGGAAAGGTCTGGCGGAGGGATGGGATCTGCCTCTGGGAGATGCAGGGGGAAGTCACCACTGCTGGATGGTGGGGCCTGGACACCAGGTCCTCCAAGACCGGATTGGGGGGGGGGGGCATCAGGTCTGGCCTGGGAATTGCTGTGGGAGCCATGATCAGGCCATGGGGAGGCTGGAGGAGAGGCAACATAGTGGTGGTTCCAGGCTGGCCAGCAAAATGGAAGGTTGACTGTTTGGGGCACTACACATGTGCAGAGCTTCAGAACTGTCAAACTCCGGCACAAAAAGGCCCTGCCCCATGGGGTTTTTAATGATAGTCACATCTGGGACCTCTTCAATGCACAGACATCGGAGATTGAGGTAAGAAAATGAACTGTCAGAAAAGTCTGGATTTAGAACAGTTTTCCCAGCAATTCAACAGTTTTGGGAGAATCACCCCTATTATTTCTATTTATGTCATAGAGTAAAACCTGCCTTTTAATTTCCTATTTCTTCCCTCAACTCCAATAATAAACAGCAATAGTTTACATTCCGGTCATTTCACAACTATGATTTTGAGATTTTCTGGTCAGCATTTTGGAGTTAGTACCAAAATAAGACAGGAAGAAAAGTACGGGCTACAGGAAGAGAAGTATTTTAGCAAGATCTATATTAGAAATAGAGCAATTTCATAAAACCATAATGTTACACTTGGCTAGGTCAGGATCACATTAACACACCTCCCTAATTCCAGACAGTTTTCTGTGCCGCAAAAACATGGCGTACAAAAACCTCAAGAGACTAAAAATAAATTGATTTTCTTGTACCAAAAGAATCATTTAAATCTTAGCACTTTGTTTTCAATCAAACTTCCATTTACAAAGAAAGGCAAAGAAAAGTATCTTAGCTCCCATTTGCAATCGGGAATGCTTCACCTTGTTGCTAGGATTTCCAGTAAATAACAATTTGTGAAGAGGGTTTAAAATGTGAACAAAAGACTTAAGTGACATTGTTCAACTAAACAACAACATTATCAGAGTAATTGGCTGCTGTGATAATTGTGGTTAATACCCTATTCACACCTGTGGCCAGTAATGGAATGTGGCCTGACTCCATCCAGATAGCTCGGTCAGCAGATCAGAAAGAATTTAACAAATTTTCATCTTGGAACTTACAAAATTGTAAAATTAATCAAGGATTCCCAGAATAGAAAAACTAATCACGAGAAGTGATCCTGAGGAAATATGAAACACCTTCAACATATAAATGCTACAAAGTGACAAAGAGCGACTGGAAGTGCTCCCTGCGCACCAAGACTTTTTAAAATCATCCTCTACATATTTTAAACTCTTAGTAATAAAAATCTTTCAGTGACAGATGGGCAAGATTAAATTAAATATATATTAAGATAAGCAGTTTGGCACCAATAGATCTACTGGTGAATCTAATAGGATCACTGCTGTTGGAGATGCGGCTGAGCATTAGACTGAGCAGATTCAAGTGGTATCAACTGTTCATTGTCCAATTTAAATTTTCTCATCAGAGGTGGCTAGATAACCTGGCGACAGAAGCGCTCTTAACTTATTTGCATATAGAATGATGACCCATGAGGAGAGACTATCAAAAGATGTCATTGCCGGGCACGGAAAATTCACAGTTTAAAGAAAGTAACAATACTTTCAGATGTGCAAGGTTACTAAGAGCAGAGGTTACAGCTCAGGTCAGTTTGCAACAGGAATCAGGGCACTGGGTCCATGTGAAACACAGTCGGATGCTACTTTGAGAATCTAGTAAGTTTGAAATGAAATATGTATCTTGTGATGTTCCCTAACAAACAGGAAGGTATGCAGTTGCCACAAACTGCAAGTTTGTGCATTTGCTTTAAAGTGGATGAAATTCTTGCAAAAACTGTGCAGTAATATAAAAGGCCAAACACTGTTGCAAAATGAGGAACTAGCATTCCATCAAAATATAAGGAAAATAAAGAACTAGCTATAAAGTAAAGATTGCTTTTAATCACTATCCGAGTCCACAAGGAAAATGACTAAATGCGCATAACACAAGTGTAATACTTTTTTATGCTCTTCTGCCAATAGCTTTTTTTAAAAAAGTAGACTGGAGCTCTACATGTAACTGAAAAGTGAATTATTAAGAAGACACTGAGTAATAAGCAGTTATCACAATCTGTGCAGCAGCTAGTAAAATTAGATTATAATTGGTAACTATCAACTCCTATCAATGTAGTATGATTACACAAGTAGATTAGCACTCTGACAATAGGTCACTCCAGCAGTCTCTTATGTCCTCTGAAGTAATCTCGTGTAAACAATCAAAACAAGGGTACGCAGTGAACGTGATTTTATAAGCACTGTCCACATGCTGCAACAAATAATATTAAAACTTAAACAGCTGTTACCCACAAGCATCACCTATAAAAACAAACAATGGTACATTCTCACACGCTACAAAAATTGGAATGTGCCATCCACTGGTACAGCAGCTCTTTGATACTGTGAGGATTGTTTCACCAGGATTCAAATTGATTCCAATAACCAGAAGTGTAGGGTTAAATATTTCTGCATCACTACTCAGCATTTTTTTAAATTCAGTCATGTGGATCAATCTCTCAAGAGAGAGAACTGAAATACCAACAATGGAGGTGTTGTGTCCTCAGGGTGTTTAATGGGTTAATTTCCCAAGTGTAGAATAATTAGATGTGTTTACCCTAGAAGGGAAGCAAAACCCAATAATTCACTATTACTCATACCAAATTGTTCTACTTTTACATATCTATTTATATTTCAATTTAGAAAAAGCATGCACAATGCTTTAGTATGTCAAGAGCTAAAAGAACAGCAACAAATGTGCAAAGTATTTACGAGAAAAATGTTACACTGTCCTTTCACTGATAATATTCCAAAGGTGCATCTGCTACTTTATTTTATTAAACTACATTCAGTTTGCAGAACAATATTGCAGATCCACACGGCAATGAGGTTTCAAGATTCATCCTACTGCTATTGTTCTTGCAATATTAATGTAAGCTATAATAAACAGGGGAAATAAATTATATTTTCTCACAGGCAACCATAACTATAAAAAATAATATAAAAGATCATTCAACAGTGACAGGTCAGCTCACCTGACTGTTGATATCAGCTTTTTGTTGAAGCAACATGTCAACCAAGTCTTTATGTCCTCGGTCACATGCCCAATGTAGTAGGGCTCTTCCCTATCAAAGAACAAAACAACACACAGATATTTAGTATAAATAGGCACCCATTTATCAAATCTGCACTTAGTCATAATTCCAAAATAAAAACCAAAGTCTTAACATAAAATGCATTAATCTGAATTTTGAAAAGTACTAGGTTTGCAAAGGTCCATTCCCAAAATCTTTGACATTTAGTGCCATTTATCCCTCTGTAATTGTCCACATGGCTTTGGATTTCATAGGTAGAACATAGCCTTGCTGATCAGAAAGCTGGTAGGAACATCCATAGTTTTAGACAGCACAATGCCCCAGGAGTGCTATGGTTCAGGTCAGAAATTCGAAAATGCATAATGGAGCCTGCCTGGATCACATGTTTTGCCTCGTGAATTTGGCTGGGATAAGCATGATATGTTCCACTTCAGATATGATTCAAATAACCCACTGGGGAGCTTTTACCAAACAAAGTTTATTTTAAAATATAGTTAATATATATGGTCAAAAAATTTGCAAGAATTTTTGTCAATTACAAACAAGAAACAGAACAACCACTATAATGTATAACTCTTAACAAATATAAGTAATGTGTTTCAATTAAACCAATCCCATAGATAAAAGACTCTTTTTCACAGGTTTAACACAACACAGTAATGCTCATGTAATACTGGACTTGGGTCCTTTGGACAAAGTCTGCAGTTCTCTGGATACAATCAGAACAGTTTGAAGTCAGTATAGCTTCCCAAAACACCAGGGCTCTAGATAAGTCATCAACAGCAGATCAACCACCCCTCCACCAACACAGATGATCAGCAGAATTTCCAAAACCAGAAAGAGAAAGAGACTTCAGCGTCATGCCCTTTCTAAAGCTAAAATCAAACCTGCAGCTCCAAACTGAAATTGAAAACAAAACTCCAAATACCTGACTTGCCAAACAGTTTTTCTCCTAACAATGCAAATTCATAAACATCCCAGTAAAAATAAACAAACCCCATTCAAACAGCAATAACAAGACTGTCATAGGCAGCCTGACAACAATGAGAAAAACAAACTGAAAAAGTTTACAACTGCAGAGTACTTGATGAAAGAAAATGCTTCTTAAAAGGTACATTAACATTACAGGAGTCAATACACATTGTGCACAAAATTGATGAGCCTATTAATCAAAAACTGAACCCTGCAACTTCAAATATGTCTTTTTAAAAAAACATTCATACAGTTGACAGCAGCCTTATTAGTTTTATGCAAAGTTTCTTGAACTGTAACAGAATTGTCACTAATATATTGAGCAGGTAAGAAGAATAGTAATCTTTGTTTCTTCAGAAGGAATTCTTCAAAAATGCAGCTAATGAAACAACAAAAGTTGCTTCAACTTACAAATCAAAGAAAGAGTTTAATAAAGAAACATCATTACTTCAAATGTGGGGCCTCATCCTGGGCCAAGCTAAGTTTTTCACAATTCTACATAATTTTTTATTTATGGTGAATCAGTTGGTCAGCTGACTATTACATCACTCTGTGATTAGTTCCATGTTCTACTGGGTCAGCTGACCCTTATATCTTGTTTCCACTGGTCACAGTACATCCAATACAAATTTGTCACTGGTTGCATTCCAACAATCTTGTCAAAGTTGGAAACAGAGAAACATTTGGGTAGATTATTTGATGAATTGTTGCTTTAGTACAGGTTAACTCCACTTCGGAGTAGGTTCCCTCTGCAGATCATGCCGATAATTTCAGGATCAAAGTGCAACAGTGTTAACGTGCAGCATCTGTTAACACGTTACATGGGTTGAAGGTACGACACTTTTTCATGGTATGAAAAGGCGATTACACCATCTATCATCAGAATCAAGAATCTCAGCAACACTGCCATACAGAGATGTTAAGGAGAGCACAGGCATTTTCAGACAAAAAAGAACATCAATCCAAAATATGTCTCTTAGTGTCTGGTATCAAAAGTATCAGTATACTCAGGCAGCCAAATAAGGATAGCCATAGACCACGCAATCAAAGAAATGAACAAAAATTAAAATAGGGTACGTTACTCAGAAACAAATGATCTGGAAAGAGATCCAGGTTTAGTCAAAGAATATTGCAGAGGTAGAGTCAGAAATAACTGAATTGATCTGGGGGATATCTGAAAGCAAATAAAGTTCAATTCATTACATCCCCAAGGTACTCTCAAAACATGTCAAGCCAATAAATTACTTCTGAACAGTCACTGCTATTGTTATGTCGGACAAATGCAAGCTCTATCAACCTATTCCTAGTCATCAGCAAAGAGATGGAAGGAAGCGTGAATGATGCTACCAAGTGGCACTTTGCCACACGCAGTCCTGCCAACCATGGCAAGGTCAAAAAGACATTACAGGCTAAAAGATGAAGACGTGTAAAATTACCGGCACCAATGCATCCCTCCTCAGTGAGCTCAATGCATTCAATGCCCATTCTGAGCAAGAGGTTAGCAAGAGCACGCCATCTACCATGGAAACCGTGGACGAACTGTATTAGATGTCCCCACTGCAGACATCAGAACAGCCTTCTTGAAAGTTAACCCACAGAAAACAACTGCACAGACCAGTGTCAGCATATTCGGAGACACCTTCAATCTCTCTTTATGACAATATGAGATGCCTATCTGCTTCAAAAAGACAACCACGATCTCAGTACCAAAGAAAAGCCAGGCAGTGCGCCTTAATGACTATCGTCCAGTGGCTCTGGCATCCATTATTATGAAGTGCTCTGAAAAGGTCAGTCATGGCACAAATCAATTCCAGCTTCCAGGACTGCCTGGATCCATTACAGTTCGCCTATTGCCTCAACAGGTCCACAGCAGGTGCCATTTTCTAATCCTACAATTAAACCTGGAACACTTAAATAACAAAGACACCTATGTCAGATTCCTTTTTACCAACTGCAACTCAGCCTCCAATACCATTATTCTTATGAATGTCATCTCCAACTCCATGGTCTGGGGACAGCATCTCCCTCTGCAATTAGTTCCTGAAGTTCCTAACCCAACCTTAATCAGTAAGGATAGGCAACAACATCTTCTTCGTGATCATTCTCAAAACTGATGCCCCACAAGGCTGTCCCTTCAGCATCATACTATATTCCTTATACACCTAAAGCTGTGGCCAAAATCCTCTCTAAGTTTGCTGATCATACCATCCCAATGGGTTGAATTTCAAACATTGATGAGACAGAAGTACAGGAAAAAGATAAGAGAATCTAGTGTATTAGTACAACAACAATATTCTCTTCCTCAATATCAACAAAACAAAGGAGATAATAATTAATTTCAGGAAGCATAGTAGAAAAGGTCGAGAGCTTCAAGTTTTTAGGTTCCAATTCACCAACAACTTGTCCAGGTCCTTCCATATTGATGCTATAGTTAAGAAAGCCCATCAACACTTCTTTCTCAGGAGACCAAGGAAATTTGGCATGTCTACTATGACACTCACCAACCTTTACAAATGCACCATAGAAAGCATTCTTTGTGTTTGTATCATAGCTTGCTATGGCTCCTGCTCTGTCTAAGACCACAAGAAACTACAAGCATCATGAACTAAGCCCAATCTCTCTCTCATGGAATTCCTACAGTGCAGAAAGAAGCCCATTGACTCAAATCACCTCAATGGGCAATTTGACAACTGTCATACGTACCGCTGCCTTGGTAAAGTAGCCAATATAATTAAGGACCCCACACATCCTGAACATACTCTCTTCCACCTTTTTTCCATCAGGAAAAAGATACAAAGAGAGACATGTAGCAGCCAATTCAAGAACAGCTTCTTCACTGCTGTCATCAGACTTTTGAATGGACTTCCCTCACATTAAGTTCATCTTTATCTACACTTTAGCTGTGACTGTTATACTGTATTCTGCACACACACATTCTTTCCCTACGTATGATACACTTTGTTGGCATATCACATAAGAAACAATACTTTTCACTCTATACTAATCCGTGACTATAATAAATCAAATCAAATTAAATTAAATCAATTTGAGTACCACCAGAATCATTCAGCTCCAAAATAGCCTTGTTTCAAAAATAGTCAAAAAGCTGAATTCCAGAGGTGAAATGAGGAGTGACTTTCCTTGACATCAAGGCAGTATTTGACCATAGTCCATCAATAAGGTTTTCATGTTGTTTTCATATTTAACTTTGTCTGTACAATACAACATTTAGAAAATAACATTTCCTCCTGTCCTGTCATGCAAATTCCAATTTATGAAGAAAATGAAGCTAGATAAGTAGGCTAGAACTAGGGACCAAGAAATGTGGGATCAAGAAATGTGGGAAAGGATCAGCTTTCAAAGGAAAAAGGAATGAAACATTGGAAGGGACATCAGCAACTAGTTACATTTTAGTTATGCAGCAAAGGACAAAGTTAGTCAAATCCATAGTAATGGTGGTGGTTCTGGTTAGGTTCGAAAGGACAAAACAATTAAGATTAACAAATCAGGAAGCAAAAAACAAGACAGATTATTGGAACTGGACTCAGACATAGCAGCCACTTCACCCAGTACATAAGAGACCATGTTTGACTTTCTCCATGGAACTGATAAACTGCATCCACAAAAATCTGATAGTTTAGGGCCTTCTAATTTTTTTGACTAGTTCAGTTGGGCTATTTTAATTTTGCAAAAGCATGCAATTCTGGTTGTTGTGAAATGGTCTTTGAATGCTGATTTTGTCAGTTAATTGTGCATAATTATCTTAGCTTGAATTCCTATTGAGATGCATCCAAATTCATCTGTCATTCATTGACAAAGCATCGTAGTCAGGACATCCTCCTGCCTAAACAAAAGTCAAGCAACCTGTACAAATCAAAACACAAGTTAATACTATACAGGGTGCAAGCATAAATATAGGTTTGTGATAAGGAAGGGTTAATCCCTCATTGGAGATCACATGTCATATTTGTTTAAGGTTAACACAATTTCAATACCACAGCATGATGCAAATCCAAGCAGTTGCTGAAATTACATCAGTCAAAGAGTGAAAGAGTTGTTATGCTTGAAAAGACAGATATTTGATCGGTGTTTTCAAATGAACCCTGCTGAATTCTGCATGTCTCAATCCATGAATGTGTAAAGACTTCAGTTGTTCAAGTGTGTGACAAATTTTATTCTTTTTTTGAAAGAAAGGTTGGAGAGCACGAGGGAGAAGAATCTTGCATACTGGCCGTTTTAGCTTGCTGTGGTATGTTACAACAGGATGCTGCCCTCTACTGCTCAACCTGATTCAGGAAATAGCCTAAAATGTTCTCCGTTCATCAAATCTCACAATTAAATTCTGAGAGAATCACATACATAACTTACCATAAATAATACTGTGAAACAACAAAATTTTTGTGTGACTTTCAACTATGGTCTTATTATGCAAACCAATGCAAACAGCATTTTAGCATTGATGTTAAAAGGCTGTTGCAGTTGGACAGGCTCCATTGTTGACAAGTAGGAAAGCAGTGGTACACTGTACACACATTCAAAAATTTCTGTTGGGATTCAGCAACACTTGATAGTAGAAATTGAGTATTTGACAGTGGCATATTGACTAATACACTAATCCTTCATGGAAAAGGATTTGGAATTTAAAATATTTTCTTTTCACAGCATGGACTCAGTTGGGTTAAAGGACTGGTGAACAGCTTTAAAACTTATTCTGTATTTTGCTGCAAAGCTCGATTTTACTCTTATATGGCCAAGCACGTGCATAAGAGAATCCATATACGAGTGATTTGCTTCATTGGCCATCAAGTAAGAACAATGTTCAGATGAAAACCATTTGCATTTTTTTTAAACAAAACCAGCAAAATAATTTTAATTTAAAAAATAACTGCAATTTGCAAATCACTTATTTGATTACCCAAATCAACTGTAATAAACTCAAAACAAAAAAACTCTGATTCTGTTTAAATCAGGAAGCAGTTGAGAACACCAAACTTGGATTGAATCAAAGTTCATCTGCAACTATATTTCAGCTCATTTTTTTTAAAATGCCTCAATGGACTTTTCCTTCCAGGTACTACTATTAGAGAAAGGCCAGTCTCAGTAGAACATGAGGATCGTGACTGTGACCATTCTAGTCAGCCACTTGTAGCCTGCAAGATGCATTCCTGGTGGCATCACAAGTCACACTGCATCTGTTGAATGGATCGTTAACTTCAACATTGAACTACAAAGGTTTTCTTAGCCAGACAAATAATGAAAGGTGTTAGTGCAAAACTAGATTTGACCTTTCTATATTTATACCTGTATTCATTACCAGGGGAAAATGTACCTTATTGTGGCTAAATATAGAAACAAACTTGTTATACGACAGATACATGTTATAGAATCAGAGAATCCCTACAGTGCCAAAGAGGCCATTGGGCCCAACAAGTTTACACTAACTTTCTAACAGAGTATCTTACCCAAGTCCTCTCCCCCACCTTATCTTCTTAACCTCACACATTACCCATGGCTAATCCATCTAACCAACATGTCTTTGGACACTAAGGGGTAATTTAGTGTGGCCAATCCACCTAACCTGCACATCTTTGGATTGATTTCTACAAAGTAAATAAATCATTGAGAATATTAATATTTTATTAATATTTTATATTTATATTTTAGCAAAATAGGTAAAATGCATCAATGATTTGTCCAATGTAACCAATGAAGCAAAGTCTTTGTCACTGAAGAACATACCTCCTCATCCTTCAGATTAACATCCACATTCTTGGATACAAGAGCCTTTAAAATATGATCAATGTTGTTCTCTCTACAATGATCAAATATAGTCTTATCTTCTTCCCTGTAAAAGATGAAAATATTTTCATTCAGGTTTAAAGGAAGATCAAGGAAAAAATCCAAAATGGATAGCAAAATGTTAACACATCTCCTTCAACAGTCTAGTCAACGAGGGCATTAAACTCTCATTTTCCCCAAAATCATAATGAAAAAGAATCTTCATCGTACTTTCAGTCTCTGAGCATCATGAATATTCAACAAAAATTGAATTAAATGGGCTCACAAGATACTTACTAGTTTGACATCGGGTCAGTCCACATTGTCAATTCTGTGAACTAACAAAGGAGAGCTGTGCTATCCAGCATGTCATTTTTGAAATGGGAAGTTAAAACTAAGGCTCACCTACCTCTTCTGATGAACATTAAAGATCTTATAGCACAACTTGAAGAAATTTATATTTTCCTTCCAAATTAACAGTCCTTCCTTAACAACTTGCCATCAAAGAAAATGAACTACTGATTTACAGTGTCGTTTGTGCAACCTTGCAAATCCAGAACCGCTGCTATTCTTGTCTTATCTGTACTTCTAAAAGGACATTTGACCAAGTTCTATATAATTTTTTTTTTTAATTACTCATTTGGTCTCAAAATGAAGCTTTGATCAGTGGATTACTGGACCTTCTTCTCTATGGGTTATCAATATTTAAGACACTGGGGGCAATCTTACCAGAATTTGTCGAAGTGTCAAACTCACTGAGAAAACTGGTGTGTAACTCTCGAGTTGCACAAATCAGTTTTCTCTCCAGATTTTGTGCCTCTCCAAAGCAAAAAAAATAAGTGGGCCTGGGTTATGCCATACTCTGGCAGGATGGGGACTCTTAGAGCCAGCAATAGGCTCCATAGAGATTGGGGCATCATCTTCAAAGAGTGTCCCAATCAGAAATAAAAATAAGCTTCCCCACCCTTGATATTTCCCCAACACTACCCCCCCCACCCCATCCCCAATTATCACTGGCACCTCAACCCCTCACTGACTGACCTCCATCCCCTACCCCTCACAATACTACACGTAAATGAACCCCCCCTACCCCCCATTCTTCATGGGTCTCCCAAAAGGACACTTCCTTGGCGCTGTCCCCACAAACTGTGCCAAAGGCAGTGCCAGGGAGCATTTCCAGTGCTCTGCTGGGTCATGACCTTTTCCCCCCAAGGGCTATACTTACTTCTGCAAGTCCAGAAGAATTCCCTTGATAGGTTTACATCTGGGCAAACCTGTAGTGAACCTCACCAATATATGAATATTTAGTAAGGACGAGGGTTAAAATTAACATGCATTGTGGGATGGTCCAGTTGGATAATGTGTCCTGGAGCCTTGAGGGTATTTTGGACCATTTAATGGAGAAATTTTGGGCTGCATTTTAATGCCCCCAGCAGGTACGTTTCCAGCAATGAGGTACTTATTACCCAAAAGTGAAAAATGACCGGAAGTGCACTGTCTGAAAAGCAATGATCAGGAGCTGTCACATTTATTTTTTTTACTTTTTTTCTACCTAATTTCTCCAGGAAAGCAAAAAACCAACAAGTTTAAGTTATAATTTGTTAGCCATTTCAGTGGGCATTAAATGTCAATCATATAATGTATGACTGGAGTCATGTGTAAACCAGGCTGGGGAGGACCAGCAGCTTTCCTTCCCTGAAGGACAAAAGTGCCTGCGACAATCCGGCAATTTTCTTGGTCAATCTTTTTCTAGACTAGCAAAGTTGTTGTGATGGGAGACTTCAATTTCCCAAACATTGACTGGAATATCCCAAGGGTAAGGGGTTTGGATGGGGAGGAGTTTGTTAGGTGTGTTCAGGAGGGTTTCCTGACACAGCACGTGAACAAGCCTATGAGAGGAGAGGCTGTACTGGACCTCATGCTAGCTAATGAACCAGGACAGGTGATGGATCTCTCGGTAGGAGAGCATCTTGGGGACGGAGATCATAATTCTATCTCCTTCACCCTTGCATTGGAAAAGGATAGGATCAGGCAGGCTAGGAAGGTGTTTGTCTGGAATAAGGGGAAATATGAAGACATCAGGCAGATGTTGGGGCGAAT
The DNA here is from genome assembly GCA_024679065.1 of Sphyrna mokarran. NCBI lineage: Eukaryota > Metazoa > Chordata > Chondrichthyes > Carcharhiniformes > Carcharhinidae > Sphyrna > Sphyrna mokarran. The sequence goes on along the minus strand of JAGIQG010000009.1, from coordinate 71,196,721 downwards.
AAACTGGAAGGAGGTGTTCTTGGGGAAAAGCACAGAAGGAAGGTGGCAGATATTCAAGGAATGCTTGTCTGGAGCTTTGCACGACAACGTTCCGGTGAGACAAGGAGGTTTTGGTAGGACGCGGGAACCGTGGTGCACGAAGGCTGTGGTGAACATAGTCAGGAAGAAAAGAAAGGTGTATAAAAGGTTCAAAGAGCCAGGAGATGTTGGGGATCTAGAGAAGTATAAGGCTTATAGAAGAGAGCTTAAAAAGGAAATTAGGAGAGCCAGAAGGGGTCATGAGAAGGCCTTGGCTGGTAGGATTAAGGAGAATCCCAAGGCCTTCTACAAATATGTGAAAAGTAAAAGGATGAGAAGAGAAGGGATAGGACCTATAAAAGGTGAAGGGGGAAAAGTCTGTATGGAACCGGAAGAAATGGCAGAGGTGCTTAATGAGTACTTTGCCTCAGTATTCACGGTGGAAAGTGATCTGGGAGGATGCACTACAAGTTTGCGGCAGACTGAAAAGATTGAGTATGTAGATATTAAGGAAGCGGATGTGTTAGAACTTTTAAATGCTATCAAGATAGACAAGTCTCCGGGACCAGATGGGATGTACCCCAGGTTATTGTGAGAGGTGAGGGATGTCATTGCAGAGCCCCTGGCGATGATCTTTGCGTCATCGATGGAGACGGGAGAGGTTCCGGAGGATTGGAGGATTGCGGATGTGGTCCCTATTTTCAAGAAAGGGAACAGGGATAGTCCTGGAAATTACCGACCGGTGAGTCTGACCTCAGTGGTTGGTAAGCTGATGGAGAGGCTTCTGAGGGACAAGATTTACGAGCATTTGGAGAAGTTTAGGTTGATTAGAAATAGTCAGCATGGTTTTGTAAAAGGCAGGTCGTGCCTTACGAGCTTAATTGAGTTCTTCGAAAATGTGACTGAACACATTGACGAAGGAAGAGCAGTGGACGTGGTGTACATGGACTTCAGCAAGGCATTTGACAAGGTCCCACATGCAAGACTTCTTGAGAAGGTGAGAGGCCATGGGATCCAAGGGGCTTTGGCCTTGTGGATCCAGAACTGGCTTGCCTGCAGAAGGCAGAGGGTGGTTGTGGATGGCTCTTTTTCTGCATGGAGGTCGGTCACCAGTGGAGTGCCCCAGGGATCTGTTCTAGGACCCTTGCTGTTTGTCATTTTCATAAATGACCTGGATGAGGAAGTGGAGGGATGGGTGAGTAAGTTCGCCGATGACACGAAGGTCGGTGGTGTTGTGGATGGTCTGGAGGGATGTCAGAAGTTGCAGCATGACATCGACAGGATGCAAGACTGGGCGGAGAAGTGGCAGATGGACTTCAACGCGGATAAATGTGTTGTGGTCCATTTTGGCAGATCCAACGGGATGAATGAGTACACTATCAAAGGTAGGAGTCTTAGCTGTGTGGAAGAGCAGAGGGATCTTGGGGTCCGGGTCCATAAGACTCTCAAATCGGCCTCCCAGGTGGAGGATGTGGTTAAGAAAGCTTACGGTGTACTGGCCTTCATTCATCGAGGGATTGAGTTCAGGAGTCAGGAGGTAATGCTGCAGCTTTATAGGACCCTTGTCAGACCACACTTGGAGTACTGTGCGCAGTTCTGGTCGCCTCACTATAGGAAGGACGTGGAAGCTATTGAAAGGGTGCAGAGGAGATTTACAAGGATGTTGCCTGGATTGGGAGGCATGCCTTATGAAGACAGGTTGAGGGAGCTGGGACTGTTCTCCCTGGAGAGACGAAGGTTGAGAGGCGACCTGATAGAGGTTTACAAGATGTTGAGAGGAATAGATAGGGTGGACTCTCAGAGACTATTTCCCAGGGCTGAAATGGTCGCGACGAGAGGGCACAGATTTAAGGTGCAGGGAAACAAGTACAGAGGGGATGCTAGGGGAAAGTTTTTCACTCAGAGGGTGGTGAGTGAATGGAATCGGCTGCCGTCGGTGGTGGTCGAGGCGAACTCGCTGAGGTCTTTTAAAAGACTTCTGGATGAGTATATGGGATCCAATGGGATTGGGGGTTATAGATAGGTCTATGGCTGGGTAGGTTTTGATGTGTTCGGCACAACTTGTGGGCCAAAGGGCCTGTTTGTGCTGTAGTGTTCTATGTTCTATGTAACAAGTTCCTAGATTTATTGGTTCATATTTCAAGACTTGGCATGGTGATGATCTGAACACTGTCAGGGTTATTGAAGTACTGTCATATCCTTGAGGTATCTGCACCACATAGCAGACTGCCTTCACAGTAATATTTTGATGTGCCACTTTACATTTCAGTTCAGTTGCCTATAAACTAATACTGTTTTATAATGACGTCAAGTAATCTACTGATTATTGGGGGTGAGTGAAGCGACATAAAGGGAGAGAAATGGCTTCTCAAAGATTTGGAAAAGCTTACCATTAATCTGCTACAGTATGGTCTATTGAGGAAATTAAATAAATCCCACATATCGCTTTTAAGTTTCAGTCTTAATTGCAACTAATCCATAGATTGGCATAAAGGATGTAATTTGACTGCACTATTAGCAGTTTGCTGCATGTAGCTTTTTCAAGTGCCCTTTTTCCTATATGTGTTCTACCTCACTGTCGCACACTTCACAGTATATCACACAATTGATTTCCTATAAAATTCCTTTCCAAAAGGCAAATTACATTGCGCATGAATTACTCCATTTAGTGCTACACTGCAATAACTTGTTATGTTTCACTATTAATATACGAATGCTATATTGTCAAAACAATTTGAACGCTGATCCTATATTGTTGCAGGGTTACACAGACTTTGGAAAGCAACATATAACTAAATAGAACAAGTTCCTGCAATTGTACACACCCAGCATTGCATCACTGGGAAAATATAGTAAAGAAAAGATCCATCAATGTTATAATGAATTACTGGCATAAACAAGAAACTCAACCTTCTACTAACATGATGCTGTTGAAACATGACACTTGAACGGAGCATGTTCAGGAGTGAGTCCAAGTGGGATTCCTGCAACAGTTATTGTTTATATTGAGATGCCCTCTGGGAGAAATTTTCACTTAATCTATAATTATCTTTACGCTTTAATCACTTCCCTACTTCAGAGGGTGTGATGCTCAAGCTGCAAGAATGCTCATTAACTCAGCACATCTCTTCTCCCTTGTCACCGTTACTGTTTAATTGCAACGTGCGACTATTATCTATTGCAGCAACTGTGATTTTTTTTCATAATAAAGGGGGGGGGGGTTGTCTCTGAGGCATCAGTCACAGCCGATTCACAGCTTTTTAATTATTTTGTGGCCAGACGCTTCTTGCAAGTTGAATAAATTGGTAACTGAGTTTATTCCCTTTTGCACCCAGATGTCAAGTCCTGGGAAGAGGGAGGAGGAGCTGGGTGGCACAGTGGTGTTCGACATTTTGTATAATCTATGAATAGCCCTCGACCCCAACAATAAATCAGGATTATCTGCCAAAACAGTTCATCTGTCTGCCCGAGTGACTAATCAGCCCATCAGCAAAACTCAATGGGCATTAGTCACGAGTGATCCCAGAGCCCAGCTGTCTGCAGGTGTTAGTGGTAAAATAGTAGGGTGTTCAGGTAAGTTCAAAGGTAAGTCAGCACTCATGAGGTTTGGTGGAAAGATTAAAGGATTGGGAAGTTAAATCTTTGCCCTTTTTCACTTCCATAGCTTCATCAGGGTTCTAAGCATACTTAATGTATAAATTAGGGGAATGAATATAGGGGTGGAGGCAGCATTCTTTTCTATGTTTTTATATGATATCTATAACCATGAAAAAGGAATATATTTTACTTTTATTGTTCCTTCATCGGATGTGGGCATCACTGCCAACGGAAATTTGCTCTCCATCCCTAAATCCTTGAACTGTATAGCTTTTCACACTTCAGAGAGATGTTACAAATCAACCATGCTGTGCGACACACTGACACAGTGATTAGCACGGCTGTCGCAGAGACCCAGGTTCAATTCCATCCTTGGGTTATTTTCTGTATGGAGTTTGCACATTTTCCCCATGTCTGCATGGGTTTCCCCAGGTGTTCTGGTTTCCTTCCATACTCCAAAAATGTGTGAGTTAGGTTAAATGGTCATGCTAAATTGCCCCTTAGTATCAGGAGGATTAGCAGCATAAGTATGTGTGGTTACAGGGATAGGGCTTAGGTAGGATTGTTGTCAGAGCAGACTCAATAAGCCAAATGGCTTCTTTCTGCACTGCGCAGTAGGGATTCTATAATTTGAAGTCATATGCAAGTCAGACCTGGTAAAGATGCAGATTTCCTTCCCTAAAGGAATTGGTGAAACAGATGAGTTATTACATCAATTGATTATAGTTTCATAATCAGTATTTCTGAGATGAGCTTCATATTCCAATTTATTAATTGAATTTAAATTCCATCAGCTGCTGCCTGGGCCTCTGATTACTAGCCCAGTGGCATTACCGCTATGTCATCATCTCTTCACATTCCCACCGCTCCTCCCCCCCGCCCCGCAGCATAACATCTAACAGGTACGATATGCAAAGTACAATAAGCACAGCTCCCATCTAATGGTTTAATGAAAAAGATACTTTTTAGCTATCTCTTGTGAAGACTAAGTAATCTAAATCACTCACACTATTGGAGTCATTATTGGATAGTGATAAAAATGTCAGTTTCCACACTACAAAAAGCATCCTTTTTTTAAGCTCATCTAGAAGGATTTCTGTAGCGTCAGAGTCCTTCCTCGTATCTAGTACTTTGATTTTCACACCACAGCCAATTAAACATCGATTTGTTAGCAAAGCCCTCTTTCACTCATAAAGCTGGTTCTTAGAATACAATGATTACCTACTTCACATTTCTTGGTGCATTGTTGGCGGTATAGGATGCTTGGAGTTGGAACACATTCCAAATGAAAAATGTAACCATACAAAGAAAAAATTCAGTTAAGTGCTCTATCAAAGATAGATCTCTCAAAAGATGTGCAAGTTAGATTGATTGGCCACAGTAAATTTCCCCTTAGTGTCAGGGGGACAAGTAGGGTAAATACGTGGGGTTATGGGGTGGGGTAAAATTGTGGTCAGTGCAGACTCGATGGACGAAATGGCCTCCTTCTGTCCCGTAGGAATTTTATGATTAGTATACAGTTAAGGTTGTGTCATCCAATCAGTTTTTTGAAGAATGAAAAAGCCTAGAGGGTGAACGACAAGGAATCAGATGGCTTTAGGAATCACTATTTACCCATCTGCACCCCATCCATCCCAACCACCACCCCCTTTCTATTTACAAAATAAATGACCATCATTTACCCACACAACTGAAGGGTTAATTGTTCTTCATTCTCTGCAAACAAGTTTTTTAGTTCTCTATGCAATGTTAATACTGCACTGCTGGGAATGGAAGCACTATTCTACTTTCAGGTGACTGGGTCAAGCTTTCAGATCAGGAGTAAAAATCATGAAAAATATGATCTAGATAATCTCCGCCCCATCCAACTATCCCTTACCTACATCAGATGGTTTTACTACTTTGAGTAAAAATGCCAATTTGTGCTAATTTTGGACAATTTTGTAATGTACACACTCCCTCAGAATTAGAATTCCAAGAACATTTTGCATTACTTTTATCCCATTAGTCTAAGTTGGACTGTAGGCTAAGTTCTGGTAGGCAATTGATAAGTGTGCTAAACCATCTCTCTATCTAATTCCCCAAATAATACCATTTCAGAGTCTATGGTGACACTCTTTTTTACTCCTGCCGCCCAGATGGAGCAGCAAAGATTGATTCTTGCTATGTGGGGAATCACAAGTGCAAACATGTGCTCTGTCACCATGGCACAGTGCACTGGGAGCTCCAAAGCACTATACGATCAAATATTCATCAATTATTTCAGCTTCATTAAACAACATAAACAACATTTTTTAAACAACCCCTGTATTATTTTTCTCCGTAATTTTGAATATAAAAGCCCCTTCTGAAACAACTGAAGTTATTCTCTAATATTCTAGAAAATTTTTTAAATTTTTTGTATTTCAGCCTAGAAACTCCCAGTTTAAGCAATCTTCCACCTTGGAATACAATGATAATTGCATGAAGCACAATTCTTTTTTTAAATAGTGTTTGTATTCCTACTGCAAAGCTTTGGCTATAGCTCATTCTGTCCAGATTTAATTTGCCAGTAAAAGTACCCATTTTGTTGTGGATTTATTGAGGCGATCTGGGGTGGAGAAAGCTTCAGCTGAATAAAGATTAATTTGATGCAAAAAATAAAACTGAAACGCTGCTTTCCTCCTTCTTCCAAATAGCACACTAAGAAAAACCGAAGCTGACTTCCACACTTCAGCAACTAAAAAATAAAACTGCACTGCAAAGAGAAAGAAAAACAGTAACATTTGATTATTTTCTTGTTTAAATCCATACATTAACTTAGAAAAGCAGCGAAGCAGACCAATAGCTTCAAATTCAGCTTTGAAGTTAGGCCTTTTGATGGAAGAATCCAAGAAGATATGACTCAATAAAGTAGGAAACTGACTAGGCTTCATTTGGACTTGAATAAATCTTGAATGAAAAGCATTTCAGCAATAACCCTCTCAAACCCAAGGATCACAGGACAGTGATCAGGAGCAGGAAATAGTATTGTAGTGGGAATAACTGGACAATTCTTTTAAAGATCCAGCATTGACATGACAGATTGAGTGATTTCCTTCTGTGCTGTATATTTTTATGATTATACAATGCTAACTTCAGCTATTACCCAATTCAACATGCCATCACTGTTACTGCAAAGGAAAATTTTAATTCACAGAGAAGCAAAATAGGCAGCAGAGCATCAAAAAGAGACACACACTCATGCATGCTTAAAATTTAACTTGCAGCAAACATACACTACCATATCCTTCCACCCTCATCCCCATCCTCCACACATAGTTTATTGCAATGCAGGCTTATCTAAACTTTTGCTTTCAAACCAAAAGTAATTTGACCTAGAAGGGTTATGTGAAGTAGCCAGAAAACTAACAGTTCCAATTCTCAAAAAGATAAATCTAGCCCCAGAAACAGCATGTTCATCTGTGAACCAAAATCTCATACTACAACACAAGACCATCCCAACTAGCAGCAAATTTTTCATGCACTAAACTGGCTCACCATTATTGCTGCCCTGGTGGAAGATTAATCACTTTGGCATCATGTAGATTTAACCATTCTAAGCAATTAACAGTTACTTTTAAGCATCTTTAGGGGAAACAAGAGCAAATCAATACCAGAACAAACCTTAGTTATGATGAAGCATTACAGCACAGCATTAATTTGCCATTTTTTCTTTTAGATGCTTGCAAAGATGTTATTCATTTCAAATAATTTCCGATTCTTAAAATCCTAAAATAATTAAGGACAGACATTACTGTTGACCATGACAGAATGAACACAATGTGCTCATGTCTGTATTAAAATAAAGTCTTTAACATTTCTTAAAAGGCCTACAAGCCATACACCAAATGAATCGAGCGTTTAGATGCTATTACTGACAAGACAATCTTAACCCAGTCTTAACGTTTTTAATTGTGTCAAAAATGTTTAGACTCCTGTGGGCTCTTGGGACAAATGAAGGCTTGCCTTCAGCAACATTCTCATCAAATCCTATCACCTTCCCCCTCTCACCTCTTACACCAAATACAAAGAGTTCAGGGATGCACGTTTTCAAGGATGAGATCACCCGAACAGGCATCTTTTTCCTCCTGCTCTTCCATTTCCAACTTCTCCCACACTGTCCCATTCATTTTAATTCAGATTCCTTCTAAAACTACCTCCATTGTCTGATTCGCTTTAACTTAAGATTGTCCTAAACACTAAAGTTTATCTCCAATTTGTTCTTTGCCCTCTGAGGAATCCACCAAGTGCTCATTAATTTACTTTCCATCAATTCTTGATCCCTTCTGGACTTTACATTATCTGACATTATTAATGGTTTTGAAAGCAATAACCTCACCTCCAAAACTGCATTTACTGATTTGTTTAAAATATTGATGCACAACCCAGTGGCATTCTTCATTCCTCTCAAATTATTTAACATTTTTAACATATGACATCTCACTCTATACTGACCTACCTCAGAACTCCTACTTCAAAATCCTCCAGTTAAGCTTTCATCTTTCCCACTGGACCAAGATTGCTCATGTAAAAGTCACAAATTTAATGCTACAATTGTAAATATATTGTCTTACATCACAACTCTTAATTTCTCTGCAAGAGTTGAGATGCATCATGCTATTACCATCAATTTTTAACCTCTGTCTAGCTCTTGCATGATTTCACTTCACTCTGCCCAGATGGATCCACAGATCTCCAGCAACGGCTTCAGAATCTGTCTCCAGATTTCCTTCAGGACAAAATCTCAGTCCACTCCTCTTTCCCATCCATACATACTGCCTTGGTAACATCATTAGCAGACACAAAATAGATTTCCATATATATGGTAGTGATACTCAGCTAAAGGTCTCAGTGACCTCTCTCGGCTCCATTTATGGCCCTACACAGTCAGGCTGCTATTTGATTTCAGGTCATGCACAAATCAAACCTTACTCTAAAGTGAGCATCATGGGCAACATCAAGTGGGCAACACAATGGCATTGTGGTTAGCATTGCTGCCTCCAGCACCAGGGATCCAGATTCAATTCTGTTTGGGTGACTGTCTGTATGGAGATTGCACATTCCCTCCAGTGTCTAGGTGGTTTTCCTTCAGGTGCTCTGGTTTCCTCCCAAAATCCAAAGATGTGCTGGTTAGGTGGATCGGCCATGATAAATTGCTCATTAGTGCCCAAGATGTGTAGGTTAGAGAGATTAGTGGAGTAAATATATGGGGTTACAGAGAAGGCCTGGGTGTATGCTTTCTCAGAGAGTCACTGCAGACCCAATGGACCAAAGGGCCTCCTTCTGCACTGTAGGAATTCTGTGATTCTCTAATTTGCTGTATGTTAAACTCTTACTATTGTCAGACACTCTTTGGTGTCCTTCCTTGAATGTAAATTCTCATTGTTTGTATTTTTATTCCCTAAAAGCATCTCATCAGACTTTACAGAATTAAATTGCATCTATCAACTGTCTCCTTTTTCTGCTTACCGATCTATACTGTCTTGAGCTCTTTTAAAGATCTCCACCCTGTATGCCAAATCTTTAACTTTGCGTAATCAACGAATTTCAATATCAAGCCTGTTACACTCAAGTTAAAATAATCGATTTCACTAAATAGATAAGTGGTTGAGGCATTGACCAAGTTAGACTTCCAACCCTTCTTTAATCTAAGCAGACACCCATTTAGCTTTTGCTTCCTGTCCATCAACTAACATGCTGCTACATTTCCTTAGGACCGTACTCTTGAATTATTATAGCAAATCTTCTATGAGAGATTCCTTACATAATTTTTTGAAAATTTATTTAAGTTGCATCTGCTGCACTGTTTATCCAATTAGCCACCTGAAGAAACAATTAAAGTTTTTAAACACAATGCATAGTTAACAAGTTTATTTCAACTGACCTTGCTCATCCCCATGCATTTCTACATAATCACTTCTATAATCTTGAATTATGGATTCCAAGTTTCTGTCTTTAACAGACATTAGACTGACTAATCCACAGTTGTCCAGAATATCTTACTCTTCCTTCATGAACATGCTCTCCCTGTGTCTGTATAGGTTTCCTCGAGGTGCTCCATTTTCCTCCTACAGTCCAAAGGTGTTCAGGCTAGGTGGATTGGCCATGCTAAATTGTCCCTTAGTGTCTCAAGTACTTTCCCTTAATTAAAAAGGCAGCTACAATGCCAAGGACCTGGATTCAATTCCAAGCTTGAATGAATATGCAAACTCCACACAGACATTCTCCCAGTGCGTGTGTGGGTTTCTGCCAGGTGCTCCGGTTTCCTCCCACACTCCAAAGATGTGTGGGTTAAGTGGACCGGCTGTGCTAAATTGCCCCTTAACGTCAAGGGGACTAGCAGGATAAATAAGCGGGATTACATGGATAGGATCTGGATGGGATTGTTGTTGATGCAGGCTTGACGAGCTAAATGGCCTTCTTCTGCACTGTAGCGATTCTATGATTCCATGGAAGATGTGTAGGCTATGGGCAGTAGCAGGATAAGTATGTAATTACAGGGATAGTGTCTGGGTGGGCTGCTCTGTTACAGAGTCAGTGCACGCACGATGCACTGAATGACCTCCTTCTGTATCATAGGGATTCTGTGAACAATGGCTAACCTCCAGGCCAACGCCATGACTTCCACACTGGTGGAAGTTTAAGGTAGAACATAGAACACAGAACATTACAGCGCAGAACAGGCCCTTCGGCCCTCGATGTTGCGCCGACCAATTAGGAACAAGCAGTGACCCTCTAACCTAACCCATTCCCTTTTCATCCATAAACTTATCTACTAACCTCTTAAACGCCACCAAACTTGGCGCATCTACAACTGACACAGGCAAGGCATTCCATACCCTTACCACCCTCTGGGTAAAGAACCTACCTCTGACATCTGTCCTAAAACCACCACCCCTTAATTTAAAGCTATGTCCCCTCGTGCTAGCTTTCTCCATCCTAGGAAAAAGGCTATCACTGTCCACCCTATCTAAACCTCTAATCATCTTATATGTTTCAATAAGGTCTCCTCTTAGCCGCCTTCTTTCTAACGAAAACAACCTCAAATCCCTCAGCCTCTCTTCATAAGACCTGCCTTCCATACCAGGCAACATCCTGGTAAACCTCCTCTGTACCCTCTCCAATGCCTCCACATCTTTCTTATAATGCGGGGACCAGAACTGTACACAATACTCCAAGTGCGGCCGCACTAGAGTTTTGTACAGTTGCAACATGACGTTGCGGCTCCCCCTACCAATAAAAGCTAAGACTCCGTATGCCTTCTTAACAACCTTATCGACTTGATTGCCAACTTTCGGGGATCTATGCACACATACATCAAGATCCCTCTGTTCATCAACACTATTAAGAGTCCTACCATTAGCCCTATACTCTACACATTTGTTATTCCTGCCAAAGTGAATTACCTCACACTTTTCCACATTAAACTCCATTTGCCACCTCTCGGCCCAGCTCTGCAACTTGTCCAAGTCTCTCTGCAAACTATAACACCCCTCTTCACTATCTACCACTCCTCCGACTTTAGTGTCATCCGCAAATTTACTAATCCATCCTTCAATACCCTCATCCAGATCATTTATAAAAATTACAAACAGCAGGGGCCCCAAAACAGATCCCTGAGGTACACCACTTGTAACCGAACTCCACGATGAATAACTTCCATCAACCACCACCCTCTGTCTTCTATCAGCTAGCCAATTCCTAATCCAATTAGCTAAATCACCCTCAATCCCATACATCTGCATTTTCTGCAGAAGCCTTCCATGGGCCACCTTATCGAACGCCTTACTAAAGTCCATATATACCACATCAACTGCCTTACCCCCAACCACCTCTTTGGTCACTTTTTCAAAAAACTCAATAAGGTTAGTAAGGCACGACCTACCCTTCACAAAACCATGCTGACTATCCCCAATCAATTCATTTCTCTCTAAATAACTATAAATCCTATCCCTAATAATTCTCTCCAATACTTTGCCCACAACAGAATAAAGACTCACTGGCCTATAATTCCCCGGAAAGTCTCTATTCCCCTTCTTCAACAATGGGACCACATTCGCTAACTCCAGTCTTCCGGCACCATACCCGTAACCAACGATGACCTGAAGATCAGAGCCAGAGGCTCTGTAATCTCCTCTCTTGCCTCCCAGAGAATCCTAGGGTAAATCCCGTCCGGCCCAGGGGACGTATCTAACTTCAAACCCTCAAGAATATCTAGCACATCCTCCTTATCTACTTCAATACTTTCCAGTTTGCAACCCTGTATCCCAGTGTTCTCCACAACTACATTTACATCTCCCTGCGTGAATACCGAAGAGAAATATTTGTTCAGTGCCTCTCCAATCTCTTCAGGCTCCACGCACAACTTCCCACTGCTGTCTATGACTGGCCCTAATCTTGCCCTAACCAATCTTCTATTCTTAACATATCTAAAGAAAGCTTTAGGATTCTCCTTAATCCTATCAGCCAAAGTCTTCTCGTGTCCCCTCTTAGCTCTCCTCAACTCACTCTTTAGCTCCCTCCTGGCTAATCTATAGCTATCCATTGCACTAACTGAGCCTTCAAGCCTCATCCTGACATAAGCCTCTTTTTTCCTTTTAACCAGTGAATTAACTTTTTTAGTACACCATGGTTCCCTTACTCGACCATTTCCTCCTTGCCTGACAGGGACATACTTATCAAGGACTTGCAGTAGCTGCTCCTTGAATAAGCTCCACATTTCAGATGTTCCCAGTCCCTGTAGTTTCCTAGTCCAACCTATGCACCCTAATTCCCTCCTTATGGCCTCATAATTACCATTCCCCCAGCTATAACTACTGCCCCCAGCTTCATGCCTATCCCTATCCATCACTAAGGTGAACGTAACCGAATTGTGGTCACTATCACCAAAATGTTCACCAACTTCCAAGCCTAACACCTGGTCTGGCTCATTGCCCAGCACCAAATCCAATGTAGCCTCACCTCTAGTTGGCCTATCTGCATACTGAGTCAAAAAACCTTCCTGCACACTTTGTACAAAAACTGACCCCTCTAACGAGCTAGAGCTATAGCTATTCCAATCAATATTAGTAAAGTTAAAGTCCCCCATAACAATTACCCTATTACTTTCACTCCCGTCCAGGATCGACTTTGCAATCCTTTCCTCTACCTCTCTAGAACTTTTAGGAGGTCTATAAAAGACTCCCAACAGGGTGACCTCTCCTCTCCTGTTTCTAACCTCAGCCCATACTACCTCAACAGACAAGTCCTCATCAAACTTCCTTTCTGTCACTGTGATACAGTCTTTAACTAATAATGCCACTCCTCCCCCCTTCTACCTCCTTCTCTACTCCGACTGAAGCATTTGAACCCCGGAACCTGCAACAACCATTCCTGTCCCTGCTCTATCCATGTCTCTGAAATGGCCACAACATCAAAGTTCCAGGTACTGGTCCAAGCTGCAAGTTCCTCTACCTTATTGCGAATACTTCTTGCATTAAAGTATACGCATTTCAAACCATGCCCTACTCCACCCGTACGCTGCTGTGTTTTACAGTTCTCATCTATGACCCCCCCTGTTCTTGTCCCTCTTAACATCCAAACTACTCAGGATCCCACCCCCTCTCTGAATCAGTTTAAAGCCCCCTGCATAGCCTTTTCAAATTTTCCCCCCAAGATATTGGTTCCCCTCTGGTTCAGGTGTAGACCATCTCTCTTGTAGAGGTCCCACTTATCCCAGAATGAGTCCCAATTGTTCAGGAACCTGAACCCCTCCCTCCTGCACCATGCCCACAGCCATGAGTTCAAACATTCCCTCTCTCTCTTCTTCTCTAAACTATCCCGTGGCACAGGCAAGAGTCCAGAGATAACCACTCTGTCTGTTTTGGCCCTAAGCTTCCACCCCAACTCCATAAATTTCTGTTTAATATCCCCTTCCCTTGTCCTACCTACATCATGAGTCCCTACATGAACTATGACTTGGGGCTGACTCCCCTCTCCCTCAAGAATCTTAAAAACCAGCTCTGAGACATCCTGGACCCCGGCCCCTGGGAGGCAACACACCAACCCTGAGTCCCGTTTATTACTATTTACTCTCCTATCTGTCCCCCTACCTATGGAGTCTCCAATTACCAGGCCCAATCTCTTATTCCCCCTACCCACCTGAGCATTCTCAGCAGGCTCACCCCCAGAGACCTGCTCCCTTTGGCCATCTCCAGTTGATTCCTCCTCAACTGTAGCCTCCAGGATAGAAAACTTGTTTTGGAGGGGAACAGCCCCGGGGGATTGTCTCCCCGATTGCTTCTTACCCCTCTTCCTAATAGTTACCCAAGAATCACTTTTAGGAGCGACTATCTCTTTGTAACTCCTGTCAATATCCGCCTCAACCTCCCGAATTATCCTGAGTTCTTCTAATTCCAGCTCCAGCTCCTTAACACAATCCTCAAGGAGCTGCAAATGGGCACACTTCCTGCAGGTATAATCAGCAGGAACACTACTGGTGTCCCTCACCTCGTACATACTGCATGAGGTGCAACTTACTGCCTGCAGTAAGTTAATGGTTATCAAATTTGATTAGCAATGGAAGCCAAAAATATTTGGTTTAAACAGAAAGAAATAAACTGAAACTACAAAAAACAGCCAAACAGGTTGGAATTTGACCACACTTTATTCTGATTGTCACATGGTGAAGGAACATTCTCATCTAAGCATTCTGTGAAGGCCCCACTGTCACTTAATTTCCTAAGAGAAAGTTCCCTTAATGAGAGAGCCTCTATGATGATTCCAGAATCTTGTTAGTCATCCAGTTGGCACCTTGCAGTTATTTCAGCCTCTAATTCTCTGATGTAATTGAAGGTTCTATTGCAAAGCAGATAGGCCATTTCACTCCAGCCCTGGGGAAAACTTTGGCAAGTAAACTAGCAATAAACATTTCTCTTTCTTCACACACTTCGAACAGTTTAAGCCGGTGTTACAAACCTCTTCAGCTTTAGTACTATAATCTTGATGTATTAGACATGGTTCTTTTCCCATCCACTAGCCAAGTGGAATCCCAGCTCTTCTTTAGCCAGCTGCTTGATTCTGGACAGAACCTCTTCAACAGCAAGGACTGCATACTCATGTTTAACCCCTGACTTTCATGCCAATAACCAAACGCACTAATTTCTCCATTTAAAGTCCTGTGCTCTCCTGCCAGTGTTAGTGCTGGACATGACAACTGATGGGAAATCTTAGGGCTTTACATGCATATTTTGTGTCAGTCCTTCATGCTCTTTATATTTTCAGTGTACATTTTTGAATACAAAGAGAAATATATTGGATAGCTAATTAACAAATGCAGTGTACAAGGAAGGTTGGTTGATGAAACATGAGAGGGAAATGTGGGTTCGTTGTCTATTAGGAAAACTTTCAAATGTCATATTAGACTGCAATTATACTTTCTCTACACTGCTTGCCATGCTGTAGTTTTCACCGAAAAATAACAACAGTAACAGGTTATACAGCCACAAAATTCAATAAAGCCAATTAATAACAGATATTGAACACTTAAAAATTAGCACTTTGATTTTTTTTTCTGTTACCTCAGCAAATTATTTCTATAACAAATGTCAAAAATCTATTCAACAACAGATAATATCTGCCTAGCAATAGTAGTAGCCAGCATTGCACGGTGATGATGAATCATAGAATGCCTACAGTGCAGGCGGCCATTCGGCCCTTCGAGCCTGTACCAATAACAATCCCACCCAGGCACTACCCCTGCAACTGCCATATTTATTCTCCTTGTCCCCCTGACACTAAAGGGCAATTTAGCATGGCCAATTCACCTAACTCACACATCTTTAGACCATGGGAAGAAACCAGACTACCCAAGGGAAACCACACAGACACAAGAAGAATGTGCAAACTCCACATCGAAAATGAGCCAAGGCCAGATTTGAACCCGGGTCCCTGGTGCTAACCACTGAGCACTGTGTGTGGTATAACTTTTCCTGATAATGAGATTAGCAGATATCATCAGGAAATGGCTTACCTAGATGACTGAGAGATTAGTGAAGGTATACAATCTGCTCACTTCAAGAGTCACAGAATGAGAGAGATGCAGACAGCTCATATACAAAGATGGGGGAATCAGAGGAATAAGGGTATAATTGTTAGCACCTGTAGAAGCAGGCAGGGTTGTCTAACATCTAACAGCCAAGAAGGCATTGTAACATTCAAGAGCTGGAGAGGCCAGTTTTATAACTCAGGGTCTGAGAGACCATTTTAATATACAAGAGGTCTTGGAGCCAAGATAGTGCAGGAACCTTTACAAAGACAGAGTTGCCTAGTGCTTCACATTGTTAGTGTATGCTTAAACTGGACCAGCTGACGGCCAACATGACAGCTCAGTGACTAACACTGTTTGCTGTGCACATACATAGATTTGGGCCAGTGTTTGTGGGAGTTTGCATGTGCTTGCATGGGTTTTCTCCAGGTGCTCCGGTTTCCTCCCACACCCCAAAAACGTGCTCACAGGCTGACTGGTATTAAAAAATTGTCCCTAAATTAGTCATCCCTCAATCTGGTTATGATTTCATTACTGTGGAAACAGGCATAGACAAAGATCATAGCTAGAAGAGGGCACTCAAAATGTTGAAATGGTGGCACGGGCTCGTGGGGTTGAAGGGCCTGTTTCCCGTGCTGTGTTGTTCTTTGTTCTTAAATATCTTAGCTGGATCAGGAAAAGTAATTTCCCAGACTTGGTCATCCTTAATTTGATTTGATTTATTATTATCAATGTATTAGTATACAATGAAAAGTATTGTTTCTTGCATACTATACAGACAAAGCATACTGTCCATAGAGAAAGAGTGCAGAATGTAAAATTACAGTCATAGCTAGGGTGTAGGGAAGATCAACGTAATGCAAGGTACGTTCATTCAAAAGTGGTAACAGGGAAGAAGGAAAGGAGCAGGGAAGAAGGTTGGTGTGTGGTCTCAGACGTTCGTATCTTTTTTTCCGATGGAAGGAGGTGGAAGATAATATGTCTGGAGCGAGTGGGGGTCCTTGATTATGTTGGCTGCTTTTCCAAGGTAACGAGAAATGTAGAAAATGTCAATGGTTGGGAGGCTGGTTGAATGATAAGACTGGACTTCATTCATGACCCTTTGAGGTTTTTTGCAGTCCTGGACAGAGCAGGAGCCATACTAAGCTGAGATACAACCAGAAAGAATGTTTTCTCTGGTGCATCTGTAGAAGTTGGTGAGTGTTGTTGCGGACATGCCAAATTTCCTTAGTAGCCTGTGAAAATAGAGGCATTCGTGGGCTTTCTTTATCTCTAGCATCTGCATGGAAGAATTAGGATAGATTGTTGATGCTCTGAACACTTAAAAACACGAAGCTTGCGACCATTTCTGCTTTGTTCCTATTGATATGAGGCATGCCCTCCACTATACTTCCCGAAGTTGACTATCTCCTTCATGACATTGAGAGAGAGATTATTGTCACACCAGTCCATCAAATTAACTCTTTCCTGTACTGTGTCTCGTCATTATTTGAGATCCGATCCACAACAATAGAATCATCAACAAATTTGAAATTCAAGTTAAAGGGGAATATGCCTTGTATTGTGTGGTAACTATAAGTTGGATTTGAATTATAGATTTATTTAATTTGGAAGCAGAAAGTGCTATAAAATCTCAGCAGATGAGAGCATCTGTGGCAAGACAATAGAGCTAACATCTCAAGTCTAGATGACCCTTCAACAGAGCTGCTCTGATGAAGTATCATCTGAATTTGAAAAGTTTGCTCTATCCTCTCCCCACAGATGCTGTCAGACCTCCTAAGATTTTCCAGCATTTTCTGTTTTGTTTCAGATTCCAGCATCCACAGTATTTTACTTTTATCTTTGTCTTTAACTTGCTGCCATTTCTCTTCCAGGAAAGCTTTTCCTTAAGAAGTACTGTTCTTCTCTCTGATAGGGCTCTGACGAAGGTCATCTCAACTCAAAACATTGGCTTTATTCTCTCCCCACAGATGCTGTCAAACCTGCTGAGATTTTTCAGTATTTTCTGTTTTTGTTTCAGATTCCAGCATCTGCAGTATTTTGCTTTTATTGAATTTGGAATGTGAAAGTTTTAAGGAGTTCACAGTTCAGATAGATAGATTTTATTCATGCTCTGGAAAAAGAAACAATTTATATAAACTGTGCGTGTGTTCAATAATTCATTTATTTAATTGTTTTAAAGTGTTACAGTCCTAGTTGAAAATACTTGTCTTTTCCTTAGTTTAATAAATAGTCTTTAGTAATTATTACACAATGATTAGGTTGTTTATTCTCACCAGTGTTGCGAGTGTTTCAAGACACCATTGCAGATGCTCGGTTTGTGACAGAATAATTGATGCAGTTTCTTCAGTGCTTATAAGTATTGCATTTTTATAACAAGTTACAACAGTGACGGGCTTGCAGCAGAATAATGAATTAAATAGGGTGATTCAGAAACAACAGAATCATAATCACAACATATACCAGCAAGAGATGAATTTGTACTATGTACAAAGGTTTCAGCCTAGCAGAGGCTAGAAATGACAAATTCTGGTGCTCCAAATGGCACTTCTGTTACGCCTACAGTCAGTGTCAACAGCAACTGAATCTTTCTCAGGTGCCTGGGAGAGCCCTGAACAATCTATCACGTCCTACATATAACTGATGTACTGATTGAGAGCACTGGCAAGTAACCACTTCCTAAAATAAATGCGAGGAGCAGTCAATGTTTATGTTCAACATTTCCTGATGTTTGGCTGTGCCAAATACTCATACAAATTACATCATCCAATGCAGTAGTGCACATCAATGGGAGTGAATCTTGTAACTCAATACACATGAATTAAGTTAATGATGGTCAAGTCATTCTCTTCCAGACAATGAAACATCCTAATATCAACAAACCAACTGTTGGTTCTAGTCCACCGTGTTTGGTTTGCTCAAAAGAAAGTTATGTATCAAAACCTCTAGGTATATATCGACAGAAAGTAGAACAGGGAACCTTGAAAAGCAGTGATTGAAGGATGAGAAAATATGAAAAGTGGAAATTTCAGTAATTTGATTTTATTGCAAAAATAATAATACTAATGAAAGTAATTAAATGCTTAAAACATTTATATAATTAAGTTTTGTTTTTATTTATTCAAATTATTAAGTGATCAGATTATGAATGATGACAGTGTTGTGAATATTAATTATTTACCAATAATTACTAAGATTCACTTTTAATTATTATAGTTCATTACAGTCTTCTGTGGACTTGAACCCAAATAAAGCAATATGCTTTACCCATGTGAAAAAGACTCCTGACTTTCAGCCTAAAAACATGTCTCAAATATTTGACCTTTGCACAAGTGTATATAATAATTCTAGTTCATGATTAATTACTAAATTTGACTTACCTGATGACTTATTGTTTCTAAAAATATTATCAGAAAATTTATTGTTTTATCCTCTTATCTATCCAGACATAACCAAAAAACCATCAGCAATTGCTTTTCTTCTCATTCCTGCACCTCTACCTCTGGTATCCCTCAAGGATCTACCCATGCTTGCCTTCTCTTTCACATCTACATGCTTGGTCCGTGGTGACATCTTCCAAAAACATATTGGGCAGGATTTTACAGCCTCCTTTGTCCCGAAACTGTAAAGTCCGGTCTGAAGTCAATGGACCTTCCCATTGCCTGCTCCAATTCCCATGATGGGCAGGGCATTAAAATTAAGGCCGTCAATGTTTCATATTTATGCTGATAACACCCAGCATTACCACACCTCCACTTTTCCCATACCCTATCTCTGATTTACTTGTTAAACATCTCGCAGTAGATAAATAGAAATTATCTCCAATTAAATATTGGGAAAATTAAGACCATTGCCTTTAGTCTCTACCACAAACTTCATTCTCTAGCCATTGACTCCATTCTTCTTTCAGGCAAATGTTGTAGGCTGAATCAGATTGGTCACAATCTTGGTGTTACATTTGACTCATAGTTGAATTGCTAATTGCATGTTTACTCCTTCACCAAAACCAGATACAACATATCAATATATCACCTCACTCACCAGCCTACATCAGCTCATCTACTTCTGAAACCATCATCCATGCCTCGAGAATTGACTATTCCAACACTTTCTTGACCAGCCTTTCTACTTTTCACTTTCCATAAATTTGATTTCATCCGGAATTCTACTTAATTCACTCAAATCCTATTCTTCCATTTGCTTTATGCTAATTGACCTATATTGACTTCCATCAGGCAGCACCTTAATTTTTAAAAAAAAATCACTGTTTTCAAATGCTTCTATGGCCTCACCCCCTCACTATCTCTGCAATCTTCCACAGCCCTACAAGCCTTTACGATTTGTGCACTCTTCCAATTTTGGTCTCTCCCACATCCAATTTTAAATCACTCCACTATTGGTGGCCATGGCTTCAGCTGTCAAGGCCCAACATTCTTGAATTCCTTTCTTAAAACCTCTCTAGCTCACTACCTCCCAATTTCTTCTATTAATAAGTTCCTTGGAAAAAAAAATCTCTTCATCAAGTATTTGATCTTAATGTCTCCTCTGTGATTCATATTTTGTTTGAAACAATTTGGAAACTTAAAAGGTACTATAAAAATGCAAACTGCCATTGTCACACAGCATTTGAAATGCTTGGTTTTTCCCAGTCCTTGTGAAAATTTAAGTATTCTGTTCTCGCAGTTTTGTTCTGATCTCTCTGTTTATACAAATTCCTACTCCCCACAACAATTGCATTACCATTAACTGAAGGTTAGCAGCCAACTCCTGCCAAAATCTTGTGTCATTTAATATGCCTTAACTCCGCAGATGGCATTTCCACTGTCTGATCACCCTTACTGAAATATTTTAATTCTCTTATTGTAATTGCATATTTCAATCAAGATTGGTACTCTTTCCTTTCCCATTTCCCTTTCATTTTTGAAGCTGCTACAGCTTAAACACTTAACTCTCAATCATGTCCAGCTCGTTATCAGGTCTCCAAGATCGTAACTTTTAGCCGAATTTGTCTTTCTAACTCACTTGTGCTATTTCTTATGCTATGAGCAAAGAGAGCTGCTTGGGGACTGGAGAAGTGCAGCTGCTACATTATCTTTTCTGCCCATTTTTAAGTGATCCCACTACATTGCCAGTGAATTTCACATTAATTATGGATAACAGTATGCAAACTCTTAGTAAAGATAATAAAGCATCTGGAGATTTAAATCATCAAAGACAACCATGGGTTTATGCATGGTTGGTCTTGCCAATATAACTCAATGGTTTTCTTTAAGGGATTGACAAAAGAGTTTGATAAGATTAACATTGAATGTGACGCAAACAGTAAAATCTTTGATAAAATTCCTTTGGAAAGGCTTGTGCCAAAAATGAAGAAATTAGGAATCAGAAATGTTTTACAATTGTCATCAGCCTGAGTGAATGTTACCAGTGGGGTCCCATCGGAGCCCGATCTGGACCTCTCATACTTAATATCTTTATAAATGATCTTGAATTCAGAGTTACAAGTGTAGTGTTGCAGATAATTTCAAACAGATGTCACAGAAAGAGTGATCAGCGAATTACCTTCTGGTTAAGATAGTAAACACTAAAAACTTAAATTAATTAAAATAAAGACAGATGATTAGGGAAAGAAGTAAGTTTTGTTCATGAATTTACAAGTTATAGTCTTGATCTATCCTGTATTCTTACAGTAAGGTTTTGACCACTGCAATTCAACTTCAGCCAAACATCACCCAATTGTTTTTCTTATATTAACTTGTTACATTTACCAGTTATTAAGACATGTAAAGTTGGCAAGGAATTTATCAAAAATCCCTATCCAGATCATGTCAAAGATACTACCAACACAGATCCCTGAAAAAGAGGGGTGATGTTCCTTTGTTAACTTTTATAATTGGTTGTAAAATTCCTATTTCTTGACATTTCAAAATGGCGTTGATAATCAAATGCAAATATTTTGACATTGAATAATACTGGCGTTGATGTGAAATTTCATTGAGCTCTCTATATATTCTGGAAATTAGGGAGTATAATGGATAGATGCAGTGGGAGGGACTATCAGTCAGTACAATAGGCTAAAAACGGAATGACCTCACTGTTTTTAATCATTTAAGGCAGTTACATTTATCAAGGTATACATGTCCCAAAACGAATGAAACAGTTAAAAAAAAGTCTATCTTGTTTCAAATGATGTGTGTTTTAGAATCGCACCATCGAACCAACTTGATTAGGCTTTACTTTCTACTCCTGTTATTGATTTTATCTCAAACTCAACATTAAACATGATGATGTCACAACACATAGGTCACAAAGGTCAGAACAGTAAGGAAATGAAAGATGTTCAACAGTCATTAATTCATTTAAGTTTTGGTGGAGTAAGGTAGACCAGCTCTATTTCCAAAATGGTCGCCAGCAATCTCTCATGGCTCACATTTCTTGCCTCATGTGACAAATAAAAATTATAGGATATCTGTTGATCTATTAAAGATTCAATTTTTAACAATTGTGAATTTTGCATTTAGATTTAATTTACCAAATAAATGCATGATCTTGAATTTTGAGAACTGCATAACAGCAGTGCTAAACACAATTATAGGATTATCCATTAGAGATACTTCAATGTATAAACACCTTATTTAGAAATTAAATTGTTCAAATAGAGGAACTGAAATTAAACAAAAAATTCAACCCATGTGACAGTATATTTGCATAAAGAAGTTACAGAAATTATATAGTAAAACAGATGCATACCTAAGTAACTGTTCTGCTGTGTTCTTTACGTTCTGTGAACCACTTAGGACATGTTTCTATACTAAAAGTACTATGTAAATATACATTTTTGTTGATGCTGTGTCTGGAAGTTTATACAAGTAATTACACAGCAGTCAATTGCATGCTTCTCCTAAAAAGAATATGAGTGTGAACGTGTGTAAAACTATTTCACCAGCATACCTGATCATCTCCTCCTGATAAAGGCTGCTCACTGCAGGCCCACCAAACCGTAATTTCTGATCAGATTCTTTCACTGAATCCTGAAACACAACCAGATGAAGTTAGTACAAACTCAATACCTGTAGCTTTATAGGTAATGTTAGAAAATCAATATTTTCATTTTCTGTACTTTTGTCAGTTATATTGGACCAATATTTTTGTGAAACTCACCAGCCTGTCTATTTGAAATAGGAACACCATACAATTGTAAACTTACCAACTGCTTTCTTTGGAAATTGCAAAAATCTTCAAACTATACTTAACATATTCCATCAAAGATAAACAGGAATCCAAAAAGAAAAAATAATGATTTTCCAATCTATTCCCCAAAGAAATATCCATTCCCTCATTGACCTTCAAATTTTGTAAGGAATTTCATTTTCAGTAATTTTTGTGCCATTAATGATCCTATTTTTATTTACAATCACAAGGACAAAATTTTCATTAAAAATATGACAGAGACAAAGCTGGCATGTAATGTAAAGATCAACACATACAAAAATTATTACAATTATTTCAGCTCTCTACAGTGAGAATAAAGTGATTCCCAATTAGTTGTAATCAAATTATCTTTTTCCTGCCCATAAATCCATATGCAATCACACAATTTCGCCCTTGCTAATGCATCAATGTCTTATAGAAGCATCAAAGACAATTCAGTAGAAGTGTGAAATGCAAAACTCAATAGAGGCACACATTGCCTGTCATTCCATAATATGTGTTGCTGCTGAATCTTTCTTCACAGAGAAAAGTGCTACTTGGCTGAAAACAGATTCAGAGGTAAAACTGATGCTTGCTGAAAGGAAAAACTCCAACAGCTGCAGTTTGAAATATCGTGAGGAAATAGAAGGAACATACAACGGCAAAGAAAGAAAAAAGCAATGGCAGAAAAAAAAGCAGGTAGAATGGCAACATAGTGGAAAGAAGTCATGCAAGCTAGAATACAAAAGAATCAAGAGAAAATCTGTCAGAAACAAAGACCATGCAATGATAAATACAAAAACAATAAGGATTTTGTAAAATCATTTGCAAAGTGATTTTGTAAAAACAATCTAGGTTGCCTGTTTACTTTAGAGATTGGATAACGCTCTCGAAATTAAAACATCATGGAAACAGGTTTTCCAAAGAAAACAGAAAAGTTTATTTTAAAGGCAATTTTGTATTTAGTCAAAGAGACCAAACAGGTTTAATAATTGTGAAAGATGTGGGTATGGATAATCTATAACATCAACTTGCATACACGTGATACTTCGGCATGGACAAGCATCTCAAAAATATTTCTTGGAGACATAAACAAAAATTAATGCAAGGGGGTAATAAGAAGCTTTGGCAAAGCAGTTTTTAAGGAGAAACTTGAAAACAAATGATGTGGAAGGGTTTAGGGTAGGAATTCTGAAATATAGGGCTAATTCATTTCCCCACAGAAATCATGGAATCATGACTGTGGAAGTTGGAAATGCACATTTGCTTTAGATTCATGCTTACAATTTGAAATAGTTGTTCACAACCTGTCCTATAGCTTGCAGTATGACAAACAAACGGCTGCAAAAGCAAACTGCCAATATTATGCACTATACAAAAACTAAAAAGGCATTTTCAAAGCATATTTTCATGAAAAGGTCATTCAAATACAATGAAGTAAACCAACCCACCTCTGAAATGAAGGTAGTTAAATTGTAGAGCTCCAGTAACTGTCCAGACTAACAGCAATAAAAAAAACTACATAACCTCCGTAATAGATAATTACTAATCGCCTGTCAGAATCATTTTGTACGTCATGTTTTCAATAAGAACAATAGGAATCAATTATCCTCTATAGTTAACTTTTGTACGTCAATTGGTTATTTTCTCTCAGGTCCTTTGCAATATCATGTGCTCTGCAGAATGGAGTGACATTTCTAAAAGGTTTACAAAGCTTCACCAGAGGTCATAGTTACACAGCCCAACAAGTCAGCAACATCAAACAATGAAAATGCTGACAGTTCTGCAATCATTTGTATGCATTTTTCTCCCTAAACACCAGGCTTGAAAAACATGATGAAATAAAACTGGCAAATAAACATTTGAACTCTGTACTCTGCATTTCTCAGATGAAGAATCTCAGCGAAGCAAGCATTCCCAGGGCTCCCCAATGAAACCATTCGAAATGACTGACAAGAGGTCAAAATCATTTTGACATCTGTCAATTAGTTAGTCTCTTATTAAAAGTTTGGTTGAAAAGAAAATGTTGCCAATGAGAGTTGCTGTTATTTCAAAACAGCAAAAAACACACAAAAAAAAATCAAGAAATAAAAGTGGATCAGTGTTTTGGAACGGTTTTGATTTGTTCCATGATATTTTCAATCTTTCACTAGCCACTTGAATTTTATGAATTGTTAAGTTTTAAAATATTTTTCCCAAGTTAACAACATGTCATATGCTTTAATAGTCTTGAAGTTTTATTATTTTCTCAGCCAACATAAACAAAAGCAGGTCATTGCTGTTGGTAGGGAACAAAATGACTGCAACATTAATACATGATTAGTCATTTTTTTTTCATTAAAGATTGACACCAAGTTCAAAACTAGGATCATAAATATATGTCAAATCAGTAATAAATTCAATGAAGAACACAGGAGAAACTTTGTTTATTTATTAGTGTCACAAATAGGCTTATGTTAACACTACAATGAAGTTACTGTTTAAATCCTCCAGTCGCCACACTCCAGCAGTGCCTGTTCAGTCACACAGCGGTAGAATTTAGCATGGCCAATGCACCTAACCAGCACTTCTTTCAGACACTGCGAGGAAACCAGAGCACCTGGAGGAAACTCAAGCAAAACACAGGGAGAATGTGCAGACTCCACAGACAGTGACCAGGCCCTGGCACCGTGAGGGAGCAGCGTTAACCACCGTGCCATGCTGCTACCCAAAGTCAGAAAGTGGTGGGAATGTGAAACTTGCTGTCAAGGAATGTTTGAAGTTTTTTTAATATTCTTTCACAGGATATGGGCATCAATTGCTAAACTGGCATTTGTTGCACATCCTTTATTAAGCTCAAGGGTAGGTGAACCTCCCTTATAAACCACTGTAGGATATCCATAGTGCCCTTCGGAAGTCAGTTCCAAGATTTTACCCAGCGACAGTGTATTAATGATGGTATAGTTTCAAATCAAGATGGTTTGTGGTTTAAAGCAGAACTCACAGGTAGTGGCATTCCCATGCATCTGCTGCACTCAGAGGTTGTGGGGTTCACAAGATGCTGTTGAATTATATAACTGAACAATGGTGCTGTCAAGGGGGCCTTGATGAATTGTTGCAATCCACTGGTGGTGGAAAGAATGAGCTTTTAAGGTGGAGAAGACAGGGTGCCAATCCAACAGACTGTTTTATCCTGGATAGTGTACAGCTTCTTCACTGTTGTTGGAACTGCATTCATCCAGGTAAGTATAGACTACTCCATCACACTTCTAATTTGTGTCTTGCAGATGATGGAGAGGCTTTACCTTGTCAGAAGGTGAGTAGAATTTTAAACTCTGGGCCTGATCTTATGATTTTCATTCTAATTGCTGGATTTGGGCACAATTCAGATCCAACTTGGAAATCTGTTTTCAGGGGCCCCCAAATGCACTTAGCCTAAAAAAATTGCTGGTCTGAATCACACAGTGGATGGGGCTTAGCATGCCTGAAATGATGGGACCTCTGAACTGCACATGCGCAGTTAGAAACAAATTTGAAAAAAGCACGCCCATGTCAGATCGCTCCTCTGGGCTGCAAAAAGCAGAAAAACTGGTCCTTGAGTGAAAAGCATGAACGATGCCCCTCACAGACATCACCTCACTCCCACAATATAACTTTCCCCATTGTCTACCCATTCCCTCCATCCAGACTGATCACAACCCTGTGCCCCACTTCCCCCTTACCAATTGCCTGCAGAGTGGCAATGGACCCACCTGTCCCCCTACAGTCCCTACCCTCCATCTGGCCTCCCCCGTCAGAGATGCACGTTACCCGCCTCTCATCCTCCCTTCCAGATAATGATCTGGCCTCACTCCCCTCCCCCACTCCCCAAAGGCACATATCATCCGCTTTCAGTTACAAGTAGTGTACCTTAGGGATCTGTTTTCGTGTCACTGCTGTTTGTTATTTTTATAAATGACCTGGATGAGGGTGTGGAGGGATGGGTTAGTAAATTTGCTAACGACACCAAAATCGGAAGAGTTGTAGACAGTGAGGATGGATGTTACGGTTTGCAGAGGGACATAGATAATCTGCAGAGCTGGGCTGAGAGGTGGCAAATGGAGTTTAATGTGGAAAAGCGCGATGTGATTCACTTTGGTAAGAGTAATATGTGTACAGAATATAGGACTAATGGTAGGGCTCTTAGTAGGGTAGATGAGCAGAGAGATCTCGGTGGACATGTACATAGATCCCTGAAAGTTGGTACTCAAGTTGATAAGGTTGTTAAGAAGGCGTACAGTATGTTAGCTTTTATTGGTAGAGGGATTGAACTTCAGAGCCGAGACGTCATGTTGCAACTGTACAAAACTCTGGTGCGGCCGCACTTCGAGTATTGCATACAGTTTTGGTTGCCACATTATAAGAAAGATGTGGAGGCATTGGAAAGAGTGCAGAGGAGGTTTATCAGGATGTTGCCTGGTATAGTGGGTAAATCTTATGAGGAAAGGCTAAGGGAGTTGAGGTTATTTTCATTATAGAGAAGGAGGCTAATTGAGGCATATAAGATGATCAGAGAGTTACATACTGTGGATAGTGAGAGCCTTTTTCCTTGGATGCAGATGGCTAACACGAGGGGACATAGCTTTAAATGAAGGGGTGGTAGTTATAGGACGGATGTTAGACGTGGGTTCTTTACTCATAGGGTAATAAGGGCGTGAAACTGCAGCAGTTATGGACTCGCCAAGTTTAAAGTCGTTCAAATGGTCAGTGGATAGGCATATGGATAGCATTGGAATAGTTTAGGTTAGAGAGTCATAAGATTGGTTGCATTGGTCGGCACAACATCGAGGGCCAAAGGGCCTGTACTGCACTGTAATGTTCTATGTTTGCCTCCCTCCCCCTAGCAGAGAATGATCTTGCCTGTCTCCCTCCCTGCACCCATACCCCCTCCCTGTGCCAACCAGACAACGATCTGCTTTCCCCCCCACCCGACCAGACAACGATCAGACTTCCCTTCTACCACCAGAGAAAGATCTGACCTGCGCCACTGCCGCCGTCACCACCACCAGTGGTGAGTCAGAGAGCCGCTGGAAGCTCTGAACTCACCTGTTCAACAGCTGGAGCGTCCAAATCACACTTTTATTTAGCACGTCCATTTTGGTGCAATTCCAGATTGGCGAACACGGTGGTAAGGGGGGTGGCGGAGGGGGTGAGAATTGCTGATAAAGTTGGGCCAGCAGTTCATTAATTCAATTGAAATGCAGTTACATCGTCTTTGCATCCGTTTCAGGCACAAATCGGATCATGGCCATCTGCATGGACAAAGGCGTGAATTGTGTTAATGACTTCACACCCAATTTTACCATGTTTTCACTGCCGGAAATGAGTGTGACGCAATGGTAAAATCGGGTCCTCTAACTTTGCTGTTGTAGCACACTATTTACATGTTCCAATTCAGTTGCTGGTCAATGGTAAACCCTCGGATGTTGATAATGGTACATTCAGCAGTGGTAATGCCATTGAATGCCTGAGAGATGATTTGATTCTTTCTTGCTGGAGATCATTATTGCGTGAAACTTGTCTGGTGAAAATGTTATAGCCACTTATCAGCCTAAGCCCGAATGTTGTCCAGACATTCTTCATATGGACTAGACTCTTTTCAGTATCTGAGAAGTTGCAATAGGAGCTGAACATTAGCAAAATTCCAGTCAACGAAAATGCACACTGAATCAAATGCTGCCTTCATATCAAGGGCAATCACTTCACATCTGGTTTTCAGATTCTTCGCCCATGTAATGAAGTCAGAAGCTATGTAGCTCTGGCTAATTGCATTGATGCATTGAAGGAGAAACTGGACAAGTACATTAGGGAGAAGGGAATAGAAGAATATGCTGACGTGGTTCAATGGACAGGGTGAGAGGAGATTTGTTCAGAATACAAATACCTATATTGTTCAATAGGGCTGAATGGCCTATTTCTGTCCTATAAATTCTAAGTCATTCTGTGCAATTTTTGATTTCAAGTAAGTTATCAAAATCTGTTGTACAAATATCTGCATAATTATGAATATGCACCAAAACCCATTTTGTGAAAAACTGTTCTCCACATGGAGATGATTAGCACACAGTAATACTACTCTTCAACCTGATTCACTTTTAAGTATAGCCTCGATAAAGGCCAAATACAATCGTAGATAAAAAAACGACAGGTCACAGAAATAGCAGCAATCACATGAACTCATATCCTTTAAGAGTTTTGAATCAAAGTTCACTTTCTTGTAAAAAAAACTGCACAGGAAATAATGGGGAATTTCAATTACAATATAGACTGAGGATAGTAACATGTCCTGAAATGTATACATGACAAAATTTCCTTACAGCCTGGATCTAGTCCTGGGGAATGAAGTAGAGAAAGTAAAGCACGCTTTAGTGGGAGAATTGTTCAAAATATGAAGTTGATAAGATTGTTATGTTTTGGGATTGTGACTTTAATTTAGGGTAAAATGGAGGAATGGAGTGATTGTATGACTGTTCTGAATTCTGCTGACAGTAAATCTGGCTGGCTTGACTTAAAGTTTAAAAGGGGGCCGGGAGCTCTTCACTAGAAAGGTGGGAGATGTTCGCACCCTGTGGTTAACAGCAGAAGAATCTATACTCACAGTGGATCAACTGTGAGTCTCTGATGTCCCAGGGTGGTATTAAGAATGTCAGAGAGGGGGAATAAAAGCCATAATGTAACTGTAGAGGAAAAGCAAAATATGGCAGAAATCTGAAATAAGAACAAAACAAAAAGCTGAAAATATTCAACAGATCAGGAAGGAGGTTTCTTAGAAATCTTTCTCAGTATATCCAGTAAAGCAACTGAAGATGATAGCATTAAATAGTGTCCTTTGGAACTAGCATTGTACTGGCCCCCTAATAGCACTTTTACACACAGTTAAAAATTACATTGTACATTAATTAATTATATGTCTTGATCAGCAATTCCATATAATGGCCATGAACGAGAACATTATTTGATAGATTACAATTCATGCCTTTTGAAGTTTATATGGAGTCAACAGTAATTCGCATTTTTCAAAATTGCCTATTCAGTTCCATCCAGATCTATGCACTGCACACTACCCAAAACCCTCTCAATATTCCATTAAATTCAATACTTCTGATGACTTAAATGAGAAAACTTTGAAATGCCAAGTGGCAGGTCTAGACATTCTATCATAGGATTTCAAAGGGTCAATTCGATTTTAGTCAAATCAAAGGTGATTACATCATGCCTTTGGAAGCAATTTGTCAATAAAATCAAGACTGAAATCCCCTCTTTGCTGCAATTCTACATGACAGTCTGTCACAACACTGCCCCTGTGCACTTGTCACTGACAGACGGTTACAATTGTTATGCAAATGCACAGCTTACTTTCACAGATATAATCCTGTAATTTTTATGCAACTATAGAATTATTGGTGTTCGTTGTATGCTGTAGGATATGGTATTCACACAAGTTGGCAGATACCAAATACACTGATCTATGACAAGCTTTCCTATTACGATTAAGCCTTCAACATTTGTGGTATTACATAAAAAAATAGGGATTCAACAGGGGATAGCAAAATTGTTAACTAGCTGCAGAGGGAGGTTTATTGATCCAAGGTTACTTTGCCAAGATTTAAACATGACCAACAAGTGATTGGCTAGCAGTTCTAACTGAATGGGCATCTCAACATAATACTGGAAGGAGAATGTGGGATCCCTTCGGAAGATTTTGTCTGCTGAGTTTTATATTATTTCTATTAGGCCCTTTTTAAGTTATGCTTGGTTCCAAACAATATAATTTCCCAAACTTACTAGTATGCCAAATGTAAGTGTGTTTTGATAGGAAGCATACGGTACAATATGAAAAAAAAGTTCAATATGCTTTCAGTTTTACAGATTTTTCCCTGCATTCCATCACATGGTCTATAAAGCAGGAACTCCATTTTGAACTACTCATGTACGTGCAGCTTTCTCCTTTGATGTACAGAATCAGAAGCAGAGTTTAAACTTAATAGCTCAGATATTAGGGACAGCAGAAATTATCAGAATCAAGAGCACTCTACTAGTTTTAAATCACTTAGAGTTGCCTAAGGTCATGAAAGAAGCATACGTCAAACAAGATTTTATATTTTTAAAATAAACTTGACAACAGAAATCTTCTGATAGCCATGTGTACACAAACTCAAACTCTGTGCACTTACTCTCATAGGCCCTTTTTACTTGGTTCCAAGCAATATGAAAGAATCACATGATGTGCAGCTGAACCACACAGAGTACGACTGGCTCAAATTCTGTCACAATGTAGAGATGCCAGCGTTGTATGGGACAAACACAGTAAGAAGTCTCAAACACCTTTTTTAAGTCCAGCCAGTTTATTTGATAGTAATCCCAGAAGCTTTTGGAAACGGTGTTCCTTCGTTAGGTATGTGGAAGATTCTAATCAGAGAAAGGCATATAAAGACACACACAGTTTACAGAACACTGATTAAAATGCAAGTCTTTGCTGCTAACCTGCTATTCAAGTCTTAAAGATGCAGACAAGGTGAGTGGAGATAGCATTAGCATACGTTAAAAAGATATGTATTGTCTCCAGACAGGACAGTAAATGAGATTTTACAAGCCCAGGCAAGTCACGGGAGTTACAGACAGTGCGACATGAACCCTAGATCCCGGTTGAGACCGTCCTCACGTGTGCGGAACTTGGCTATCAGTCTCTGCTCAGCGACTCCGCGCTATCGTGTGTCTTGAAGGCCACCTTGGAGAACGCTTACCCAAAGATCAGAGACTGAATGCCCGTGACTGCTGAAGCGTTTGCCAACAGTGAGGGAACAGGCTTGCCTGGTGATTGTCAAGTGATGTTTATTCATCCGTTGTCGTGGCGTCTGCATGGTCTCTCCAATGTACCATGCTTCAGGACATCCTTTCCTGCAATCATCAACATGGATGACATCATCTCATGTGAGAACACCATCCACTAGGTACATGGCACATAATCTTGCAATTCAGCCAAATTTGTCTACCTAATATGCTGCAGTGTTGTTGGAGCTGAACTCATCCAGGCAAGCGGAAAAGTATTTGGTCAGACTTCTGATTTGCACTTTGAGAAATCGGGAAGAGAGTTAATCTCTGCAGAATTCCCAACTTCTGATATACTCTTACAGTCCTCGTATTTAGCTAAGTGGTAAGTGGATTGGCAGGTTGAAGGATGGTTGGGTTACATCATATCAGCAGGATAGGCAGGTCAGACTGGTGGGGGAATACTTGGGATGTTTGGTCAGAGGATAATAGGGCGGTCACAAAAATGATGCGGTGGGGGCAGAGGGACAGTTATGCAATTACCCAGATGTTAAAGACTAGGTTACATCTGTCATACATTTCCTGGTAACTACCACAAAACTGTCCAAAGACAACAGTGGAGGGTCCTGGAAAGCATGCGAATTTCCTAATGGAAGTTGAAGCTTCCCAGTGATTCCCATGTGGGTCAGTGTGTCAGGTATATCCATAGGGTCCTGACGTCTTGGAGACTGGAAGATTTGGCCTTTAAAGCTCACATAAACAAGGTATGACACAACAAATAAATTAATATAAAAAGAGAAAGCCAATAAATCTATAAGTGGAAATATTTATGCTATATCTGGCACAGATCTTCATCTAATGGTACACTAAAATCTCTCGCCCTGAAAAACTCAAAATTCCCTTTTCAATCTGCTTTCACAATAAAATGTATGCTGAATGGGCTAACTTAACCATTGCATCTTGTGATTTAAAATGCAACTCAAATAACATGAAAGTATTGGCAAATAGGCAATCGATAATAACCTATAATCAATGTGAATTTTCAAGTGATATATCAATATATTAGCATAAATAAAATGCACTGTCCATAATTTGTATAAGTGTATTTGCAAGTGAGATTTAAATTGATAGTCCTCATTGCCATTATTTTACTGCCATAACAAAATGGACTCTGCAGGCATATGTGGAGTGGCAAAAATCATTGACAAGTTTATTGCACTTCAACTAAAACTGCTCTTCACACGACATAAGCTTTCACTCAATAAAAAAGCCACTACTGCTGTATCAGCTCAATTTCGCCTCTTGTCCGAGATTTTCGGCTACTCAATATAACCACTCTCAGGTTTAGCTGACAGGATCTAATTATAACTTGTTAGTGTAACATTTGCAGACAGACAATTCCATGTTTTGACAAAAAGAGAAATTGCAAGTCTGAGCATGTCGGTTAAAGATACATCTCACTGCAGTTAATTCACAACAAAGCTATCGAAAGCTTGATAATAGCATAGTCTTGCCAACAGAAATATAGCAAATGTACAATGGCACGTTTGTGAAATTTTCATATTATGTCCTCTTGAACTGTGGAAAAATAACTAGTAGCAAAGGTAAGTGCTGAAGTTTGACTAGATTTCAGAGTTAGGTTTCAGAGTTAGGACAAACTTAAACATTGTTATGTTTCAGATGGAAACCATGTGGCCCATCGTGACAGTGTTGGCTATTTGTTACATCTATTCATTTAAACCCACTTCCGTGCTCTTTCCCAATGAGCCTGAAAATGTTTCTTCTTTGAATATATCCCCAATTTCTTTATGAAAGTCACTAATATGCCTCTACTTCCTATTCAACAACATCTTGTAAAGCTTTGGCAGCTTTCAACGCAGTAAAACATTCTAAAGATGTTTCACAGAATCATCATCAAACAATATTTGACATGGAACTACCATAAGGTATTGGTAGTAAAGATCAAAAGCTTGGTCAAAAACAGGTTTGAAGGAGCCTCTCTAAAGAAGAGAACGGTTTTATGAGGAAATTCCATGCTAAAGGTTAGGTACAACTGAAGGCATAAAGGCAAAGGAAATTGAAGAAGCACAAGAGGCCAAAATTGGAGGATGGCAGTATGGAAGAAATTGGAAAAAAGCAGAACAGGTTACAGGATATGAAGGGCCAAGGCCATAGAGCAGTTTAAACACAATCAAGAGAACTTAAAATCTGCAGGTAGTGCATTCCAGATTATAACACATTGCATTAAAAAAATTCACATTTCCCCATGATTTCCCTACTCAAAGTCCTTCATAATTTTGAACACTTCCATTAAATCTCCTCTGAATCTTCTCTTCTCCAAGGTGAACAATCATAGCTTCCTAGCACACAACTGAAATCCATGGATCCTGGTACCATTCCTACAAATCCACTCAAAGGTTTTAGAAGATGACCATACCAGATTAGGAAGAAACATTTTATTGCCAAGGCTGACATGTCCGTTACAGATTCATATGAGCAATAGACAGGAGTTACTATTTTGTTACTGGGATCACCAATCTGTTCACAACACCTTCAATAGTCTTGCCACTGCTAATGTTTTGCATTCTTTGGTTGACCAGGATTTCACTGTTTTCTTGATACCCAAATCGTTGTAGACTATATGGTTCACAGTCAAAAGCTCAAATAATGAATGACAATTGAAGGGATTTTAAAATTTATTTGTCATGTACCATTTAATCCTGCATCAAGAATTTGCAAACAATGGCCACTTAACTGTGCTGGTCATTATATTTTAGACAGCCTATGCAGTAAAGTTTCCCAAACAAGTCTGTTGATATTCCAGTTGATGCCTTTACTAAAACCGCTCATTGTTGAATGTAAAGCTTAAAACAAAACAACCACTGAGTAACGCAGTTAAAAAAATACATTGCACAACTTATAGGATTGTAGTTAGATTTCATAGAATTGATCAGTTGTCATGGTTAGACATATACGCTATCCCTCATCTGTCAAAAAGATCATCAACCACTACTGGCCACCAGTACAACTAGCTTATAGATTTTATCCTTCTAAATATTAATGTTGTCTGAAGGATTTTTTTTCCGTAAGCTGATAGTTCTAAATCAGCCACTTGTGGTTGCAATATTAGCAGAAACTCTGGCTGATACAGAGATGAGGGGATTAGCCTATGAAGACAGATTTAATAGACTGGGTCTATACTTTTGGAGTTTACAAGGCTGAGGGGGTATCTTATAGAGACATATAAGATAACGAAGGGGATAGACAGGATAGAGGTAGAGAGATTCTTCCCACTTAGAAAGGACTAGAGGGCACAGCCTCAAAATAAGAGGGGGGGGGAGGCAGTTTAGATCAGAGTTGAGGAGGAACTTCTTCACTCAGAAGTTGGTGAATCTCTGGAATTCTCTGCCGTTGAGGTGGTGAAGGCTACCTCACTGAATATATTTAAGTCACGAGTAAATAGGTTTCTGATAGACAAGGAAATTAAGGGTTATGGGGAGTAAGCGGGAAAGTGGAACTGATCCACTTCAGATCAGCCATGATCTTACTGAATGGCGGGACAGGTTCCAAGGGCTAGATGGCTTACTCCTGCTCCTATTTCTTATGTTCTTAGAAACTTAAATTGATGGATTTTGGAAATTCACGCGTTATCCTGACTGAACGAGCTTCCTATAAATGCTAAACAATTAGATTCGTTTCCCTTCCCTGAAATGTTTTAAAATTTCTAATAGTATCCCAATTTTTATCCACTTCATTTTTAAAATTTATTATAAATTCTGTTTCTGTTTTATTTCTGGTGGCAATTCCCAAGATCTTACATCCTCTTTGCAAAACAGTTTCACCAAACACCTCAACTTTTTCTCTCTGAAATGTGGCTTTAAGGTTTGCTCATTTATTACCAACTTGCTGGTAATGAAAATAAATATTGTCATCTATTCTTTATTCCAAAACCTTTCATGATTTTGAATACATCTATCAAATTGCCTCTTAACCTCTGTTTTGGGTAAACAGCCTTTAATTTTCATCATCTTTTAAGTTGGATTGTTGAGTACGAAGCAGCAATGGCAGATGGTAAACATCAAACTGAGCTTATACTAACGTCCTGATTGAGTAGTGAAGAAAAAGGAATAAAACATCGTAAAAAAAAAAATCACAAGATGTTAGGTCAGTCTCTGAAACATTATCTGATCCAGTTGTTCATTCATTACAGAACCTCATCAAGAGTTTCTATGTTCTCATCCCACTTTAAGAAGGCGTATGGAGTCTTAGCTTTTATTGGTAGGGGGATTGAATTTCGGAGCCGCAGCATCATGTTGCAACTGTACAAAACTCTAGTGCGCCGCACTTGGAGTATTGTGTGCAGTTCTGGTCGCCACATTATAAGAAAGATGTGGAGGCATTGGAGAGGGTACAGAGGAGGTTTACCAGGATGTTGCCTGGTATGGAGGGCAGGTCCTATGAAGAGAGGTTGAAGGATTTGAGGTTGTTATCGTTAGAAAGGAGGCGGCTAAGAGGGGATCTTATTGAAGCATATAAGATGATTAGAGGTTTAGATAGGGTGGACAGTGATAGCCTTTTTCCTAGGATGGAGAAAGCTAGCACAAGGGGACACAGTTTAAATTAAGGGGTATAGTTATAGGACGGATATCAGAGGTAGGTTCTTTACTCAAAGAGTGGTTAGGGAGTGGAATGCCCTGCCTGCAGCTGTTGTAGATGCGCAAAGTTTGGTGGCGTTTAAGAGGTTAATTGATAAGTATATGGAAGAGAAGGGAATGGTTTAGTGTGGAGGGGCATTGCTTTTTATTTTGGTCGGCACAACATCGAAGGCCGAAGGGCCTGTTCTGTGCTGTATTGTTCTATGTTCTATGTTCTATGCCAGCTTTTTCCTCGGAAGCAATGTCATCAGCCAACCAGAGAACTATTCAAATCTTTTTCATGTTGCTAGCTGGCACTACATTTGTTGAGATATGTTGGATGAAAAACATTACATCTTGACTCAAACGGTTCTGGAGAACAGAATCCATTACTCTGTCATCTTAATCATTATGAAAAAAGTAACAAACTTCTTTATAATTAACAATCATGCAATCAGATTGAAAGCTAAATCACTATTATTTTTCTTGAGAATGATATCCTTTGAACAGATTTGTCCCCAGAAAGGCTGAGGAAAAAAAAAATTATATCTATGGTGTTAACTAGGGTAATTTTAATAGGATCATGATCAATTCCTCCTTCTTCCCTTTTTGGAGTAACAGAAACAGTGGTTGGGATTTTCTGGCTGTATTCACCCCAAGACCAGAAAATTCCATTGCGGTCAATGAGCCTTTGCGTGGTTCTGTTCGCCTCTTACGTTTCCCATGGTGGGTGGGACAGCAAAATTCCACCCAGTGTAAGAATACAAGGATAATAAATCAATTCATTATCTTTCTCATGAAAACTACAATGGCAATGCTCAATTCACCAAAAAACTTCAAGAACTACCATAAAAAAAATGCAGTTTTTTCATCTGATTTTTCACAAAAACTGGATAAGAGTTGGATTAAGAATATGAAATAAAATGCTTTCAACATTTGAAATAGCGTGCTCTAGCTGGCTGATTGCTCTTCTCATAAGGAGCACAAGATGAAATACAGCAGAATTAGAGTGCTGAGGCCAGTGGCATGCCATAACAATGCTGCATTTGGCTCATATACTTATCGTTGTTGTTCACTGTCCTCTACAAGAAAAGACAGAAACATGTGAATACTTATCAAACGCCAAGCAGCAGGGCAAGGAGTAGAGTTATTCAGGGATATGTCCTAAAGTGCCAAGAATTAACTGATTATTTTTCTTGTACTAGGTTATGAATTCAGCTTCCAGGATAAGGACAATGCTGATTCACATGCAATATGACAAAAGCAAACTGAGCACAAACTCAACACCTAGGTCACTAAATATAGCAGGCTAAGCAGTTTATTATAGGAGACATTTTTCTCATTATTTATTGCTGACGTGTAGGCTGTATTGTGAAAGAGAATGATGAATCAATTTTGTATTTACAATAGTTCGGCAGCTTTCTTGGTCATTTTTATTATAGTGTTTGGCCATAGATTATTGCCTTTACGTAATTTAGTTCTGACTCAGGAAGTTTGCATTGCCAGTTTAGTATAACATGCACCAGGCTATTGTACATTCCGTGCTTAATTGGAAAGAGGAAACAACCTTCTCACTTTAAGAAAAGCTCTGAACAAAGTTCAATTTAGGAAAAGCAAAGATAATACTTTAAAGTAGATTTTTAAACTACATCTGTTTACGCTTTGACAATCTAGTCACCAAAATATATCTCAGGTAAACATATATCCACATTATTTTTGTTTATACATCTTAGAATAGCTTTTCCACAGTGTGCTATCAATAGAGCGCACAGCTGAGGTATTAAAATATCTGGAGGGTACATCACTTCTATTAGGTTGTAAACACACGCATCTTGCCCAACATCTTGCCTTTGTAAACAAAAAGGTTGTGTGGAACAGATACAAGTTGATTTGAATTATTTCATTATGGATTAATAAATTCCCCAATGTCAACAGATCCTATTTAGGTGGGAATCCCTCTTGTTTTTTTTAAACCAAGTGTGGATATACTGCTTCAGGCCTTCAAGCTATATACATGTCAAAATTAAAACAGAGGTAATCAGTGTTACAAACTGCTGATGAAATTCTATACAAACAGAAGCTTAATTTGTTTACTGCCAACTCTACATCACAGCACACATCATCTAGCTAAAGGCCGAGCTGATTATAATCAGCTAAAGTATCTCTACTTTTATGCCAAAGGTTCAGTTGAGCTCCCTTCCGAAGAACCTTTTCAAACAGAACAAAACATACACTTTCTAAACAAACGAGGATTTTTGACAAAGGGTTCAAAACTCCTGAGATATGTAGGGTGAAATTTTTCCGTTTCTCTTGCCAACAGGAGACAAATGAGGGGTGGGGGGTGGGGGGACAGGACCATGCGAAGCTCCATTGATCTTGGGCGAGATTTTCAGGCCTTAGATGAGCACAGCTGGAAAATTCCACCTATAAGCATTCAGTCTTCTAGATAAATCATTGTGCCAATTGATAGAGCTGTGCAATGGTAATATATTGGTACTGAGAGGAAACAGGTATAGACAGGCAACAATGTCGTACTAATGTTTGACATTAGTAGCCTCAACCAATAGCACGACGAACGTGATTTCAAAACCCACCATGATAGCTTGAGAATTTGAATTCAGATTCAAAAAAAAAGGAAATTAAACATTGGTATCAGTAATTCAGTGCCATCCACCTGTCAGACTGTCACACATATTCAACTGGTGCACCGATGTATTTTAGGTTACAGAAGGAGACTTGCCAAGTTTACCACCATTTATCTTCAGTCCTGCACCATCATTGCTGACACTGGAGTACCATCTTAAGTGGCTAAACATTCAGTTGCACCAAACTGTTGTAGTTGAAGAAATCTTCTCAGAACAAAAATGGACTATAAACACAGTGAATACAAAAACATTAAAACAGCAACAAGAGTAGACCATCCAGCTCCTTGAGTCTGCATGACTATTCAAAACAATCATCACTGATCTCCAACTCAATTTTCCTGCCTGTTTCCACACCTCTTGATTCCATGACAAAAAAAAAACTGCCTAACTCAGTCTTAAATATACATAACGATGCAATACGCTGAACCCTACAGTAAAAACAATTTCACAAATTCAAAATGCTCTGCATGGTGAAATTTCTATTCTCAGTCCTAAATGATCAACCCTTTACACATAGTAACATAGAACCTTTATCCTGAGACTGTGCCTATATTTCGAACTCAGCCACTCTACCTGCTCGGCCATGTGAAATCCCTTCAGAACCTTAAAAACAAAATACTGTGGTAACCTGAAATAAAAACCAAATGTTGGAAAAACTCAAGATATCTGGTAGCATCTGTGGGGAGAGAAACTTGGTTAACATTTTGAATCAAATATAACTTCTTCAGAAATCCTTCAAAATCTTGCAAGTTTCAACTGGGTCACCTCTCAAAATCTTCATGGTGAAGTCCATGTCGAAAGAGAGAATAAAAATACATTTGAAAAAATAAGGATATCTTTCTATTTTCTCTATTGTAAAAATATCAGAGGCTCCAGCCTTTCTCCCTTTATCTTTCATCTAAGTGACATTCAAGTATTGTATCCATTTCGTTGTATCAGGAAAAATAAACAAATATTTTTATTTTACATAAAAATATTTTTATTTTATGTAAAATAAAAATGAAATTATTGAAAATTAAAACTTGTACCAAGAGTAATAAAAAAAATTAGATACAAATCTTAAGAAAGAGGCATAATACAGCAAGCAGTTTCCTCCTATAATAGTGTCAGAGAATAAAAGGATAACAGCACAAGAGGCCAATTGATCCATCACACCTGTACCAGTTCTTTGAAATATACTATCTAATTAGTTCCATAATTCCAACTTTTCCTCATAGCTGTGCCTGCAAACAAACATACTCCTTCAAGTATTTATCCAATTCCCTTCTAAAACCCACTGTTAAATCTGCCTCCACCATTCCTCCAGGCAGTGTACACCAGATCACAACAGCCCACATTACAATTTTCTTTTTCTCTAAATGCTCCAATATCCTCAAAACCGTACCCTCTGTCCATAAATCACTCCACAAATCTTCTCCATGTTCTACCCAGCTTCTAGACATAGCCATTCACCCATTAATTTCATAAAACTCTCTCACAATTCTAAACTCCTCTACCAAATCACCAACACTGTGCCTATTCCAAGGAAAACAACATTGGCCTTCCCAAACAACTCAAAATCCCAAATCTCTGGCACCATTCTGGCAAATCTGTGCTTTCTAAGTTTTTGAGATGCCCTTCCCGCATTGAACGTCAATGATATTCTCCAAAGCTTCATACTGTCCTGGATCATCTTAATTTACCGCGGTTACATAGAAATATGGAAAATAAGAGAAGGATTAGACCATTCAACTCTCCTCAGGCCTGTGTGAAGAAATTTCTCCTTATCTCAGTCCTAAAAAGTTTACCCAAATCCTAAGGCTATGACCTGTGGTTGTGAACTCACCCACCATCAGGAACATCCTTTCTTCCTGCATCTATCCTGTCTAGTCCTATTCGAGTTTTATAGCTCTGTAGCTAAAAAACTATAGTTATGAGTCTCCCCCACACACGCCCCCCAGCCCCACCCATTCTTCTAAACTCCAGTAAATATAATCCTAACTTACTCAGTTAACTCTTCATACGTCATCCTGCCAACACGGGAATCAGTCTGGTAAACCTCTACTGCACTTCCTCTACAGCAAGAGCATCCTTACTCAGGTAAGGAGACCAAAACTGAACGTAATATTCCTAATGTGGCCTTACCAAGGCCCTGTATAATTGCAGCATGACATCCCCGCACCTATACTCGAATTCTCTCACTGAGGATGTTTTTTGCTCACTGTGGCCAGCCTTGATCCAGCATCTATTTAGACGGGTGCTTGGCCCTATGATCTCTTAACAAGCTGATGATTGTCATCCAGAATGATGTCATTCTTTTTGCTGAAAGCAGCAGGCTTTAAAGTTAACTTCACCACCTAAAGATGAGCAGCAACTGAATTACTGTAGACAGATACAGACAATGCTGGATAATCTACTGACAAATGGCATCTCACCTCCAGTGCATCGAGAGCCATGTCAACAACTCTGTCAAGAAAGCTTTCCTCACCTACCTCTCCCTTCCAAAAGGAATAAGTTTTTCTATTAAAATATTCAGTTCAATAATAAACAAGCAATTGAGGAAAATGAATGACTGAAAATTCTTACAGAAAGGGGAGAAATTCTGAAGGAAATGCATCATTCAACTTGACAGTTTTGTCTCTTACAATCATGTAATACCATTTGACAGGTTAGAGAAAAATCAATCCTTTGTTGCTGAATTTAGTCAGATGTTATTTAGACCAGTAATTGGAAAGGCTGTCCTATTGCATGCCACAGAATGTCTTCTATAACAGGCTGCCAGCCAGCTTTAACAGGAGAACTACAACAGCATAACAATTTCTACACCTTAACCCAAACCGCCATGTTTATTTACGTCAAGCAAGATCTGCTATATCTGCACATCAATGTCTGGGAATGTCATTTCTAGGTATTGGGAAGTTCAAATACAGAATGAATGACACCAAACCAACGGTGCTGCAGAATACATTATTCCTCAGATAATTATGGAACATCCTTTTGGCATTCCAGCACAATTCAAGTATAAAACACTGGGTTTGACTTCAACTGAAGTATCACGACCGGTCGTGGGCACTGCACTTTAGGAAGGATGTGAAGGCATTAAAGAGTTTTCTATATAGCATGCCACCTAATTTTACAAACTTTGTTATATTCATAAACTGAAAGTTCATTGAAAATAGTTAATAGATGCTTTTCTTTCTTTTCACATGCTAAGGGCCCTTACCTGAGTGATTAACTTATTCTCTCTCACACAATCTCAATGAAACCCTGCATAAACATTAAGAATATGGAAAAAAAAACATACAGAATCCTGAGTCTAATTTTACTTCTCTGTCTGAACAGAAGTACTGGATTCTTGCTCTTTAATTGGGGTAATTGACTGAACGGAAATACAAGTTCTTGAAAGCTGCCTGCTTTTATAGCGCAGCATCTAAAATAACAGAGGCAGCGCAACAAGGCACAAAATGCGGTGAACTCAAATAAACCAGGAACATTTTTTCAATAAATGTTTTTTGGTCTGAAGAGTTTTTGCAGTGGAGAAATGGCTGCTGAGCATCTGATGAGCAAAAAGAAGACTGGTAATACCTACACTTCATCTACCTTTCGGCATCCCCTTTTCCTGCAGTTGGGAAACTTGGGAAGAAGCTAATTGTATTTGACAACCACAATTACTCAGACACAGAAAATCAGGACGATGCTAATTGTGTGAGCAATAATTGCAGATGGCTTTTTTCTCCCTCGAGGGAAGAAAACGAGAGACGATTAGGAAATGGCAGATCCACCCCGTGTGCAGGTGGTCCTGCCTTCAAGCCCTGAAGTGCAACTAGAGACAGTTCATAAATGCAGGATAGCCTTATTGCAGTAATTCTGACAGTGCACAAAATCACAGAAATACTTAACCTAATGGAATACAGAGAATGAATCCCTTTAGAAATGCATTACTGTCTCTCGTGTGGCTGTTGAGAAATTATATCTATTTTGCCATTTATTTTTGATCTGCC
Organism: Sphyrna mokarran; assembly: GCA_024679065.1. NCBI lineage: Eukaryota > Metazoa > Chordata > Chondrichthyes > Carcharhiniformes > Carcharhinidae > Sphyrna > Sphyrna mokarran. Next base: position 71,153,823 of record JAGIQG010000009.1, on the reverse strand, counting down.
CATCAATAATTTATGACTCATGCAAATATTCCACAACTATAAAATGTAGTAATCAAAAAATTCAAACATAATAAAAGTAAATAATGATCCAGTTAGTGGAATGGATAATTTTCTGCAACTGCAAAATACTTAAATATACAGGTGAATGCTTGATTATTTTTAAACAAGTATAGCTTCTCCCAGATCAATGCTCAAGAAGTCTTACAGAAAGAAAAACCAATAATTGGAACATATACCCAAGTGTATAAGTCAACTTTTGAAGCATCAAAACAGTCCCCCAAAAATGGAGGTAGACTTAAATGCCTAATGTAAAGTGAACCACTAGTGAGGGAATGGGTGATGGTTTTTTGCAAGGTCATCCACATCCAAAGCAAAGCGTGCACATGCCTTGAATTCCCATGTATCTTCTGAATACAGCCTAAATTGACTACTTAATCTCTTGCACCAGCTATAAGTACAACATGCATTTGAGAAGTGAATAAATCAGACTGACTACTAATGAGAGTATACATGTCATGGCTGCAAGGAGGGAGTCACCAAGTAAATGCAAAAACACAATTTGTGAGGCCAGAGAAAAAATGTTGTCTTATATGGGTCAATTTATATCCCACAAATTATGGTACATAAGAAAGTGAAATATGATAATCTCCAAAAAACTTAAGAAATATTAGCAACAAAATTTGGTATTATTCAAATAATTTGTATCTTGAGCCCAAAGAAATTCTGCAGCAGTACTGATAACTCACACCATTAAAAACCCAGTTACAACTCATTGATAAGGTATAACTTTTTCCATAGGGTTTCAATCTAGAAGATCTTGTGGTGTAGTGGTGGTAGCACTCCTCCATTGCACTTGAAGCTTTGGGTTCAAGTCTAACACCAGGATGTGCTGGCTATGGAAGGAGCATTTATAACACAGTTCAACAGCTGATAATCCTTCCACCACTTTCTCGATTAGTCCCCGAAGAAAAAAAAGTGTGGGTGTGAAGATACGCTTAAAAATCCTGTAAAATCAGTGTAAATGGGAACGTTCTCAACAGTTCCCAGATTTCTAATTGATTGTATTCTGCAACAACTTGAATAGCATGTCCTATGGAGAAAAATGTATAATCACTAACAGTAACTTCTGGATTTACATATTTGACAGTACAGGTGCAGTTTCCAGAAGATGTTATCAGTTTCAGTGAAATAATAAAATGAAAGTTAACAGTTTTGTTGTCATTAGTACAGGGAAATCCAGATAATTAACTTTAAATTGGCTCCTAGTAATGGCCAAACATGGGTTTAATGACATAGGCCTGAGGCAGTCTGGTTGCAGAGGCGGGAACCATAACAACAGGCAAAGGGAGTATGCAGCCATGAGGGCAGAAGGAAGACAGGGAGGCAGTGGAAGAGCATAGACACCATTTTAGGAGCTCCAAGGTAGATGATGTTGTACAGAACATATGTATTTCAATACCAGTGAAATCTCAGATAAAAATAAGCAATAGCACCGAACTTAGAGCTAATATAAAAAAGATGCAAGTTTAATAATAACATGTTGCAGCATTATTACATGAAAGGAGGAAATAATTGTGTGTTAGGCAGATAATACATGAAAACACAATTATCAGAAGTATTTAAGGACAGTAAAGTTATTCTAAACCCATATTGAACCTTGATTAGACCACATTTCATCTAGAGTTGTGACTGCCATGTTATAAAATGCATACAGAGGCACTGGAGAAGGACAAAAACTTATAAAAATTATACTGAGAGGTTATACCTATTAAGAATAAATGAACAGACTGGATATCTTTACATTTGAAAAGGAAAAGCTGACAGGGAAAATAATAGAGATCTTTAAAATGACAAGAATTTTTGATAGACAAAAAGTGCGGAATTTTCCTTTTTCAGCAGTGATGGCTGAGGAGAAAACCAGTGTGCAGCTCACAGGCTGCACAATGGCTTTCCTCACCAAATAATCTGGCACTGTTCAGAAAAAGTCTGCGGGTGTGGACCATACTGTCAGGCTGGGGACAGAGAAAGCCAGCAATTGGGAATAAACCATGGTCTCCAATGGAAAACACAGAAATCTCTCATCATACGTACATAAAAAATATGCCCCCCCACTATTCTAACCCTAACCCCCAGAAGACTCCCACACTGCATGCTCCCAGCAGGTTCCTTTCACCTACTTCTTGTATTTAAAAATCAGTGGTAAACCTTACCGACATGACAGCATGTCGGCAAGGGTAGGATATCTAATATGGGGAAGAACGATAAAGAGGGTAAGACCACTAATTATTTTTAAATGTACTAAAACCTTGTTATGGCACCAGAAAAGTGACAAGAACATGCAGGGAGAAACAGAAAACAAGATCTTGCTAGCGAGATTCATATTTTCCAAGTCTCTCAATATTTTCATAGATTCACAGTGCAAAAGGAGACCATTCGGCCCACCAAGTCTGCACCGACCACATTCCCACCAGGCCCTATTCCCAGAACCCCACATATTTACCCTATTAATCCCCTGACACTAAGGTCAATTTAGCATGGCTAATTAACCTAACCTGCACATCTTTGGACTGAGAGGAGTAACTGGAGCATACAGAGGAAATCCACACACACACGGGGAGAACGTGCAAACTCCACACAGACAGTGACCTGGTGCTGGAACTGAATCCAGATCCCTGGCGCTGCGAAGCAACAGCACTAACCTCTGTTCCGCTGTGCAGCCATGTTGCACCCATGTTGCTGTTTGCACTCACTGCAAAGTGGGCAATGATCATTTTCATTTGCGCTGGATAAAAAATAAAATAAACATCAAGAAACCTAATTCACAGAGCGAGGTGAACTTGTACCAAAGGAAACAGTTGAAACAATTGGCATAGATACATTTAAAGGGAAGTTAGATTAAGTGAATGGGGGAAAAGGAAAGGAAAGTTAGATAGTTAGAGGAGAAAAGATGGGAGGAGGCTTGACTGAAACGCAAATGCTGACATGGACTAATTGGACTAAATGACTTGCTTGTGTGTTGCATATTCTAGATAAGGTGGAGGAAATCATTTCAGGCAAACATTAGCAAATGAATTCACAACTGGCTGAGATTTTGAATTGGTAAAGCAGTGCCAAATCATAAGCAGTTAAGAAAATCTACACTAAAGTAAAGAGAAAACCAACCCCAGATGACAAACATAATCAAAACCTATTTGTCTCAAAAAAATCATAGCATGTTAACCAAGTAGCAATGATATTATTAATTTTTTTTTTATTAAGCAACACAGCACGGGAAACAGGCCCTTCGGCCCAACGAGCCCGCGCCGCCGTCATACCAAATACATTACCCTATTTTAATATTCCTATATAATATATATATTATTCCTAATATGGAAAATTATCACCGTAGGGACAATTTGTTACCCAATCAGCCTAAGAGCGAATTTTTGGGTTGTGGGAGGAAACCGGAGTGCCCGGAGAAAACCCACGCAACCACGGGGAGAACGCGCAAACTCCCGCAGACACCGGCCCAATCCCAAGTGTCTGCACAGCCACATCGATAGTCTCTGAGCTGTCATGGTGCCCTTCAGGTGGTCCACATAAAGCACTCATATACGACATGAGGTACCAGGCAACCCATGAATCAACATCCAAGAGCTGTACCCGCACCACCTGCCGAATGCGTGCTCAATTTATGGACCGAATTACCTGTGGAAAAAAGCCGTAGTTAAACAGTCCTAATATATCCCTCTATCTGCATACCGCTCATGTGTCTGTCCAAGAGACCCTTAAACAGCCCCAGCGTGCCTGCTCCCACCACCTTACTCGGCAGTGCATTCCACACCCCCACTACCCTTTGTGTGAAAAACTGCCCTCTAATATTCGTCTTATACATGGCCCCCCTCACCCTAAGGCCATGACCCCTCGTCCTATCCATTTCTGAAGGTGGAAAAAGTTTACCACCATTTACTCTATCTATACCCCTTATAATCTTATACACCTCTATTAGATCCCCTCTAAGCCGACGTCTTTCAAGGGAAAACAACCCCATTCTATTTAATCGTTCCTCATAAGACAGTCCTTCCATACCAGGCAGCATCCTGGTAAACCTCCTCTGCACTCTCTCCAAGGACTCCACATCCTTCCGATAGTACGGAGACCAGAACTGGGCGCATTATTCCAAGTGAGGCCTAACCAAAGTTGTATACAACTGCAACATCAAACTCCTACTCTTATATTCTATACCCTTTTCTATGAAAGCTAACATACTATACGCCTTCTTTGTCACCTTCTCCACCATATTATTTCCTGATAATAAGGAAAACAGGATTTCTAAAATAGCAAAACAACAATCATAACATAAAGACATGAGGAATTTCATACAGCACAAGTGTCAAATTAAACTAGCATGTTACACTTTGTATCACAGTAACTTCATTAACATTTTTACTCAATCCCCTCTGAAAAGCTTGGGCTTAAAGCTGGTATTCTTTGCAGAACTGTAACAGTATCAACTGGCAAACGTTAAAAATCACCTATATGCTTATAATTCCTCCAGTTTCACAACATGACAAAAGTCCTAGCGTTGTTCTCTAGGAGCAATAACTGAGAGTTCATCATTCCATGGTTGGTATCTATTATTTTTCTGAAAGATTTTAAAGCCAGAACACAAATTTTGGAACCTGTTTATTTGGAGACAAGTATCATAGGTCAACTATTTGTAATTACCTGCTCAAGAACAAGACTAATGAGAAAGAGAAGCAGACAAAGATTCAACCTGTACAATGTAATAGGGTTCCTTTTTTATTGATGAATACATTGATCATTAACTGACATAAAATTCAGACTTGTGTCTGAATAAAGTTGTTCTTTTGTCCCAAAGCCAAGATAGCATTTGTTGAATATAATACAAAGGATCAAAAACTGAAAATGAAGGACTTCAGGAGTCTGTTAGTTTACCTGGAGTGATTTAGAAACCCTATTTTCATTTAATTAGTGACAGGTATTGAGGAAAGGGGTCAAGGGAATTATCAACACTGGAAATGTTATTTTAAGTTGTTACCTGTAAAATTTTTGTTTTTGTTGCATTGGGTAGTACTGCCTCTTTCAAATGGAGCAGTTAGTTGGTTGCGGGTTCTTCAAAGGAAGTATAATTTCACCTCAGCCAAACTGTACACTTTACATAAAAGGTAAGTTTTCCAATTCTGCCTGCCACAGGGACAATTTAATGTATAATTAAAAAGTTTATTGACCTCAGAGGAATGAGAAAGTCCCACTTACTGACTTTAATGTTGTTAAAGAGCCAAACTGACTTTTTTTAAAAATACCATGCTGAGCTGTGGGATGCCCAGAAAATTGGTTTCACACTGATTTGCATCAGTTGATCTTCCACTGGCACACACTAAGCCAGCATGAACCTCATTTGTATCCCATTAAAGAGATGCAGATGAAGGTCTGACCTCCCCACACCAGATTCCCTGTGATGTTGGCAGGAAAACATGCTGGCATGAAATATGTTCAGAACAATGTACAGAACTCGTGTGAATAAGACCTGAGGCGCTCTCAAGTTCAGTGCATCTGCAGGTGGAACTCCCAAATCCCAGGACAGCATGGTAGCTCAGTGGTTAGCACTGCTACCTCACAACGCCAGGGTCCTGAGTTCAACTTCCGGATTGGATCACTGTCTGTGCGAGTTTGCACATTCTTCCCATATCTGTGTGAGTTTCCTCCGAGTGGTCTGGTTTCCTCCCATACTCCAACTAAGCATATGGATTAAGGGGATTGGCCATGCCAAGTTGCCCCTTTTTGTCAGGAAGATAAGCCAGGGTAAATGCATGGGGTTATGGGGATAGGGCCTGGGTGGGATTGTGGTTGGTGTAGACTCGATGGGCTGAATGAGCTCTTTTTGCACTGTGGGATTTTATGATTCTATGATTAGGTATCCCCATAGGAATCCATCTTCCAAACAAACTCAGAATGTTCTTGGAGCTCCATCTTTGTTCTCATGAGGTCTATCTTCCAGTTTCAGGTGGAGTTCTACCTTCATTTTCAGGACATTCACTATTTTTCTCCAATAGTGGGTCAGTAATTTTAGGCACCTCTTCAATATGGCACTCGCACAAGATACATTCTCTCACTCACTACTAAATTAATTTAAACAATAATTTGCATGCTATTTACAGTTCTACAAACAGTATTTACAAAGTGAAAACAATTCAGCAAGTTCTCAATGATGTGAGTGGATACTGCAGCCAGTAGTCTTATCTACATGCAATGGCTGCATCATGAGGATGTTGAATTGGTTGATCTCCATCCTGAGACTGAGGTCTCTTCCGGTGTTCAATCAGTTATTCAGGGTCCCCAAGCTGAACCTTTGCTGGATCACTTTCTTACAATAATGGTGGCTTGAATGAATCACACTCCACAATCCTTAGCCCTTTCAACGTCAATACTCTGCATTCAAGTCTTCTTCTCAGATTCACAGGCCCATCTAATCCCTCAGTGTACTCCTCTGTGACACTGGCACTTTCTGAGTTCTGCTTCCAAAAACATAAGTCTTCTCTGCTGCATCATGTTATGGAACATCAGCACACAATTACCAGGCAGGTGTCACTGGCAGTCTTGGGCTGTTGAGCCCAAACACAATAATTAAGATATCGAAACCTCGAATTTCTTGGTGTTAAAGTGGCTCTTATACCATGCTGAGGGTCTGTTTGAGGATCTCACAAGTGAGTTAGAAGTCATCTCCTGAACAGGTACCCATTGTTACCCAGAATCCTTCTTCATATCTAGAGGATGGGCTGGAAGAACTGAGGCAGGTTTGACTCTTTCAGTAAAAAGATATTGTAGCAATTGCCTGGAAAGCATACACAGAAATGCAGCAGGTTATTCCTTTGGCCACATACCAGCTGCATATTGAAGGAAACGAACAGCTCTTTCTGTTAATAAACCCATCAGATCGGTCAGTGAATGCTTGGTAGAAATGTTTTCAGTCAACATATTGAAGCTGGGGGAAGCCAACTATTGAAGTGAAAATCATGAAAATGGCTACCTCCGCTGAGGGGAGTCTGTGAAGTGGTGAGCAATCAACTGTGAAATCCCACAGAGCTCAGGAGCAGGACATTAAAATAAACCAGAGGTGAAGACATTGAGAGCCACTGTTAAATTCAATGCCATTGATAGGGAATGTCAGTGGGTGGTTCTGGAGGGCAATTCATCAATAAAGCAGTATACATATCAGATACATCCCATGACAGTCAAAGTCTCCTCCAGCACTAATACCTGAACATCATCAGGTGAGCGAGCTTGTTGTGGTAAACCTGTGCTCAGACTATTTTCGGTTCCTCCTCCGTGACTTTGGCTCCAGAGGCTTGGTCATTTGCTGGCTGGTGATCCTTCACTGAATTACACAACACTGCCTATGCACCATCTCAATGGTCTGTAGATATGAGAGTACTACATACATTTTCAGAGGCAGACTTCCTTCCTTTCGATGGAGCTGCTGGAAACATAGCTGAATGGCCTGATGTTCTGCTGGTGAGACAGCAGTGAGCACACCCCTCCCTCTTCGTTGTGAAATTCTAACTCCATCCCTCGCTTTTCCCAATTCATTTCACAGCAAAAATCTGTTTACCTGGACACTTCTCAAAATTTTTACATGTTTGTGAGCAGCCTCCTGTTCCATTCCCAATGACACTGTAATGCCATGATTTAGGAAGCCTTCTTACCCAAAGTCATGTAAATGCTGGAGCTACTTCAGCAACCAACTTAACAGCGCACCTGATACTGCAGGCTCCAACCTAGCCCTTTCCCTGTGCCAATTAAAATATGTAGTACCAGAAATAGGGGAAGATTTCTAGATCTGCACCTTTACCACAGTTTATTTCTTGTTCATTCCACTTCAGACCCATGCACAGTAAAAAGACTGATGGGACAGACACAAAAAAATACCTGATACTCTGGCAGCATGTTTTCTGTCAGGCTGGCCAAAGTCAAGGAGCATGAAGGAACAACTTGGCACAGATCTTGTACAGAGTTTGTTACTTGTCCTTCTCCATGGGCAGTGCTATTCTGCATCAATGTCACTAACTTTGACAACTCTACAAATAACCAAGTGCTTCCACAAATTCAAAGAGATTAATAAGTAACTAACCTCTAAGTTTTAGATTATCTTTTTAAACGCACTGGTAAGAAGTCCTTCCTGCTGTTGAATGCAAGTTTGGAATAGAGCAGGTGCTCAAGCAACAAAACATGCTAACTGATGCACAATTTGGCTATTCTGCAGGCACCAGCTCCTAACTCCCAGGTTGATAACCTGTATTGATAGAAGTGTGCATGCATAGCACAGATACTATATACAAAATTTGTACCAAATTTTCAGCCAGGATCATCAAATAGAGCAGTACACTGTGACAACTTTTTCTTCTAAAATGCAACTTTACCATTTCTTACCATAAATTACTACAAAGTCCAAACTTGATTAATTTTTCAGTTAGGCAACTAGTTGCTCTCAACTCCACCTTGACACAAGGAGTAACCCAAAAGCATTTAATTATCAGGAAATTTAGCACTGTTTTAATGCCTTAGAAAAGCAGTATGTTTTGCAAAGTTCCTGTAATTTATAGTCAAGGTAGCTTCCTTGTGTCACCCTATAAACTACTGCATTTTCCCTCATGACCAACATTCTCCTTTCCATTTTACAGTTCTTGCAGGAGACACTGGACTCCTGGGGATGAATAACCTATTTGTTTAGCAAAGTGAATTATATTTGCTCAGGATATAAATTGTGTACATCACCCTCTGATCACTATCGTAAAGTACTCTGCAGTCAGATAGTCATAAGGCGCGATGAGTTGCATGAATATATTAAAATAATATCCACAATACCACTGAAACAGCAACCAGAAAATCCAGTTCTCCTTATGCCAGCTGGAATGCAATACCTACAGGAAACCTGAGAACAAAATAACTGTATCTTGTAATCAATTGCTCATCAAACTAGCCCTTTGTCGAGGTTCATGCACCCGTTAACAGGCTATCAATGATCGCAACCATCATTATGGGATCACACCTACCTAGTGAAAAATAGGCCTACTTTGACAGAATTCAATAGACTACCTGAAACCAGAGATCTTTTTAAGAAAAAAACAATTAGCAAATAAAACCTTCCGCTTTTCTCCAAAGCTATATAGCTGCAATTATCAGTGTGGTTATGCTGCTGGTATGTGCCAATCCTCTATAACCCATTATTACCACCACGTGCTGTTTCCCTGCAAGACTCACAAATCTGCGATAATCGAAAGGAAGTGATTCAATAAGTTGAGAACAATTCCTTTGTGCAAAAATGAATGGGATTCAATTTCCAGATAAGTTGCAGGAATTGCAATATTGAGCATAACATATTAGAGCATGGGACTAACCTAGTTATGTACAATCCCAATCAGAAAAAGAAATTAAAGGATTAAATTGTTTCTCTTGGAATCTGTCTGAGCTCCTGCTACGAGTCAAATAATTCAATAGTTGGGGAATAAAGAGAAACACACCTTAATACATCATGGTATTCTCCATTTCCATATACAGCTTCCCTCATCTAAATTAATTTGTGACATATGAAAACAGTATAAAAATTGCACACCTTTAAAATCCTTACCTCATTCTGGATGTATATTCATTCCCAGGTCAAGAATTCAGCAGCAAAGACTGCATTACACTCAGACATTGTATAAATATGATACAGAATGTACCAATTCATCATGACTCTGCTTGCTCTTTGTTAAAATAAAGCAAAAACCTAAAATCTTGTCAGATTCAAAAACATTGTGGTAAAGAATTTCTATGTAAGTACTGAAAAAGTAAACAGCTGTCGGTGCTGGCAAATAAGCACATCGGCTGACTTTAAAAAATAGAGAGTAACACATTGGTAAAATGGGCATTGTGGCATTGTCTACAAAATCGAGCTTACAGACAATCTAGCTGTTCAGATGAAATGGCTCTCATTTCATTAGATTCCGAAGAGCCATCTTTGAGTCAAAATGTTAATTCCATTTCTCTCTCTACAGATGCTGCCAGGTTTGCTGAGCTTTTCTAGCAGTTTTATTTTCTATTCCCAGTTTTCCTGCAGTATTTTGCTTTTCTCCAACTGGATAGTTTGCATGTCCCTGTTTAACCATGTCATATCTTACCCATGGAAGCCAAGGGCTATGCAAAGTACTGAGATTAAGAGCTCATCAACAAATTAATATTTATTTAAATCTAAGAAATTGGAAGTATTTAAAGTTTGAAGCAGGAGGGAACTCAATACAATCCCAGTGAAATGGAATGATGCATTGCAACTTGGCCCTTGTGTCTACTCCAACACATGGGCTTCACTCAGCAAAACTGCAAATTGAGCCCAATAGTAAACTTAGTCAATGGAGACCAAAGTCTACTATGGCTGTTCTTGCTTGTACCATTTTTAAATTTATGATATTTGAGCTCATTAAGATGAGAGATGTCAACTGAGAAATTGAGAAAGAGTACATGCTCGATTTGGACACCATCTGCCAGAATCAAAACATCAAAATGATTAATTTTAATCTTTAACATCAGTTGCCTCTTTGGCCTAAATGAGATTACCAGGTTAGTACTAAGGGATCAGCACCTAGTGATAAATGGATTTAGATTGTCCAAATATGATTAATAAAGCACAAAAGATAAAAGAGACAAAAACAGAGAAAAACAAAGAGAGCAAGGAAGTGAGTGAGAATATTGATGCCACTCTATTTATTTGGATTTGTTCCACACCCAGATACCATAGTGAACATCCACTGTAGCATCTACTCTCTTGCAGAACCCTTTGCATTTGTTTTCCATGACCATTATTTCCTCTTATGCCTAGGCAAGAATTTGCCAGTAAAACTGATTCAGGCTAACATTCAAGCAATTCTGGAATGTGCAGAATTAAAAAGGTGTTGGCACCATTTCAGCAAGGAGGAAACTGGAAACCAAGACTCTCTTGCTTGATAAAATGTTTTTGTTCACACAATTACCTTGGGCAGAACTTTTAAATTGCTATTCATCAGCAATCCTTTCCACTCCATGATATCAGCAAGTTTATGTTATTATTCTGAACTTCTGAATTTTTAAACTGTTAAACATTAAGCATTTAAGTAACTCAAGTTTTAAAAAATTCCAATGTTTTCCTTCGATTTTACACTTTTCAGAAACAAAATTTAAGAGATCAAAAAGCAAACAGGATCAGCTGTAGAGCAATCAGCAACCTGCATATTTCATGAATATGATCCAATAGTGCCACCGTATGTAGAGAAAGACATTATGCAGTTAGCTACATGTACCTATAATCTGGTAAGTACTGCATTGACTGGAATCAAAGTTGAAGTTTTTAAGCAAGCTCTTATAAAAGATGAAATTATTTTAATCACTTGCAATAAAAGGGATTCTGTTGTTACATCAATCTGAATTGCCATTGAATATTTAACTACAAAGCATATTGAGCCACTGGATACTTGGTTATACTGTATATTTAGCAAATGAACAGTTAACACCAGCATCGCAAGATTCAGGTAGGGGACAAAACAAAGTCTAAATATATCAGGATAGACTGACTTACATACTTAATTGTGATGACAAAGTTCATCTATTGAATGAACACAAAACTTGAGTATTCTTTTGCTCATTTTAGAAAAGTAAGCCAAAGATATATTTTGTTGGTTATTCTGAAAGGATACTTCCAAAATTCAAAACATACATAACATTGGGGGAATAGTCAGTTTAAAGTCATTCCTTAAAATAATTCTGAGAACAAATTATTCATCAGTCAACAGCCTTCGGTGGCATTAACAGTCAGCCAGATGAAAGAAATTGGATGCTTCTGAACACCCGATTGATTGTTGGGACAAAAACTCCCTTCATTCGGTCAACTAAAATAATGCAACAGCATCCATTTCTCTACATTCAACATATTGTGTGTGAGGTTACCCAAAGGGTTAAACTAATTGAAGAATGTAGTCATGGCTCTTGAATGCAGTTAAAAACTTTATACAGGATACACATGGAAACAACCGGAATTCCATTTATGGTGCTACATTTCTCCGTTGCAAAGATAAGACCACTTATGCATTTATGAACCCCCAGACCCCCAAAGTCATTTGACTCTGGGCTCTGTGACAATCAATCCATTGTTGAGTTCACAAATTGATTTAATACCGAGTAATTAAATGCATTTTTCTAAAATTTTGTAAATCCTCGTAACATGATGTTTCATTCAGTTTAAAGGCATCCTGAATAATGTTGAAACCTATAGAAAAGCACTCCTGAGACACTTCTTTTAAAGGACGCAAGTGCCGAACTACTCAAGCCATTCCCAAGTTCATTCCTTTGACACCAAGGATCAGTTTTGTTTTACTGTATAGATATGTAGGATTTTAGCTCCCTCTTATTTCATTGCAATTCAAGCTACATTTCACATTGCAGGTATAATCTAACCAAGGTACTGTTCAGCTTTAGCACGTGATCTTTAAACAAGTTCAATTGACTTGTTGATGCAACCCGTGCTGTACCTACTAAGTAGCTCTAGAAAGAAACAAAAATGAGTGATGATACCCAACACGAAGAAAGCCAATCTCAATGATCTGTGAAGGGATTTAGTTCAAATGGACTGGAGAAAAAAAAAATTGTTCAGGAAAATAGTAAATGAGCAATGATAGACCTACAAAGCAAAGATAGCTCAGGTACAATCCAGAAGTGTTCCCATAAGGAGAAAGACGGAACATCCAAAGCTGCAGTTCCCAACACGGCAAGAAAATAGAGCTCAAGATAAAAAAAATAAAGATTTATCGAAGCTTCAATGTAAAAAAATTACTAAAACTAAACAGAAAAAGATAGAAACTGAAGGATACAAGGACAAAGAAGTGTTAGAAAAAATTTGTACATAACAAGAGACACCAAAATGCTTTATAAACATACAGGATGGAAAGACTAGGTACAGGAATGTTTTTCCCCTGGCTAGGAGATCTAGGACAATGGGTCACAATCTCAGGATACTAGGTTGGCCATTTAGCACTGAGATGATGTGAAACTTCTTCACTCAGAATGGTGAACCTATGGAATTCGCTATCACAGAACATTATGGAGGTTAAGTCACTGAGTATATTTAAGAAGGAAACAGATAGATTTCGAGATTCTAAAATTGCCAAGTTAAGGGGAGAGTGTGGGAGTATGCTATCGAGATAGGGATCAGCCATGATCATACTGAATGATAGAACAGGCTCAAAGGAGCGAATGACATACTTCTGCTCCTATTTTCTATGTAAGCTTGGGTTGATAAGCAGCAAGTCAAATTCGTGCCAAACAAATGCCAGTAAGACAATCTCTAAAGACAGTCTAACCCATTGACATTTAATGGCACTATCATCACCGAATCTCCCACAATCAACATCCTGGGAGTTACAATGGACCAGAAACTGAACTGAGCTAACCATGCAAATACTGTGGCTAAAAGAGGAAGTCAAAGGCGGGAATTCAGTGACAAGTACCGAATCTTCTGACTCCCCAAAACTTATTCACCGTCTTCAAGGCACAAATCAGGAACATGATGAAATGCCTCCCACTTGCCTAATAAAGGGATTTAGCACTGGAGCTTTCACTGTAAGTTGCTGCATGAAAATTAAAAGATAGTTGTCTGTCTGGATCACTCTCCAAAAATATCAAACGACTGGAAATCTAGGATCAATGTAAAAATCTTTGGTTTCTGTGCTAACTTGTTCTGAAGAAGGGATTTATGTCTACGTGGGCAATGCTGCTAAATTGGAACAATAGAAATAGCTAGTTGTTAAGAATTGTATTTTGTCATGTTTAAGTATTTTAATTGATAAACATTATGCTAATTCTTTTTGTTATATTCTAACTGTGTTCTTAAATAAATTTTGTTTTTTTATAAAAGCCTCTGAATGGGTCACTGAATTCATACCTGGAGTAAAACACCTTATGCTCACCCAAATGTCAAAATTAAGTGTAAAAGTTAGGGTCTAGGCTAACCTCATGCAATACTGTGGAGTTTCTGATCTGGTCCTTAACACCCTCCTAATGGCACTGTTGTTGTACCAACACCACAGGCTGTACCATTTCAAGAAAGTGACTCACCAACACTTTCTAAAAAGCATTTAGGGATGGGCAACAAACATTGGCCTTGCCAGGGATGCTCAAATCCTGTAAAATAATTTGCTACTTGTCAGCTCAAGCCTGAATGCTGTCCAAGTCCTGCTACTTTCAGGCATGGGCTGTTTCATTATCTTAGATGTTGGGAATGGTGTTGAGTACTGTGAAATTCTTGGCAAATATCTCTACTTATTATCTTATTTTAAAATGGAAAGTCAGTCATTGATGGAGCACACGAAGAAACCTCAGGAACTTTCATGTGGAACTCCCGCAGAAAATCCTTTTCATAGGATGAATGTATCAACAATTAATTAGTGAGAAGTACCAGGTACACAGCAATTGGGAAAGGTAGCCAGGGTAAAGATTGACCTAGTTCACCTTTTGCCATCCTGAGAGACATATGAAAAAGTAGTAATGGAGATGTTGACTAATCAAATAATCCTCATTAAAGTTTCACAACAGACCCAGGAAAACCTCCATGTGATGAAGAAGTTTAGATCCATAGATAGGTGTACTGCTCCCAGGGATCTGCCTGTCTCTCTCAAATCAGGAGCCCAATGATACCCAGGCATGTTATGGTTAAGCTCCAATTTTTGCTTCCTCCTTTCACAGAGGAGGGATTATTGTCTGTGATTAATATGTCTCATCGCCACAGTGGGTGAAAACATAACAACAATAGAGAAAACACAGGCTAAAGAAACATACTGACACCCCTGAATAACATCAGAGCGCAATGACCTTGGTATTACACTAGATACCAATGTGTAATGCACTAATATAAAATTCCTTTATTCAGTCAGATAGCAGAGGCTTTAATTCGTTATTTTAAACCTAATAGATATCCATACATCATTATACTGTGAACTTTCCTTGCTTTTGATCCAACTTTGTCAACATAAAAGGGAACTCCAAAAATTTTTCACTTGGTCAAGAAAGTATTTGAATTCACAGAAATCACAAGAAATCCTACAGTGCAGAAAGAGGCCATTCAGCCCATCGAGTCTGCACCGACCACAATTCCATCCAGGCCTTATTCCCATATCCCTACATATTTACTCACTAATCTCTCGACCCTACGTATCTCAGGACACTAAGAGCAATTTTTAGCATGGCCAATCAATCTGACCTGCACATTTTTGGACTGTGAGGAGGAAACCGAAGCACAACCCATGCACACATGAGGAGAATGTGCAAACTCCACACAGTGACCCAAGCCGGGAATCGAACCCAGGTCCCTGGAGTTGCGAAGCAGCAGTACTAACCACTGTGCTACCAAGCCGTTCTTGGAAAGAGACCTTTTCAACCCTTACATTTGTATGAGATAAGGAAGTGGAAAAAGGGAATAAAGAACTTTTATTCCCTTTTTGTGGAACGGCATAGTAGCACACGTGGTTAGCACTGCTGCTTCACAGCTCCAGGGAACTGGGTTCAATTCCCGGCTTGGGTCATTGTTTGTGTGGCGTTTGCACATTTTCCTTGTCTGCGTGGGTTTCCTCTATGTACTGTGGTTCCCTCCCACAGTCCAAAGACGTGTGGGTTAGGTTGATTAGTTATGCTAAAGTAGTCCCTTAGTGTCCTGAAATGCATAGGTTAGAGGGATTAGTGGGTAAATATATAGAGATATGGGGATAGGGCCTGGGTGGGATTGTAGACACGATGGGCCAAATAGCCTCTTTCTGCACTGTAGGGTTTCTATGAATTATATAACTACAGGGAGATCCTGAAGAAAAAAAAGAAAAGCACTGAAGGAAAGAGAGGCATCTGGTCAGATAGGGTAGGAGGGAGTGAGAACAGAGGAAAGAGAGGGTCAAGGAAACAGAAAAACAGCAAATAATTGAAAATATGGTTATTTCCAAACTTTGCAACTAGAGGATGTGTAAACTTTTCAGCCATCCCTAGAGAATTACCTTAGGATTCCACTCTGGGTCCAATTTTTTTACAGCTGCAACATATTCCTGCATAGCCTGTTGTGCAGTCATATCACCCATTGCTTTCCATGCTTCCCTGTCAGAAAACAATAAAAATTTAAGTTAGAAGATATTTAAACAAAAGCAAAATGTTCAGATTTGGTTTGCCAATCAGATATACTGCAGGTACAACTTCTGTTCCCCTTTTAAATTTTGAACTTTCCTTCTCTAAAGTTTGCTACAGCTCAGGGCAGAGAGAGATTAACAGGGACCAGCATCCCTCCCATAGCTCAAAAAGATGCTTTCTTTCAATTTGGTATACTGTATTCGCTGCTCACAATGCAATCTCCTCTGGGAGACCAATTACGGAACACCTCCATTCAATCCACAATTGTGGCCTCGAACTTCCATTTATTTGCCATTTTAATTGAACGACCTTACTCTCAAGTTCACACTTCTGGTTTCAATACTATCTCCCTTCAAATTAAAAAATAGAAAACTCCCGTTGATCCTTCTTGAACACTAGCCTTCAAACTTGAACAAGCAATAAAAATACAACGTGCGAAGAATGAAAGATCAACGCAGGCTTCCAATATCTGACAGTCCATTTTTGGGTCATTGCAACAACAAATGTCCATATGCAAAAAAGAGAAAATTTTTGCTTCGTAACTGGTAAAAGCAAAATATATATCTCAAAATGCACACTAATATCGGGGTAGGATAAATGGCAGTTAGAGAACCTTGAGGCTTAGCAGTCCAACAGAACATTGCATTTATGGTTTTATCCTAATCTTTGACTGGATACCATCCTACTCATATAAACAAATAAAAGCAAAATACTGCAGTTGGACATCTCAAATAAAGTCAGAAAATGCTGAGAATATTCAGCAAATTTGGCAACAGCTGGGGAGGGATAAACAGAGTTAACAGGGGCAATTCTCCCACCCAATCACACTAATTTTCTAGCGCAGCGGAGTGGGAGAATTCTCGCATCTGGGCACCCATGGGATTCACACGAGTTTCCGTAGCGCACACATTTCCCAACGCTGGGTTTCCATCGCCGCCTGATTTGCACTGCAAACCAGCAGGAATACCAGGTAAATGCTTTACATTTTATAATTTAATGTGATTAACGGGCCTAGAACCAATTCTCCGACCCTGCTAGCATCTCCCATTCTACCAGGAGTATTTTGCTCCAGCGGGGTTCAGACCAGCTCCCCACCTTCGAGGAATTAGCAGATAAGAGGATAGGGAGATTGTGCCCCCTGGGCATGGGCACCCTTGCAGTGCCAGCCTATATCCCTGGTGCTGCCCTTGCCCAGGAGGCACTGTGGCACTATCCATCAGTCATGCAACAGTGGGGCAGGACCCAGAAGCTGATCAATGGAGGGGGAAATCCCGCTGCCACTTTGTATTAGGATCCGATCAGAGCTAGAGGGAGGCCAGCAGGCCAGCAATCAGATGGGCTAGAAGAGGGACAGGGGTAGGGCGTCTGGAGAGTGATGCAGACGAGGACAGGGGTTTGGGGGCTGGGGGGGGGGGGGGGTTTGGGGGCTGAGGGGGTAGTTGGTTGGTGGTGGTGATGGTTTGGGAGTGGCCAGGGAATAGACAGGGGCCACAATTAGGCAGTGGGAGGGTTAGGGGGACAGCAGCACAGTATCACTGATCAAGGTGACCAGTGAACCACAAGCTAACACTTCGGGGTCACTGAAGAGGCCCGCTGGTTTCAATCTCTCCAGTGTGAATAGGTTCCACCCCCTGAAATATAATGATACTCATACTGGTGGCCTCTGCAGTGCACAGAGTGTGGGAGATTCTAGTATGAGAGACTAGCGTGAACTCCCACTGAAAAAACCAGCGTGAATTACTCCAGTTTTTGTGCAATGTCGACACTTGGAACTTTTTTGGGAAAATTCCGCCCAACATTTTGAACTAAATATGGCTCTTCAGAACAGGGAGTGGAATAAATTGTGCAGCAAGATGAGTAGTCCTGATACCTGCAGCTGAATAACTCTTGAGCTCTAAAGCAACATGGCAGCATTTGTAGTATCTTGACTACATCTATTATAAAATGAAGAAAAACAAATGGGAAAACAAAAATGAGAACACGACTGCACGTGAAGAATTATGTTGCATTTGCTTTCTCTTCCAACAAATGCTGCCAGACCTGCTTTGCATTTCCAGCACTTTTTTTATTCTATCCTATCCATACTTGGTTCTCTCTCAAAATATATATAGGTATTTATATTTATTACTTACATTAAAAAAATTAAAAACTTACCATTTCTGTTTACCTTCAAAATCAAAGAATCCGGGCTTTGGAATATTGCATTTCCCAAATTTTGCCTAAAAAACAAAACAGAGGAATAATAGCTGAAACTATTGATAAGTGTAACAGTGAAAAAAAAAATCAGTTAGTGCAAATCTCATTGAAATGATGCAATGTAACAGAACATGGGCTGGAATTTTTATTTTCAATTTGGTATTGCTTTTATTTTATGGATCATCCCAGTAAGAGACAGAAGAAATTTTCATCCCATTTTAACCAGCTGAGACCAAAAGTTAAAAGAGAAGCACATGCTTAAATCTTTGGAATCAATGGACAGTAGAAAAATAATCATCGTCTGTAGAAATCACAAATCTAGTTTGAAGTTAAGTTCCAAGTGTATGGAAAAAACATTGATGGTTTCAAAGAAAAAAATTAAAATTCTGGCCTTTTAGAGCTCCAGGGCATGCAATCATGTTTTCATGTTTGATTTACCACTATAGTCTATTTAATAAATGTGTCCAGCATACCTCAAACATTGCCTTGTCACTGTGGAGTTCACAATTATTCAGCTGGAAGGATCAAGACTAATTTTCCCACTGCACAATTTATTCCACTCACCAGAGTGAGATTTATGTTTGCAAGATTAGCTTTGTACAAAATTGTCCAGATATTCTATAATTTCCTCAAGTTACATTAGACTCCTTCCCCCCTCTCTTTTCTTTGTCACACTCTTATAAGTGACATCATTCAACAGACACTTGATCATATCATAACACAACTTGTTACCAATGTGGGACAAGCGAATATAACCATCGAAAACTGTCAAGTCTTTAAAGGAGTTGCATTATTGAACATACAAATTAGGATCAGGAGTAGGCCATTTAGCCCTTTGAGCTTACTCCACCATTCACTAAGATCATGCTTACCTAATTTTACCTCAACTTTGCATTCCTGTCTATCCCAATAACTTTTCACTGCCTTGCTTTTTACCTCTGACATCAAGATTGTTAAAGATGTCAACCATCTTTTAAGGAAGAAAATTCCAATGTTTCACAATCCTCTCACAGAAAGTTGTTTTTCTCATTAAATGGGTGACCTCTTATTTTTAAACATTAGCTTCTTCTTCTAAATTCTTCCACATGAGGAAAGATCCATTCCATATCCACCCTGTCAAGTCCCCTTCTGGATCTTGCATGTTTAACTCTATCTGAGATTCTGGAAAAAGGGGCACGATCATTGACTGATTAGGGTTCTCTTTGGCAATTTCAATAATCATATCTCTTCTGTTACAGATGCACATGGAGCATCTGGAGTTAAATTACAGACAGCCATGCTGTTACAAGTTAGTTCAATTAAACTCGGGGATTGAATGAAGGGACTTTAAAAAAGAAACTAGAAGATTCATCCAAATATGGTATGGAAGGACGGATCCTTTTGGAGGCTAGAAGGCATTTCGGATTTTAACCATGAAGATACATGTCTGCTGAGGGTGTGACATAACATTTAAACATATCATGGGGTTTTTGATTGTGTTAATAATGAAATACCTTGTGTTAATAATAATGAAATAGTAGTTTAGTGTATTGGTTCCTATAAAGTAATGTTTAGTTGAAATTGATTTCAGTTTGTTACAGTTTAATTCCAAAAATGAGAAATGTTGTCATGTGATTCTTTCCATCGATCACCTAGAAATTCATAGCTCTTCTTAAAAGTTATTGATCTCAACGTGGATTATAAGACCAGCCTTAATTTCCTATACCATAAACAATCAAAACTTTTTTTACTCAACCTTAACCTATAATGCTACTCTCTGTATGGTCAGATCTTTGTCTATACAGTTTGATCCAGTGAAATGGATATAATGTACAGAGAAGTAGAGGGGATCAAATCAATTTATATCCAATATATAGGTACAATAATGATCCAAGCTTCCACCCATGGTACTTACACTCTCAAGAAATAACACTGGCATCTACCAACTTAAGCTAGGTACAGATTTACAGTCTAGCTTTAAAATATATTAATAACTGAGTAAGAAATGGCTGTCTAATGATTCAATAAGATCTTCAGAAATTAAAATATTATAGAAATAGAACAATTCCCTCTTTGTACTTATTAAGAAAGATTTTGTAACATTCAGCTAGAGCTGACAAAGACACAGGACAAAATATGCCTGTTGTCTCTGCTAAAATGTGGATCTGTCAGCATTGGACTGGGGTAAACACAGTAAAGTCTCACAACACCAGGTTAAAGTCCAACAGGTTTATTTGGTAGCAAAAGCCACCACTCTCTGCTAAGGACATAATTCAGGTTATAGGCTTTTGTTCAAGTTATTTGGGAACTCATAATGTGGGGTTCTATGACCATATCTAAAAAAAAAGATTGTTAGCAAGACACCCTCGCAAAGACAAACACAAGGGTGGCTAGGAGCTGAAATAGGAGAGATATGCTTTTATTTTTATTCATCATGGATTGTGAGCATTACTCCAAGACCAGCATCTGTGCTCAAGCCACACAGAACTAGGCAGTTTGCTCGGTCATTCCTCATAGATCTGAGTTGTTTGCTAGGCTAATTCAGAGGACAGTTAAGACTCAACCACATTGCTCTGGGTCTGGAGTCGCATATAAACCAGACTAGATAAAATCGGTAGGTTTTCTCCCCTAAGGTCATCATTGGACCAGATTTTTATCTGGGAGTTTCAATCCAGTAGTTTCATGATCACCAATCCAAATGTATTAACTAAATGAATTTAAAACACCAGCTGCCAGGTAGGATTTGGACTTGTGTTTCCAAGGCATTCGTCCAGGCCTCTGGATTATCAGCCCAGTAACATTACCAACACACTGTCATTCCCCTATTTTTGGATAGCTCTGGATATCTATGTTCTAGAAATTGGACAATTGTTTGTGTGGGAAGATGTAACTGAGCAAGTGATTGACATGAGATGCCATTAGTCCATAAAACAAAATAAAGTACTGTATATAAATGGACAGTCAAGAAGAACAAGACACAAAGGGAAAAAGGCATTGAAGCAATTATTACAATATATAGCAGAGACCAAGCCACTCAGTTTAATTCATAATCATTCTCATGTGCCACAGGTCTTATGTCTACTCTGATTATGTGCTGTATCGAACTGTCACTTCTCAGTAAACCACTTTACATAAACCACTCGTGATCCATCAAACTCTGAATTATGTCTTACCCTTGAGCAAATCTGAAGCCAGATATAAAGATAGTGGATAATGGTGTCTACTTATTCACATCCAAAAAATAGATTGGATTAATTTACAGCTATACAGGAACCTAAGTATGCACATTTCTCTCTGCAGCAGTGCCCACTTACAGCCATCCTGGTATTTATCTATCAATGGGTTTTGTCCGTTGGTGCCCATCTCTGGATTTACCTTGCTTAGACAATGACCTATTTTAACCTGTCCATTGTGTTTTTAACCTCTCCCTGTCATTGGAGTTTAACTATCAATACATCGGTATTTATTTACACATATCCCTGGGGTTTAGATCTATCGCTGATGGGGTCTACATTTGTTTATATCAAGCCCTGGGTGTCTAATAGTTTATAATTGTGTCTGGGAGGTTACATTTTTCACCTGTCTCTTGGGGTTTATCTGTGCCTGGGTGATTACCCGTCTGTACCTGTCTCTTTGGTTTACCTGCTTATACCTGTCGCTGGTAAGTGTTACAGCTGTTTGTGCCTACCCCTGAAGGTGCATCTGTTGCTTGGGGTTACAGCAATTTCTACCTTTGCCCAGTGCTGTATTTCTAATTACATGCCGAGTTGTTTATTTTCTGTTTCCAGGAAGTTTTTGATACATGTTTCTGGAACTATTTGGCTGCCCTGCATCTGGAGATGGGGTGAAGGGAGATGGTATCTATTTTCCTGTCGCTGAGGTATGTGGGTGGATGTGTGTGTGGGTGGATGTGTGTGTGGGTGGGCGTGGGTGGATGGGTGGGTGGGGGTGGGGTGGGGGGGGGGGGGGGCGGCATTTGTTTCCCTGTTCCTGGGCATTTCGTTCCCTGCTGCTAGGAGTGGGTTGGGGGTTACGTGATGACAGATTCTTGGGAGTATTAGGTTGGTAGTTCTTAGGGGAACATGTTTGGTTACCTGATCACAGTGGGCACGGGGATGGTCCATTCCCTCAGGGATCTCAGGGATAGCGGAAGTTACATTCCTGATTGCTGGAATGGGAGAGAGGGGAGGGCAGCTCCATTCCCTGATCACTGGAGTGAGAGATCAGGATGGTTGGTGAGTTTCATTCCCTGATCCTGCAAAGTGTGGTTCCCTATTCCCACGCCACAATTCCTTGCTCGTGCTTCCCTGTTCCCGCAAGTATGAGTGGTTCCCTGTTCTGGGCCTTGCAATTCTCTGTTCCCAGGACCACATGATTCCCTGTTCTCGGGGCACGCAGTCCACTAATCCTGCGATTTGGACAGCATTTGGTTATCATTCCCTAGTTTGGGGGTATTTGTTTAATTGTTCCTGGGGTTGGAGGTATTTGGTTATCTGACCCAGGATTTGAGGGTATTCAATTACTTGTTCCCTGGTTTAGGGGGTATTTGGTTACAATGCCATGATTTAGGGAGTATTTGGTTACATTGCCCTGGTTTAGGGGGTATTTGGTTACTGTTTCCTGTTTTGGGGCTATTTGGTTATGCAGGCAGTGCTGTGGCGGGCAGCACCATGATTAGCACTGCTGCCTCACAGCGCCAGGGTCCCAGGTTCAATTCCTGGCTTTGGTCACTGTGTGAAGCTTGCACATTCTCCCCATTTCATCCAGGTGCTCTAGTTTCCTACTACAGTCCAAAATGTGTGGGTTTAGTGCATTGGCCATGCTAAATTGCCCTTTTATGTCTCATGATGTGTAGATTAGATGGATTAGCAAGGTTAGTATGTGGGGTAACATTGTTAGGGCTTTGGTCGTTGCAGACTTGATAGCCCCAATGGCCTCCTTTTGCACTACTGGGATTTTATAATTCTATTCTGAGTGTTGGGGGTATTTGGTTACGTGTTCATTGGTTTGGGAGGGCATTTGGTTCCCTGGTTAGCGGGGTTTGGAGGATATGTAGCTACTTGTTCCTGGCGTTGGGGAGTATTTGGTTTGAGATTATGTGGCTACCTGCGCCCAGGGTTGGGAAGGGGTGGGGGGTGGGGGGTGGTGGTGGTGGCGGTACTTGGTATCTGTTCCTGGGTTTGGAGGATAACTATCTGTTCCCGGGGTTGGGGCATATTTGGTTACCTGTTTCCGGAGTTGGGGGTATTTGGTTACCTATACAATGGGCCGTGAGAGGGCTGCTCTTGGATTTTTCGAGAGTAGCTTAGTGCTTCACGTCATTAGTGTATGCTTGGCCTGGATCATTTGACGGGCAATACGACAGCTCAGTGACTATTGCTGTGCTGTGCAGATACATGGATTTGGGCCTGTGACTGTGGGAGTTTGCGCATTCTCCCTGTACTTGCATGGGTTTTCTCCGGGTGCTCCGGTATCCTCTCACATTCCAAAGATGTGCTCTTACGCTGATTGGCAGAACAAATTCTCCCTAAATTGTCTCTCAAATTTGGTTCCAATGCACAGATCTATAAACATAGACAGAGATTATGGGTAGAAGTGGGAACATCGAGGTGGCAGCGCGGACTTGTTGGGCCGAAGGGCCTGCTCCCCATGCGGTTTTGTTCTTTGTTCTTTGTATTCCCAAGGTTGAAGGGTATTTGGTTTCCTGCACCCAAGGTTGGGGGGGGTTTTGGTTACCTGTTTTGGGTGTATTTGGTTACTTCTTTCCTGATCTGGGTGATATTTGGTCATCTGTTCCCAGGATTGGGAGATATTTTGTTATCTGTTCCCAGGGTTGAAGGTATCTGGTTACCTATTTCAAGAGTTGGGGAGCTATTTGATTACCTGTTGCCCAGATCGGGGAGTATTTGATTACCTGTTCCCTGATTTGTGTGGCATTCAGTTACCTCCAGCTGGTAAGGAGCTAGGTTTGTCTTCTCCAAACCTTCCTGTGGGTGAAACCAAACCAAAGAAAGATTGTTACTGTGAAAATGCTTGGTGGTAAAATGTGACTGCTGATGTTCAATTTGCTTGAGTGGGGGAATATTTAGTTAACTGTTTCCTGGTTTGGGGGTATTTGATTACCTGTTCCTGGGACTGGGGGGATATTTGATTACCTGTTCCTGGGACTTGGGGGGGGAAGTGGGATATTTGATTACCTGTTTCTGAGATTGGAGGGTGGTATTGCATTACCTGTTCCTGGGATTGGGGAGGTATTTGATTACCTGTTCCCGGGATTGGGGGCTATTTGATTATCCATTTCTGGGGTAGGACGGTATTTGATTACCTGTTCCTGGGATGGGGGATATTTGATTATCTGTTCCTGGGTTTGCGAGGGGCGAGGGGGGGAATCGTTTGATTACCTATTCCTGGGATGGGGAGGGAGGGGGCATTTGATTACCTGTCCTGGGATTGGGGGGGGGGGGGGGGGGGTATTTCATTACCTGTTCATGGGAATGGGGGGGATATTTGATTACCTGTTCTTGGAGTTGGGGGATATTTGACTACCTGTTCCTGAGATTGGGGGGAATTTGATTACCAGTTCGGAGTGGAGATATTTAGCTACCTGTTCACGGAATTGGTAGGTACTAGGTTACCTGTTCCCGGGATTGGGGAGTATTTGATTACCTGTTCATAGGGTTGGGGGGTATATGATTATACGTTCCTAGGGTTGGGGAGTATTTGATTACCTGTTCCCAGGATTGGGGGTATTTGATTACCTGTTCCCGGGATTGGGGAGTATTTGATTACCTGTTCATAGGGTTGGGGGGTATATGATTATACGTTCCTAGGGTTGGGGAGTATTTGATTACCTGTTCCCAGGATTGGGGGTATTTGATTACCTGTTCCCGGGATTGGGGGGTATTTGATTTCCTGTTCCTGGGATTGTGGGATTATTTGATCTCCTATTCCTGGGACTGTGGGATTATTTGATCTCCTATTCCTGGGATTGGGGGGTATTTGATCACCTGTTCATGGGACTGGAGGATATTTGATTACCAGTTCCTGGAATTGGGGGGTATTTGATTACCTGTTTCTGGGGTTGGGGTGTATTTAATTATACATTTCTGGGGTTAGGGGATATTTGATGACCTTTTCCCGGCGTTTGGAGATATTTGATTACCTGTTCCTGGGATTGGGGGATTATTTGATTTCCTGTTCCTGGGATTGGGGGGTATTTGATTACCTATTCCCGGGATTGGGGATATTTGATTACCTGTTCCTGGAATTAGGAGGTATTTGATTACCCGTTCCTGGGGTTAGGATGTATTTGACTATACATTCCTGGGGTTAGGGGGTATTTGATTATCTGTTCCCAGGATTTGGGGGTATTTGATTACCTGTTCCGGGGTTTGGGGGTATTTAATTACCTGTTCACGGGGTTTGGGGGATATTTGATTACCTGTTCACAGAGTTGGGGGTATTTAATTACCTGTTCCTGGGATTGGGGGTATTTGTTTACCAATTCCTGGGGTTGGGGGGGTATTTAAATACCTGTTCCTGAGGTTGGGGGGTTATGTAATTACCTGTTCACGGGGTTGGGGAATATTTAAATACCTGTCCACTGGGTTGGGGGGTATTTGATTACCTGTTCACGGGGTTGGGGGATTTGAATACCTGCACGGGGTTGGGGGGTATTTGATTACCTGTTCTCGGGGTTTGGGGGGTATTTGATTACCTGTTCTCGGGGTTGGGGGGTATTTGATTACCTGTTCTCGGGTTGGGGGGATTTGATTACCTGTTCTCGGGGTTGGGGGGTATTTGATTACCTGTTCTCGGGGTTGGGGGGTATTTGATTACCTGTTCTCGGGGTGGGGGGTATTTGATTACCTGTTCTCGGGGTGGGGGGTATTTGATTACCTGTTCTCGGGGTTGGGGGGTATTTGATTACCTGTTCTCGGGGTTGGGGTATTTGATTACCTGTTCTCGGCGTTGGGGGGTATTTGATTACCTGTTCTCGGCGTTGGGGGGTATTTGATTACCTGTTCTCGGCGTTGGGGGTATTTGATTACCTGTTCACGGGGTTGGAAGGGGAGGGAGATTTTTCATTACCTGTGCCTTGTTTTGGGTGTATTTGGTCACCTGGTCTGGGTGGTATTTGTTGCCCTGTTTGTTTGCCTGTACCTTGCTGGGGGAGTAACGGCCTCACCTGTTTGAAGCGGCTGTACAGGTAGAGCAGGGTCTCCCGCCCCGCCGCGTGCACCAGGTTCTGCGCGTGCCGGGCCGCGTGCTCGAAGTCGGCCTCTAGCGCGAGCCCGGCGCCGTCCTCCTCCTCCTCAGGCCCGGCCTCTGCCTCCGGATGCTCCTCGCTGCCGCTCCCCCGGCCAGACACCGCTGCCATGTGCTCGCCTCCGACCCCCCGGCCTCACGCCGCCGCCGCTCTCCGAATGCCGAGTCGTTCCGATAAGCGCCGATTTTTCCGCCCAACTTCTCGCTAACTTACCGAGCAAACCGGCCCGCACCCATCAACACTCCGGGCGGAACCCGGCCGCCGCACACCAAGGTTCCGCCCGCGTGGCAGCCCGGGCTCAAGAGTTAGCACAACCTCACAGGGCAGAGTTCTGAATGAGTTTGTCCAGTCTGTCATTGCTGATAGTGTAAGAAATCTCACCATACCAGGTTAAAGTCCAACAGATTTATTTGGTATCGAACGCCACTAGCTTTTAAGGCTTTGCCCCTTCCTTAGGTGAGTGGACAGTTCTGATTACAAACAGAGCATGCAAAGACACACACTCAGTTTACAAAATACTGATTAAAATTAGCATTCTAATTAGTGTTCTGTCAACTGAGTATGTGTCTTCATATGCCCTGTTTGTGATAACTCTCCACTCACCTGACCAAGGAACAGCACTTCAAAAGCTAATGGCGTTTGTTATCAAATAAACCTGTTGGACTGTAACCTAGTGTTGTGAGACGTCTTACTGTATTTACCCCAGTCCACATCATGATTACTGAAGGGAGCAGAGAGCCACTCACTCTCTGCAAAATCCAGCCACTTCTGATGCAATAATTGTCACAATTAAAATATTAAATAACCATTCTTTTAGCAGGCCACGAAATCTTCTTGGCAGGCAGGATTAAGGAAAATCCCTAGGTTTTTTATGTTTATGTAAGGATGAGGAGGGGAGCTAAGGAAAGGATACATCCACTCAAGGACAGTGGAGGGAATTTGGAGCCGGATGAGGTCCTTAACAAGCATTTTGCATCAGTATGCACTAAGGAAAAGAATATGGATGATAAATGTAGAAAGGATGCTGACATTCTAGGACATGTTGAGGTAAAAAGTGAGGAGGTATTGGAGGTTTTGAAAAACATTAAGGTGAACAAGTCCCCAGGGCCAAATAGAGTCTATTCCAGAATAATGTGAGAGACAAAAGGAGAAATTGCTGAGGCTTTGGCCAAAATCTTTGTATCCTCTTATCGGACAAGGTACCCAAGGATTGGAGAGTAGCTAACATTGTTCTTCTGTTTAAGAAGGGCAGAAGAGACAGTCTGGGAAATTATAGGCCTGTGAGCTTTACATCAGTGTTGGGAAATTATTGGAAAAGACTTTAGGAACAGGATGTACAGGAGAATATTATTATTATTATTAGCGATAGGCAGATGGTTTTGTGAAGAGGAGGTCATGTCTCACAAACCTGATTGAATTCTTTGAGGAAGTGACAGGAAAAATTGACCAGGAAAGGGCAGTGTATGTTGTATACACAGACTTTAAAGTTCATTAAAGTTCCTCATGGCAGCCTGATATAGAAGGTGAAGTTATATGGGATCCGAGTTGAGCTGGTAAGATGCATACAAAACTGGCTTGAGTAGAAAGCAGAGAATAGCAGTGGAAAGGTACTTTTCGAATTGGAGGTCTGTGACAAGTAGTGTTCCACAAGGATCAGTGCTGTTTGTAATATATATAAATGATTTGGAGGAAAACTTAGGTAGTCTAATTAGTAAATTTACAGATAATACAAAAATTCGGGGAGCAGCAGACAGTAAGGATTGTCAGAGGATGCAGCAGGATATAAATCTGGAGCTGGAGACCTGGCCAAAAGATTTTTGATTTGATTTATTATTATGTATTAGTATACTGTACAGACAAAGCATACTGTATATTGGGATGGAAAGGAGAAGGTGCAGAATGTAGTGTTACATAGCTAGGGTGTAGAGAAAGATCAATTTATTGCAAGATAAGTCCATTCAAAAGTCTGTTGGCAACATTGCAGAGGCCGTTTTCGAGTCCGTTGATATGTATGCTCAGGCTTTTGTACCTGTTTCCCAATGGAAGAAATGGAAGAAGGATGGCAGGTGGAATTTAACCCAAACAAATGTGAGGTGACGCAATTTGGAGAGTCTACTGTGAATGTATATAGTAAATGGTAGAAATATTATCATACAGAGGGATCTAAGTGTGCAGATCCATAGGTCCTTGAAGCTGGCAGCTTAGGTAGACAAGATGGTCAAGAAAGCATATGGCATGCTAGTCTTCATTGGTCAGGGTGTTGAGTATTGGAATTGGAAAATTGAGTATAGGAATTATTGCAGCTGCATCTGATTTTGGTTAGGCTACATTTGGAGTACTGTGTGCAATTCCATTTGCCACACTTCTGGAAATATATTGATGCATTGGAAAGAGAGCAGAACAGATTTTACCAGCATGTTACCTGGTTTGAAGGATATGGATTATGAAGAAAGGTTGATCAAATTTGGATTGTTTTCAGTGAAGCTTTGGAGGATGAAAGAGGGACCTGATAGACGTTTAAAAGATTATGACAGGCTTGGATAGAGTGGCTAGTCAAAGTCATTTTCCCAGGATCGAAGGGTCAATTACTCAGGCGCATAGGTTGAAAATGAGAGAGGGAAAGTTTAAAAGAGATAAAAGGAGCAAGTTTTTCACACAGGGTGGTGAATATCTAAAACATGCTGCCGGAGAAGGTGGTGGAAGCAGATTCGGGTACACTAAGGGAGATTTTAGCATGGAAAATGCACCTAACCAGCACATCTTTTGGACTGAGGGAGGAAAGTAGAGCGCTCAGAGGAAAACCACACAAACATGTGGAGATCATGCAGACTCCATACAAGTTGGGACCCGAATCCTTGCGCTTCTCAGTCTTTTAGCTACAACCAAGCCCAAGATGGGGTTTAATGCCTCTTCATGTCCTCTTGAGTCTAGTATATCACTTATGGGGATCATGAATCGGATTCAATTTGAATTTGATTTTTGGAGCAAACAAAGAGATGGATTCAGGTCAACCTCCGTGCTTTGGCTTTGTAACTTTAAGAATGGAGTAGAATTTCTTTTAAAAAAGCACTTTACAGCTCAATGGACTATTCAGATTTCTGTAACATTAGCATTACAATGACATGCAAAAATTTTGTTTCTGCTTTTAGCTGGCGTAAATTCAATTATCTTCCCTTATTCTGAATGTCCAAAATATATTGGAAGTATGAAGTATTACATATTGGTTGTAAGTTGAGAGAGAGACAATATAAAAAAGGATATAATTCTAAAAAGTTTGAATTTTAAAAATTCAGGTTTGTAGATACTGTAACTACTATTTTACTTCTTTGTTACCTGTTTTATAAGTATAATAAAGGTTTCCTCAGGTATCGATTTTAAACAGTATGATCTGCAGTGATGAATATCTTTTCTTCAATCATCTCACAAGCTGATTGAGGTGTTAAGCTCAAGTTCACATTCACTTGACAGTGCAAATGTATTACTGCATTCAGTTTTGGGCACCGGATGTCAATAAAGGTGTACTACCCCTTGAGTGTGCTTTTCTTGCAAATTCCTACCAGAATCCAACAAATGTACAATGTGACCTATCACGATCTGATTTCCCCCTTCCTTCTGACTGTATGAATTGAGCCTCCTGTCAATATTCTATTGCAATAGAGTGGATGCAATATATGTATAATTCAATCATATACTAGTTATTGAGTGACAATGCATGAATGAGGATGAAGAAGCGAGATTGAGAGTGCAGCCAGCAAGATAAAAGAGCGAGACTGAGAGCTCAACAAGAGGATAAAGAAGCAAGACTGAGAGTGCACCAGAAGGATAAAGGAACGAGACTGAGAATGCAGCCAGGAGGATAAAGGACAAGGCTGAGAATGCAGCCGTGAGGATAAACGAGCATTAAAGCGCAAAACTGAGGGCAGAGCTGGAAGGATAAAAGGATGTGTGAAAGGGGGAGATTGAGAGTGCAGCTGAGAGGATAAATGTCTGAGAAAGAATGAGACACAACCTGACAATAAAAGAGTGCAGGAAAGAGCAAGACTGAGAGCTGAGCTGGGAGAATAAAAGATTGTGGGACTGTGTAAAGATTCTGCACTTTTAACAAATGTATTTTAATCATGTTTCTTGGCCAAATGTTTTAGCAGTGTCTGGAATTTTGTTGGTACTGTGCTGTCTGCAGCTAGTGTCCTTTATTGTTACTGAAGCAGTATAATTGACATCATGTTTGTTTTGATCTGAACTAATGCAGTGTTCTGTAGTTTTCATGTTCCCCTGGGAATGCAGAGCAGTGCTTGATTGAGGTGATTGATGGGGCATATCATGTGACTGGCGGCAGCTGTGCTCACAGAGAAGTTCAGTTTCAAAAACTGCTTGGAACTGAGAGAAATAGCAGTGTTTTCCCCTGATCTGGAATTGTTTTCATTAGGTATTGCTATTTAGATGCTGCTTTTGAGTTAAAGGAGAATAGGCTCTTTCTTTTCCCACCTAAAGTCTGAATATTGGAAGCTGTCAAAGACTGGGTTTATTTCTCTTAGGTTTTGCTGTTTTGGGGATATATTCTTCCCTGAAAACTGTTGACTTGGATTTCTCGCCATAGTTGTTACAAAACTGGAAATCCAGCATCACATGAACATATTTGTGCGTGTGCTCATTAATTCTGAAGATGGGTGTTTGTCTGTGGGATATTGTTTTAACTTGGAACAACAGAGATAGCTAGCTGTTAAGAGTTATACTGTGTTATGTTTAAGACTTGTAATTGGTAAAAGTTATGCTAATTCTTTTTATTATATTCTAACTGTGTTCTTAAATAAACATTGTTTGATAAAAATTGAGTTGTTCACTTGAATTATTCCTGGAGTGAAACACCTTACGCTGACTCAAGTCAAAATAAATGATAGATTAATGGTCTAGGCTAACTTAGCAAAATACTTTCGAGTCTCTGACTTGGGCCTTAACAATTGAGAACAGAGTTGTAAGGTTAAAGCAGCGCACGAAAGAGTGAGACTGAAAGCAGAGTTGAGAGATTAAAAGAGCATGAGAAAGAGTGAAAGCAGAATGCAAGCTTGGAGTTTTGGAGTTCTGAGGTGACATCATTATTAAAAAGTGTCATGGGGAAAGTGGAAGCAGATGATTGAGTACAGTCAGATAAGTATTTATCACTTTTATTGTTTATAGTTTGTAAAATCTATATTTATGGTCTATAGTTTATAAGGACTATATTTTGTAGTAATGAAAACCAGGGAAGGAGGACTGTGGAGTATTTGAAATTATTTGTTTGTTAAGTATCTTCCAAAAGGTTTAATTTAAAAAGTTATGTGATAGCAGTAGAGCTCAAAGCCATGGTGTGCGCCTCCTACTCTATGTGGAAAGCCAGGAACATTTCCAGTTCCTGGGGCCAGCATGTGTGCAGAAAATGCATCTAGCTGCACTCCTGGAAGCCTAGGTTGCAGAGCTTGAGCAGTGGCTGCAGACACTGTGGGGCATCCACGAGGCAGAAAATATTGTGGTTGGCACATATGGAGAAGTGGCTAAGACTCCACATGCAGAAAGGAAACAGAGGGTGGAGCCTCTAGGTGTGATCGGTGCGGGTAGAGGAGGGTCCTGCTGCCATTTTGCACTTCGGAATCACGAGCAGAGGAAGGGAAGTCTGCGATCAATGCAGGCCATCAGACAGATGGGGGGGCGTTCGACCTGCAGGAGGTTGGCAGTGCGGGATTGGGGTGCGTTGCCACTGCAGTGGGGGGGGGGTCAGTACTGCCGGTGGGTGGGGATAGGGGCTGCGGTGGAGTGGGAGAGTGATTGAGGTGTGCTGAGAATGGAGGAGAGGGTCGGGGCTGGCCCAGGGCATACCTGGGGAGGGGGCCAGTGATCCAGCCATGGGGATGGGTGGCAAAGGGCCAGTGGTAGGTGAGTCATTGGCTGGCCAGCAATTGGAGGGCCAGCAGACAGGGGCCCCATTGCGCCTACGCAGTCTCAGCACTGACAGTTTGGTGCATGTGCAGTGGGCTGCTCAGGCCTATAATGCCAGCCTTCTGGGTGGGAGTAGGCCCGATCCACTGATTTACACTGGTGCACTCACCAGTGCACAAAGTTTGGAAGATTCTTCTCTGAACTCCTACTGTAAAAAAAAAGTGTGTTTTTTTACCCCAGTTTTCATGCAAATGCCCTTGCCTGGCATTTGGTGGTGTAAATGTTACTTGCCACTTGTCAGCCCAAGCCTGAATATTGTCCAGGTTTTGTTGCATTTTATCATGGATTGCTT
This sequence comes from Sphyrna mokarran, assembly GCA_024679065.1. Classification (NCBI taxonomy): domain Eukaryota; kingdom Metazoa; phylum Chordata; class Chondrichthyes; order Carcharhiniformes; family Carcharhinidae; genus Sphyrna; species Sphyrna mokarran. The sequence continues at coordinate 71,120,950 of JAGIQG010000009.1, read as the reverse complement.
CAGTATCTGAAGAGTCGCAAAAGTACTGAACATTGTGCACTCAACAATAAACATCCCCACTTTTGAGCTTGTGATTGAAGAAGTTCATTGATGAAGCAGCTGAAGATGGTTGGGTTTAGGATACTCTCCTGAGGAACTCCTTCAATGATGTCCTGGAGCTGAGATAATTAATCTCCAAACATCACAACCATCTTCCAACAAGTTTGATTCCAACCAGCAGAAGGTCTTCCCACTGATTCCTATTGTGTCCAGTTTTGCTGGGGTTCCTTGATGCCTCACTTGGCCAAATGCTGCCTTGATATCAAGGACAGTCACTCTCACCTCACCTCTGATATTCAGCTCTTTTGTCCATGTACAAATCAAGACTGTAATGAGGTCAGGAGCTGCTCACAGCAGCCTCATGAAGAAACAGCCTCGAGTTACTAGACCTGTTAGCATGATTACCGTTACTAATACAACATGGACAGATACATCAGTGGCAGGTGAGGATGAGATCAAGTTTGCTTTTCCCTCTTGCTGGTTCCCTCACCATCTGCTGTAAACCAGTCTAACAGCTTTACCCATTAGGACTTGACCAGCTTGGTAGTACTACCAAGCCACTTTTAGGCAAAGGCATTGAAATTCCCCCAGCCAGAGTACATTCTGCACCCTTCCATCTTAAATACTTACTCCAAGCTTTCATTGGATATTGATTCATCTGCTGAAGGGGGACAATATGTGGTAATTAGCAGGAGGTTCCCTTGCCCTTGTTTGATCTGCTGCTACAAGACTTCAGGACGTCCAAAGTCAATGTTAACTTTACAGTCAATCCTGACTGTATACCACCACCACTTCTGCTGAGCCTGTGCTGCCAATGGGACAGGACATAACCAGAAACGGTGTTTGTGTCTGTAAAAAGTGGTGGTGTCTGTAAAGTATGGTTCCATGAGTCACTTGCATGGCTAGTCTTTGGGACAGCTCTCCCGAATTTGAGGCAAGCCCCCAGAAGTTAGTAAGGAGAACTTTGCAGAATCGACAGGGCTGAGTTTACCACCATCATTTTTGATGCATAGGTAGATGCTGGCTGCTCTGCCTAGATTTTTTTTTATTAACTTTGTAATAGTTAGAAATGACTGAGTGGCTTCCTGGGCCATTTAAGTGTCATATAGAAGGTTTTCATTCCTAAAGGACATGAGGGACCCAGATGGGTTTTTAACGACAATCGCTAATGGTTTCGTGGTCATCATCAAACCTTTAATTTCAAAATTTTATTGAATTACCCTGGATCATAGGATTATTACTCCAGTGAAAGTACATTAAGATACCTCTGCACTACAAGTGTTAGCTGAATAACTTTAGTGCTGCTGGATCAGTCACAATTTCAATGTGATGGGCCTAGATTTATATGTTATTATAGTATCTGACCACCAGGTGGCAGAATCCCCACACTGCTTCAATCATGTGCTGCACAGACGTGACAGACAGAAAAGTGCCCTGGTACCTGGTTTGCAAAGAATTATGTAGAATTTACAGCTGAAACAGGCCATTCAGCCCAACTATGCTGTGCCAGCCTTAATACACCTTCTATTCTGAACCTTCTATTTCATTTTTCCTCATGCTTATCGAGCTTCTTCTTAAATTCTATTTACATAATTTAATTTTTCAAGCAGCATTTGTAACATTATGGGATTTACAGCAAATCCTTTAAAACATTTGCTCTCTCTAGCTGATATAATGGTTAACTATTAATTAATACACCACGCTGCCTTCTCAACTGCTGTGAATTAAATAGTTCAGTGACACTAATCTAACAACATCTTTGAAGTTTGCCAACACTGTGTCCTAAGACCAGAAGCAACTAATTGATGAATGCTTTTGGACGCCTCACTTGTGCTTTTTCACTGGAAGCACCTCCAGATGCAGTCCTGATATTTCCATAAAACAGACATCTGATGTTCTGCCTCATTAAGTGTAGTTGGTAAACAAGCTGCCCTGTATACTACTGAGTCACATACAATCACTTCCATCTGCGTTGTTTCAGTTAATCTCAGCTAGAACACTACACTTAGCTTTGGTGTCACTATACCAGGGAAAGGAAAAATCTCTCCTCCTTCCACCACTTTCCCCCTACCCCCCAGCCCCATGCGTGCGCGCACACACACACACACACACACACACAATTTAGAAGCTGCATGCTTGTGACCTCAAGTAAGAACAAATGCCAGCTGAACCCCCCACAGGAACTCAGGAGCTAGGGTAGTAGGGGAAATTGATCTTCTCTGGAAGGATGGTGATCCAGCTAAGGTCAGATTTTTCTGGCACAGACCATCTGAGCACTAAGGGAGAATGTTCACCTTGCTGCGGTATGATTGTCCAACACTGATCCCATTTCAATTCTGTCCTCACACATAATGGTGCACTAAAACAGACTTTCATCTGATTCAATGGCTAGCAATTTCCAAAACAGGTCATTAGTCTGTCACCAGTGGCTTATAGGTACACTAAGCATGGTTGACCAGGCATCTCTCCTCCTCTTATTTCCAGCCATTAGTGTAACCGAAAGATTTGCAGGTTGATGCACTCAACCCATCTGACCCTGTCATGAACGCACTTTCCTTGGCCATCAGGTCCTGAGGTAGAATTCAAACCCAAAACTTCTGGCTCAGAGGCAGGGAAGCTATCCACTGCACCACAAGATCTCCCCCTAGCACTGATTCCCTGGGTGAAAATGGACAACAGTCAGTGACATCCTACTTGTGGAACTTTATCCCCAATATGGAATTAGGAGATGAGAAAGGGACAAGGGAATAATTTAAAGAAAAATCTCTATTTGATTTGTTTATTTTTCTTTCCAACAGACTAATTACAAAAGTACTTTCTGAGTTTCTAGTGAACTTTGCAATCTTCATGACTACATATAATTGGTTTGGGAGTTTCACCCTTTAAGCAGCAAATATTGAAGGCAGACTAAAGGGACATAACGATCTATGTTGCAGAAAATCTCTGCCAATTAAAAGAGTGCATTACAATAGTTTTGAGACAGGAGGTCCCACTGATTTTTCATATTGCCTTCTTTAAACCAGGTCCTAAAATGTTAGTTTTTACTTTAGATTTTGATCTGGCATATTTATCAGATGGTAATATTGTGACCTGTTACGGTGACATAGTGTAGAGCAACGTGAGCTCTTTAGAGACTAAACTCTTCTTGTATATGGAAATCATAGAAACTGTACAGTACAAAGAGAGGCCATTCGGCCCATCGAGTCTGCACTGACCGCAATCCCACTGAGGCCCTATCTCCATATCCCTACATATTTTACCCACTAATCCCCCTAACCTACACTACATTAAGGGGCAATTTTAGCATGGCCAATCAACCTAACCCACACATCTTTGGACTGTGGGAGGAAACCGGAGCACCCAGAAGAAACCCACGCAGACATGATGAGAATGTGCAAACTCCACACAGACAGTGACCCAAGCTGGGAATCAAACCCAGGTCTCTGGAGCTGTGAAACAGCAGTGCTAACCACTGTGCTACTGTGCCGCCCACGCTATTTATATATCTTAAAACATATTCAGCTTTGTTGTATAACTACACTACTGCCAAACCTAACTAGCATAAAATTAAACAGAAAGGTTTTCATTAGCATTTATGCATCTTAAATATTCACAGTTTATTGGATTATCATGTCATTACAAATGTTATTATAGATCTCAAAGAGTTAAACTGTCAAAGACCATTTTGTAATCCAAAAGCCAGATTTTGAATAGACAATTGAGCTGGAGATTTGTATATCACATTATTTAGCATCAGATAGTTACTATCTAAGAAACCACCAATTCTGCACATATTCAAAGTGCCCACCAACCTCAACCGAATGTTGTATATCGTTGTGTACAATGAACTCATAATATGATTGATGTTTTGCTCTAGATTTCCATTTTAATCTGGAACAGATGTACAGAGAACATATTGTTGCATTCTAAAATAGAAAGACTGGTATTAATATAACGCCTTTCACAATCTCAGGACGATCCAAAACACTTGCCAGCCAATAAAATACTTTTGAAATGTAATCACTGTCATAGCATATGAAATGCAATGGCTAAACTTTGCACAGGAAAATCCCACAATCAGCCATACCATTCTCTGTTTTAGTGAAGTTGGACAAGTCATCGATATTGGCCACGGCATGGAAACCCCTTTTGAACACCGATTGCTTTGCTGACTCAAATAAAACGATTATCATTCGAGAAAATATTTTGGGAAACGAATATCTTTTCAAAAAGAAATCTGTTTCTGTGCATTCCAGCTTTAGAAAGATAAGTGTAACTGAGACCATTAAATTGATGTTTAACCATTAATTGAGACATATAATTGGAGAGTAAGTCTGAAGATTAGATAGATTGGCCATATTAAATTGTCCCTTAGTGACAAAAGAACATGTAAATAAGTGGATTAGCCATAGAGTAAGTGCATGGGATTATGTGAATAGAGTGTAAGAGTGGGCCTGGGTAAGATCCTCTTTCAGAGAGTCGGGGCAGACTCCATGGGCCAAATGGCCTCCTTCTGCACTGTAGACATTCTAAGATTCTATTTAATTGGAAAAAGCGAGTAAACATAAGGGGGGGGGGGATTTTCTGGCCATGCCCGAGGTGAACAGACCTTAGTATGTTCCTACTTTTCTGCTGTTTAGCTGTCTGATCTTAACACAAAGCAATATGTGAGTTCTATTTGTACAATTCAGATGGAGATGTAGTTCCATTAATATGTTTCCTAGATGTTACATGGATCTTAAATGAACAATGGAATGTGATTGAGACCGCCAATGAGCCAGAGCCACAGAGTGCCCACAGTGCCTGGTCCATTTTAAAAGCCACCATCCTCAGCACCTGTCATAGAATCTACAATGCACCAGCAACAATCGCATGCAGATCGCATCCCCCTAACCCCATACATTTACCCTCCCAGTCCCTTGACATTAAGGGACAATTTATCATGGCCAATCAATCTAATCCTCACATCTTTGGAGTGTGGGAGGAAATCGGAGCACCTGGAAGAAACTCACATAGACAGGGGGAGAATATGCAAACTCCATATAAACAGTCACCTGAGGTTGGAACTGAGGTCCCTGGCACTGTAAGGCAGCAGTGTCAACCCAGGAGACCAAAAAGCACCACGACTGGTTCAACGAGAATGATCCAGGATGTCCTAGTATGCAAACGCTTGGTTTTCTTAAATTGCAGCTCGACCAAAACTCAAGTGAGAGGAACCAAGCCTACGAGCAACAGAGAATTGAGGTGCAACAAACAGCCGTGACCAAAAGAACCCGATAGTGGGTGAAAAGAGCACAGGAGGCTCAACAACTCATCAACAACCACAACATGCGCAGCTTCTTCAGCACAATTAAAATCATCTATGATCTGAGTACGCAGGAACTCACCCCACTGACAGCCAGAAGTGGAGAGGCACTCATAACCGTGAGACAACCAACACCAACTGGAGAGAGCGCTTAGAGAACCTCCTTAACCAAGACGCAGTCTTCACTGCACGTTTCCTCAATGGCATCCCGCAACACACTACCTTGCAGCAGCTCAGCATGATCCCAGCTTTAAAAGATTAAAAACAATAACACCTCCGGTACAAGGGAAATCCCCGCTGAAGCATTAAAATGTGGCAGAGAGGCACTTCTGACAAGATTCCACAACCTCATTATCCAGAACTCATACCAGCAGATTGCAAAGCTGACTGAATTGTGACCATCTTCAAGAAAGGAGACAGGTTCAACTGCAGAAATTGCAGAAGGATTTCTTTACGCTGCACCATGAGAAAAATCATTATGATAATCCTTCTCCTCCGTGGCTGAAGAGCTCCACCCCTGAGTCTCAGTGCAGCTTTCACCCATTAGGAGGCATAATAGGCATGATTATCAGTGCATGACAAATCCAGGAAAAATGCCTGGAGTTGCATCAACTTCTGAACGTGGCCTTCTTCAATCTCGAAAAGGCCTTCAACTTTGTCAATTGAGGATTGTGTAACATCCTCCTCAAACTTGGCTGCCCACAGAAAAATCATTACCATTCTCCACCTGCTCCAAAATGACATGCATGTCATGATCCTCACCAATGGAGCCATCATAGGCCCAGTTTGATTGTAAACTGGGGTCAAACAGGACTGGATCATTACATCAATGCTCTTCTCTATCATTGTCACAACAACACTCCACCCATCACCTTGAAACTCCCTGCTGGAGTGGAGCTAACCTACTGGACAAGTGGGAAACTGTTCAAACTTTCCAGGACCTCCTGACCTCTTCTGTCATTGAGCTGCAGTATGTGTGCACACACTCAGAGGTCAAGATATAAACCATCATCAATGCATTCACCGAGGCATATGAGAGAATGGGCCTCACACTAAACATCCTGAAAACAAAAGTTCTTTACCAGCACGGTCCTGCCATACAAAATTGCCCCCTAATCATCCAAATCCATGGTAGGCCCTTGCACAATGTAATTCTCCTTCAGGAGTCTCCTCTCTGGGTGGGCAGACATCAGCAATGAAATCCAACATTGACTTCAATGTTCCAGCGCAGGCTTCAGACACTTGTGAAACAGACTGTTCAAAGGCCGAAACCTCAAATCCAGCAGCAAGCTAATGGTCTACAGAGCAGCTGTGGTCCCACCCTTTCTGTATGCATCAGAAATATGGATGATATACAGCAGACACCTCAAATCCCTGGATATCACCAACATTGCATTTGCAAAATTCTGCAAATCCACTGAGAGGATAGGCGGGGGTATCATTGTAAGCGTCCTCTCCCAAGCAATTATCAAGGCACCGGTCACTCTTGACAGACTGTGATGGACGGGCCACATTGTCCGCATGACTCCCGAAACAAGTGCTCGACTCCGAGCTCCGCAATGGCAAGTGATCACCAGGAGGGCAGAGGAAATGCTACAAGGACACTCAAACCTCCCTAAGTAAATGCAAAATCTGCATGAACACAAGATTTGCTTGCCTTAAAACATATAAACTGAAGAAGAAGTATCCATTCAAGTGCCAATCACCTTGAGTATCACCAGGTGAAGGATGTGGAGGCTAAGTGTAAACAGTGAAAAAAAGAGCACAGAATCCAGAGTGTCTCACCCACCTCATCACACTCCACTTGCCAGGACTGTGCCAGAGTCTGCAGCTCCAGGATTAGACTAGTCAGACACCGCAGGACCCATATCCCCTGAGTGGGAGCAAGTCAGCCTCGACCCTGAGGGACTGCCAAAGAAGAAGAAATGTAATTATATCACTCTCTCCCTAATTGCACCAAGACATCTTGAAGGATTATTAGATGAGTATAAAACCCCTTATATATAAACAGTGCTAGATTTTAAAACCAGCGATCTGAATGTGTACACTTTATGGTGTTTTGATTTTAGAGTCCAGTAGCTGGTGCTGTCTTCCAGTTTTCACAATGCATTGTGCCAAACCAACGCTTCTGGAATGAATGGTTAAAAATGGTGGGGGGAGAGAAATGTCAGCTGAAAATGTACAAACAAGGCACTGTTTAACTTAATACAATGAAAACTTAATAATGTACAAACAAAAGAAATGGATGTGTGCATTTGATTTCTTGTTGTTTCTCTTCGTGGTGCATAAGGCAGGCATTCAAATTATCCCTTGGTAAGCCTTACCTGGAACAGGTCACTAGCCTGTTCCAGAGGCTTATAGCTTGAGGGATGCCACTGCCCATCAAGTGTGGCTGACCAGGGGTTTCTCCCACTCTTACCGCCAGCCGTTGATGTGTTTTGAAGGTTTTTCCAGGTTGAAATACAACCTGTTTGGCCATGTAATGAACACACCTTTCTTAGCCATCAGGTCCTGGTGTGGGACTCGAATCCAAAGTTACTGGCTCATAAGTAGGGAGACTACTCACTGTATCGCAAGACCTCCAACCATCATTTGGTTTATAAAAGTTTTTAATTTGAACAAAAATCAGGTTCAATATTAGGACTGGTTTTTTGCAATTGAATGTAATTTGATATTTGTGTGGTTGGGGAAATGTTTATAGTTTGATGTCAAGTTAGCAATCCATTCAATGGCTTCAGCTGATGCAGTGCGATTGGTTATGATGCCTCCAAGAATGGATCTCTCTGGGCAGATGCTCAGTATCTGCACAATGCTCTGAATTCGATGTCTGCATTTCAGCTATTACTGATGTTCTACTCAGTAGAGCAAGTGGTCACGGCTTCCCTGGCCCATCCCCAAGGTGTTGAGGAGTGTCTAGATTTTCTGTAGAAGGTTGAAATCTGAGATGTCACCTTTCAGGTCAGTTACCAGTTGTGGCTGGTGACATTTGCAGTCAACCAGGAGTATGTCATTGAGAGTTGGAGCTAATGTACTGTGTGTGGTATGTTTCAGTCAGGGCTGTGGAATTTCAGCTGAGTGGGTGGGTGCTTTTTCATTGAGGTTCAGTATCAATGGCAATGCATCTTTAGCTATCAGCCAGAAGTGTTCTCTACATCATGCAATATGTGCTAGCTACAGAAATCTACTCAATCGATGTTAGTCTCAATGCCCCAGAAATAATCTTCATGGCTCCCCAGAGGTGAATATCTTTTACATTTGTGTAGTGGCTTCTAAGACAGATTGAGCAGCAACACTTTGCTTTGGGTGGACCAGGGTAAGTGAAGCATTGCACAATGTGTTGGCTCTGCTGCTCCTGATGTACCTAGTAATTTCCATATGAGATTCACTCGCATCTTGACCTAAGTTCCGGCATTCTGGAGCTGTTGCTGTAGGTCAATGTATGGCCAAGAGTGTCACCAAGATATTTTGGATGGTGGATAAATGTTCACCCATAGGGCTGGACATGTACCACTTCCCTAGCCTTCGAATTCTTCTGGTGGAAGAATGAAACAATATTCTTGGCAGTGTTTGGTCAGTCTCCATTTTCTGAAATAGACTTCCAGAAACACAGATCTTCAGTGAGCACTTTCTCAATGTCTTGGAGTTCCTTTATCTGGAAAGTCAGGGCCAAAGTGACGAGACATGAATTTGTACTCGCATATGGTGTTGAAGAGAGTAGGTGTGAGAAGTGATCCTTATGGGATATTATTGTTGGTTATATGTGGGAGATTGATTTGATCTCCAAGGTGCACATGGAACGGATATAGGGTTGATTAATTGTGGGGTTCTCACACAGCAGATGGTTATGGAGAGTTTCAGGAGCATGCCTATGTACCACACTGCATCATAGGCAAAGGATAAGTCAACAAAGAAATGGTTCCTGACTTCAGACGTTTGTGGAAACCATCCTCAATGTGCAAGGTCAGTGTCAGGACCTGCTCAGAACAACTGTGGCCTGAGTATAAATCTACCTGTGGAGGTGGAGCATTCTGCTTCCAGGTTGGGACTCAGTCTGTTTAGCAGGAGGCATTCCAGGGCCTTACATGTTATGGAGTGCAGGCTCAAGGGTGGTAGCTACACGTAGTGGCAAATGGTTTCCCTGGTTAGCAATGGCCTCTGCCTTGGATTAATGCCGGTTGTTTACAATGATGCCTGCGCTGTAGATGTTAGAAAACATTTAGTTTGCTTGTCACTTCCTTATCTGTGATCTTCCTCAATTCTGGGCAAATCATATTGACTCCTCCTGCTGCTTTGCCTGACTTGGTAACTTTCAAGACATTGTCCAATTCCTCTTGTGTTTAAGGGCTTGAGAAGTCTGTTGAGTGGGTGGTTTTAAGAGGCTGCACTAGGGCCATTTTTACCATTCACTTATCTTCCTTGCTGCCTGGTAACCGAGTTTATTGGGAGCTGTGAAGTGATGGCATCTGCGTAGCACTCCATGCTTCCCCTGATGAAGTGCACTGTATAAGATGATGAGAAGCAGCAGAGAAGATTGATGTCATACTGGCAAGCGGAAAGCAAGCAGAAAAGCATGGCAACTGGTATGCCACCTGGGAATAGCTAAGTAACAACCAGACGAGCAGCCCAGAATCGAAGCTGATGCCCTGAATATGATGGGTCTATGTGAATAAGACTTGGAGAATGTATAGAATTTGCACAGCAGCTATTACAGTGCAGTGTCTCTCTGCAAATGATGTACATAACTCTGATAAAGTCTGGTTAATAGCGTCAATCGAATCACTTATTCATTTGATGACTGTGATTACTTCCAACTGTACAGATGTAATGAAGAATGTAAATATAAATGAAGAAATTTCCTGGATGGCCCCAAAAATCTGAGATTTCCCATATCTTGATTCAACCTGAAAAATGTCAGCATTTTGGCTTTTCAATTTAGCTGATACTCTATGGAAATCCAATTTAAAATATAATAACTAACACATCTGATATTCCAAATTCACAGGTATTTTGCAGTTGTTAGCAGTGCTGCCTCACAGCACCCGGGACCCAAGTGACTGCCTGTGTGCACTATGTACGTTTTCCCCGTGTCTGTGTGAGTTTTTTCCTGGTGCTCCGGTTTCCTCTCACAGTCCAAAAAGATGTACAGGTTAGGTGGATTAGCCATGGTAAATGCATGGGGTTACGGGGATAGGACTGAAGGGGAGGCCTGGATGAGATGCCCTTCTGGAGAGTTGATGCAGTCTCAATGGGCCAAATAGCCTCTTAGGCAGTGTAGGGATTCTATGGAAACAAAGGGATTTATGTTGATGTTTGTCAATTTTTGACCCAAGTAGAACTCTTTGCAGGCTCTCTCTCTATCTCAAAAAATGTGGTTCAGTAGATTGGAACACTAGTGTTTCATTTATTGAGTGGGACATTTGAATGTGCATCGCTCAATGTTTCTCCCATAATGAGACCTCATGCTTAACATCCACTCTAATTCCTTTTCTTTGTCATGCCCAGGTGATGTGTTTTAGTGCGTAAGCCGTAAAGTGTTTTTGAGTGGTGATATACACATGACAATTTAAAGGCAGAAAAGTGTGAGGTAATTCACTTTGGCAGAAATAACAAATGTGTAGAGTATAGGGCTAATGGTAGGACTCTTAATAGTGTTGATGAACAGAGGGATCTTGGTGTATTTGTGCATAGATCCCTGAAAATTGGCAATCAAGTCGATAAGGTTGTTAAGAAGGCATATGGAGTCTTAGCTTTTATTGGTTAGGGGGATTGAATTTCGGAGCCGCAACGTCATGTTGCAACTGTACAAAACTCTAGTGCGGCCGCACTTGGAGTATTGTGTACAGTTCTGGTCCCCACATTATAAGAAGATGTGGAGGCATTGGAGAGGGTACAGAGGAGGTTTACCAGGATGTTGCCTGGTATGAAAGGCAGGTCTTATGAAGAGAGGCTGAGAGATTTGAGGTTGTTTTCGTTAGAACGAAGGCGGCTAAGAGGAGACCTTATTGAAACATATAAGATGATTAGAGGTTTAGATAGGGTGGACAGTGATAGCCTTTTTCCTAGGATGGAGAAAGCTAGCACGAGGGGACATAGCTTTAAAATTAAGGGGTGGTAGTTATAGGATGGATGTCAGAGGTAGGTTCTTTACCCAGAGGGTGGTAAGGGTATGGAATGCCCTGCCTGCTGCAGTTGTAGATGCGCCAAGTTTGGGGGCATTTAAGAGGTCCGTGGATAGCTTTATGGATGAAAAGGGAATGGTTTAGGTTAGAGGCTCATTGCTTTTTCTTAATTGGTCGGCGCAACATCGAGGGCTGAAGGCCTATTCTGTGCTGTAATGTTCTATGTTCTAACTTGCATGCAATCTACATTGGAATGTTCAGGTTACAGACACACAGGTTAGAGGGAACCTTCCTCACAATCCATACAAAGAATTATACGGAAGTATAGGCCAAGATTCTTTCATGTGATCCTCAACTTTTCTAGTGGGTCAGGTCGAGAGATGCGCATGTCAACCATTTTGTCGGTTCTTCGACAGCTTTTGTGACCCACACGTAACTTTTAGCCGGAGAAAAATGGCACGGCCGGGAACCCGCAGGAAACTGGCAGGCCGCTGATGAACACAAGTTCACTTATCTTTGCATAATATTATCAGAAGCCACACAGCAATCTCCGCTCATGTCTGCGTCTTCCGCCTCTTTGGCATGAATCAGAATAGTTATTTCAAAGTTGTAACCTGGCGTGGCAGCCTTGAACTGGTGTGAGGAGATGAGTGCTGCTAGCAGAGCGCAATGTGGGAAGCAGCCTCGATGGCTTCCGCTTCCCACACCCAGACTCCACCCATCCACCAACCCCCCCTCCGCCCCCCAAACATTGGGCAGCACTGAAGCACACTGTGAGAAGCAACTTTGAAGGCGCCCACTTCTCCTCTATAGCACTTTGCAGGGACATTATCTTGCCGTGGGGTGTGGTCAGGGATTGTACCAAGTGCTGGTATTATGGGGTTGGGGAGGAGTGTACCATATGCTGACTGAGGCCTAACCAGATGAAGCAGCTGCTGCTCCAGGCCGGGATGCAGAGGTTCAGACATGGATTGCATGGAATCTGCTGTCACTGGGCACACATTTGGTGCTGATATGCAGTCTGTCCCTGCCCTGCGACAAGGACCAGCAACACATGCGTGTAACAGATGCTGCAGTTGCACACGTAGCAATAGCTCAGGGGTGCACATTGCCCAAGGCTGCATACCAACCTACATAATCTGTGCCAGCATTTGTCATGATGGGAATCTCACACAACCCTAATCGGGCCACTTATGGCACCATGGGATCGTGTGGTGTTGCCAGGTCCCTCAAGTGGGAGTTGTGGCCCAAGTGAGAGATTACGGTGGTGCTGGGTCTATGCAGCCAATAATAATAATCTGTTATTCCATGCTCTTTCCAAACCCCACCATGTAGACGGATCTTGGTTTGTTCAATCTGGAGCTGGGCTTGTTAGTGGCATCAAGGGCGGAGGAGGAGGAGAAGGAGGCGGTAGTTCAGGAGGTGGCAGGAGTGGAGAGACCACAGTAAGAGCAGCCCTCAGGAAGGAGGACAGGGGGCTGCCGCTGACGGCCAGGAGGTGAATGGCAGCCTCCCAAGAGGATGAACAGAAGGCAGAGGGTGCCGAGGCCAAGGAGGTTAGGCCTCACAATTTCTTTGAGGTTCTGTCAGAAGAGATGTACTGTCGCCAGCTGTGCTTATCGAAGACCATGGTCCGTCACATTTGTGAGGTGCTCTCAGTCTTGGCACCTCGAGACAGCAGCGGCCACTTGCTCCCTGTGGATGTGAAGGTGATGGTAACCCTCAATTTCTATACCTCTGGATCATCCAGGCTCCCAGTGATCACCCAGCTGGGATCTCCCAGGCCTCCGTGCACAGATGTACATGGCAGGTCACAGATGCCCGGGTGAGGCAGTTCAGTAATTTCGATGTAGGTCGTACTCAGCAGGAAGCCCGAACTCTCAGGTTCGCATCCATTGCCAGGATTCCAAATGTGCAGTGAGTAGTGGATGGCACGCACATCACCTCAGAACTCTCCCCAACCTCATGCAGGGCCACAGCAATTTATAAACAGAAGGAGTTCCACTCCCTGAATGTCCAAATTATCTGCAACCATCAGCTGAAGATGCACGCCATCCAGGCAGTGTCCATGACAGTTTTATGATCCAGTAATCAGACATCCCTGGGCTCTTTGAAGACCAGCCCAGGCTCCCGGAATGGTCCTGGGTAACAAGGGTTACCCTCAAAGGTCATAACTGATGATGCCTGTGCAGAGGCTCAAGAACGAGGCGGAGACCCAATACAACGAGGCCCATGCAGCCACCCGGTCTGTTGTTGAGCGGTGCACTGGCCTGCTGAAGCTGTGGTTTCACTGCATGGACTGCTCTGGGAGGGCCCAATAATACAACCCTGTGCACGCTTCATGCATCAGTATTGTTTGCTGCTCTTTTTACAACATTGCCCAGCAGCAGGGAGACCAACTGGAGCAAGAGGAGGAGGAGGAGTAGCAAGCGGGAAAACTGGGCACCCCATCACATAGAGAGCGAGCATCCAGCAAGGAAGGGCAGCGAGGAACATCTTGGTTGCAGCCTGCTGCTGTTGTGCAGTGAGGGGGCTGCAACCAACACACATCCACCACTCTGCAAGAGCAAGTGCTATTCCCTTTCCAAACGACCTGAGCCCTCAAACCATATCACCCTTCCCTTACTTCTGTCATTCCACCATCCTTTCCCCCAGAAATATCTGATCCTGTTAGTGTACCCAGGCTGGCAATAGTTGAGAGTCTTGGTTGAAGGCTGGAGGATGATGTGCACACTGGGATCCTGTCCCTGGTGCAATTCAAGCCTGACTCCTACCTGTTCTCCGAATGCACGCTGCCATCCCTGCCCACGTAGCTGTAAGGGTTGGGACACATTTTTTGGTTGGTGGGGGTGGGGGGTAGCGGGGTGCAGGGTGGAGGGGGCATGCACCAAGGATCTGATGGATGTTGGGGAAGATAGGGCAGGCACTCTGAAACATCAGCTGAATCTGCAGGCTCAGCAGACAGCATCTGTTTGGGACTCAGGAATACTGAGCTGTGGCAGGGAGAAGAGAATCAGATACACATCCGTCACAGCATGATGTGCAATTAACAATGTTCTGTGCTTTTAACATAAATGATTACCAAACTCTAAGCAGTGCTGACCTTCACCTGTGCCCTCTAGTGAACTACAACTTTCTAATTTTGTGCGGCTTACTGCTTCTTCTAGGTGCTCCCCCAGGATGCACATCAGAGGTGGAGGTGTCCAACTGTGATGCCCTTAGTGGACATCCCCTGGGTGGCTGGGATCTGGAGGGCCCTGGCTGACTTGTGGATGGCATGGTTTTGGTGCCACCCTGTTCACCTCACCGGCCCTGAGATGCCCTGGTGTGAGGAAAGAGGGACTAGGTAAGTCCGGGATCTCCTGGGCGTAAGGCCCCAGCATGGGCTCAAGCCCTCCCTCCTCCCCTGGGATGCCCAGAGGCCCCGGGGACACTCCATGGGGTGCTGGGATAGCTGGACTGAGCTCCAAAGCTCTGGCATCACCTGGCTTTGCCAGTCCTGGAGGCCTAGATGTGTCTGCCCCTGTGACTGGGCCAACCTCCAGAGACCCTCCACTGCAGTATTCTGTGAGCAGGTCCGGCTCTGGAGCCTCTCAGCATCTGAGCCTGGGCTATGTTGTCGAGACTCACAGCCACTGCCTGCTGCGTCTCCAGAATGCCAGCAAGAATCCCAACCATGGCCAGCCGTGTCTCCCACATACCCCCTGACACCGATGGCATTCGAACACTGTGTCCCCTGGATGCCAGAAACACACTTGGCCCAGAGTGTCTTCAGGATAGCCTGGACCCTGTTACCCATGAGGGCAGACTCCTGAGCCAGACTTTCCACTACAGTCGCCACCCTTGCAGTGTTGATCTGGGTCTCACGCTGTGTCAGCACCACCTCCTGCGACAGCACTCTGTTTGACTCCCCTAAACAGCCTTGCAGTCACAGCATAGTTGCTGACAGTCCTTCCACAACTCCCCTGTTTCCTGATGTATCTCCACCAGCCTTGGGAGGAACAAACCCAGAGGCCCAGCAGCTGACTTGGGGACAGCTGAATCCTGGCCTCTGACAGACCTCCGTGTACCCGAGCCCTCGGATGTGTCCGCCTCCACCTGATGTGCATCAGCGCCTCTGATGTGCTCACCAGATCGTGACCCAGAAGCCTCAACACTAAAGAGGATTGTCTCTGAGTTGGGTGGGTTGTGTGGTACAAGCAGGTAACGCTTCAGTGATGCTGGCCTTCCCCAGGATTCCCCAGTGGCTCCCTCCGAGACATCATCCAGGGATCGAGGGCCATTTGCTTCAGAGCAGCGCAGGCAGTGGCAACACCCAAAGCATCGGGTTCCTCTGGGTCCAGAGCTGCAACAAAGGACACACATTAGGGGGAGGGAAGCAAAGCTTTCTAGGCAGCATCGCACTTACTCAGAGGAGGACCAAGATTGTTTCTGCTCAGTTGCACGCTGGACACCAACTTAGCTGTTGGTGACCATTCAGGAAGGCCCATCACTCCTGGCCAGCTCCATGGCACACTCCTTTATGCCACTCGGCTGCCGCAAGTCAGGCACACCACCACCAATCTGTGACATCTCCCATGCATTGTGGATTTCCTTTTCCTGTGGGAACATAAGGTGGATAGAAGGATTAACGTATTGCAGTGCATGGTGTGCAATGCGCGCTTATGTCTCGGCGTTGTGCTGATAGTTTCAGGGAAAGAGGTCACCCCTGAAGGGTATTTGTTGAGGGGTGAGGGGAAGGGATTAGATTCTGTTCCTGGGGGAAGAGTCACTTATTGCATGCCCTTCAGGTGTCTAAGCGAGGATGAAGATCCATGCCAAGCATGTGCAGGATTCCAAGTGGGATGCTCACTCACCCTTGCTGCTCGCTGAAAAGTTGTTCATTTTTTTGTGGCACTGCCTGCCAGAGCGCAGTGTCAGGCTCCTGGCATTTACCACTTCTGCCACCTCCTCCCACAATGCCCTATCAGATGCACCCCTTGGGTTGGGGCCCTGGCCAGGGAAGATCTGCTCAAGCCTCTCCTCCATCTAACAGGTGCTCTTGGTCTGCCTCCGAAAGTCTGGGAGCTGGTTTCTGTGCAGCCAACTTTGTGGTGTGACTGGTTGTGTGTCCATTCCTGCAGCTTACAAACAGTTCTGGCTTATTAGGGAATTTCTTTTGTTTATTACAAATACATTTTGTAATGTTTTACAAATATTCAAAGAACAAATATGAAAGGTACATTATCAACAGCTAATGCCATTCATTTATCAATAACCTACAATTACTATCTTCTATTTTGGAAGGATTCACTGTTGATTATAGTTTTCCAGGGCATTGCCCTCTAGATACATCTCAATTTACAAATCATCATTTACAAATCTACAAACATTAGTACACACAGCAAACTGTACGGAATAAAAATAAACATTGAAACATACCTGTTGCTCTCCAGGACATTATCCCCTGGATTTTCAGGGGTGCAATCGTCCAGAGGTATTTAGTCCAGGGGTTACACCTTACAGATGTTTGGCTGGAGGGGAGAAACAGGGGAGGCCACCCCAGAACTACTCTGTGCAGACCTTTCCTTCCAGATTTTTGGCCAGGGTGGTGGGGGAGGCTCTCCATGGTACTCAGGCCACATTTCTGGATTTTCTCCGGTGTAACTACGTCTGGGGGTTCACCACTCAGAACTCTCCCTAAGCAGATGTTACAACACCTCCCCTCCTCCTGGGATTGCTCCATCTGGGGAGAGAATGCCCCCGGGCCATAAATAAAACAAGGAAAAGAGGCATGGGGGGGGGGAAATAACCAACTAACTAATACAGTATGAAAAACTACATGATATAGTAACAGACAGTCCATTAACAACCATTAAATCTTTGGACATTCCAGAGGTTTTGCCTTCCACAGCTTCTTCTGTCAATGTTACATCTTCCAAAGTTCAACTACATTCTTCCATCCACTCTAGGCGAGATCTTCCAAAGTTGCTCCTGCTGGCGCTCCACCTTCCAAAGTTATAGCTTCTGGAGCTGAATCTTCCTGAACTACAGTTTCAAAGCACTCCTTCCTGACTTGGGTCTTCTGGGGTTGCACCTTCCTGCACCGTGGCTTTCAGTGTGCATGACTCTCAACTGGAACATTGCTTCAACAAGTCCCAGCTGGGACAAAAACTCTTACACAAGTCCCATATCAAGGCAGCTTTGTCCCTCAAAGAATCAAAGGAAGGTTCAGGAGAGGGAATTGACTGAGGCCTAGGGAATGACTTGTACTCTGCTTCATTTACCACTGCAGGCAGAGAAAGCAATGGAGACAGGGCTGGAAACACAAGGCCCAGACTTCAGGCAACAACAACAATAGCACCCAGCACCAACACCCTGCTCAGTTTTTGGAGAGAGACAGCAGTCTTTTTCCCTCAACAGATGACTCTAATGGAACGGCCTACAGAGTGCAAGCAGCTAGCAGACCTTCTGGTGAGATTCCACCAGATCCTACAAGAACATACGAAGTGCTCCCAGTGGGCCAGCTGCATCAGGAGTGTAGGTATAGTGAGTGTGACCAGGCAAGAGCCCTTTGGCAGCAAATACTTGTGAGAGATTTTGAAGGCTGCATTCAGTTGAGTGTCATTCATCCCTCGGGTTGCTGATTGCCTGCCATTCAACAGGCTGCTGCATCCAGGGGGTGGATGCAATACTCAAGGCTCCCATTCAGGAGATGGAATGATCACAAGCTGTGGTTGTGTATGTCAGAACAACGCTACTTCTCTGCAGGGCTGCAGTGAGAACAGTATGTTCAAGGATTGGAGGGATTGCATATCCGCCTTATCCAGATCCATGGGAACATGAGATGAGTGACAGCCATGTCCGTGTGTGGGGGGATAAGGGGAAGGGGGAGAGGGGGAGTGGGAAGCAGCAATGAGGCCAGTGATGTGTGTGAGGGGGGAGGGTGGTTGTGGGGGGGCAGTTGTAGGGGGGGCCAGCAATGAATCCAACGATATCTCTGTGGGGAGGTTGTGGGGACCACCAGTGAGGCCAGCGATGTCATAGAGTCATAGAGATTTACAGCATGGAAACAAGCTCTTTGGCCCAACTTGTCCATGCTACCCTTCCTTCTTAAACACCTAAACTAATCCTAATTGCTTGCATTTGGCCCATATCCCTCTATACACATCAAAACCATGTAGCTATCTAAATGTTTTTTAAAAAATAAGATTGTATCCGGCTCTATACTACCTCTGGCAGCTTCCAAGGCACTCACCACCTTCCGTGTGAAAAAATTGCCCCTGTGGATACTTTTGTATCTCCCCCCTCTCACCTTATACCTATACCCTCTAGTTTTAGATTCCCATATTTTTGGGAAAAGAAATTGACTATTATCTGGTCTATCCCCTCACTATTTTATAGACTTCTATAAGGTCAGCCCTGAGCCTCCTATTCTCCAGAGAGAAAAGACCCAGTCTGTTCAACCTCTCCTTATAACTCAATCCATCAAGTCCAGTAGCATTCCAATAAATCTTTTCTGCACTCTTTCTAGTTTAATAATAGCCTTCCTATAATAGGATGACCAGAATTGCACACAGTATTACAAGTGTGGCCTTATCAATGTCTTATAAAACTTCAACAAGACATCCCAACTCCTGTATTCAATGTTCTGACTGATGAAACCGAGCATGCTGAATGCTTTCTTCACCATTCTGTTCACCTGTGACTCTACTTTCAAGGAGTTATGAACAAGTACTCCTAGTTCTCTTTGGTCTGTAACTCTCCCCAATGCCCTATTAACTGAATAAGTCCTGCCCTGGTTCAATCTACCAAAATGCATCACCTCGCATTTGTCTAAATTAAACTCCATCTGCCATTCATCAGCCTACTGGCCCAATTGATCAAGATCCCGCTACAATTGGAAATAACCTTCCTCAATTTCTACAATGCCACCAATCTTGGTGTCATCTGCAAACTTACTAACCACGCCTCCTATATTCTCATCCAAGTCATTAATATAAATGACAAATAACAGTGGGCCCACCATTTATTACTGAGGCACACTGCTGGTCAAAAGCCTCCAGTTTGAAAAACAACTCTCTACAACCACCCTCTAGCTTCTGTCAAGAAGCCAATTTTGTATCCATTTAGATACCTCACCCTGGATCCCATGGGATTTAACTTTATGCAACAACCTATCATGTGGTACCTTGTCAAAGGCCTTGCTAAAGTCCATGTACACAACATAATTGCACAACTCTTGTCTACTGTCTTGGTTACCCTCTCAAAAAACTCAATCAAATTTGTGAGACATGATTTTCCACTCACAAAGCGATGCTGATTGTCCCTAATCAGTCCTTGCATTTCTAAATGCCTGTAGATCCTGTCCCTCAAAATACCAACAATTTCCATCTTCAACAATTTATCCATCACAGATATGAGGCTCACTGGCCTGTAGTTCTCAAGCTTTTCCCTGCAGCCCTTTTTAAACAAAGATACAACATTTACTGGTCTCCAATCTTCAGGTACCTCACCCATGACTATCATTGATTCAGATATCTCAGCGAGGGGATCCGCAATTTCCTCCCTAGCTTCCCACAACGTCCTAGGATACACTTCATCAAGTCCCGCAGATATATCTAACTTGATGTGCTTTAAGACTTCCAGCACTTTCTTCTCTGTAATATATACACTCCTCAAGACATTAATATTTATTTCCCCAAGTTTCCTAACATGCATGTTTTTTTTAATAGTAAATACTGATAAGAAATACTCATTTAGGATCCCAACCATCTCTTGTGACTCCTTAAGAGAACCTACGCTCTCCCTTGTTACTCTTTTGCCCTTTATGCATTTGTAGAAGCTCTTGGGATTCTCCTTTGCCTTATCCGCCGAAAACATTTTGTATCCCCTTTTGTCCTTCTAATTTCTCTCTCAACCCTACTCCTACACCCCTATACTCTTCAAGAGATTCACTTGATCCCAGATGCCAATGCACATCATGTGCCTCTCTTCTTCTTGACCAGGGCCTCAATATCCTAAGTCATCCAGGCTTCCCTACTTCTGCCAGCCTTTCCTTCACTCTAAGAAGAATGTGTTTACCCTGAACACTGATTAACACACTGTTGAAAGCATGTCACTTACCAGACATCCCTTTTCCTTCCCACGGACTCCTCCAATTAACTTGTTAAAGTTCCTCCCTGATACCATTAAAAATGGCCTTGCCCCAGTCTAGAATAATTTTGGGATAGATCTATCAATCTCCATAGCTATCTTAAAACTATTAGAATTACAGTTACCAGTCCCAAAATAATCCCTCACTAACTTTTCTGTCACTTGCCTTTCCTTATTTCCCAAGAGGAGGTCAAGTTTTGCTCCCTCTCTAGTCGAGCCATGCACATACTGAATGAGAAATTCCTCCTGAATACACTCAACAAATTTCTCTCCATCCAACCATATAATACAATGACTCTTCCAGTCAACGTTGGGAAAATTAAAATCTCTGACTATTACCACCTTATTTTTCTTGGAGCTATCTGTAATCTCCTTAAATATTTGCACCTCAATTTCCTGCCGATTATTTGGATGCCTACAGTACAGCCCTATCAGAGTGATTTCCCCCTTCTTATTTCTCAGTTCTACCCATATATACTCAGTGGCTGAACCCTCGGATATATCCCCTCTCAGTACAGCCGCGATGCTTTCCATAATCAAAAGTGTAACTCCCCTTCCTCCCTTAACTCCTGTTCTATCTTTCCTATAGCATCTGTACCTTGGAACATTGAGCTGCCAGTTCTGTCCCTCCCTCCCTTAGCCATGTTTCAGTAATTGCTATAATATCCCAGCCCCATGTACCCATCAACGCCCTGAGTTCATCTGCCTTGTCCATCAGGCTTCTTGTATTGAAATAAGTGCAATCTGGACTTCCCTTGATCTTTGTCTTGCTTCTATCTGATCTTTCTGGTACTAGGATTATTGACATTGCCTTTATTAATTAATGTACTCTCTTTAATTTCCGCGCTGTTCTCAAACTTCTTTTGTCTCCCAACTGTGTTCGATCCCACCCTCTTGCCAAACTAGTTTAATTCCTCATGAGTGGCTCTAGCAAACGTCCCCATTAGGCTGTTAGTCCCTCTCTGGTTCAAATGTAACCCATCTCTCTTGAACAGATCAGCCCTTCCCCAGAAAAGATCCCAATGATCCAAAAATCTAAATCCCTGTCCCCTGCACCAGCTCTCAAGCCAGGCATTCATCTGCCTAATCCTCCTATTCATACTCTCACCAGCACGTGGTACTGGTAGTAAGTCCTGAAATTATTACCTTCGAGGTCCTGCATGTTGGCCTTCTGCCTAACTCTCTCTATTCAAATTTCAGGACTTCATCCCTTTTCCTACTTGTGTCATTGGTACAATATGTACAACGACCTCTGGCTGCTCACCCTCCCCCTTAAGAATATCCTGCAATTGCTCAGAGATGTCCTTGACCCTGGCACCAGGGAGGCAACAAACCATCTTGGAGTCTCAATTGCGGCCACAGAAACGCCTGTATGTGCCTCTAACTAGTGAATCCCCTATTACTACTACTCGATTGTTATTTTCCTGACCCTGTTCCACAGCAGAACCACAGGTGCCGCAGGCCTGGCTAGTGCTGGTATCTCCCGCTGACAGGTTATCCCCCTGAACAGCATCCAAAATGATATACCTGTTTGAAAGGGGAATAGACATAGGAAATTCCTGCACACCATCTGTCTGTCTCTCCTGGCAGTCACCCATCTACCTGTCTGAACTTGTGTCTTTGTGGAGAGGGTTGTGGGGGGCCAGCAATGAGGCTGGCGATGTGTGTTGGATTTTGTTCGCAGTGATCTCCCAGTGATGTGCCAGTGCACGTCTTCCCACTCATCCCGTCGATTTCAGGCTCTTTGGCGCGAATAGCTCCCCTCCCCCCACCCCCCATCCCCCCCACCCTACAATGAGCATTTAATGATACTCATGACTGGGATCTCTGCAGCGCACAGAGATTCGGGTGAGAGGCTGGACTGTCAGAACAGTAGTTTTCCCACCAATTCAGCACTTTTGGGAAAACTCAGCAGGTCTGGCAACATCTGTGGCGAGAGAAACATAATTAATGTTTAGATCTAAATTGCCCATCTAGATCTGAAAGGTTAACTTTAATTCTCTCTCCACAGATGCTATCAGACCTGCTGAGTTTACCCAGCATTTTCTGTTCTAATTTCACATTTCCAGCATCCGCAGTATTTCGCTTTTATTATATAAATCCTACTATTTTGGAGGCAGGTGCGAGAATAAAGGGATAGTGCATATTCACAAATCCTTGAAGGTGGCGGGTCAAATTGATGAGATGATTAAGAAAGCACAAGGGAAACGTGCATTAAATAAAAAAAGCAAAGAATCAGTGTGTTCCTCCATCTGAAGATATTTCTCATTTCTTTCTTTATTCTTTTGCCAATTATTTTAAATTGATAATCGGATTTAACAGAAATAATAATTTCTCCTTACCCTATAGGTGGGATTTTATGACCTCTCTCAGACGATGCTCATAAAATCCTGCCCGAGGTCAACAGAAAATTCCGTTCTGTGAGTCTCTGCTAGTAAAATTCTGGCCAATAACTCTATTAGCATACAAGGCTATGGACCGACTGCTGGAGAATGGGATTAGAATAATAGGTGCTTGATGACAGGAGCCAACATGATGGACCAAAGGGCTTCATTCTGCGCTGTAAATCTCTACGGGCAGAGTTTTACCAAAAAAATGGCATGCCAGGATCTGACCGAAAACCAGCTTGTTTCTCTCCACTGAAACAGACCGTTCTCTTTCCAGATCTTATGTCAGTATGTCCCGAAAAAAGAAAATCGGAGGTATGTTTCACGTTGTCTTGTCGAGGGGCAGGGCCTAAGCAAACCGGCAAAGCCAGCTGCAGTGAGATTGGGACACTGTTTTTAAAGGGTGCCTAGATCAGACTAAGAAATAAACTTGCCTCCTCATCCCACCCAACCTTAAGCATTCCCCTCACCTCTGTGATCAAAGCTGGCTCCTTCTGCTCCCCTGCCATCAATATTCCAGCTGAGACTTAAGCAGTGACTTGTTAAAGTTCAGCACTGATTCTTTGCTTTTTTTATTTAATGCACGTTTCCTTTGTGCTTTCTTAATCATCTCATCAATTTGACCCGCCACCTTCAAGGATTTGTGAATATGCACTATCCCTTTGTTCTCGCACCTGCCTCAAAATAGTAGGATTTGTATAATAAAAGCAAAATACTGCTGATGCTGGAAATGTGAAATTAGAACAGAAAATGCTGGGTAAATTTAGCAGATCTAGCAGCATCTGTGGAGAGGGAGTTGGAGTTAACCTTTCAGATCTAGAAGGACGATTTAGATCCAAAACGTTAATTCTGTTTCTCTTGTCACAGATGTTGCCAGAACTGCTGGGTTTTCCCAGCATTTTTTGCTTTTATTCAACAATTAGATAAAAGTGTCTCTCTATGTTATTTTGACCAAAAATGTATCACTTTATACTTATCCATGCATGGAACGGCCAAGTGTCCATCCATTCCACCAGTTATAGCTCCTTGAAGTCTGCATCTATCCTATTGCCATGTATTGTATCACTTTACCAGCCAAAGGGAAACGTTAATCAAACTGTCCTGAAGTGTGTTGATGTTTCATTTGCTTCACTTCATATTGTAGTAGTAATAATCTTTCTTCAGTTAAGGTGACAAAGTTTACGTTCAGCTTAGATGCAATAGACCAATAAACTGCTGAGTTAAGACTGATTTAGACAATAAATCTCATTCAAAGACACCCCAATGCATAGCACTAAGAACTTTTATTAGCTGATAACCAGGTCTGCAGAAGAATAATATCAGTGATTCCATCACTCCATAAAAAGGGATGCAGTATGGAGTGGTATGAAAGTAAAGTTTATTTATTAGCCACAAGTAAGGCTTTCACTAACATGAAACTTCACTTGGTTGAATAGCAAGAAGAGCAATAGTATCTGTCATAATAAAGTAGGGGAGTTGTACCAGTATTAGACAGGTAATAGTTGTTCTTTAATGGAAAGGAATAAAAAGTACCTTTGGGAAAAGAATAATAAAAGGGATGTCATCTAAATAGTGAGGTTCTTATTTGAGCAGAAGAACAAGGTGATGTATTTCGTGGATCAATTCAGACAGAAAATGCCAAATGGTTTTATGTTCAAGCGGGAAGGTGATGTTGAATTTGTACATGGTCCATGTTGGAATATTACCTATAGTTCAGTGGATAAGCCATTATGGAAACTTCATTAAAACCATGGAGAAAGTATTTATCAAGAAGATGCTCCTAGGCAATATCGAAGCAGCAGATAATTCAGACATAAGAAGGGTTTAAAATTGATCAGAAGGAATGTTGGCTAAGTTGTTTGTTCTTAAAGTTGATAAGATACATCTTTAGGATACTGAGGGAAGTGGGAATAAAAATTGCTGAGACACCGGCCATAATGTTTCCCACAGTAAGCAGCTAAGGTCCAACATGCATTGCCTGAGAGTGTGGTGGAGGCAGATTTAATCCAAGCATTCAAAATAGAATTAGACTGTTACCTGAAATGGCCGAATTTATAGGGTTATGGGGAGAAAACAAGAGAATGAAGCTAAGTGAGTTGCTCATTGAGGGAACTGGTACAGAATGGCCTTCTGCACCATAATAATTCTGCGATTCTGCATCAAAAATATTCAGTGGATGATAGCAGGCTTGCAACTATTCTACTTTAGAAGAAAGGTTGTAAAATTGGGCCTTTTACTCCTTGGAAAATATTAAAAGAGGATTGGCTTAAAATACAGTTTTCCTGAATTCTGAAAGGATGGGAGTTAAAGATTTTTGCATTTTCAGGGAAAACACTAGACTTCTAGTGAGAAGTATCTGGTTGAGTGTCTTCATGGAAAATTCTCAGCAAAGATAGGGGGATAGTGGTCAGTGAGGAGAGGGTCTGCATTTCCAATAACAGAAAGCAGAGAAGGAAGGGGTTGGGGGGGGTGGTGTGGTGGATACAATGGCAATAATAAAAGTCCCAATGTGGGAAGGGGGATTTCTAATACTGTCGTTAGGAGGTTGAAATAGAATTGTACTGACAATGGGTACAAGTAGGTCGAGTTTAGTGATGCCAGCTTACAGAGTGGCATCAGAGGCTGACCTCTGCTATGATTTGACAGCTCCAAAAAATAGCATGGAACCAAAGAGGATGAAAAGTCCATAAGTTAAGGAGAGAATTCAAATTCATATTAAAAAGAATTAACCATGATATAATTGGTTGTTTCTTTCATTCTTCTGCATTTACTGGTCTTACTTGCATAAGTTAGGTTCCTGTACATCAGATCTTGTGTTGGGAAGGCAGTGACAGCATATTGGCTCAAATCTACTATCCAGTAGAGACAGTGCACCTAATTACATTGGAAAGCTTTATCACAGCACACTCTATTTTCGGCAGTGTGGGTTGTCACAGACGCTTTTAGAATATTTTTGCCACAAAGTGAGCTTTGAGCCTGCCATGTATTTTGACACTGTGACCTATTCATTTGCATGCATTAAATCTATGGAACATTAAATTTATATTCAGTTCATAGAATATCTTCTCTAGTCTTCTCTAGGAGCTGCATGGTGGCATAATGGTTAGCACTGCTGCCTCACAGCACCAGGGACCTGGTTTAATTCCGGCCTTGGGTGACTGATTGTGTAGAGTTTGCACATTCTCCCTGTGCCTATGTGTGTTTCCTCCGGGTGCTCTGGTTTCCTCCCATAGCCCAAAGATATGTGGGTTAGGTTGATTGGCCATGATAAATTTCCCCTTAAGTGCTGAGTTTTTAGGTGTCCAGATCACCAACAACCTATCCTGGTCCTCCCATGCTGACATTATAGTAAGAAAACCTACCAACACCTCTACTTTCTCAGAAGACTAGAGAAATTTGGCACGTCAGCTATGGCTCTCTCCAACTTCGATGTAGAGATGCCGGCATTGGACTAGGGTAAACACAGTAAGAAGTCTGACAACACCAGTTTTAAATCCAACCGATTTATTTGATAATAAACTCGCAAGCTTTCGACTCTATGGCCTTTGTCAGGCGAAGGCTATAGAGTCGAAAGCTTGTGAGTTTGCTATCGAATAAATCGGTTGGATTTAAAACTGGTGTTGTCAGACTTCTTACTGTGTCTCTGCAACTTTTACAGATGCACCATAGAAAGCATTCTTACAGCTTGGTACAGCTCTTGTTCTGTCCAAGACCTCAAGGAACTACAAAAGGTCATGAATGTAACGCACTCCCATCATGTAAATCAGCCTTCCATCCATTGACTCTGTCTACATGTCCCACTGCCTTAGCAAAACAGCCAGCGTAATTAAGAACCCCATGCACCCCAGATATTCTCTCTTCTATCTTCTTCTTTCAGGAAAAAGATATAAAAGTCTGCAATCACATACTAACGGACTTAAGGACAGTTCCTTCCCTGCTGCTGTCAGACTTTTAAACGGATTTACCTTGCATTAGATTGATCTTTCTCTACACCTTAGCTATAATTATAACACTACATTCTGCACTCTCTCATTTCCTTCTCTATGATTGATATGTTTTGCTTGAATAGTGCGCAAAAAGCAATACTTTTCACTATATGTTAATACATGTGAAAATAATAAATCAAATCAAAATAAGGTGTAGTTTAGGGGGATTAATGAGGTAAATACGTGAGGTTATGGGGATAGGACAGGGAATGGGCTTGGTAAGATACTCTGTTGAAGAGTTGATGCGAACTCAATGGGATGATTTACCTCCTTCCACGCAGTAGAAATTCGATGATTCTAATAAAACATATTTGCAGCTATCTGTAGTGTTATAGTGAAAATACAGAAATATTTATTTGCAAAACTAAATTTTACACTAAGCTTCTCTTGTTTCTAAAGTATTCTTGGAGCCTCAACCTCCCATTGAGATTGGAATCTTTTTTTAAACAAGTAATTAACCTTAGTTCACAGAAGGAGGCTTCCATCAAACTCATGACCTAAACCTACAGTCTTTTCGGCACTGCTAGTGAGTCAGTGTGAGTCAGGATGAACAACCACCTTTTAATCAAAGTGCAGCCATAGGTGACAGAGCAGGATGTGCTCTACACATCCTATTGTCCTGCCTATTCTGAAAGGCCAAATACAGTATTGCCCAGTTCAAGCTAAATCTGTCAGATCTAATTAAATAGGTGGGGGAAAACATATCATTACAAGATGCTGATGGTAAAATCTCTTGTAAACAATGTATAACCAGTCCTCAAAATTTTTAAGTTGATTTCTTCAGAACAAGTTATCGTTCAATAGCCCCTAAGGCATTTGAGACTTCCTTCATAGCCCTTTGTAGACTTCCCTATGCACCATACGTATGGAGTTGAAACAGTCGGTCAAAATCTAAAACAATGCTGAAAATGTAACATCAACCATCTGTGGTTAATACTCTCACCCATACATTATTGCTTCAAGAATTGAATTTTCCAAAGATATCCATCCTGGTTTGATCTCTATCGAGCACTTTCCCCAAATCTGAGCTCATTGGAAAGTCTGCTGCTAGCGCTCGAATTCACAGCACATCCCATTGCTAAACCACATTGACAGCGATGCCTTGATTTTAAAATTTTCATCCTGGTGTTCAAATCCCTCCATGTTCTTGACCTTCCCTATCTCTCCTCCAACCACACAATCCATTGAGATCTCAGTGCTCTCCAAGCTCAATTGTGCCATCATTGGCAACTATATCTTCACCCACCTCGGCACCAAGCTTCAGAATTCTCTCCCTCCACCTCTCCATCATAAAGATGCTTTGTGAAAGCTATCTATTAAACACAGCTTTTCATCAGTTGCCTTAATGTCTCTGAATGTGATTCAGTGTCAATTTTTGTTTGATGTAACACTTGTGAGGGGACATTTTACTACACTAAGGATGCTATATGAGTGCAAGTTGTTGTTGCTGAAGACAGAAATAGAGAAGCAATAGCAATGCCCTGATGTCAAAAGAAATCTTTTCACATCACAGGTATTAATTAGCTGTCCTCCTCTTCCGTGATCCCCTGATGCTTCAGCCATTACTTGGTAATCAACTTGTCTCCTTCCCCTGCCAGCAGTAACAGTTTGCAGAAATACTGGCCTGTCAAAGAGACAATGGAAGACTTTTCAGTGCAGTTACATTTACTCTATCCAAAGACACGCTCACTATTTCACACAGGACAAAAGCTCTGTGTTTCACATCCCATTCACGCAATGTTTCAGCTGTGTTACTGGTGTTTACCACCGACCATTCATCTACTTGGATCCAGCCCCACGAGTCATGACATTTCACCACATAACAGGCATCTTGTTCTGTACAATAATGAGTCAATATGCTTGCAAACCAGTCCCTTAAGTACTTCAACATGCCATTCATAGATACTTATTTTTAAAGAAGGACTTTATTACGTAGAAAATGATGATTGAACTGTAGGTCATTGTCATAATTAAATATATTCAGTTATTCAAAAGACATACCTATCTGCAGCCATGTTTTTTTTAAAAAAAATCACATTTTTAAATGGATAATTACTCACAAAGCAGAGTCAGACCTAATAAAACACCATAGATTATCATTCAACTGTATCTTCAGGTGAAGACTGCATAATAATATCAAAATAAATCTATGTGACTGGCAAGACCAAATATTATTCTTAACTGATTCAGCAACAGTGCTAAACCTGTCCATTACCTTTAACTTTCCATATTCAATTGAGATAAAGGTTTGGGTGTGTTTCAAACTGGAGCACTACATTTGAAAGGAATGGAAATTCCTTCAATTATCTCTTTTTAAAAAAAACTCTTCTTAAAGTTACAAGCCAATGGGCAGAGTGGACTGGGCAAGCCCTTGCTTACCCCAAAAACCAATTCAAATTTAGTCCAATTCTTAGTCCCTGTAAAAGCCAAATTATCAAGTAAAGGCACTGCATCTCATCTTGGGCTTGACCCAATCGACGTTTGATCTCAGCCAAAAGGCTGAGAAGAATCATCTCCATGATGGCGATTGATGGCTACACTGGGTTCAAGGCCAAGTGTTACAGAGTACTAGTACAGTGTAGCTGTGATTCTCTGGCCCACCACCTCTGCCAATTCTCCATTCACTACAGTGAGGTGGGAGAACCCCAACTGCAAGCAAGATCGGAGAACCCAGCCCATCTCTCAGCTGACTACTCTTTTGTAGAAAGTTATATTTAAAGTGGATGGAAAGCATTGATAAGGCTGTCTGGGAAATACATCCCCAATGTCCCCTCTAGGTTTGAGCCTTTTCTTGCTCGTACTGATATGTACTCACCCATGCTAACCTGGCCAGCCACACCTCCATCGGTTGGTTAATTTTCATGTGTGAATGTCAGTAGCATGGGGACATTAGAGTAACGGCAATCCCCCTCCCCATTATACATAGCTACTTTTCAGCAGGGATTAATAATCAGCAGCAAAGCTCCTGATTAATTGGTCTTCTTCTCTAACTCAGGGATACTGAGGAAAATTGGAGATCCCAGCTGATAGCAATGAGAGAGAGTGTGAAAGAGAGAGTGAGAGAATGACAGCGTGAGAGTGAACAACTTATAATAGAATCTCTACAGTGTGGAAAGAGGCCATCTGGCACATGTGAGAGATTGAAAGAGAGAAAGTAAGGGTAAGCCAAGGACATGAGTGAGAAACAATGAAAATAGGATTAAAGGTAAGTGCAAGACTGATGGAAACAGAGTGAAATTGAAAGAAAGAGGAAGAGCAAAATGAGACAGCGAGGTTGAAGCAGACTGAAAGAGAAAGAGGATGAATCAATTAAAGTAAGGAAGAGTGAGGTTGGGTGTGCAAAGGAAAGTAAATAAAAATGAAATTCAGAGCAAGACAGAGACTGAGTGAGATTGGGGCTGGGGATGAGGGAGAGGGTTGAGGGGGAGTGGTGTAGACAGAGTGAGAGACAGATAGATGCAGAGAGAGTGGAAGTTGGGGTTTTCCTGTATGTGGCTGGGTGCCACATCACGAAAAGGAGTTAGCCTCTAAACCACAAGAAGAGCTTTGCGGCACTGTATCTTTGTGAATGTGGGATGCCTCAGTGGAATAATGAGCAAATAAATCAAAGGAAATTAGGTGAAGGAGCATCAAAACTGTTTTGTACTCTTGTTACCAATAGCAACAAGAAGCTCTTCAGTTTCTGCTGCACAGTGTACTGGAGCAAAGTGAGAGTGTAGGTGCCACCTCCTCAGATATGTCTCTGCACATTTCAAATGCCACTAATCAATGTGACAGACATAATGAATTAACATGATCAGAATGACCATTTTGTATTGAGCAGGAATTATCCT
Organism: Sphyrna mokarran; assembly: GCA_024679065.1. Lineage (NCBI taxonomy): Eukaryota > Metazoa > Chordata > Chondrichthyes > Carcharhiniformes > Carcharhinidae > Sphyrna > Sphyrna mokarran. The sequence goes on along the minus strand of JAGIQG010000009.1, from coordinate 71,090,146 downwards.
CCACAAAACTTCAAATGCGATCTTCCACCTGCCCCCAAGCCAAAAAACAGATTTATCATCTTAAAGATTAAGTTACAAGAGGCACTAGCTGCACTCTTAACACTTTAATGCTTTTAGTTAATGAACGATTGCCAATAACAATTAGCCCCATGTTGCCATGGTGATTGGATAGTGGGCTTTTTCCTTGCTTTTTAATTTTTTTTAAAGTTGCTGTTGCTTTCATTTCTTTGATTTATGTTCCTAGTCTTCATGGCGTTTTGTTTTCCTCAGTCTGGCCATTTCCCCTCCCCCACTATTTCTTCCAACAAACTTGTGAATGACTAATCATCTGGGGTTTTGCATTTTTTCCTATTCCTGTGCTCCACACAGTTACAATACTCATAGAATGCACTCAATATTGGAAGTACTCCAAATCAGCACAATACAAACCACTTCAGCAGTGACACTGCAGCTAATTTCATTTCAACTGGGACCTTCTTTACATTTAGATCAAAATAAGAGGAAACCAGCAAATGAGACTGCAGGAGCGTCTGTCTCACCACTCCAAGTTCCTCTTCAGCCCAGAGCAAATATCCAGAATCCTGGCACCAGGCTGGCAATAAAGCCTTTGAGACTCTTGATCCTGGCTACAGGACCTGACTATACTATCTCCAACTACAACTACATTTGTCTTTTCCTCCCCCACTTAAATGGTTCCTTGAACCACGTAACAGAGGCTTAGGTAACAATCCAGAGATAATAACCTTAAAGATTCTGTTCTTTAATTTGGTCAACCATAGTACAGTGGTCAGTTAGCTAATTCTCCCTAGAGTCCCCTCTCTTATCCATACAAGGAGCAAGAACCTGTGGGGTAGAAACAAGGGCTGATGCTCCTGCAGTGCTATCCTTTGGATGCCTCTACCTGCATCATTTACATTCACACCCTCCGTTCCTGACTACTGGCCAAATTCAGGTTACTTCATCTAAAGGATGCGACTGCCTCCTGAAACACATTGTCCAGGTACCTTTTCCGCTGCCTGATGTGTCACAGCATCTCAAGCTCAGACTCCAGCTCATGAGGGGATATGATGGGGTGGGGTGGTGGGATCAGGATATTGAATTTGATGATCAGGCATGATCAAAATGAATGGCTGAGCAGGTCAAAAGGACTGAATAGCCTATTCCTGCTTCTAATTTTTAGCTCTGAGCTACAGTTCCTTGAGAAACCAACACTTTCTATAGATATATTTGCGGTGCCATAATGGGGTCCACTAACACCCAGATCACACAGGTACAACACATCACTGATCGATCATTATTTTACTCTGCAAAATATTCATGCTTTTTTATCTCGTGTCTCTGTTGCTGTTCTCATACTTGCGACCACCTAATAAGAGGAAGATGATGGAGGCTTACAATTATAGACCCTCAGGAAATGTATGCAGAGAATAATGGGTGAAGTCTCAACCATATGGATATTTCATGAAGACAATTTTAGAAGGTGGGCGGTCTCCACACTGCTGAAGCTTTGGACCATCTTCCAAGGATTCCGTTATGGGAAGTGGATCCTGAAAGGCAGTTGGAGATACTGATGCGTAGTGAAGTGGGGGGGGGGGGGGGGGGGGGGGGGGGGGGGGGGGTGGCATCTAGGTCTGAAGGGAGGGCTGATGAGAAGGTGAACATGCTTACAGGGGTCAGTGAAGTTAACTGCTGTGTCCTAGGGTGTGACCTCAGGATGGATGTGACAGGAGGGGCTGGTTAATGTAACAGGGGGCACATGAATCTGGCATTACGGGAGGCTAAGGGTTTGGCATCATCAGCTGAAGGTTCAACAAATGTTGTTAGTCAGACACAGAATGGCATATGGACATAGGGAAGGAGGATGTGAATGGGGCAGGGGAGTGGTGGTGAGGTGTTCAAGAAGGATGGGAACATTCATATTCAACTGGACATCCTAGAAGGAAAAGAGTTCATGTTGGAGGGGAGGATGATGACGACGCTGGGATTGGGTCAATGGCAATGGGGAAAAGGATTTGGGTGACTGGGCGAAGAAAAATGGTGGAGAGCAAATAAAAATAATCACCACTCTTGTAGTTCTCAGTTCAGAAATGAGCAGAGTGTCATGTTGGAAAGGCACAGGTGGTGCAAGGACTTGAGTCAGTGTATGGATGGAGATGCAGGACAGCTGAAAGGCAACCTCAGTGGGCAGCACTTAATATAGTGGGGAGCAGTGAGATGAGAGTGACAGATGAAGGCTCAGCATGCACAGGACAGTGTTTGCACGAGGCTCTGATTTCCTGCAGATTCAGTCATAGGTTGGGCAGGTGGACTGCTTGAGAGGATTGTTGGCCGGAGGGGGGCAGGAAATCCTTTAGGAGGAGGCTGAAAGAAAACAGTAGGCAATATGCAGTGGAAGTGAATATATTTTCTGACATTTAATTAGTTATAATTATGGTGTTTACCTGTGCAACAAATTGTGAACCAAGTGTTTTGATTTCTCCAGAAAATGCACTCCTCCGAGGTGCTGCCCTAACACCCACAGCAAGGGGACGCAATCTGATTGCCCTCTTGCCTTAGATGACATTGGGATTTGCCATTTTTGTGCCTCTTTTGACTATCTATCATGAGCTGGAAGGCCACGTCCTCTAACTCATCAGCTGGCTTGGCTACTGTTCTCCAGCAGCCCTCTAAGTGTCAGAGACATGGAATGTCCCTGCAGCCAACAGCCATGGGAACATATCAGTGAGGTCTTCACCAGAAAGCAACCTCCAGAGCTGTGCCCCACTGCAGTGTGCGACTCTGTACTGCTCAGGGGAGTGAGTGAGTGACTGAATGAATGCTGTGACAATTCTTCATCATCTTCCTCTCCTGGACTGGGTGATCTGTAGGTATGCGAAAGACAGAGAATGGAGTTTTACTTGATGAGCATGAAGAGTATATGACTGTACATCACTCATTCTGATCATTAGGACATGATGACTTCAGTACTGGGCTGCTGAGACAAGACGATATCTCCTTCCTTGTAGGAGTGACCCAATCCTCCCATCCAAAGAGTCGATGGGGAATGCATCCTCCTTAACTCCAACAGCTCTACCGCCATTTCACACTCAATTGAGCATTAATTGGCATCATGGAGGGAAATCCCACCTCAGAGAGCTGTCAACCAATTTATTTGGCCAACAGTTCTCCAGCCCAGCTAGACACACTGCTCTCATGCCCAAAAGAGGTACTGCAGAGCTACGCCTGGGACTAAGTGCAAGAAGCTCGCATGACGGTAGTAGCAGGGGTTCTGGGGAGAGGGTAGAGGATGGCTGGTTGGTTGTGAGGGGAGGATGATGGGAGGGGGATCATAGTCAAGTGGGAAATCAGGATGGTGACAGGAGAGGATAATGTCTGGTTGGTGAGGGGAGGGCACCCCCCAGTCAGATGACGGCTTCAGATTGTGTGGCCACTTCAGTCTTAATAAAGGTGAGCAATCTCAGAGGGAATACCATTCATGCAATTTCATGGTTGACCACTCGCCTCAAACCCACTATTGAAGGAAGCGTAAAATTCAGGCCATTATTCCAGCACGCTCACTACTGCACAGGTACACTCATGCTGGTGAACTTTGTTACATTTTACAACGTGATGAACACCACACAGACAGGCAGCAGGAGATAGCAAAGGCAGCGACAGGTACAGCTACCTTCCCTCAGAATAGCAAGGAGAAGCTCTGTGAGGCTCTGCTCAATGCAGCAGTGATAAATATCAGATTATTCAGAGGCAGTGCAGTCCCTCACCCAAATGATGGAGATCACCATCCATACACCATACTTCTAGCATATGACACATGGTTACCTCCATGGAAATGCGCATGGAGAATACCACTGAATAAATGCAGGGGTGTGCACGTAGCTCTAGAGTATAGCTTCATTTCAGAGGTCTATGGGGTGATGGGTAGGTGCGATAGGGTTATCATGCATTCCCCAATTGCCAGGTGCTGAATCACTCCAGGAATCATCAGATGCATGTAGGGTTGGCAAGGGTAGAAGAGAGGCAGGGTGAAGGCAATGGGGACTTCTCTCAAGGCACTTTGATTGAAGGTAGATCCTTGGCACCTTTCATGGTGACACCAATCTGCATGCCAATCTGATGACTGAGGTAATCTCTGAACAAATAAAGATGGTCCTGATTGTGATGAAGCCTAATGAAGTTCAGACACCTATAGGACGTAGGCTATGGACATGTAGCGCAGTTGAGGAAAATGAGCAGGCTGTCCACATACTCCAAGCATAGGAGAAGCAGCAGTAGAATTAATCACAAGCGAGCATATAGATACATAAATTTGCACTTGGGGTTTTACTAGATGATCATTTGTTAACACGAGAAAACTTTAATACTTTGTGAATGTATAAAGACTGTTGTTCTTTTTCTTGTGAAACAGTTGACAGTAATCGAAGTTGGAATCAAATATAGGGACAGTGTAAAACAGTGAGAATTTTCTGAATATATATTTGATCGAAAACCTTGGTGTATAACAACATTCTGGGAGTTACTATTACTGGAACAGAACTAGACCAGCCATTTAAACATCAAGGTTACAAGAGCGGGTCAGAGGCTGGGGATTTTGCAGTAAACTCACTTCCTGACTCATCATTGACAAAGCACAAGTTAGGAATGTGATGGAATACTCTCCATTTCCCTGGATGAGAGTAGCTCCAAGAACGGTCAAGAAGCTCAACACCATCTACAATAAAGCAACCCAATTAACTGGCACCCCAATCAACATTCACTCCCTCTCCCACCGACACACAGGTAGTGTACACCACCTACAGAACACTATAGCAGTGTACACCATCTACAGAATCCACCCCAATCAACATTCACTCCCTCTCCCACCGATACACAGGTAGCAGTGTACACCGTCTACAGTACACTATAGCAGTGTACACCATCTACAGAATGCACTGCAGAATCGCTCCTAAGGCTCCTTTAGCAGCATTTTCCAAATTTGCACACTTTTATCACCAAGGGCATGGGCACTTGCAAATTCCCCACCGCATTATACACCAACTTGATCTGGAAATCTATCGCCGTTCCTTCACTGTCATTGGATTGAAATCCAGGGACGCCCTCCCTGACAGCACTATGGGTGTACTGGCACTGCATCGACTGCAGTTGTTCAAGGCAGCTCATTATTACCTCCTCAAGGGCAATTAGGAATGAGCAACAAATGCTGGCCCAGCCAATAATGCCACATCTCAATAAAACAATAATTTAAATAAAAATGGCAATGTCTCCAGAATTACTCTGCTCTGCAGTGTAAGGTTGTGCAAGGTCCAGCAGACAACTGTGAGTATAAAACTAACTTACCTTGGAGATCTGTGGCCTAGTCTGCAGGGAGTGGTCAGAGGACAGAGCAGAGCATAACTGTGAATGTAAAACTAATTTACCAGCGAAGGTGATTGGCGTTTGCAGGTCACTTTTTTTTCAAAAATATACTTTATTCATAAAAAATTTCAAATGTAATTTGCAAAATTACAACTCTTGAATTGCAAATACAGTGCAGGATTCAAAATTCCACACAGTTATATACAAAGTGCAGTCATGTCATTCCAAATACTTACAAACTATATACATGCCCGAAATCCACCGAGTGCAACCACTGCTCAGACTGCCGCACAGCAACCACCCTTTCCCAGAAAATATACTTTATTCACAAGAAAAACTCAAAAAAACCTTTCAAAATTACATGTTTTTGATTGCAAACAGCGCAGAACCAAAAAATTCTTTAAGGTCACATTTGCATAAGTGCAGATACTGTGACCAGAAGGTGCTTTGTGAAGGAGTTGTTATAGAGGGACAGTTAAACTCCAAAACCTACTTCAATGTTTCCCTCCCTCCTCCTTGAAACACAAAAAAGTTGGCTTCCTCAGCCATGTCAAATGTATATTGACATGCTATGCTTGGTTGAAGTCATTAGGTTACATTTCAGCTTCATTTAAAGCAATTTTTAAAGCAGCATCTCAGCCTTTTGGCTGAAATACAAATGGAATCAAGCCTTGGAGGAGGAGCTATACCTACTCCAATCAGCTTGGATCATGTAGATCAAACCCAAGACAGGTGAGGTCCCTGTCTTGTCAGCTTGGATCAGGAATGTCTCAACTTGTTGAGACTCAGAATTGGAATAAAAACAAAAATAGTTGGCAGGAGGACCACAAGCAAGAGAGAAGTGAATTGCAATTTTTTTTTACCTGTATAAGGGCATAATGGCACTTAGGGCAGTGGTATGCTTCTCTCACTAGATGTGGGAAATTAGGAAGCAATCTAGTCTCCCTGACAACTTTGTCTTCTGGAAGTGTGTCCAGTTGCAGCTTCTCACAGGCCACATTGATTAGAGTGGCAGGAGGATGCACTGCAGAGCATACAGGAAGCAGAGTGTGTGATATACACTAGTTACAGGGAAGATGTCACATCACAGGTTCAGACAGGTACATGGGTGACTGCCAGGAGAGACAGACAGGTGGTGCAGGAGTTTCCTGTGTCTATTCCCCTTTCAACCATTTTGGATGTTGTTGAGGGGAATAGCTTGACAGGGGGAGATACCAGCAGCAACCAGGCCTGTGACACCACAGGTTCTGCTGTGGGAAAGGGTTGGGCAAAGACCAAGCGAGCAGTAGTAATAGGGGACTCGCTAATTAGACCTACAAATAGGCTTTTTTGTGGCTGTGATTGAGACTTCATGATGGTTTGTTGCCTCCTTGGTGCCAGGGTCAAAGATGTTTCTGAGCGATTGCAGGACATTCTTAAGGGAAAAGGTGAGTAGCTAGAGATCATTGTACATATTGGTACCAATGATGTTGGTAGGAAAAGGGATGAGGTTCTGAAATGTGAATATAAAGTGTTAGGCAGAAAACTAATGTGCAGGACCTTGAAGATAGGAACTTCAGGACTACTACTGGTACTACATGCTAGTGAGAGTAAGAATAGGAGGATTAGGAAAATGAATGCCTGACTTGAGAGCTGGTGTAGGGACAGGGATTTAGATTTTTGGATCATTGGGATCTTTTCTGTGGGAGGGCTGGTCTGTTCAAGAGGGATGGGTTACATTTGCGCTGGAGCAGGACTAACTTCCTGACGGGGACATTTGCCACTCGGGAGGGTTTAAAATGGTTTGGCAGGGGAGAGGGATCCAAAGCAGTAGGGAGACAAAAGAAATTTGAGGGACAGCACGGAAGTTAAAGAGAGCACATTGATTAGTAAAGACAGTGTCAGTAATCCTAGTGACCAGATAAATCAGACAGAAGCAAGACAGAGAGCAAGGAAAGTCCAGATTAAATTGCATTTATTTCAATGCAAATGGCCTAATGGGCAAGGCAGATGAACTCAGGGCATTTATGGGTACATTGGACTGGGATATTATGGCAATTACTGAAATATGGCTAAGGGAGGGACAGGAAGAGCAGCTTAATGTTCTAGAGTACAAATGTTGTAGGAAAGATAGAACAGGAAGTAAAAGAGGAGGGGAAATTGTACTTTTGATTAGGGAAATCATCACAGCTACACTGAGAGAGGATATATCTGAGAGTTCGGGTGAGTCTATAGGGGTAGAACTGAGAAATAAGAAGGGGGAAGTTACTTTGATAGGGTTATACAATAGGCACTCAAATAGTCAACAGGAAAATTGAGGAGCAAATATGTAAGGACTTTACAGATAGCTCCAAGAAAAATAGGGTGGTAATAGTTGGAGATTTTAATTTTCCCAATATTGACTGGGACAGCCATAGTATTAGAAGGTTGGTTGGAGAGAAATTTGTTGAGTGTATTCAGGAGGAATTTTTCATTCAGTATGTGGATGGTCTGATAGAGAGGGAGCTGTTTGCAGTTCTAGTCACTTTATTATAGAAAGGATGTTATTAAACGAGGAAGAGTGCAGAAAAGATTTATAAGGATGCTACCAGGACTTGTTGGATTGAGTTATAAGGATAGGTTAAATAGACTGGGACATTTTTCTCTGGAGCGAAGGAGGCTGAGGGGTGACCTTATAGAGGTCTATAAAATAATGAAGGGCATAGATAAGGTAGATAGTCAATATCTTTTCCCAAACGTAGGAAAGTCTAAACTAGAGGGCATAGGTTTAAGGTGAGAGGGGAGAGATAATAAAGTATCCAGGGGGCAATTTTTTGACACAGAGGATGGGTGAGTGTCCAGAACAAGCTGCTAGAAGTGGTTGTAGAGGTGGGTACAATTTTATCTTTTAAAAAGCATTTTGATAGTTACATGGGTACAATGGGTATAGAGGGATTTGGACCAAATGCATGCAATTAGGATTAGCTTAGGGGTTTAAAAAAAAGGGTGGCATGGACAAGTTGGGCTGAAGGGCCTGTTTCCATGCTGTAAACCTCTATGATTCTATGAGACAAAATGAGGTGGCATACTTTTGAGAATACAAATTATATGGCTCCCTCAGATTATTCTAGGCATCAAAACCTCATCTGTAACAGTCCTGCTCCATGATGGTCCTAGTAGTCATACAGTAGTGGTTTTAAGTTTTCTCTGCCTGTATGTTGAAGTTGCCTTTGGAGATCAAAAGTGGATACCTCTTGTCCCTCCCTCAGGACCCAGCCTCAAAGGTGTTTGGGTAGCTTGAAGAGCTGAGACAACTCGGAAGTTTAAGGATGTCAGAGTCCTACTAGCTTTCTGGAAATGTCACACATAGCTGCATGATCCAATTAATGTGGTCAAAAATGGCTTCAAGTTTCAAGAAATGGAAATGCTTCCTGTTCACATCACTTTATGCTATAGGCATTGGATGTGCTACTACTACCATCCCTTGCTCCACTATAACAAAGGTCACCTTTCTGGGCAGACACAGCAGATATTGGGACTCACACAACTCCATGACATTGAGTCTCTGATGGTACATCTTTGAGTTACTTGGCACCTTCTTGCTCCCATGTGCCTTCTTTGTTGATGTCCAATTGCTACTTCAGGCTACCAGAGCTTCACCTAGCCAAAGCAGAGGCAACTCCTGGTAGCTGCATCCCCATGTCTGTGCTACTCTCCTCCTCAGTAGAGGAATCAAACTCTGAAAGCACTGACCCCTAAACCAAATGATGCCTCTGTTGCACTGAGCCTTGAAAAAACCATGTTCTTCCTCCAGCTATGGATCTGGAGGACATTTTTCCACAAACAGCATTTCACTTTGGCCTCATCTTCTGCAGTGCCTTCAAACTTTATGCATACACAGCCCGCACATAACTTCAGTGTTGCTACTCGTTTTTTTGCAACTCAGTTACTACTGAAAGCTCAACTTGTTTATGCACAAAAGATTCTGACCCTCCATGCATCCTATGCAGCAATGAACATGTGTTAGTTATTGGTGTGCTGATTGGTTAGTTCATAAATGAGTGGGATGTAGGTCTGCTAGATTTTGTACGAATTAGATATGCCTATTTGACCTGAAATGGTACAGAAGTGCACATTTGCTGTAACTTCTACAAATAATTTGTGTGTTTTCAACATTGATAATTTCATATTAAAATTTAGTGTATAAAAAGCTTGATATGGGTACTCTGCAAAGTTATAAGTGGTAGCACGCTAACACTTCTGTCCCTACCTTTTATACAGTAAATTGGCTACTTAGTTTTCAATTGTTAAATCAAATCTTTTATCCATTTTCTGAAGATCAAATTGCTGTGTTGGTCAATTTGGAGATGGACCATTCACTGTGGTATTGGGTCACTTCGACTAGACAAACTCTTCTAGTCAAAAGGAATGGGGCAGCATGGACAAAGAAATTTCTGATAGTGTTTGTTAAATGATGAGTTGAGTTTGCTGCAGTCACAGAGCACCTTTGTATTAATTTTAAATGCCATTCCGATGTGTAATCTTTGGATTGCGTCTATGCAAGTGTTTTGGCTCTAGCCGTAGTAGGGTGCTGCGGTTTATTTCATGTTGTGCATTTAAGGATGAATAATTAAAGTTGAGGATGAGTGAGCAGTCAACCAAGTGACCCTTGTTAGTGAAGGAGTGCTGCGGAAGGGGGTGGGAGTGTTCTTTGATGTGGTTCTTCTGATCCTTCTCCTGATTTTGTTCCAAGAAAACGAGACTACATTTTCTTCCAAGAGGATTGTTCACTTTTATTTGAAACTCACACCCACCCCCAGAGCTGAGAACAGGCACATCCATAAGTATGCACACAAATACATGCCCACATCAACACACAGGTACATAAATATGCAAGCATACATGCAGCCACCCACACAAACCTATGTAGTTAATGGATTAATTCACCCATAGGTGACAAAGGAGAAGCATTAGATGTTATAATATTGTTTGTCAGAAAATAGAGCAAATCATAGAATCTCTGCAGTGCAGAAGGAGTCCATTCAGCCCATTGAGTCTGCACCAACCACAATCCCACCCAGGCCCTATTCCTGCAACTCCACATATTTACCCTGCTAATCCCCTGACACGAGGGTCAATTTAGCATGGCCAACCTCACCTGCACATCTTTGGACAAACATGGTGAGTTTGCACATTTTCCCATACAGACATGGTGAGAATATGCAAACTCCACACAGACAGTGACCCAAGGCTGGAATTGAACCCAGATCTCTAGCACTGTGAGGCAGCAGCACTAACCATTGTACCACCGTGAAGAAATCAAAAGCACCCAAGAAATAAAAGAACATGCAAATAACTGAGAGGCAGATCCAACAAAAAAGACAAATAAAATGGGATTAGGAGGGTTTGTGGGGCGGGAGCAGGGATTTGGAATACAAGACATAGAAGGCCCGCTTTGTTGAAAATAAATCAAATTCTGGTGAAGTATGGATTTGCTGGCACCTCCTGGTCTCTGACCCGTGAAGCACTGTAAGGTCAGTAATATGAGAAAGGTACCTTGTTGTGAAGTAGACAAGTTGGGCCGAAGACCATCCCACTAATTCATGGCTTGTGAGCTTGTTTGAAAACCCTGCCAGGTTTAAACTTTCCTACACAGCAGATGTCAGAAGTTTACTCTCCAACAGCCACGCAATTTAATGAATGCATTTAACTTTTGTGAAATGGGTAACTTTTAAAATTGTATTTAAAAGCATATTCTTCATATTCAAAATTTCAGTTACTGAGGAAAACTAGATTAAACATGTTTCAACAAGCATTTTGTGTGGTTTGGTCGATTCATCAACAAATCATAATGGTAAAATAATTATATACTGTTTTCTAATTATAAAATGATTACTTGTCGAATCCTTTTTTCTTCTTTTGTGCCTCATATTATAAATCAAAACACAATTAAAATTCAGCTTAAATAAAGATGGTAAGACATAATCATGTCCAACTTACTACATTTCCTGTGGAAAGATACTTGTTCACTTCATCTTTCTCTTTCAGTAATTAGACGTTTATAGTGGTAACGGGCAACAAAATACATATACTAAAAAGTGGCCATTTGTATGAAAATATATTTGTTTTATGCTTTTGTTGAATTAGAATGAGGAAGTATAATTTCTCTTGGTTTAATACATTTCCCTGATAAAATTTTGAGTTTAAGTATAATCAAAATAGTGTCAGCTTTTCTCATACATACATAGACTGCTTCTCTTTTTAAAAACACTCAATTAAACTTTATCTGAGTAAAGCTTTTAAAATTTGTTATTTATTATTCATTATTGATTTGACAACGGCTGAACAGAAACCATTTAATGCTAAATATTCAGGCAGTCCTCATGTCACATACCTCTTGGAAAATTCAGCGCACTGTATAATTTACATTTAACTACCAGACACACAGCTCTGAACAAAAATATCGACTCCAAGTCCAGGTTTTTGGGAAACGTAGAAACCTTCAAATATTTAAAAAAAATGTACGCATTAAAAACCACTAAAGGCAATTAAACAGGTAAATATAATTCTATTTTCAAAATACATAATTTAAGAAAAAGCACATTAAAGTAATTTAATGAGGGGAAACGATTTAAATAAATGTGTTTGGTATGTATTTGTGAGGAAACATAATACAGGACCATCGCAGAGACAGTGACTATAATAAAAACGGATGACAAGTGAGACAGTAAAGTTGAATGAAAAATAGAAATTTATATTTGTTTTTGGCACAAATCATACACAAAAACAACACATATAAGAACTGCTAGGTTTTAAAAAAACTCTTCTGTTTAGGGAGTCTCTCAGGATTGAGGATGACTTACTTCCACTATGACTTAATGGGTAGGGATTAAGATGGCTGGTACATCCAATGCAAGATCTGCAATCTGTGCCACTTGCTGGTGGCGCTTCCCACTCTCTCCATGCCTCAACTTTGTCTGTGTGTTCCTGACAAAGTCTCTTGCTATGTTTTGGGTAGGGCCACCAACTTGGGCTGGACATATTACGAGAAACGTCAGCACATGCGACTCATGGAAAGTTGGAGGTACGGCATGCAAATTGAATTTCTTCATTGACCCAATTTATCATTCACCCCATCATCTTACCCCATTTCGCTTGGTCATTTTCCCAGATGCATTTTCTCTTTTTCTCCCTTCTTTCCCCACAACAGAAGGAGCAGAAGGATCTTAGGGTCCAGGTCCATAGGACTCTTAAATCTGCCCTGAAAGTGGAGGATGTGGTCAAGAAGGCATATGGTGTACTGGCCTTCATTAATAGAGGGATTGAGTTTAGGAGTCGGGAGGTAATGCTGCAATTTTATAAGACCCTTGTCAGACCCCACTTGGAGTATTGTGTGCAGTGCTGGTCGCCCCACTATAGGAAGGATGTGGAAGCTATTGAGAGGGTGCAAAGGAGATTTACAAGGATGTTGTCTGGATTGGGGAGGGCATGCCTTATGAAGATAGGTTGAAGAGCTAGGTCTCTTCTCCCTAGAGAGACGAATTTTGAAAGGCAACCTGATAGAGGTTTATAAGATGTTGAGAGGTTTAGATAGGGTGGATTCTCAGAGGCTATTTCCCAAGGCTGAAATGGTGGCTACGAGAGGACGCAGGTTTCAGGTGCTGGGGGGCAAGTACAGAGGAGATGTTAGAGGTAAGTTTTTCACTCAGAGGGTGGTGAGTGAATGGAATCGGTTGCTGTCAGTGGTGGTAGAGGCGAACTCGCTGGGGTCTTTTAAGAGACTCCCGGATGAGTACATGGGATTTAATGGGATTGGGAGTTACAGATAGTTCTATGGCCTAGTAGGTATAGATATGATCAGCACAACATGTGAGCCGAACGGCCTGTTTGTGCTGTAGTGTTCTATGTTCTAACAAACACCATGGGGGTTTTAAATGCTTAATAGTGACATTCAATACAAATTGTGTTCAATAATTGAAGATTAGAAGAAAACAAAGAAGGATTCTGTGTTTAATTGGACCATTAAGTCTACTAACAGGCCCAACAGTTCCTGAGCTACATGAGACTCTCTGGTATCATGGTGAATTCACAGCAGCAATTGCTCCTTCAGAGAAGCTGACAGACTGGCTGTCCTTGGTCAGTGAAACCGAAGAGTTACAGCCATTCAGGTTGTTGACAGTACTCCTCAGTGTGTTTTTATTGCTTGACAAGTGATTCTCAACCTCTTGTAAGTCATTTCACCTGCTTTGCACCTCGCTCACCTTCAGATGCATTTTCTTGCTGCCTGTCATAGGAGCAGCTTATGCAGCTCTTTGCATCTCTGCTGAGGAACAAGAGGAGCAATAACATCAGCAGCCCTAGTTGAGTGAGAAGTGGATTATATGGGTAACAGGAAAGGGCAACATTTGTGGAGGTTGACTACGGAGCATGGATGAGAGAGACAGACTGAGGGCGACTGACAGTGTTGGCTGCATAGATGTGGATGTGAAGCGCCCAGAGAGGAACGGGTGCAGCTTCAAGCTGTTCTTAGGGATGCTGTGGATTAAAATGCTTAGAAGGTCATTGTTGTTACTTGGCATCTGGAATTGTTATACCATTTACCTTTCTTATGCTCTTGAGATCTAGGATTCTTTAGTTTAGGAGGAGTATACTACTGCTTCTGATTTCCCCGGCCACTTGTGCCTGCTTTGTTGGAAGGATTGCCCTCTTCCTTCCTTCCTCAGGGGAGATCACGTCTCTGCAGTTCCTCAAATTCTGCAGCAGTAAAGGACACAAAATCCAGGAGAAACCTTCCCAGGTCTCCTCTCCATTCCTACACTTGCTCCAGTCCCTAAAATCCATTCCTGTTCGATCATTCCAACCCATGCCGTGCTCCCATCCAGCTCTCTCTTCCCTGCCTCCACCCCCAACTCTGACCAGAAGGGGAACCTGGAAGTGTGATGTTAATGCTGTAGATCCGTTAAATGGCTAAGGCGAAGCCCAGCAAAACTGTTAGGGGGTTCTCAACAAGCTAACAGCCCTGCTGCTACTTCAGCGAATGTTCTGCCTGTATCGTCTATGTACATACTTTATTATAGAGACAGAGACTGGTTATAGCACAGAAGGAGGCCATTAAGCCCATTGTGTCTGGGCAGATCTCTGCAAGAACAACTAAATTTGTCCCATTCCCTCACCCTTCCCCAGAGCCTGAAGATTATTTTCTCTTCAGCAAGGTATAAAATCCTGCAAAGGGGTAATTTAGATCCAAGAGATTAACTATTTCCCTCCACAGAAGCAGTTTATCCATCAGAAAACAGTTAATCTTTTGAATCTAAATTACCGTTCTGCAGGATTTTATATCCTGTTGAGAATCCTGATTGAATCTGCCTCACTGCACTCAGGTATTGCATTCCAGATACTAGCCACTTGCTGTGTAAATAATTTTTCTCTTTTGCTTTAAATCAGTATCCTCGGGTTCTCAATCCTTCTGTCATTGGGATCACTCTACTATATCTCAAACCCTCGTGATTTTAAGCACCTTATCGAATCTCCTCAGACCCTTTTCTAAGAGAAAACAACCCTAACTTCTCTAATCTGCCCATATAACCAAGGTTATTCCCTGGAATAATCCTTACATATAACTTTTGGCCCCTCTTTAAAGCCATGTTCTTCCTAAAATGTGATGCCCAAATTGAGACACAACACCCTTGCGGAAGGTAAACCAATGAGGGATATGTAAAGATTTATTATAACATTTTTGCTTTTGGACTCAATGCCACTGTTTATAAAACTCAGGATCCTGTTTGCCTTTTTAATCATGTTCTCGAAGTATCCTGCCATCTTCACAGATTTGTGCATATATATCCCCGGTGTCTCTATTCCTGCATACCCTTTAGGATTCTGTATTTTTGTTTTATATTGCCGTTCTCATTCTTCCTTCCAAAATTACTAATTCACACCTCTCTGCATTTAATTTACTTTGCCATATGTCTATCCATTCCATCATTCTATGTCCTCTTGAAGTCTACTAACTCGTAATTCACAATACTGAATTACATCCTATACATCCAAGCCTCCATCATTTAGGCACGGGAAGTCTATTATGTGGAACTTCATATTAAACATCTTTTGGATGTTTATACACCACATAAACTGCTGTACCATACAAACCATCACTGCTGATTTTGTCCTAAATTGTACATAAAGAACCTCCAATTTCATCTGTGGCTGTGATTCTCCAATGCTACTGCTGTGAATTGAGTTTTGGCTGAATGCCAAATTTTCCATTTTTGCAGATTTTCTATTGAGATTAAACAGACTGCTGGGTTTATATTCTTGCACTCTGTTTTTGAACAAAGGTGCAGCATTTGTAATTCTTCAGTCCTCTTCCATCATCCCTGTAACTGAGGAATATTGGAAGATTATGGTCAGAACCTCTGCAATTTTCACCCTTAATTCCCTCAATCTTCAGATCTAGTCCCGATGACATTGCAACTTGAAATACAGCCAATTTTTCTAATATGCTGCTTTATCAACAATCCATCCAGTATTTCAATTACTTCAGCTTTGATTATGACATTTGCAGCATCTTCTTGATAAAGACAAAGTACTGATGTAGTTCTGCAGCCATGCTCTCTGCTTCAACACATAGATCACCTTTTGGCTTAAATTTATTTCAGTAGCCTTTATAATATTAAGTTGCTCCAGCTCATGACATTTCATGCAAATGAGAAGAATCCTGGAGCTCCCACGTGGAACAGGATGTACATTACACAGGATTCTGTCACATCTCTATTTATAAGACTAAACTTGGCAGAAATAAACCAAAGATTATATAAAATTAAAAGCAACAGCAACTCACCAAACAGCATCTTCTCTTATGTTGATGCCACTTTTGTTTCCTCTTTGCTGTTCTGTATATTTATTTCCTGAACATTCAACTATATTTAAACAAGACCAACTCTTGAATTTATTGATTGCAAGTTATTAAAAAGCAAGATTTGCATTAACTTCATGAAAACACTAGATATAAAATGAAAGCAACAAATTATTGGTCCTTTTTCTTCTTCCATGGCTTTTAAAGAAAACTATTTCTTACCGTCATAAGACCAAATATTGATATGTTGCTGATACACTTTTGGTGGAATCCCTGATGCCCCTTCTGGCCTTCTCATCTATCCATAGATTACCATATATACATTAATTTTTGTTTCAACGTTGTTATGCCCGATTTCTTCTGTCACATTCCCTGCTGACATACTTGGGTCATGGTAAGGTTTCCAGGTGATCTCTCTAGACATTCCTTCACTCTATCATGCGCATGTCACCGTCAAATGAATATCTTATAGTTTCACTGTAAGCCAAGCACGTAATCTAAGCTGATACCTCAAATGCAGCGCTGAGGGAATTACATAGTCAGGTGTGCTTCCTTCAAGTTAGATGATAAACTGAGGCCCTGAATTCTCTCTTGGATAGATGTGAAGGATCCACAGCACTATTTTGAACTGGGACAAGGGAATTGTCTCTGGTGTCATGATTAATATCTATTCCACAATCTGTTTTGTTGCTAATGCTGGTCATCTAGCCACTGTAAGAAGTCTGACAACATCTGGTTTAAGTCCAACCAATTTATTTGCCAGTAAACTCATAAGCTTTCGAGGTTTCCCTCTTCATCAGGTGAATGGAGAGTACTGGCCTCAGACAGAGCATATAACGGCACAGACAGTTTACACATTACTGATTAGAATGTGAATCTTTACACCTAACCTGCTATTCACGTCTTAAAGTGGCCAACAATGTGAGCGAAAGGAGCATTGAGCACAGGTTAAAGAGATGTATATTGTCTACAGACAGTACAGTAAGTGAGGTTTTGCAAACCCTGGCAAGCCATGGGGGTTACAGATAGTGCGACGTGAACCCAAGATCCCTGTTGAGACCGTCCTCGTGTGTGCAGAACTTGGCTATCAGTCTCTGCTCAGCGACTCTGCACTGTGTGTCGTGAAGGCTGCCTTGGAGAATGCTTACCCGAAGGTCAGAGGCCGAATGTCCGTGACCGCTGAAGTGTTCATCAACAGGAAGGGAACAGTCTGTGCTGTTCTATGCTCTGTCTGAGGCCAACACTCTCCATTCACCTGACAAAGAGGGCAACCTCGAAAGCTTGTGAGTTTACTATCAAATAAGTCAGTTGGACTTAAACCTAGTGTTGTCAGACTTCGTACTGTGTTTACCCAAGTCCTACGCCGGCGTCTCCACATCATCTAGCCACTGCCATTGTTGTTGTTTGTGGAACCATGCTGTGCACAAATTGGCTGTCACACTTCTGCAGTGAAACAGCGACCACACTTCAAAGCTATTTAATTGACTATAAAACATCTTGAGACATCCTGGGTGGTGAAAGCCACTGAATAAATGCATGTCCTTCTGCAATTCTGTGGAGACTTTCTGCAGCGCTCCTACACCTTCCTGGTTTCCTTTGCTTGCTTCCAAATGCAATTGAAGGATTTGGAGCTGCCCTGTATGCAATAAAGAAATACAGTGATTGCATTATCATTTTTTAACGACATTCCAAAGCACTTTACAGTCACTGAAGCACTTTTCAAAGTTTGTTAAAAAAATGCCGCAGCCAATTTTGTGGACAGTATGATTGCACAAAACTTCACATTGTGACTCACAATGTGTGCGACCAGATATCCATTATTAGCTGAGCCATAAACATTGGCTAGTATTGTGAGAAAACATCCATGATCATCTACAAAATACTGCCATGGGGTTTTGTACATTCACCCAAGAAAGCAGGAATGGGGATTTTACTTAAACATCTCACTCATAGGATACATCAGGAAATGCAACAACATATTAATAATTAAAACATAACCGCATCAAATTGAATATAGACATCCCTCACCATACAGGATACACCTCCAACTCAAACTGATTATTGTTTTGCCTATATGCCAATCAGCACAATAATACACATTGCAAAATTAATTGATGTTTAAATGTACAACACAAATATCCTATTTCAACTTAAACTAAAACGATTCTGGTAAACCTCAAAGAGAAATACAAAGAAACAGGTTCATTATTGCACAGGGTAAATGTCACAAGTCTGAACTGCAATAATATCTGATGAATTCATCAATATCGTTACTCTTGGGGGACATCAACTCCTGTATGGTTTAGGTGGCTGATCTAATCCTTCGTATTTTCCCCACAGAAACCGTTTTTTAAACTCTGCTAAAGGCAGAACTTTTCATTACCTGATTAGTTTTAACTAAACCATATTCAAAACTCCATATCAGACATTGGATCTTAAAGTTCTAACTAAATGGAAAAAAATATTTTTTATTCTTTCAGAGGATGCATGTGTCGTTGCCAGGGCATTTGTTGCCCATCCTTAGTTGCCCTTGATGAGGCAGTGCAGAGCACTATGAACTGTTACAGTCCATGTGGTACAAGTCCACCCAGAGTGCTCTTAGGGAGGAAGTTCAGAACTTTGAACCAGCAACATACAGTTAGTTCAAAGTGAGAATGGTGAGAACTGAAGGAAAACTTACAGGTGGTGGTGTCCCCTTGCATCTACTGCTCTTGTTCTTCTAGGTGTAGAAGTCATGGGTTTGGAAGGGACTATTGAAGTAGACTGATTGAGCTACTGTAGTGTATCTCGTAATGGTACACACTGTTGCCACTTTACATTGATTGTTTAAGATAGTGGATGAGGTGCTAAACAATGGGGCTGTTTTGTCATGGATGTGTTGAGCTTCAAGTGATGTTGGAGCTGAACTCATCCAGGCAAATGAGCAGTACACGATCACACTCCTGACTTGTGCCTTGTAGATGGTGAGCAGACTTGAGAGTCAGGAGGCGAGTTTATTGCCACAGAATTCCCAGTCTCTGTTCTTGTAGCCAAAGTATTTATATAGCTGGCCTATTTGAGTTTCTAGTTAATAGTGATCACAGAATGTTGATAGTAGGGAATTCAGCAAAGGTATCGTCATTGAATGCTAAGAGGAGGCAGCTGGTTTCTTTCTTGCTGAAGATGGTCACTGCCTGGCAAATGTAACGGAACACTATACCTGACTTTTCTTTAAAAAAACAACTATATCAGAGTTTCTCTTAAGTTTGAATTGAACTGGGCTCCATAGATTAATCTTCGTGCTTGAGTATTCTACGTTTTAGTGATAAGAAATCACATAAATAGGAAAACCATTTCATAATCCTATTTCTGTTTCCAAAGTCCTGAAATTAAAAGCAATAGAAAACCACAGGAGAAACTACAATGTTTTTATTGATAGAAAAAAAATTCAAAATGTCGCCGAGAACACCATTATCTGCTAAAAGCAACCATATTATCCAGCACCGAGACAAAAAGCTTTTTATATATATATTTTTGGATAGGACAGGTGCTTATCAGTTCTAACAGAGAGAATAAAACTTTTATATCATTGTGTATCCAATTGTTGGGTTTATGAAACAGCATCTTCGTAGAAAGTAATAGGCCCTTAGCCACATGTTGTGCATTTCACCCATTCACTGCTTGTAGACATGACTGAAGGAATCAAGAACAGGAACAGATTCATCCATAGTCGCATCAATCCAAATTCACAAGGTTTGACAGATGCCATTCACAGATTTTGAAAGTTCAGAGCAAGCTTGTGCTTCTAGACATGGCAATATCAAGTCAACCATGCAGAGTATTCAAGCAGACTTCCTATTACTTATGTCACCAGTTGTCTTTCTTGGAATTTGAGGTGATGTTTAAAGTTGCATACTTGCGGGCACAAAAAGTAAGAATGCAGAAAGGAAATCATTGGCAGCAAAGAGCATTGATAGTCCTCAGCGATGCTTTCATTTCCATTCACAAGGAAACATTAGTCCCATAACGTAGAACACAATGCCAAAAAGACTTCCACCTCCAATGTAGTCTTATTCGCAGTGGTAACTTGTACATACTGGTCTGGCTTTAGTCTATATACACAGTGGTAGTCATACATTGTGTGATAGGATTGGCACTATGTAATGTCCTCTTCTTCTGAACAGTAGTCACGCCCCTAAAAAATATAAACACCTTTTTTAGTTCAAGAATGTTCTTCCTGAAACTAATTTAACCTTAAGACATTTAAATGAACAAGTAATCAATGCAGAAGACAGCTTTTTTTAAAAATTGACTGTTGCCATCTAGAATCCAAAGCAAAGCTGCTTTGTTAGCATTTTTCATCATTTTTATTCTAACTCAATGCACATTTTATGTCGTACATGAAACCAATTTGATTATAAATTAACTACCAGATCAATAGAACATATGGCATTTTTTAAATAAATTACATTGCACTTTTTAAATTCTATTGTAATCTTCTCTATTTAATATAACACAAAGCAGAAGACATAATAAACAAAAACTGTCAAAGAGATAAGGTCAGGAAATAAAGCTATGTCATCTAAATGGCAATCAAACACACTATGCTACCCAAATACTAATGGATTGAGCTGTTGACAGCAAGAGGATTGAAGGGGGAAAAAAAAACTCCACCTCTTCAATTATTGACATGACAAAAGATAAAGTTGATAGGGAAAATCATCAAGCATTCCAGGGCCAGCATTGATCAAATGAAAAATATCTAAGTGCCCACGCCATTGTAAAATCTGGAAAGTTCTTGCTGGCATTAGCAGCATCTATGGTGCTAATTTATTCATAACGGACAACATGCCAGCCAGCCCTGTTATTCTGGGACCAGGCCATTTTTAAATGGTGACTCAACCTTCACACTTGGCTCCCCTCCGCCCACAAAAACATAAATGGTTGCCCTCATACTAACCAGGCAAGCACCATTAACTCCTTAACAAGAGAAGTATCCTCCCTGCCCAATCAACAAACAGGTATAGTACCTCCCCCCTAACCCTCCCCACAGCATGAGAGTAACCAGATCCCTCCTCCTCAATACCCCCAACTCTTATTTCATCTCATTCTGCCCTCAGACCCCCACTTAGGCCCTCTGGCCCTGTCAGACTGCAACCCACCCACCCACACACATACATACACCTCCCTTAAGGTTATGCACCTGGGCAGTGCCAGCAGTGCACTGCCCTCTGGCATCTCGACACTGACACATTGGCTTGGCACCTTGGGTCCTGAGGAAACATTTCCAGTGGACATTTGCCCCTCTGCTGCTGCCAGGCTGCAGAGGAAGTGACCTTCAAGAGTCCTGGGATTGAGTGAGCTCGGGCAGGGTGCAAGGTGTTGACCTCACCACTCTCCATTGGGATGGGGGTATCATGGTGGCTATTCATTCTAGGTGCTGAGGGATGCACTGAAACTTAGCTGCCCTAAGGCAAAATAGGGGCAGACCACTGTCTATTTCAATCATGGTATACCAAGGGACTGAAAACTGAATAAAACTTCTCAGGCTGTAAAAGTTGATGTGATGAGTAACTGAAAATATTAATTGTATTTGTAAACGTAATGAATAACACATTGAAAGAAACTTTTTTTGCACCTCAAGTGAGTTGGATCCCAAGGGTCAAGGCAGCACAACCAACCAAGCAATGAGAGATGCAGTCTTGTGATCAATATCAGCTGTGAGCTGTGCAAACTTTGGGTTTACGCAAGTCTTGAGTAAGCAGGTAAAACCTCCATGCTCCCCAGTACCTGGTAGAGTTTTAAATCATTGCAGCACTCTACTCTGCAAAAGAGAATTTCCTTTCGCCTCATCAGAAGCTGCAGGTGAGAGCAGGCCCTTTTGAAGTCCCCCAACAGAGAGATGTCAATTTTATCTTGCTGGGTGAGGTGTGGTGGGCGGGGGGCGGTTGGTGGTAGTGTTCAGTCTGGCACAGCTGTGCATTCAGCCACAAATGTATGCACACAGTTTTAATTTGAAGTTTCTGAGGCTTCTAGGCAAGCTAAAATAATTGAAACCCTCTCCATTGCACTTGAAGCCTTTAACCAGTTCAATATAAAAGATTCAGCTGTCAGCTCAACATTGATTCCTATCATCCTCCAGCAAACTGTATTTATTTTTATTTCTCTTCATGGTTGAATGCACCTAAAGTACTCCATTGATCCTGACTGCAATGATGATAAAGGCTAATCTAAATTCTGTGGTTTAACTTCTTCTTTGAAGTGGGTTGCAAAAGATGGAGTGAAACTACAGGCTGTCAAGCAACACTTGGGGGCCTGAGTGGCACTTCAGGTCAGACAAACCTCATGTCTGTGCAGTGGTGATAATGTGGGAGGGTGCTTCTCTCATTGCTTGGTTAATGGTGCTTCCTTGTTCCTGGGGGTCCAACCAGGTTCTCGCTTGTGAAGTGCAATAAAAAGTTTCTTCCAACACTGTATGTTGCTCATTATGCTTACAAATCCAATTAATATTTTCAATACACATCACATCAATTTATAGCCTGAGGAGTTTTACCCAGTTTCAAGTCCCTTGGTATATTATGGTTGAAATACCTTAGACAGTGATTCAGTCCTCACTGTGCCTTTGTGGCAGCTGCCCTGAGTTTTAATGCATTCCTCAGCAAATAGACCTTGGAATGTGCCAAACTGTAATATTCACTAATGAACAACTCTTTGCACTGGAAGGCCAGCAGGCTTCGGGAAGACTGAGGAGCATCTTCCTGACATGTTAATGTTAACCACAGTGGTGTGTTCTTGGGAAATGCGCATAGGGTACAGACTGCTGCTTCATGGAACTACTCAGATGAACCTTGACAAAAATCACTATCTCCTTCCAGACCACTTTACAAAACCACATTCTAGAAAAAACTGGGCACTACTATTCTTCCTACCGCAACCATTTACGGAGAAGGAGAGACATTCCACACTTGTAGTGAAGACCTGATGGAGAGGGCCTTCTTATCATTAGCCAAGCTACATTTTGGTGCTTGGTTTGAAACTTCTGGCAATGAAACATTCTGCCAAAAGACTTTTACAGTCTGTTTAGGGAACCATCTGACAGGACCTGATATCTTCTTTTCCTGAAATGCTTTGAGAGCATTACGTGTTGACCATTGCCTGCTGGACTCAGGGACAAAAGGGATTTGCTGCATAAAAGTTTCCATGAGGGACAGGTGGTTTAGCTTTGTCCAACTGAATAGAATGAAGCCAGATCCATCCTTCACAGTACCAAGAACAGATAGGGCTTCAGCCCATAGTGACAGTTAGCACTTGTGTATTAAGGTTCCATGCACAACTGAATGCAACTGCACATAAAGATAAACATTACGATGAGGGCAATGTTAGATACGTTTCCTGCTCCTTCATTTAGAGGTTTGACTATGATGTCTCTGCAAACATTGTACTTTTTCAATTTGCAGATAAAAGAAAAGATGGCTTGGATGATTATCATGGTGCAAGCTTAGGCTATGGGCCAAACCTGCACCACCTATAACAACACCAATGACTAAGTACTTATTTGAAATGGAGGGGGAGCTCCCATATACCCAGTTTTTGATTCATCGTAGTTGCATACTCCTTCCAGGTTTTAGCATGCCCCAGCCCATGTGAAACATATTTCCAGGACTTGGAATAGTCTAACCTGGTGACGAAAGGGTCAAAGGATTTGTTAGCCTGGTTCTTCAGATACATGACTTTTCCCCATGGTTTACTTTGGCTTCCAAGGCTAGTTCAAAATGGCTGCATATGTTCATCATTCTGCACTGACAGCAGATCCAAGCAAGAGGGACACAGTCCATGTATAGGAAGGCTACGTTTTGAGTGCTTCCACTGTTTAGGAATGTCACCCTTCTTATGTCTGTACCCCTTCCTAATGAACTTGGAAAAACAAAGGGGAGAGAAGACAGCCCTGCTTGATTCTATATTCAGTCGGAAAGCTTTCCTACCCATTGACTGAAATTGTGTTACTGATGTTTGTGTATAGCAGTTGGATCCAATTGCACATTCCCTCCCCAAATCCCATTTGGAGCACATCCATCACAACTCTACCTTGTAATTGTGTTCCCTTTGTGTATTATTTAAGAGATATGCAATTAAACAAACATTTAGTATCCTTGGTTAGCTTTTACAGATGGCTCCTTATATTCCACCTGTCCAATTATGGTAATTGATACTTTAAGAAACCATCAACTCTGCAGTATGAGCTGATGAATATAATCATCCCCAGATATAATCTAGCAAAACAGGTCCTGAATCTCTCAACTGCAGTTACACAGGACTTTACCTGCACAATGTTCCCTGACAAGATTTTATGCTTAAATTTCTTGTGAAACTTCATTGCCTATGCATTACCTATATCAACACAGTGCAGGCTGATCAGACATAATGCTCTGATGAAGGGTCATCCAATCACAAAACATTAAGTCTATTCTCTCTCCACAGTACTGTCAAATCTGCTGAGATTTTCCAGCACTTTTTGTTATTGTTTCAGACAAAATGTTCATTTGGAGAGCTGGTGCAGACACAACACGCCAAATGGCCTTCTTCTGCATCATAATAATTCTGTTGGGGGAGAGGGGGTGAGAAACAGTTGATTCTGTCTATTGTTATCCTTAAAGAGCCCAAAGAGATTCTTAATTTCAGATCCATGCACTTTTATAATGAACAGGTTTGCTTAATGCCTTCACAATTCAATGGAGAAGCATTTTTTTGTTTTTGTGAGCCCACCCTCAATACAGAGAAATGAGTTGGATCCCACAGTATGAAACAAGTGCATTTCAAAAATCATATTCTATGGAAGCAGCTCAATCTCCTCATTAAGATCATTTCCTACCATCAGAAGTATCACTGGAAATCATTCCTACCAAAGCACAAGTTGCCTGGATCAAGGTTACTGTAAAATATTGTGCTAAAGAAGATGTCATTGGCTGACAATAATATCATATTACAGGTATTGCTATCACCAAATTTATCTCTGCCTCACTGCAGTTTGTATAATGGCTGAATTCATGAAGGTAAGCTTTTGCAATCACTTGATCCTGTTTGAGAACTGGGATCTGAGTATATGATTAAATTGGGTGAGACAAAATACAATCAGCTGAGTCAAAACAGAAAACTCGACTGGTGATTTCTGTTATACAGGAGAGAGACTAACTGGCCATTGAGAGATTTTGCACATGAAACTTTTCTTTTGGACAATTCTAACGTGCGTATCAGAGCACGCTGCTAAAACTATATTTCATTCATTCTTCTGTCTGTGCTTATAGGATTCTCCTTCCTGACTGATTGGAAATGTAACCCTGGCTGCGCTCGGAGAAATACAAGTTGGCTAATGCATCTTAAGATGTAGATAAATTGTTTATCATTACTCATAGACATTGATGTACAGGTTCCTTCATCTTGCTGGAAATGGAAACTCAGGTCAGACTTCATCAGCAGACCTCAGTTATAGTGACCTGTAATGAGGACAGCCTCATCAGAGCACTCGACGTGGATCTTAAATCTAAGTCAAAGCATAGCAACAAACCTATTCAGACCAAGGAAGTTCTGTTTGATGATCCAATCCAGAAAAATAGCAGTTTCAATTCAGCTGAGAGTACAAAGCAATTAATGCCAACAGCTGAAATTTAACTACCATCCCTTCAACTTTTAGAAAGGCATCAAAAACTAAGTTCTATAAATCCTTCCCACGTTCAGTAAGGAGCAAGCATTCAAACTGATGCCTACATTTGTCACAAAACAGACCAAAATACAATCTTCTTTACTATAAATACTCTGAACTTATCCCCTACTGACAGGTTCTGATCTTGGACCAAAAACTTGGAATTTAAAAAAAAACACTTTCCTGGAACAGGCCAGATAAGGCTGAATATGGCATGTGCATCGGAGAACCCAAGTCCATGCTACAAAACACAGCATGCTATGAATTGGTAGCTATTGCACAATTATCAGCAAATAGGAAATCACAAAGGATGTTCTTGGAGACCTTGATCCTTGCCCAGAGTCAGCTCAGATTGGGCAGCTTCTACTCATTCAATATGCAGTTTTGATGCCAGACATCATGAAAGGTATTCGAGAGCATTGCGAAGAAAAACATGTGGAAGATGGTTGATGTTAGCATATTGCCCTAACTGGACATGGGTCAGAAAACTTACTATCATCCAAAATATACACAAGCTTGTTGACATGGAACTGTTGAATCAATGCAATTCCCCACGGCAACCAAATTTGTGTGTTAAATTTCCAAGAGCCTCATTGCTAACTAAATCAAAGACCTAACATAGTGTAGAAATCAATGTTCTATTCTTGGCATTTTTCCTGGAATATTAGAAACCAATTACTACAGGAAAGACATATCTCAAGCTTAAGATTACCGTCCATGACCAGAACCAGCCAGCAACGAATAAGTTCACTTACCTCTGCAACACACACTCTCTCAAACCGTTTATACAGATGACAAGACATATGTAAGACTACTAAAGTCAGTGCAGCCTTTGACAGGCTTGCACCATCAGGCTGGGAATGAACAAGAGTAAATCTGCTCACTAAAATCTATAAAGCAGTACTCTTGCCCACAGTATGCATGTGAGAAGGTATTAGCTGTCATGCCAAAAAGTTCAGCCAGTTTCACTTCAGCTGCCTTCAGAGCTTCATAAGAACAGATGACAACAGAAAACATCAAACACTGAAGTGCTCAACCAATATAGCACGCCAAACATTCACATCATATCGAGACAATCAAACTGAATGTATCCATGTATATGTACTCAGAACGCTTGAAATAATTCTGGTTTGTGACATTAGAACTGGGGAAAGTGGAATCACAATAAGACATCTCACAACACCATATTAAAGTCCAACAAATTTGTTGGACTTTAACCTGGTGTTGAGAGACGTCTTACTGTGTTTACCCCAGTCCAATGCCGGCATCCCTGCATCATGACTACCATCAAAAGTGGAATCTGCAGCGTTGGGATGGTCAATATCGAACTGCGCTGAGGCTGGTGTGCTCACGAGTTGCATAACGAGGGACATTGAGAGAATTTTAAACCAAACAGTGGGGGCAAGGGATCAAGTTTGGAAAGATGTAATATACTGAGTAAAGACAAGGCAAGAGAGAAAACTACTAATGTAGGAAATGATAAGTAAACCATGAAAGGAAGGAACAGAGAGTACAAATCTAAGGGTACATTGATAGATTAGGCTAGATGTCACAAAAATAACACAAGCACAAAACTGCAGGATGCGATAAATTGGGATCTGGATATTGAAGGGTACGTGAAATTCAGGAACAAGAAAAAGTTAGAAAAAGCTGGAAAGGTGAGTTCTGTTAATTAATGACATTATTGGCACTTTTGGGAAGGATAACTTAAGTTCAGCAAAGCAGAATCTAGAAACAGTTTGAGTTGAGATGAGAAGTGAAAAGCCAAGTGATGCACCGACCTCCTAATTGGAACTATGCAGCAGGACAGAGTATAAAGGAAAAATAATTGGAGTTTATTAGAAAGGTATAGTGATCATCACGAGGGGTTTTAATCCACATATAGTTTGAGAAAATCAGTTTGGCAAGTTAGTATAGATGAATTCATAGAATGTTTTTAGGATAGTTTCTTAGACCAGCACATTCTGGAGCAAACAGAGAGCAAGTTGTACTAGACTTGGCATTGTGCATTGAGGTAGGATTAATTGATAACCTCATGGTAAATGCACCTCTAATTAACAGCAATCATATTCTGACTGAATCTTACATTTAGTTTGAGGAAGACAATAGTGAGTTGAGGACTGGCATCTTAAACTTAAATAAAGGCAATTATGAGGGCATGAAAGTGGAGCTAGCTAACGTGAACGGGGAAATAAGGTTCAGGGATAGATAGTAGTGAGCAGTTGCCATATTTAAAGGGATATTTCAGAAAACAAGGAATAGATGTTCCAATGAGAAAGAAAAATTCCATAAGGATGACCGACTATCCATGGTTAACTAAAAAAAGTTAAAGACTATATTAAAGTTAAAGAAGAAATTTATCATTGTGTAAAGATGAGTGACAGGATAGATAACGAGACTGAATACAAATAACAAAGAATAACGAAAGAAATAATGAAGAGGGAAAAATTAGAGTACAAGAGAAAAATGGCTAGAAATATAATGATGGACAGTAAGAGTTTCTATAGATACTTAAATTAGAGTTACCAAAGCGAGCACTGGTCTATAGAATGTGCATCTGGAGAATTGATAATGGAAAATAGGGAGAAGGTTGATGAATGGAACAGTTATTTCACATTGGTTTCATTATAGGGGAGTAAAATATTGTCCTAAAAATAGCTGTAAGTCAGAAAATGGAAGATAAAGAGGAACTCAGGAAAATTATAAACACCAAGAAGAGATACTGAGCAAATTCCTGGGGCTGTGGGCCAACAAATCTATGGGTATTTTTATTGAATGTATTCATAAAATTCCAAAGACAGAAGGACATTAACCTTTTAACTGATAAAGGATGATATGGTAACAGCAAGTGATCAGAAAACTACAACTTGATAATTGGTGAGAAAGGAAAGAGCACATCATCATACGCATACAAAATCAGCATTTTTCCATAAAAGATTAACAAGCACTTATGACATAACCTAACTGAGCAAAATAAAAACAGCTCAGGCATCTTCTCATGAGTGTTTGGTCATTGCTTGTTCTGCAACATATTACAGACAAAGATAACTGGAAACATTGCTTCAATTCATCACATGAAATGTAGATTTTTGTCACTGTTTATCTTTTCACTTTTCTGTTTCCATTTGCTGTATGGCTGAATTATCAAGGTAAGGAATTTCATCCATAGCTCCAGCCAATCCCATGCAAGTCACAATTACACATTTAGGCTGTTACATTAAGATGGGTATAGAGGGATATGGGCCAAATGCGGGCAATTAGGATGAGCTTAGTGGTTAAAAACTGGGTGATATGGGGCCAAAGAGCCTGCTTTCGTGTAAACTTCTACGCCTTTCACAAACAGTTACAGATGGCATTGTGGAGATCTGTGACAGCACAGAACTTAGCAAGCAATTAATCTCAATTATTAATATTGTCATGCGAGTGCACCTTTAAGGTTTATACAAGAAAGTCACATAGCTTACAGCTTCAGCAATATCATTGTGGGATGGAACCAAGCTGTGGCAGTCGGGTGACAGAGTGCTCTCCTTTGGGCTTTCAGTTTCATTTTTGGAAGCAGTTCAAGCAGCAAGCTAAGAAGCAGTCTCTTTCTCTTTGTTTGGTTCTGCTTTAAAGAAACTGAGTTTTGGGAAACCGATTCGACTACAACCTCTTCTGAGTTTCTTCACAAGGGATTTTCAGCATTCAAACCCAAGAGACAGAAGTCCTATAACAGAAGCTAAATACAGCAGTTAAAATACCTAAAGAGCTACAATGGTAACTAGGCAGACAGGAGCTGAAAACCTTAAAGATGCTGAAGACCAAGGATGAACACAATGAGAACAAATATTCTGAATGATTCCTTCCTCTAAATATTCACAAAGGAAAACAATGGCAAAAGGCATCAAATGGAGATAACCGATATAACACCAATGTGTTAGATACCAATTACCAAATAGTTATCTCCAAGTGCTGATACTATGCATTTTATGAGACATCAATGATTATTAGATGATGTTAAGTGGAGACCAGCAAATTACTTAGAGTCAAATCAAACTAATGTGGTACCCATGTTCAAGAGCAGTAAATAAAAGATAGACAACAGCATCCAACGACCCACAAATCTCCCTACTATTCTGTGTAAACATGATTATCTATACAGTAACATCTATCCAGTAAACAGCAGTCATCATGGATTTGGTAGAAGATTGCAGTGGGAAAACTTCCTTTGCTTTTTCCAAGTGGGTTGTGAAAATCCCCATGACATCATGCTTCTAAATCTCTAAAAGATAAGGATATGACAATTCAGAGGAAATGCTGAGAGTTGTTTAGTTCGAGAAGTATTGAAGCCAACTAAGTGCTTAGTGAGCATCAATCAGTGATAACTTAGCTTAGTAACTTTGCAGATGATACCCAACTAGAAGGAGCAATGGAACCAGAAGAGGGAGATGATTACAAAGCGAGTTCGTGATACAAGTTAAAGACGAAAGAATGTATGGCATACAATTCTCTTTAAAGCAATGGAACCAGAAGACTTCAGGATCTTACGAGATGAACAAATTAGTATGGGCCAAATGGCATTTCTGATCTTTAACTATCCAATGAACAAATTATGACTGGAATTCTAAACCAATTTGGCTTTTAGGGCATAAATACTATAACAGTTCTTAAATGTTTCCATACACTGCAGAATGGGATCACTGGCATTTGGAATCCCAAACTAATAGTGGGCCAGTTTTCTTCCATGCTCTCATGGTTGTTACTTGGCATAACTTATAAGGATCATTGAAATGTGCATTTCTTCATTTAATAACTGATCATTGCTTTTTCTGACATGTTCTTGACAAATGAACACAAATAGAAGATGTCAAATAGAGAAGATGTCACTGTTACATGGTACTAACTACGAATAAGTAGAAAACCTCCAGAGAAACCCCATCAATTGGAATGTAAATATACTGCCTTTCCTAATCTTAAACTGCATCAGTTATGTACAAAAGTAGCAATAACTTCAGATGGCTTAAGGCAAAAGTTACCTTTCTTCTGTCACATGGGAAAAATCCTTCTATCTGAGTAAAAAGAAAACAAGAAATGTGGAGAGAATATTTGATTTGATACAGGCAGCATGCAGTATTATGAATTATAAATAGGTATGTTAAATTTGCTTAAAACAACTGCCTTCCCAGTCTAAACTGGATGCATAATCATTGTGTGGCTATGTATATTTACTCATATCTATTAAGATAGTGTTCATTCATATCAGGAGCATAAAGTGTGGCAGATGCTAGAAAGCCACTTAATATTTTCACTTTGTTGCTGAGATCTTTGAGGTAACAAAATGAATAAATTAAATTAGGTAGGGGATATCCGGAACAAAATCTTAGGAAAGCTTAGGTCAGTTGAGAAGAGACAAGCTGACACACTGTGGTTTTGACAAGGGTCCACATCCAAAGATATTACCAATGACCAACATTTAAAAAGAAACTAAAAAAAGGAATATGGCAGGGAAGGAAACAGAATATCACCAACAACTGATCCTGGTCCCTCCATGCTGATGCTATAGTTAAGGCGGCCCACCAACACTTCTACTTCCTCAGAAAGCTAAGGAAATTTGGCTTTTCCATTACAACCCTTACAGATGCACCAAAGAAAGCACTTTTTCAGGTTGCTGCTCTCCCCAAGACCACAAGAAACCACGCAGTCATAAACAAGACCCAGTCCATCACGCAAACCAACCTCCCCCATCCAGTGACTCACTCTACACTTCCAGCGGCCTTGGAAAAGCAACCAGCATAATCAAGGAACCCACGCACTCTGCACATACTCTTTTCCACCTTCTTCCATGTGGAAAAAGATACAAAAGTCAGAGATTATGTACCAACCAACTCAAGAATACCTTCTTCCCTGTTGCCATCAGACTTTTGAATGAATCGATATTATATTAAGTTGATCTTTCTTCACATCTTAGCTATGACTGTAATACCATTTGCACTCTCTCCTTTCCTTCTCTATGTATGGTATGCTTTGTCTGTAGAGCACACAAGAACCAATACTTTCCACTGTATACCAATACAGGTGACAATAATAAATCAAATCAAAATATTGTTTTGTAAAATACTTTAACAGAAAACAGCATGTGGTTAAATACCAGAAATAATGTCATCTCATTACTTTTGTCATTTAACTATCTTGTATTTTCCTTTTTACAGATCATTCCATTTGTGGGATAAATGACTGACAATGCACTTGCATTTCCCACCCCATTCACATCTCTCTATTTTTTGTAAATGCTATCATGGCCCTCACCCAAGACTTGTCTGTTTAATCCATAGGTACTGCCTTGCTTGCTGAGCGTGTTCAGCATTTTCTGCTTCTGTGCCATTCAGAATACTGGAGTTTCCCTTCTTTACAACTCAAGATAGGCATTTCAAGATCAAAGTGGACAGCGCAAATCATTAGCACTGACTCGATCAAAACAAAACATCCGGCTCTCCACGGGTTCTTATTGTACAAACTGATTATGTTTTTTATTTGCGTAGTGATTTAAACTCAACATCTGTACATTGGGAATGCTCAACAGAACATACATCACCAATTTCATAGGTCAACAATCTGTCTTAAAACTATAAATAAGCTTACTTTGCTAACATTTTATTCTTGTTGACACTCACTATGCTACAATGTTTAAAAACTAAACTGAAGTTCAAGTGCAATTTTCCCCTAGATATTCTTAGTTAAACTGATATGCCACATGAATTTTCATTTGAAGCTTCTCTTAAATGAATGATCTTTTGATAACATTTTTATTAACTGACAAAGCTGAGTTGAGATTTGTTGGTAGGGAATGAAAAGTGAATTAATGACGTTTGTCAAATTTTACTCGGCTAACTACAGATATTCAAATGGAACAGTAGCATGGTGGTAATCTGACTGGACTAGCAATTCAGAGACCCAAGCTAATGCTCCTGGGGACATGGGTTCAAGTTCCATCACCGCTGCAGGTGGAATTTAAACTGAATTAATAAATTTGGAATACGAAACTAGTCTCAAGTGATCACAAAATCGATGAAATAATCACTGGCTGTTGGAAAAACTCATTTCGTTCACTAATGCCAGCGTGATAGCACAGTGGTTAGCACTGCTGCTTCACAGCTCCAGAGACTTGGGTTCGATTTCCAGCTTGGGTCATTGTGCAGACTCCACACATTCTCTTCGTGTCTGCGTGGATTTCCTCCCACAATCAAAAAATGTTTGGGTTAGGTCGATTGGCCATCTAAAAATTGCCCTTAGAGTCCTGAAACGTATAGGTTAGAGGGGTTAGTAGGTAAATATATGGGGATAGGGCCTGGGTGGGATTGTGGTCAGTGCAGACTCCATGGGTTAAATGGCCTCTTTCTGCATTATAGGGTTTCAATGATTTCTATGAATGTCCTTTAGGGAAGGAAATCTGCCATCCCGACAAAATCTACTCCATGTGACTCGAGACCCACAGTAACATTGTTGACACTTAACTACTCTCTATAATCGCCAGCAAAGCTACTCAGTTCGTGAGCCATCAGCGATTGGCAACAAATGCTGCCTCGTTAGTGACGCTCATATTCCACTAGAGAGTAAAAAATGAAGGTATAGTTAATAGTCTCTGTCCATATAAGTCTGCATACCACGTTATCAAGAACTGCTAACTGCACTAGTTGATAAGTGCATTGAAATTAATCATGTCAACATTTTAAGTGCCCATTTTTCTCTTGAGTGGAGAGTTTGACTATAAAGTTTGTGTAATCCTACAGGTTGCCAAACTTCAGAAGGAAGGTGACTAAATTATGACAAATTGTGGAAGAATAAAAGACAGTTGAGGGGAAAGAGAAAGAGAAAGTTATTTTAAACTCGACAAAAGTATATCATGTGTCATAATTAATTAGTAATGAAAGGCATAAATAGCCTTTATTTCAATTAAAAACTTACCCTTTCAATTTTTTCATCCAACATCTTGAAGAACTCTTGCTGACTGTCCGAAGTGTGAATGCTGAAAGAGATATTTAAAAACAAGCATTACATTTAAATATTTAACTTTTGCATTTTTGCAAAAGAATCACAAAATATAATTATTTAATACGTGCTTCTTGTTCTACTGATACAAATACCAAGTATTTGCATAGTCACTATACAGCAAGTACCTAGACTTAGACAGGTTAACATAGTTCAGGATGCAAAATAAGCAGATAACACAGGAAAGAACAAAGAACAAAACAGCACAGATGCAAATGATACATACATAAAGTGCACAGGAAGCTGCAAGTTCTGTTTTGGATTCTTAAATCTCAATCATTTATTAAGTATTTATGCCCAGTTAAAAGGATTGAAATGTGATTGTACAAATCTGCTTAAAGAACATTGAAAATTTAGACCAATATGATTCTTGTGCGATACTCTTAACTCTTCACCAGAAATGATTTTCATCTCAACCATCAGTATCCTATAAGCAATAGCAGAAACTGTGGGTCACTAGTTGGAGAAAACTTCGGACTTGGGTGCAGATATTGCATTGGGTGAGAGGCAGATAAAAATAAAACAGAATAGCAATCTTTTGAAAAAATACATTTTATTTCAGATACAAAGGCCACCTGAAACAAATTATATTACTTACAAAGCACAGAAAACCACAATGAATTAACAACCCTAGAGGCACAATATTTCTGTCAACAGCGCTATTTCAATTTACTCAACACCTCAGGTAGACTAGAAAAATGATACAATTTATATACAGCCTGAGGACAACTTTCTTATATCAGTAGCTGATCTTGCAACTTTCTTCAGTGAATCAACTTTTATCAATAAGTCATGTATAAAATACTCACAATAATTATAAAAGAAATAAAACCATTGCATTACAATGTTACTAGAGCAAGTAATTATTACATAGTCAAGACGAGATATATTATTTTGCACATTTTGTCTGATTCTTCATGCATATTTTAAATACTCGTCCTATTTAAGCCTGAACAAAAATGTTTGATCAAATGCAAACAATAGAAACAGCACCAGTACCAGAGATCAATAGGATACAACATAGATCAAACATAGTGTAATCTTTTCATCATTTCAAATTTGTTAGTTCAATGCCAGTATCACTTTTATAACATCATTCATCTGAAATTCATAAGATTGGCAGCTGACTGGGTCTTGACAAACAACATGGATAATATTGATACCCCTTGCATATGAAAGAAACCTTTTCTTCATTGGTTTTCACTTTGGAAACACAAAGACTTGTCTCCATTGTCACCTTTGTCATTACATGTTTGCATAGACCTGAGAATTAATGTTTTCCCATTAGTAACCAGAGGCCAGATTCATGAATTAGTTGTGCAATAGGATGATTGTACGCAGCCATCATTTAGACTGTGGAAGGCAGTTAAATTTAAAAGAATGTTGTGGATCTGATTTTTAAGTATTGCAATTCAGTATCATCTTCCTTGTTTTGTTTGCAATGTTTGACAGACCATCTTCAGACTAATCAAAGGCAGAAATAATTAGCCCACTGCCTCCTGTGACTGCTGTAGCGTGGTTTCGGACAGACATGATGAGCTTTAAAAGGAAATTTAAAAGGAACAGTATTGTGGCTGAGCATCTGGTGTTGACATACAATACACCTTGTTACTTTAAAGTAAGCTCCTGACTAAAGAGAAACAGTAGATATTAATAAAATTGCAAATCCTTGATATACACTTCAAATTGACCAGCACTGGAAAACAATTGAAGTGACGTACCTTTTTCATAAATGGTTCAGAATCCTTGTGAAAGGCTTTACAGAATCATTCAACCATCTTTCTCACTTAGACGCTAAATAATATGTTGATGCATTATCATTTTGACACTGTTTAATTTTACATATTTGAAATTTACACCTTTGCTTTTTCGTTTTAAATAACATAGCCAATCTTCAGTCTGGCTCGAAAGAAAATGCCATCAAAAATTAAAGACTATGATAGGATCATCACTTTGCTCCATAAATGTATTTATTTATTCAGACTTGTATTTATGCAGTACTTTACATGATTACTAGACATCTCAAAGCACTTTACAGCCAATGCAATACTCCTGAACTATAGTTACAGTTGTTATGTTAGAAATATGGGTAGCTAATGTGTGCTCAGCAAACTCTCATGAACAGAAATGTAATAATAAACAGGGGGAAGAAGCCATGGATAACTTGCCTGCTCTTATCTGAAATAGTGCCATGTGATCTTGTACATTCATACATGAAGGCAGATGGGACCTCATTTTAATGTCTCATCCAATCTAACATCTTTCAGAATGCAGCACTTGCTCAATTTTGCATTGAAGTGTCAGCCTTAACGTTTGCACAATGTCTTGAATGGGACTTTTGAATTGAACCCAAAACCATGTGATTCAGAACCTTGTAACTCAGATGCAAGAGTGTGGCCAACTGAACCAACTGGGGTCGGGTTTTCCTCATCCCTGGAATCATTATCCTGATTCCTTTTCTGCATTGATTCAAATGCCTTCCCATTTTTCCCAGAACTGGAAGCAATACTCCAGCTGAGGCTAAATCATTACTTTTTAAAGTTTAACATAATTTCTTTGTTCTTGTACCACATGCCCATATGTTACAGTACACCATCCTTCTCTGAGGGCACAGTACATCCATTTCTCCAATGGTACTATACACCCCCTTCCCCGAGGACACTATTGATTCCCTTCCCCTAGGGTACCATACACCTACTTCCTTTACGATAGTGTATACTATCTTCCCAAAGCTTTTTAACATATCCCAGTTTCTATTTTTGAAAATTTCTTCACCTTCAAACTGTGTGCGTATGCATGTAGGTCTATTGCAGCCAGGTTATGCTTGCAGTTAATAAAGCATACAGTATCCTAGCTTTTATTTGTGCAGGCATAAAGTACAAAAAGAAAAAGAAAAATTATATAAAACAGAAACAAAGGATTCAGCTTCAATTGGAGTATTGCGTCTAGGCCTGAGTGCCATACTGTAGAAAAGATATGAAAGATTCATGAGAATGTTTCCAGGGATGAGGAACCTCAGTTAAGTAGATAAATTGAAGAAGTTGGGATTGTTTTTCTTGGAGAAAAGGCTGCTGAAAGCAAATCTGATAGAGGCTTTAAAAATCAGGAAGCAGCTGGACAGGGTAAATAGGAAAAGGATTCCCACTCACGAAAGGATTACGAAAGAGAGAGTTTAGATTCGTTTGGATTTATTGTCACGTATTATTAGAGAATGAAAATATTGTTTTTTGCACGCTATACAGATAAAGCATACTGTACATTGAGAAAGAGTGCAGGTGGCAGCATTAGTCATAACGGAGGTACAGAGAAAGATCAACTTAATACGAGATAAGTCCATTTGAAAGTCTGATGGCAGCAGAGAAGAATCTGTTTGAGTTGGTTAGTAAGTTCAGACTTTTGTACCTGTTTTTCCGATGGAAGAAAGCAGAAGAGAGTATATCCAACGTGCGAGGGGACATTAATTATGCTGGTTGCTTTTCCAAGGCAGCAGCAAGTGTAGTTAGTGGATGGGAGGCAGTTTGAGTGATGGATTGGGCCTCATTCATGATGACTTGTAATTTCTTGCAGTCCTGGAAGAGCAGGAGCTATACCAAGCTGTGATACAACCAGAAAGAACACGTTCTATGATGCATCTGTACAAGTTGGCGAGTATTGTAATGCACAAGCCAAACTTCCTTGGTCTTCTGAGAAAGTAAAGGCATTGGTAGGTTTTTGGCATGGATGGACCAGGATAGGTTATTGGTGATCTAGACACCTAAAAATTTGAAGCCCCCAACCATTTTAACTTCATCACTATTGGTGTACACAGGGGAATGTCCTCTGCTATGCCTCCTGAAGTTGACGACTACCATTCAGGGAGAGATTATTGTTGCACCAGTTCACCAGATTCTCTATCTCTTTCCTGTATTCCATCTTGTCAATGTTTGAAATCCAACAAACTACGGTAGTGCCATCAGCAAACATGAAAATCGAATTGGGAGAGGAATTTGGCCACATAAAGAGTATAGTAAGGGGCTGAGGACACAGCCTTCTGGGGTATCGGTGTTCAGGATGACCGTGGAAGAGGTATTGTTGCCTATCCTTACTGATTGTAGTCTGTGGGTTAGGAAGTTCAAGATCCAGTTGCAGTGGAAGGAGCCAAGCCCCAGGTCACAGAGTTTGCAGATGAGATTTGTAGGAATAGTGATGCTGCAGTCTAAGCTGTAGTTGATAAGAAGTTTGACATAGGTGTCTTCTTTATCTAGATGTTCCAGGGTTGGGTGTAGGACCAGGGAGATGGCATCTGCAGTGGACCTGTTGCGGCAGTAGAAAAACTGAAGTGGATCCAGGCAATCTGGGAGGCCGAACTGATTCATACCAGAGCACTAGACAAGAGTCATTGAGGCATATTGCCTGGCTTTTCTTTGATACTGGGATGATAGTCCTCTTCTTGAAGCAGATAGGGACTTCAGATTGGTATAAATAGAGGTTGAAGGTTTCTGTGAATATTCCCACCAGCTGGATCCCGCTTGCGAGTGTTTGTCTGGGTATCCCATCAGGTCAGTCATTTTCTGTGGGTTGACTTTCAAGAAGGCGGTGAGGAAGGTTTTCAAAGCTTGCAGAGGGACTTGGACCAACTTGAAAAATGGCAAATGGAATTTAAGGCAGACAAGTGTGAGGTATTGCACTTTGGAAAGACAAACCAAAGTAGAATGTACAGGCTAAATGCTAGGACTCTGAAGAGTACAGTTGAACAGAGGGATCTGGAATACAGATACAGAATTCCCTCAAAAGTGACGTCACAGATAGGTAGAGTTGTAAAGAGTGCTTTTGGTACGCTGGCCTTTGTAAATCCGAATATCGAGTATAAAAGTTGGAGTATTATGGTAAGAAAACATAACACATTGGTGAGGCTGAATTTAGAGTATTGTGCACAGTTTTGGTCACCTAGTTACAGGAAATAAAGTTGAAAGAGTGCAGAGAAGGTTCACAAGGATGTTGCAGGGAGTTGAGAAGCTGAGTTACAGAGAGAGATTGAATAGGTTAGGATTTTGTTCCCTGGAGCGTAGAAGAATGAGGGGAGATTTGATAGAGGTGTATAAGATTTTGATGGGTATAGATAGAGTAAATGCAAGCAGGCTTTTTCCACTGAGGCTAGGGGAAAAAAGGGCATGGGTTAAGTGTGAAAGGAGAAAAGTTTAAAGGAAATATTCGGGGACGGGACTTCATCACGTACAGAGTGGTGGGAGAGTGGAATGAGGTGCCGGCTAAAGTAGTAAATGCGGGGTCACTTTTAACATTTAAGAAAAATTTGGATGGGTTCATGGACGAGAGCAGTGTGGAGGGATATCGTCCAAGTGCAGGGTCAGTGGGACTAGGCAAAAAATGGTACGGCTGTAATTTTCTATGGTTTTATGCTGTAAGGCTGCTCTGACATCTACGACGGTGACCTTGGTTACAGGTTCGTCTGAGGCTTCTGGGCTGGCCATGTTCTCGTTGACCTCTTGCTCAAAATGGGTATGGACTTCATTGAGCTCATCAGGGAGAGGTGCATTGATGCTAGCGATTTAAATGCCTTCACCTTGTACCCTGTTGTAAAATATTTGGAAAAAGAATTAATGGAGATACAAGGAGAAACTTTTGCGTGCAGCAAGTGATTAAGACCTGGAATGTGCTTCCCAACTGTGTGGTGGATTCATCTGAGGTGTTCAAGGAGGAATCGGATTACTATCTGAACAGGAAAAATATGCAAGGTTACAAAAGATAGAGAAACCTCACTAGATGAATTGCTCATTTGGGAGCTCTGGCAGACATGGGCTGAATGGCCTCATTTTGTGCTGCAATAATTCTGTTATAAACTTCAAGAGCAGCAAAACACTGAGCTAAGGTAGTTACTATAAAGGTACAAAAATATTTCTTTACTTTTGAATTTGCCTGGCGACACCTTTATATTACTAGAATTGACGCTAGAACAGCCGCATATTAGAGAATGTATTATGCAATCTGCATTACAGATGATGGGACGAAGGGGCTCCAATATGACAGTTGGATTAGGATTCTATGATAGGATGGGGTTCAGTTAATGATGCGAGTTGGTGGGAAATTGCTAATGTTTTTGACTTGGGACCTGCTGCAGGTCACCGGAAGGTTGGATCTGCAACATTTGCATTCCTAGCATGTAGCACAAGTTCACAGAGGTGATAGCAACAACTCAACATGCAACTTCAAATGGTTTGAAGTCACACCCTGCATGTACATTTGCAGTCAAGTCCATCCAGAACACTTCTGGAATAGTCACCCAAATAGTCACACTGGAAGGGGAACCCTGCTCAAGAATCTCTCCATACTAAAAAGAAAATGAATATTTTCGCATAACACAAATTATTTTGAGACAAGTTTTACATTTTCTCTTCACTTTAAGACAGCAAAACTTAACTGCCAGATTAATCAAAGTGAGGTACAAATTACTTGAATGATTAATCTGTGTGACAAGTTAACTTTTTTGATTGCGCATCACGCCTGTGCTCTCTGATTTGCTCTAGTTCCCAGTCTGGCAATGTCTCTATTTTAATATTCACATCCCTATTTTCCAAATCCCATCATTGCCTTGCCCCTTCCCAATTTTGTAATCTCCTCTGCATCTACAACCCTCAAATCTCTGCGCTTCTCAAATTGTGGCCTTTTCAGAATTTCCAATTTTCATTACTCCAGCATTGACAGTTGTGCCTTTAGCTGTTCAGATCCTAAGATCTGGAAATTTCTTCCCAAATCTCTCTGCTCCTTTATTGTGTTCTCATCCTTTGGCTTGATTTATTATTGTCACACGTATTGGGATACAGTGAGAAATATTATTTCTTATGTGTTACACAGTCAAAACATATCATTCATAGAGTACATAAGGGGAAAGGAAAGGAGAAGATGCAGAATATAGTGTTGCAGTTACAGATAGGGTGAAGAGAAAAATCAGCGTAATATACAGTAGGTCCATTTAAAAGTCTGATAGCAGCAGGGAAGAAGCTGTTCTTGAGTTGGTTGGTATGAATTCTCAGAAATATATTATGGCCAAAATATAAAGGCTGGAAATATCCAACCAGCTTTAGATTAAATAAAGCCGAAGTGCAAATAAAGCAGTTGAATGCTTATGTTACATTTTCCAGCTTACACTCTTGAAAATAGCATTGTCTGTCCAAAAATCTATGAAATTTATGATAATACTGGAACGAGGTTCTAATGAGGCTATGTGGAATATGTGGCTTTATTATAAAATAATGCATCACATCTTATTGAAAAAACATACTCTTGTACATAATATTTTCAAAATAGAGAGAAAACAAAAACATAGACAGCACACACAAGACTAAGATCAAACAATGCACTCATGTCTGTAGCAAATGAGGCAGTCTCTTCCTGACACATGTGAATCGATGAAGACTGTGCACTGATTCTCTCCACACCAATTCACACTGG
This sequence comes from Sphyrna mokarran, assembly GCA_024679065.1. NCBI lineage: Eukaryota > Metazoa > Chordata > Chondrichthyes > Carcharhiniformes > Carcharhinidae > Sphyrna > Sphyrna mokarran. The sequence continues at coordinate 71,048,834 of JAGIQG010000009.1, read as the reverse complement.
GATATCTCTCTGAACTAGATCCAGAACCAATTCTGAGGCATCGAATTTCCATAAAGACCATATCAGAGTAGAAGCCATAATGCTTCCAAATTGTCATATTTCCAAATGCCTCTTGTACCATCACATGATTTGTATGAACTAACCTTTGTACTGCATTATTTTGTCACAATGTCAACTTATTGAAAAACACTTCTAAAACTTTTCTTGAAGTTTAAACAAAATCCATTGTAATGAATAGTAATTTAAAGAAACTAATTCCTAAAGGCATGGAATTTTAAGGCGCAGTAATAATAAATGTTCCCTTCAAAATAAATATTCTTGAGGTAGTGTTTCAGAAAACAGTCCTTGCTACCTGCTGTAAGGGGATGAAAAATGATATCTTGTTTTCTGTATTCCTGGTAAGAAAAAATGCAGCAAAACCTGGTTAAAAGCTTATCCTGATTGGAGTTTAATTGTGCCACTTGAAAGAAACTGATTGCCACATTTTATAAATAAAAAGGCACCAATGATCTTACTGTGGCAATCATATATGTACCCACTTTGTAACATATACTGTCTAGGATCACTCCATATAAAACTTAGCATACTTTGATACTAGGAAGTACCTTATCTTATTTTTTCTTAAGATACGGATATTGCTGGCTATCCCCAACTGCCCTCGAGAAAGTGATGGCAAGCTTTTTGAACCACTGCAGTTCATGTGGTGTAGGTACAGCCACTGTGCTGTTAGGAAAATAATTCCAGGATTTTGACCCAGTGACATTCTTGACTTGTGCACTACAGATCGAGTAGGCAGGTGAGTTACTTGCCACAGAATACACAGCCTTTGATCTGCTCTCGCAGCCAGTGTTTATGTGGCAGATCAAGTTAAGTTTTTCATCAATGGTTACCCTCAGGATGTTGTCAGTCAAGGAGAAGTGATTAGACTCTTTCATGTTGGAGATGGCTATTGGCTGACACTTGTGTGACTTGAATGTTCTTTGCCACTTATTAGCTCAGGTCTTGCTGCATGTGGAAATAGACTACTTCATTAAGCAGCTGTATGGAATTAAATTCTATGTAATCATTAACAACATCCCATTTCTGACCTTATGATGGAGGGAAGATCATTCAAGGAGCAGCTGAAGATAGTAGAGCTTGGAACATTGTTCTTGAGAACTTCTTTTCAGGGCAGCATGGTAGCATGGTGGTAAGCACTGCTGCTTCACAACTCCAAGGACCTGGGTTCGATTCCTGGCTTGGGTTCACTGTCTGTGTGGAGCTTGCACATTCTCCTTATGTCTGTGTGGGTTTCCTCCTGATGCTCTGGTTTCCTCCCACACTCCAAAGATGTGCAGTTAGGTTGATTGGCCGTGCTAAAATTGCCCCTTCTCGTCCTGAGATATGTAGGTTAGAGGGATTAGCGGGTAAATATGTGGGGATGTGGGGCTAGGGCCTGGGTGGGATTGTGGTTGATGCAGAGTCAATGAGTCCAATGGCTTCTTCCTGCACTTTAGGGCTTCTATGATTCTGCAGTGATGCCTTGTAACTGGGATGACAGGCTTAACAACAATCAGTTCTTTTATGCTATGACTATAACCACTGGAGAATTTCCCCTCTGATTTCAATTTTGTTAGGGATCTTTTAATGCAACACTTAATCAAATGCTCCCCAGATATCAAGGGTAATCATATTCACCTCATCTGAAATTCAGTCATTTTGTTCGTGTTTGGACCAAATAAGGTCTGGAGTTGAATGGTCTGGGTGAAACCTAAACTGAGCTTGTTGCCCATTATGATGTTCTGCTTGATAGCGCTTTTAATGATATTTTCTATCACTTGCTGAATTATGGAAAAATATTCTTTTATATTATGAAAAGTAAGGCAGCAAAGAACTAAACTTAATACTGAAATCCTACCAATAGAAATAAAATGCTTCAAGTGCACTTAGGGTTGAGGTTATTGAAGTTTATGCTTACTTTGCATGCTTTGAAACTTCATCCAACATTTCTGTTGTTCTACCTCTACAATAATTCCTTTCAATATAACACCAGTTATGGTGTGAATATTTTCCAATTCATGCAGAACATGGAGATTCACAGTGTGGCTACAAAAACTGCAGCCACACACATGTACAATGCTAACACTAACCTCACTGATAGGGCCAATAAACTTGAGTTTAAAATGAACTAAAGCTCCTGGTATGTAGTTTCCTTCATTTATTTACACACTGTTGTAATGAGGCTTCCCATCGATTCACCCAGAACAGCTGAGGATCTGTAATCCAAACTGTTTGCATCATTAATACCAGTGTTCTAAGTCCCCAGAGGGTCCTATACCAGTGAGAACTATTCTTTTTTGTCTTTTTTTTATTACTATAATTTGTACCTGACAAAATCTCATTAACTTGCTAGCTATAGGAACAGTTGCATTGGACTGAACTACAAATCTCTAATGTACCTGAAGCAATTTGTCTTTAAGTTATAGTTTTCAAAATTTTTATGTCAGACATCAACCAATACAATTTTCATCCATGTCTATATGAATGAAAGCACTTATTGAGCTATTTCCATTTTTACTGTTAAGATACAAATGCTATCATTGACAAAGTAATAATTATGTAATGGTATCAGAGTTGGGTAGCACTGTGAGCTCAGTTGAAATGTTTGTAGATTCAAACCCACTTAAGGACCTGAATAATCAGACTGACACTCAGTGCAGCACTGAGAGAGTTCTGTATTAAGAAATACCATCCTTTGGATAACGCATCAAACTGATATCTCAATAACTTGCACTCATCTAACTTTACCAACTCCATTCAAAAAGAAACATCAACTCGTCATTTTATTTTCTTTTTTATTAGTATGGTTGATGAAGCAGTTAAAGTTTGATGTCAAATTAGCAATCTATTTATCTGGCGCAGTGTGAATGTTTGTGATGCCACCAGGAATGGATATCTCAGGAGCTTTGGTCTTATGTGGACAATCAGATTCACAATTCGAACTGTTCCGCTTGGGGAGTAAGTAGCAACATCTTGTCTAGCCCAATGGCACGGGTTGAAATTTGGGATTTGTACAATTTGGGTCAGTTACCATTGCACTTGATGATGTTTGCAGCCAATCAAGAGGTGAATCATTAAGAGATGGAGTCAACTTTTAGGATGCGTGGTGCCTCCCAATCTGAACTACTGGATTTCAGACAGATGTGCAGGTTTCTATTTGAAATCCCGTGTCAACAGATTTGCAGCCAGCCGACGGTGTTCTTTAAAGAGCATGTTTTCTCTGCAGGTATCAGGATGTTAAATCAGTGCTAGCACAAGAAGCCATTGTGTTGGCCTCAACGAACCAGAAATAATCTTTATGGTTTCCTGGAAGTCATTCATCTCACTGAAGTTTGTGGGGTCAGACATCGAACAGAGTGAACTTGACTCATTGCATTTGAAGAGTTCCTAAGAGAAGTCATTCAGAAATATTTGTATTTCAATTAAAAAATAGAACAAATAAAATATTGCACTAAATAGACCTCTATGGCTTGTTTCTGGGACTGTAGAATCCAATCTGATTACATTGCAGAGTGATTCTTTGGCATTGAGAGAATAGGAGAAACAACTGCACGTGTTAAACATTTTTTTGGGGACAGAAAGCTAGGTTTCCATTCTTTCCAAATAACTCTTGAAGACATTTATGCTTACCAGAATATGGTCAAAGGCTGCCAGGAAGAGTTTGAGCCAGCCGAGGCTTAACTGGCTCCATGTCAAATGGTTATGGGTTCAAGTCCCACTCCAAGCTTTGAGCACGACGATCAGGGCTGGCATTCCATTGTAATATTCAAAGTGGTGCAATATCTGGATGTGCCATCTTTCAGCTGAGATTTTAAGCTTCTACCCTCTCAAGCAGACATGAGCAATTACACAGCATTATTTTGAAGAGCAGCAGGCAGCTATCCAGACTGATTTTTTTTCTCAAAGATACAAAAGCAGATTTTTCTGGCCTTTATCACAGTGCTGTTTCTGGGAGCTTACTGTGCTTAAAATGACTTTTTATTTCCAACATTACTACATTGTCTATACTTAAAAATGCTTCACAGGATGTACAGCACTTTGGAGTGTTCTGTGGTGGTGAAATGCCATATGTAACTGGAGGTATTTCTTTCTTTGACAAAGTAGCCATTCTCCCATTGTAAGTCTGGATAATAATTACGAATGTTTATTCCTTCATGAAGATTTTCAGTGCTGACTGAGTTTGATCTTTACAACCAACGTTCGCATAATTCACACTTTATGCCAAGGATTGCTGGATAAGATCTGGAACAAGAATTTAAGCACATCCTTCCCATTCCAAAAATCCTGGATACAATGTTTAACTGTAGCACTCCAAAATTTCCTTCAATTAACCTTTCTAACTATGCACATTGTGCATCAAACCTGGAAACCTCTGGTCAGTAATAGTTATCCCTTTGTCCACTAAACCATTCATCAGGTTTGCTCAATTCATTTAAGTCACGATGTGCAGTGTTTCTGTCATATATGCCCTAAGAGCTTGGGAAAATGTATCCAGCAACATTTATGTTGTTTCTGGGAGTGGTCATAAACCACCTCGTTCAATCGGTTTACGATTTACATAGATGATTTGGAGTTGGCGACCAAGTGTTGTGTGTCAAAATTTGCAGATGACACTAAGATGAGTAGCAGAGCAAAGTATGCAGACGACGCTGAAAGTCTGCAAAGAGATACAGGCAGTCTGCAAAAGGATACAGGCAGTCTAAGTGAGTGGGCAAGGGTTTGGCAGATGAAGTACAATGTTGGTAAATATGAGGTCATCCATTTTGGTAGGAATAATAGCAAAATGGGCTATTATTTAAATTGTTAAAAATTTGCAGCGTGCTGCTATGCAGAGGGACCTGGGTGTCCATGTGCAGGAGATAATTAAGAAGGCAAATGGAATTTTGTCCTTCATTGCTAGAGGGACAGAGCTTAAACACAACCAGATTATGTTGCAGTTGTATAAGGTGCTGATGAGATTACACCTGGAGTACTATGTACAGTTTTGGTCTCCTTAATTGTGCAAGAATATACTGGCACTGGAGAGGGTGCAGAGGACAATCACTAGGTTGATTTCAGAGTTGAGAATGTTGGCTTATGAAGAAAGACTAAATAGACTGGGGTTATACTCATTTGAAATCAGAAGAATGAGGGGAGATCTTATAGAAACATATAAGATTGTAAAGGAAATAGATAAGACAGAAGCAGAAAAGTTGTTTCAATTGGCAGGTGAAACTAGAACTAAGGGGCATAGCCTTAAAATAAGAGGAAGTAGTTTTACGACTGAGTCAAGGAGGAACTTCTTCACCCTAAGGATTGTGAATCTATGGAATTCTCTGTCCAAAGAAGCAGTTGAGGCTACCTCATTGAATGTTTTTAAGTTAAGAATAAATATATTTTTGACTAGTAAAGGAATTAACAGCTATGGTGAGTAAGCAGGTAAGTGGAGCTCAGTCCATGAAAAGATCAGCCATGATCTTTTTGAGTGACAAAGCAGGCTCGAGGGGCAGATGGCCTACTCCTGTTCCTAGTTCTTTTGTTCTTAATACCAATAAAGTGCAGCAGTGACATTTCCTAATAGTATTGTTTAGAGGATTTTCATACTAACTTAATTGCAGTGTTAACATAAGCTTACTTGTAACATTAATACATTTAAACTTATAGTACTTGTCAGCTGTGGCTGAATAGTGACATTCTTGCCGCTCAATCAGAAGCTTGTGCATTCAAAACCCTCTCCAAAGACTTCAGCATAAAATTTAGGCTGATACTTTAGCAATGTATTAAAGGAGTGCTACAGCGTCAGAGATGCCTATTTTAGCTGAGACAGTAAGCAAAGGTTGCATCTCCCTTTTTGGTAGATGTAAAAGATTCCATAGCATTTATTTCAAAGAGTAAGGGAGTTATCTTTAGAGTCTTGCCAAGATTTATCTTCTAACAAAATCAACAAAACAGATTATCCAATTGGTATCACTTTGTTGATTGCGGGAATTTGCTATCTGCAAATTGGTTGCTACATTTCCTAAATGACAACAGACTTCACAAGTATTTCAAAGACTTCAAAATACTTCACAAGTATTTAAATGGCTGCAAAGGACTTTGGCACATTGCGAGGCCATTAAAGGCATTGCATAAACTCAAATTTTCCTTTCCTTTCCAAGCTATTAAAGTGTGCAATTGACTTCAATAGGTAAGCTGGTCACTATGTTCAAATGCGACATGAACAGTGTACAAGTATCACAAATCCTCTCAGAGGACTGCAAAATATGACAAAACAATTCAAACTGGAAGTGTCGAGCAATTTTTGCAACTTTATAGTAAGCCAAATATTTCCGCATTAAATTTAATAAGCCATGGGGTATTGTACCATATTTACCAGTTTGTCATTGTTCCTAAGAGACGCGAAGTGTTAATTTAGGACTATTCCAACTGTACGTGAAAATTAAAAGAATGTATGGATTGGTGGAGAGAATCAGGGCCAGTTTGTCATAGTCACCTTTTAACATGAGCAATCACATAAATCACAGCTCCTTATTCTCTCCAAGAGAATTACACTTAAAAACATCACTGAATTTAGTTTATGAATCCTATAAATCCCCAGAGCTCAATTAAATAATTTGCCCAATATCATCTTCAATGAAAGGCAATATAGTCTCTAAACTTACTGAATGAATATGAAAAGTAATGAACACCCAACTTTGAATTGCAAATTATGATATTTAGTCATGTAAGTTTACAGATGTGAATAATTACAAATTTTGTACTTCAATAGAATTCACTTGACTACCTTCACAGCTGGCATGAAATATTGAGACACTATTCACTGTGTTCAGTGGCTATAACTGTTAAAAGTTTTCAGGGAATATTCTGAGGCTAGCTAAGGCTGATGGTCTGCAGTGGATTCATACTGCAAACTGCTGTAAGGAAGATCTCCAAATTTGAACCTAGAATATTTCCATAGTATTAGATTTAAATTTTCTCATGCCAATGTAAGATGTTATGACTGTCAAACACTTAACTGAAAACTCAGTCTCTGCCAGAAGAATTAAATTATCAGCACGTCTACTAGATGGATTAAACTATTTTAAGATTTTGGTCCCCGGTGACTCAGTCATGGTGCATGGATCATCACATGACTGATAGTCTCAGAAGCTCACAGACTCAATGTCTGATGAGTGCTGAGTTATCGGTTCCCAATCAAGCAGAGAAATTAATTCCATCAGCTTCAGATTCTCTGCACTAGGATGCAGCAAGTTTAAATAACAGACAGCTGGCCATGATCTCTGGCACTGAATGCTATCTTGTGAGAACAGGAGAACTTCAGCTGTGCTTAGGATTAGCTCAATGAATGAGTTGCCACGAGTTGCCCACGATCACATGCAGAATAGCAATTTGACTAGGTACTAGTATCCACAGACAATTCTTCCCCACCCTCATATCCTCCTCCAGAATGAGTAGGGTCCTCTAGGTAGTGTGATAATTGGAAATGGTTGAGGAGAAAGACAAATAAGCACAGCACGATGGCAATGGTTAGCACTACTGCCTCACAATGCTGGGGAGCTGGGTCCAATTCCAGTCTCAGTTCACGGTCTGTGTGGAGTTTGCACATTCTCTCCACGCCTACGTGCGTTTCCTCTGGTGCTCTGATTTCCTTCCACAGTCTAAAGATGTGCAGGTTAGATTGATTGGCCAAGCTAAATTCACCCTAGTGTCAGGGGGATTAACAGTGTAAACGTCTGGGGTCACCTGAATAGGACCTGGGTGGGATTATGGTCAGTGCAGGCTCGATGGGCTGAATGGTCTCTTCTGCACTGTCGGGATTCTATGATTCTACAAATTGCAAAAATTTGAAGAGGATAAGCACAGTAGCAATGTTTTAACATTTCCAAGGAGGAACTTTCTGCATTCAATGATTTGCTTTCTTAATAGAAAGCGCACTGAGATATACTGCTTGACACTCAACAATCAGAAACGAGTATTTCAGAATACATTTCAAACAGTTAGGGATAATTATTAAATAGTGCAAACTTCAACCTAATTTCTATATTCAGGAAGAAGTGCAAAGATAAAACATAATATCTCAAAGAACTCAATTGCATAACGGGATTCATCATATTCTAAAATCTTCATAATTAGTCATCCTAAATTTAACATATATTGCAGTTCTTTCAAAGTTGCTAGGTCTAAACCCAGCAACTCTCCTTCAAACAGAACTGTGGGATCCCCTTCACAACGTTGCCCACGGTACAAAACCACTATCTTCTGAAAAATAACCAGCAATGGGCACTAAATGCTGATTTTGTTACTGACACCCACTTTCCTCGATGAGCTTTTGCAATAGCCATTTCTCTGATCAAGCTTTCAATTGCCCCCTCTGAATATTTCCTCCTTTGGTTCAGCATTCTCTCATGCTGATTAAGACATTTACTATGCTGCAGGTGCAATATAGATGCAAGTTTTAACAACTCTAGGTGATAGAATTGTGACCCCCCCCACTTTAAATGGAACAATTCAAATGCAGTGGTGGTTTAGAGTTAAATGACTGTAGCAAAGAGAGAGACATTTATTAGTTTATGTGCAATGCCTAAAGAAAACATACCAAGAGTTTCTCGCAATGGCAAAACAAAATTGTATGAACTATATACACTATTGCATTGCATATTAATGCAATACATTATTAAATTCAAGACTGGGTCATCCTTGGCAGTATGCCACCTCTAGGGATGATGATTAGCAACGTGATCTGTGCTTTAACCAAGCAGAAATTGAAATGCACAATAAGCGTGCTTGCAATACATGAGAAAGGGTCAACCAGCACTTTTAACCATCAATTTTGGTAAATAAAATTAAAAAATACAAGAGCAAAAGAAGCACATTGGTTCAGGTCATACAGCTTATCCAAACCGAGCTGGTTTTGTTACATAGTTGAACAAGATCAAACATTTCTTTCACAATTTATGTTCAAAACCCTTCTTGATTTACCGGCATTGTGTCTGAGATTGAGATACAAGATACAGACTTGAAATTGGATAATTTTTAAAAAATTATCCAATGAAAGTTAAAAAGTAACTAACAATTTGAGTTGAGTGGCGGGTCAGTTGGATAATAAAAGATTACTTAAGAGGAAATTAATTTTAAGTTTTCAAAATTATATAATGGGAATACAAACACATAATCCTCTTAGCATTAAGTAGTTTATGAGCTTTGCAAAAAGAAAGCTGTTAAAATGCATTAAACATATGCTACTTACTTTGCTCTAGGTGTGTGTGTTAGCATTGGTGCTTCTTTGCTGAATTTAGCTTTAGCATTTGGCAACGCACTTCTGTCCTGGAAACACAAAATCCACAATACACAAACATGAGTGTACAGTGTTTTGAACAGATTGTTCTTAATTCCTAGTGTTTAGGATAAAGGATGTTCTTTCACCTTTGATGTTTGTCCCTTTAAAATATTCAGTTCTTTATTTTCCCCATGTGTATCTTCCACACCTTTTCCAACACATCTGAATTGACATTATCAGCAGAATTTAAGTACCAAACAACCAGAACAAAGGCAAAAGATTCAAAATCACAAAACAAATAAAAGGTATTAGCATTCGCTCCAAATCACTACAAATGAATGAAAGATTATTTGACCATTGTGCATCCTAACAAATGAAAGATCTGGCAGCACTTCTAATGCAGAAAATCACGCAAGGCAGCTGATCTGCTATTATTAGTAACCACCCTATTATTTGATGCTACAATGTAAGCAATCGATATGAATGCTCCATATTGTAACATCAGTACATTAATTTATCCATTATAAAATTCAGAGGTTCATAAGAAATACAACCAGGTGAGATGCAACATCACTGATACAGCTATGATAATAAGCAGGCCACCAGACTGTGTGTAGGATAATTAAATAGCAATTTCTCTGTTGAAACCACTTTGTTTATCAATGCACTTAAACAATTTAATGTCGCTACCTAAAAATGTCCATGAAACACTTCATCAAGTTAGTGCACACCACACTGCCAACTTAAAAAAAACTACAGTATAATGTTGTTGGTTGGATCCAACTGCTTCTGGATGGACAGTTAAAAAAAAGGGATTGGGTAATACTGGATTAACATACTGACCTTTCATCTCTGGGGCCTGTGTTTAAAAGAAATCCACACTTAGGATAAAGATGCTACTCCTTGACACAGACCAGGGTCTTATAAAGCTGCAGCATTACCTCCCAACTCCTAAACTCAATCTAAACTAGGTGCTGGTGAGATCCCCTTATTGAAGGGAAGCTGTTATTTATACATTGTTGTTATTGAACTAGAAAGAGCGCAGAAAAGATTTACTAGGATGCTATCGGGACGTGATGGTTTGACTTATAAGGAGAGGCTGGGTAGACTGGGACATTTTTCCCTGGAGTGTAGGAGCTGAGGGGTGATCTTACAGAGGTCTATAAAATAATGGGGGGCACAGATCAGCTAGATAGTCAATATCTTTTCCCCAAAGATAGAGGAGTCTAAAACTAGAGGGCATAGGTTTAAGGTGAGGGGGAGTAATACAAAAAGGTCCGGGGAGGGCAATTTTTTTCACACAGAGGGTGGTGAGTGTCTGGAACAAGCTGCCAGAGGCAGTAGTAGAGGTAGGTACAATTTTGTCTTTTAAAAAGTATTTAGACAGTTACATGGGGGCGATGGGTATAGAGGGATATGGGCCAAACGCAGGCAATTGGGACAAGCTTAGGGGTTTAAAAAAAAAGTGGTATGAACAAGTTGGGCCGAAGGCTCTGTTTCCATGCCGTAAACCACTATGGTTCTATGAGAAGTCCTAATTAAAAAGAAATGGAGCAATCTTAGCTGAGCTGTCAGTGGACACAACTACTATCTCATGTCAAACATGTACACATTCTGTGAGAGGCACATTGTGTTTCCAGGAAATGAAAATAAATTGCAATTTATCTAATTCTGTAGACTGCAGTTGAAAACATTGCTTTGATTCAGCAGCTATTCATAAAAATACAAGTAATTCTGACAAGGGAGTAACATTTCAGTTTGTTGTCCCGACTATTCTAGTCTGACGCTGGGGGTTATGTTGCTATTCCTTTAAAAACAATTCTTATACACGTCTTGCCCAGAGTCAGAAGAGTGAGAGGTCAAGTCCAATTCCAGAATATAGAAATCCAGTGCAGTCCTGAGAGAGTGGGAAAACTAATCCTTTTACATGCTTTGTGATTTTGAATGTTTTGCCTTGATTGTTTGGCACTTGTATTCTACTGATTGTCAATTCAGAAGTCTTAGAGAGGACGAGGCAACAGAAAATGGTTTAGTTACACACAAGGAAAAGAAAGGATTCCAATGTTTTAACTGAGACGTTAAAACAAGTGCCACCTGTCCTCTTGAGCAGATGTAAAAGACTTCATGACACTCATACAAAGAGGGGGTGTCCTGTCCAATATTTATCCCTCCCTCCTCAACAATATCATAAATAGAGTGAGATTACCTGATCATTGTCATGTTGCTGTTGTGGATCACATGCAAAGCTTAGCTAGCATACATCCCACATTATAAGTGGCTGCACTTCAAAGGTACTTCAATGGCTGTAAAGCATTTTGAGATATCCTGATATCATGCAATTATATAAATTGTATAAAACCAAATTCTTTAATCAAAATGAATTAAATGATGCAACACAACTGACTTGGAAACAAAGGCATACATTTATCTCATGGCTTTGAAGAGCACAGGATGTCCCAAAGCATTTTGCACCCAGTGAATGATGGCAGGATTTTTTAAAAAGTGAATATAAAAGCGAAATGCTGCAGATGTTAGAAATATCAAATAAGAACAGAAAATGCTGAAAACACACAACAGATGAAGCAGCATCTGCAAAGAAAAGCAACTAATATTCAGGTCAATGAAATGTCAAGACACCTACTAAAAATGAGTTCAACCCCAAATTCTGACAAGAATTGCTCCAGATCTCAGAATTTCTAGGCCTGTTATTTCGAACTGCGCAGATTCACCCGAACAAATAAAAATACTAGCTGCAAAGACAACATAAGGAAATAAACTTGCATTTCAATGTCTTTCTCAACACTGCACTGTGTCTAAGTGCTTTGCAACCAATGAAGTACTTTTTGAAGTTTAGCCACTGCTGTACTATAAACATGCCAATTTTCAGACAACCAGATTTGACAACCTAGAATATATTAATCATAATCTCTTTTTAAGAAGTTGGTGGGAGATAAATACTGATCATGGTTCCCCTGGTCTTTTCTTAAAATAGTATCAGTTGTAATAATGGAAACTTTTAAATCCAAGAGAACATATCATCCAGCATCAGCACATCTATCAGTGCAGCATTCAATGGGCACTGGAGCATCAACTTAGGTTACACGTTGGAATGGGATTTGAACCAATGATTTAAGAGATAAGAGAACTACTGACTGAGTCATGGCATTGGAGTCAAGCCTGAAGCATTGTGTGTGTAATGCACATAGGAGTCACTCCAAATTTGATAGCAATGAAAATTCAGGTTTTTCTTTCTCTCCTCAGTCCAAAGTACTCAAGAATTATGTTGCCTATCCTGCTCTTGGTACTGAGATGAATTAACTCGACATAGATCTCAGGCTTGTTGCCAGTCTTCGGGTATTTAGTGATTAATTACCAATTTGAATTAAATCTGCAATCCTCCATGCCTCACAGCAAAGATTACTACTAAATAAACTTACCTATTTCCCCATCCCCTACAGCAATAATGGACAACCTAGGCCAGTGAGTGGGCCACATAAATGGTCCTCCTTCATCTCAGTGAATTGCAAGACAGAAATCAGATTTGTTCACTAACCATGACCCCATGAATAAGATTAAATACAATTAACATCCACTGAATATTTCAGAAAAAGTTATAAAAATGCTTAATCATTTATATACTAATAGAACTATCAACTTCAAATGGCAACAAAAGAATTATTTTCGCTTTGGACACAGAGGGAACGCACTGCTCTCTGTCGATGTTGTCTGCAATCAGCATGCATCTCACTTCACTTGCCCTTGCTTTACGCGCATATCACTTCAGATATACTGGTAGGAAAAACTACACAGATAGAAATCAGTGGTATATGGTGACCCTGCACATGGGGCAATGGTCAACAAAATGTCTTGTGGGCCGCACAATCCCTTGGGTCACAGGTTGCCCATTGCTGCTCCACATGAGGGGTTTAAAAAAAGCATTTCAATGGTATTATGGTGAAAGTATTTTACAACAGCTAAATAAGGAAGTGGATGTTTTATTCAATTATTTTGATCCATTCTCCTTCTTTGCAATATGATAAATACAGAGGTGAAAAACAGATACCAACACCACAGGTGTATTAAATGCACAGCATTCCAGCAATGAATGGCACCTTGCGAGTTTACCGTTTAAACTGCACTATCACACAAAACCACAATATTGTTTTTTCGAATTCCATTTCTTTCTGGATTCTACTGAAGTGAGTCAGGAATGATTTCCCACCTACTACTAGCTATTAATTTTCCTTTGTCTTACATTCTATCTCTGAAAATGCAATCTGATTTGACCGACTGCTTACATCATGAAGAGATAGGGTAGCTCTTGACCATAGCATGAACAGATCCAGGGCATATAAACATAGCCTGGAGTAATTTTATAACTACATACATGGTCAGTGCAGGGCCGAAGGCCTGCTCCTGTGCTGCAATTTCTTGTTCTTTGTTCTCTACCTTAACCACCTAGACCCATTGCTTCAGCAGTTGATACCATTCAAAAAAAGAAAGTCAGATTTCTGGGTCATCAGGGAGCTAAGCACTGGAATGAGAAAACCAGACAACATAAAGAAGCAGAATTAGCTGTTTCAAGAAACTGTGGCATCAGAAAGGCATTGGTAAATCACAATGTAGTCATTGGTAAAACCGTCATGTTGTGGATTGCTGCTGTCAGGAAACAATGCTGGTTAGTTGGCACATGCACATGCAATCTTATTGGGTAGCTCAGCTCCATCAATGACTGGACTTGGTAAAATGCTCAACTGAGATCTTTGAAGAGTAGAAGTTATAGAAATGCATGTGTTCACTGCTAATTAATTTGGAGAGTAAGAAGTCTCACAACATCAGATTAAAGTCCAACAGGCTTATCTGGAATCACAAGCTTTAGGAGCGTTGTTCCTTCATCAGGTAAGTAACTCACCTGATACAGGAACAGCACTCTGAAAACTTGTGATTCCAAATAAACCTGTTGAGACTTTAACCTGATGTTGTGAGACTTCCTACGGTGCCCACCCCAGTACAACACCGGCATTTCCACATCAATTATTTTGTGCACTGCAAACGTAAAAAGACCATGCAGCTGCTTTGAAAAGCAAAATAAACAACTCTGAATGGATTGAAGGCAGCTGCTTTAGTCAGAAACATATGACTAAAAGTTGTTGAAACACATGACTAAAAGTTGTTCTTAAAAAAGAACACTTGCATGAGAGGTTGATTGAAAAATACACACCCAGCAATGTAATAAGCACCTTCAGTTGGCTGGTTAGCTTTCCAGAGGAAAACTGTAATGAGGGGAGCACATCGCTCGTGTAAAACTTTAGAAGTTCGGCCATAGAATAACAAATCAATTATTATGCTGCTCCTGATAGTGTTAAAAAATTCAAACCAACAAATTTGACTTGACTGCATCACACAGAGAAAATCCAGAAGACATGAGATTAAGATAAGTAACAAAACAGACCTATGAATCAGGTTTTACTGTCCAAATATTTGGTTATGCCAATCATCTTTTCACAGTATAGCACTTCGCCACAAAATAACTAATAATAATAGAGCTAGAAACCAGAGCCAATGTTGGATACTGGAAAGAGGTTTATACTAGAATATTGGCAATCTGGGTCACAATCAGCTGTGGGGCTGACAAGAGCTTGAAGCTCTTAATCTGTGACATAAAGAACAAAAATTCATGATTACCAACATGCAGAGAATTTTAAACACTTGGAAGATGAGTACAGTGGTGGAATTCAAAATAAATAATATTCTTGAAGATCTCTGCCAGAAAGAACAATGTGTGGAATGGTCAGTTTTGCAATGATAAAGCAGCAGGGGTCAACTACTCTCCTATAAGACAGACATGAGGAAACAGGCTGACATATGTGGAGGTGTGACAGCTGGTGCTAGTGTTAATTGTTACTCATTCCTGCACAACAATAAAAGACATGAAAGTTGGATTTTTTCCAATTCAAGATGTTGAATGCTTTAGATAAAATGAGAAAGCATTGTTATTGTAAAATGGAATGCCAGTCAACAGGTCAGAGAAAAGCCTTTCAAAATACAGATGTTTTTTGGGGAGATGGAGGCAGCACTTCTACATAACTCTCTAGTTTTGGGGGCATGGGGAGGAAGAAATGAATCATGTCTCCAACCTTGATTTAAATATGTTGTTTGATTTTGTGCAGTATTGTCACTTTGCTGCATCGTTGACTCAAATGTGGGTTGAGAATGTATGTGTACATCCAGGAGCATCTACAGTGATTTGAATAGAAGTTGGTACTTTGAGACTAATCAAGAACATTGGTAGCCTCCTGTTGAGCAGTTGCTGTTTCACATGAAATACAGGGAGAAATAGAAATAGCACAGAAATCACAGTAACTTCTATTAATGTTGCACTGTAGTTTCTCTCTGCTAATTTTTCATCTACACATTGCATTGGCCAAGGTGCAAATGAAACATTTGCATCTTTTAATCAACAATTAAGAAATAGATAAAGGAGGACAGTGTGCAGTACAGGTAACAGCAAATTAGAGACAGATTGATCTTTCTTCTCACCATGAACTGTTTCAGTTTACTTTGAAGCCTGTATTTTTCAACAGAAACTCCATTTGATGCCTATTGATCCTAGTTTTAATATGGTCCAAATCCAGAGACAATAGTGAATAGAATGTTCAGACAGCATTTACTGTCTGAACACTAGAAAAAAGCCACCTGGCCAACTCTTCAGATGGCTTATGACATTGGCAGCAATACAGGAGAGCTAGTATCCGGGCATTTCATACCAATAATGGAAACATTGCACCATTATAATTGCATATCAACACTGAATTTGCTAACATAGAATAACAACACTGAAACTTCCTGCACATGGGATCTGGAATGAACTGCTTAGTCCCTCAAGGTTTTTTGTTGTTCGGTGAGATCCTGGCACATCCATGTCCCACTTTCCTTAGGTTAAAAATGAAATTAATCAGGTATAACATTAACAATAGATATAACATCAACTGCCTGTCATGAAAAGAATTCCAAACTTTCACCACCCTTTGTATACAGAAATGAGAGACGGGATCAGAAGTGAATTCAGAACTGATTCAGTCATAGAAGACAGAACAAAGAAAATTACAGCACAGGAACAGGTCCTTCGGCCCTACAGGCCTGCACTGAACATGTTGCCTTACATAACTAAATGCCCCGACCCTTCTGGGGCCAACATCCCTCCATTCCCATCTATTCATGTATTTGTCAAGATGCCCCTTAAAAATTATCATATGGAAAAGATCCTGAGAGACAGGATTTATGAACATTTAGTGTAGTACGATCAAAAGTAGTCAGCATGGCTTTGTCAAAGGCAGATCGTGCCTTATGAGCCTAGTTGAGGTTTTTGAAAATATGATTAAACACATTGATGAAGGAAGAGCAATAGATGTGGTTTATAAGGATCTCAGCAAGGTGTTCGATAAGGTTGCCCCATGCAAGACTTATTAAGAAAGTGAGGGGGCATGTGATCCAAGGGGATATTGCTTTGTGGATCCAGAACTGGCTTGCCCACAGAAAGCAGAGAGTGGTTGTAGATGGGTCTTTTTCTGCATGAAGATCGGTCACCAGTGGAGTGCCCCAGGAATCTGTTCTGGGACCCTTGCTGTTTGTGATTTTTATAAATGACCTGGATGAGGAAGTGGAGGGATGGGTAGGTAATTTTGCCGATAACATGAAGGTTGAAGGTGTTGTGGACAGTTTGAAGGGATGTCAAAAGTTGCAGTGTGACATAGATAGGATGCAAGAATGGACGGAGAAGTGGCAGATGGACTTCAACCCAGATAAATGTGTGGTGGTCCATTTCGGCAGGTCAAATGGGATGAAGGAATATAATATTAAGGGTAAGACTCTTAGCAGTGTGGAAGATCAGAAGGATCTTGGGATCCAGGTTCATAGGACTCTCAAACTGGCTTCACAGGTAGAGGATGTGGTTAAGGTGGTATATGGTGTACTGGCCTTCATCAATCGAGGAATTGAGTTTAGGAGTCGGGAAATAACGCTGCAGCTTTATAAGACCCTGGTCAGACCCTTCCTGGTCGCTTCATTACAAGAAGGATGTGGAAGACATTGAAAGGGTGCAGAAGAGACTTACAAGGATGTTGCCTGGATTGAGTAACATGCCTTATCAGGATAGATTGAGACAGCTTGGTCTTTTCTCGTTGGAGAGACGAAGGATGAGAGGATACCTGATAGAGATATATAAGATGTTCAGAGGTATTGATTGGGTGGATTCTTAGAGGCTTTTTCCCACGGCTGAAATGGCTGCCACAAGAGGACACAGGTTTAGGGTGCTGGGGACTAGGTACAGAGGAGATGTAAGGAGTAAGTTTCACTCAGAAGGTAGTGGGTACGTGGAATCAGTTGCTGTCAGTGGTGGTGGAGACAAATTCGACAGGGTCTTTTAAGAGACTTCTGGATGAGTATGTGGGACTTAATAGGATTGAGGGTTATAAGTAAGCCAAGTAAGTAAAGATATGATTGGTGCAACTTGTGGGCTGTAAGGCCTATTTGTGCTGTAGTTTTTCTATGTTCTATATCTGTTTCCACTACCTCCCGGCACCCACCACACTGTAAAAAATTTGCCTTGTATTATCTCCTTTAAACCTTGCCCCCTCACATCTTAAATCTATGCCCCCGAGTCATTATTTCTTCCACCCTGGGAAAAGTTTCTGACTATCCATTCTGTTCATGCTCCTTATAATCTCATATACTTCTACCAAGTTGCCCTCAACCTCCGTCGTTCCAATGAGAACAAACCAAGTTTCTTCAATCTCTCCTTGTAGCTAAAGGCTTCCATACCAGGCAACATTCCAGTAAACTTTTCTATACCTTCTCCAAAGCCTCCACTTCCTTCTGAAAGTGTGGTGACTAGAATTGAACACTATATTCCAAGTGCAGTCTAAGGTTCTACAAAGCTGCAACATGACTTGCCAATTTTTAAACTCAATGCCCTGGCTGACGAAAGCAAGCATGCCGTATGCCTTCTTAACTACCTTCTCCACCAGCTTTGATACTTTCAGTGACCTTTGTACCTGTACACCCAGATCCCTCTGCCTATCAATATTCTTAAGAGTTCTGCTATTTACTGTACATTTCCTATTTGTATTAGATCTTTCAAAATGCATTACCTTACATTTGTCCAGATTAAACTCTGTAGGCCTTTAACTGATCTATATTCTGCTGCATCCTCAGATGGTCCTCATCGCTATTCGCAAATCCACCAACCTTTGTCTTCTCTGCAAACTTACTGATCAAACCGGTTACATTTTCCTCCAAATCATTTATATATATTACAAACAACAAAGGTCCAACACTGATCCCTGAAGAATGCCACTTGTCACAGCCTTCCACTGCTACCATCTGTCTTCTATCACCGAGTTAGTTCTGAATCCAGATCTGATCCTGTGTGATTTCACCTTCTGTATCAGTCTGCCTTACTGAAGTCCACGTAGACAACATTAACTGCCTTACCCTCTTCAATCATTTTCATCAGCCCCTCAAAAAACTCGATCAAGTTAGTGAGACACGACCACCCCTTCACAACACCATGTTGTCTCTCGCGAATACATCCACTTAGTTCCATGTGGGAGTAAATCCTGTCTCAAAGAATCCTCTCCAATAATTCCCTTACCACTGACACAAGGCTCACTGGTCTATATTACCTGAATTATTCTTGCTACCGTTCTTAAGCAAAGGAACAACATTGACTATTCTCCAATTCTCTAGGAGCTCTCCTGTAGCCAGTGAGGATACAAAGATTTCTCTCAAGGTCCCAGAAATTTCCTCCCTTGCCACGCTCAGTATTCTCAGATATATCCTGAGAGGCTTTGGAGACTCATCTAGTATGATGTTTCTCATTACGTCCTCCTTTTTGATCTCAACGTGACTCAAATTATCTTTACACCCTTCCCAGAATCATCATCCACCAAGTCCTGCTCTATGGGTGAATACTGACACAAAGCACTCATTTAATATCTTACCTATTTTCTCTGGTTCCGTGCATAGATTCTCTCCTCTATGAGCAAACCCTTTCCCTGTCTATCGTCTTGCTCTTTATGTATGATTAAAAGCCTTGGAATTTTCCTTAATCCTGTTGGCCAATGACTTTGTGATCCTTTTAGCCCTCCTTACTTAAGTTTCCTTCTACTTTCCTTGTATTCCACACTTACTTCATGTGTTCCCAACCTCCTAGCCTTGGCAAATGCTTTCTTTTTCTCTTTGACTAGACTCATAATATCTCTCGTTAGCAAGGTTCCCAAAACTTGCCATACTTAACCTTCACCCTTACAGGAACGTGCCAGTCCTGAATCCCAATCAACTTAAACTTGAAAGCTTCCCATATGCCAGATGTTAATTTGTCTCAACATCTGCTTCCAATCTACATTATTTTTCTGCCTAATATTGTTGTAATTAGCCTTCTCCCAGATTAGCACCTTAATCTGAGGATTAAATTTATCTTTATTCATCTGTACCTTATAACTTGCTCCCTACTGAAATGTTGACCATCTGGCCAGGCTCATTCTCCAATACCAGGTCCAGGATGGCTCCTTCCCTCATTGGATTATCTACATATTGTTTTAAGAAGCCCTCTTGAATGCTCCTTACAAACTCTGCCTCATCCACACTGAGGACTATGTGAGTCCCAGTCAATATAGAAGTTAAAATTTCCCACCACAACAACTCTGTTACTTTTACACCATGCCAAAATCTGCCTATATACTTGTTCCTCTCTCTCTCGCTGGCTGCAGAAATGTTTCCAAACTTTACTCTTAAAAGAGCTAGTTTTACCTTTAAAGCTGAAATATCTTGTTCTAGTACCCCCAACAAACGAATGGTGTTCCCCTTTATCTACCATAGCAATTCCCTATAATATTCTGAAAACTTGAAATACAGTATGATGAGAGGGGCGATTCTCTCATCCCCCTGCACTGCTTTTTTAGCACAGTAGGCTGGGAGACTTAAGTGGAGGCCGTTTGTGGGCTCCCTTCTGGGTGCTACGGCCTTCATGCATCTTTGGCAGACACATTACCGGTGTTGTCAGCAGAAATCAATGCGAGCTGTATGGCGTATGCAAATTCTAATTCACAGGTATTTTAAATAGAATTAGTGGGCTTCGGACTGAAATCTCTGGGTCTATTAGTCTCTACTCCCTGCCAGTAGTGGTTTAGTCTAGCGGAGTTTAGTACAGCCCCTCATATGTGGATAGCTGGCAGTCTGACCCTGCTGGAGTAAAGTATGGGGGAACTGAGCACCTCCCCTGCCTCCAGATGGTCGGGCACCAGGTGTCTTCAGGATATTGCCACCTTGGCAGTGCTGGCGCTGCCCAAGGGGGAAGCACTAATGTCCAGTAGGCACATTGGCACTGCCCACCAGGCATAGGGTTGGGGGGGGGGGGGGGGTGAAAGGGGCCATTAGTGGGTATGGAGTGTCCCACTGCCACTCTGCAAAATTACCAACGATCAGAGCAGGGCAGGGGGGAGGGCGAGGGGGGAAAAGCAGTGCAGGGCCACTGCATATATGCCAATCTCGGTGCTGATAGAATGGCGCACGTACAGTAGTGTATGCTGCCGGCTTCCCCAGCAGGAATAGGCCCCGCCCAATGATTTTCAACAGTGTTTTCGCAGCACAGAGTTCATTTTGAAACATGCACTGGAAAAAAAACAGCATGATTTACTCCAGTTTTTCACAAATTCGACACTTAGATTTTTTTTTTTTAGGAGAATTGCCCACAAGATCTTCTAAATTCCAGACAATCTAGCCCTAGTTTCTGTAATCTCACCTCAGAATTGAATCCTTGCAGTCTAGGTATCATTCTGGGAAATGTGTCCTCAACACACTCCAGCACCTAATATGTCCTTCATAAGGAGTGGTGTCCAGAACTGAACACCACTCCAGATTACGGAGTAATCTCTTCCCTTTTGTAATGTAGTCTTCTAGGTACAAAGATAGTACTTCTTTAGTATTTTGATTTTATTTTTTTTAAACCTGTCCATGACATTTGAATTATATATGTACGTGAATTCTCAAGTCTCTTTGGATCTTTGTTTCTAGCTTTTTACCATTTAGAAAACACTCTGATTTATTTCTTTTCAGGCCTAAATGGTTGCTTTCATATTTGCCTATGCCCAAATTCTTTTGCATCTGTTCTGCCCATTCGTCTAATTGATGAATGTTTCTGCACCTAGAGCTGATGGTCAGATTGGGAGATGTGCGCATGCGCCAACTCGTGCATCCATTGCTGGAAAGGAGGTCCAGTCAGGACCACACTGGAAACTGATTGGAAGACCAGTTAAGTCACCTTAATCTATTTTTAATATAATTTAAATATGATTATTGGACCCGGGACTGAATTCTCCAGGCCCGATAGCATCTGTGACCCCAACAGTACAATTTCACTCCAGCACGGTTTGGAATAGCTCCCCATTTTCAGGAAACTAGTGGGAGATGCCTTTGGAGTGAAGGAGGTGGCGACTGAGGCCCCCAGGAGGTTGTGTGCCCCTCTTCTTGCCCAAGGGGCAAAGTGCCCATGCCTAGGTGACACTATGGCACTGCCCATCAGGCATCGCTAAGGGAGGGTACCTACTGTGGGCTGGGCATGACAGCAAACGGTTAGGGTGGGGTGTGTCTGCTGGGATGGAGGGAGAAAAAAAAAAATCACCACTGTTGGGAATGTGTGCTGCAGATGGGTGTGCTCTGGAACTTGTGTGGGGAGTGGTGGTTGGGGCTGTGATCGGGCCATGGTGGGGGTGGGCGGGAGTGTTGGGTATACGGATCATGGGCTGGCCAGCAAACAAGAGACTGACAGAGCTGGGCCACTGTCCATGTGCAGAGCTCCAGAACTGTCAAAGTCTGGCGTGAATAGGCCCTGCCCCATGAACTTTTAATGATATTTATGATTGTGCTCTCTGCATTGCACAGAGGGTGGGAGATTCAAGTGTGAACTCCCACCGACAGAACTGCGTGATTTATACAATTTTTCCCAGCAATTCAACACTTAGAAATACTTTGGACGATTCACCACAGCAGCTGCTGGAATTCAAATTCAATTAATAATCTGGAATTGAAAAGTTACTCCCGGTGACGAAATTATTGTTGAGTTTCAGTGCCTTAGGAGCCTGTGTAGCACTTGAAAAATGGGAGCTATGCAGTCTAAATTATGCCTCCGCACCCAGCTCTTGTCTTCATGTCAGACATGGCATTTCAAATTAGTTGTCTATAACTCTGTTCTTGGTTTTCCTATTCTGCTAAAATAACACATCAAATACAAAAGAAATCATCAAATACAAAGGAAAACTGAAATCCAGCCAGTTAAGAGTAGATACCACATTTTGTTCACTGAAATGAGTATTTCTTGTATTTCTTAAAGTTGGTAAATCTTGGCCAAGTTGCTTTGTGTTCATCAGATCAAAAGATGAACACAAGCAGTTAAACAGGCAGAAACAACTATCTATGCTGAAATTAAACTCATTGCAATAACATACGCCAATAAAAATTGATAGTTGACGTGCCAGCTGCTACTAATTTTTTTCTCTCAAGGTAACAATGGCACTTTAGCCTTGAATTAAAGTCAAAAACCATTTTGACAACATACGCCCTGCAAGAGTTCTTGATGATATCTTAGCTACTGGTATGAAGCCACTCCACATCAGCAGGTAACAGGAGCCTATAATTTAGGAAACAATAGCTTGTGTAAGACTCTGCATCCAAAGTAACGAAGGCTGCTGGAATGTGTAACGAACAAATCATATGACACACACTATCACCACTTGTGTCACTGTGCTGTTATTGCCCTGTGAATATAAGTGCAAACTGTTGGGAAATATAGTAGGTTCAGGGGGTGGAAAGGACAGCAATAATGGATTACTAGGGATATTGAGGACTTGGTTAGGAAGAAAAGAGAGGCGTATGATAGGTCAAAATAGCTGGGAACGGAGACAGCGTTGCAGTAATATAGAGAGAGTAGGAGGGAGCTCAAATGAGAAGTTAGAAGGGCAAAAAGGAGGCATGAAATGATTTTGGCGGATAGGATTAAGGAAAATCCAAAGGCTTTTTACTCCTATGTTTGGAATAAAAGGGTGGTTAGAGGAAAAATAGGACTCTTAGGGACAGAGGAGGGGAACTATGCTTAGAGTCCGAGGGAATGGGGGAGATCCTGAATGAATACTTTTGAATGAATGCGTCAGTATTCACGAAGGAGAGGGGCTTGTTGACAGCTCTTGTCTCTGAGGGAGCTGTGGACCACTTGAGGGAAATATCCATACCGAGGGAGGAAGTGTTAGAGCTTCTAGGGATCATTAAAACTGATAAATCTCCAGGGCCTGATGGCATTTATCCCAGGCTGCTTAGAGAGGTGCGAGGTGGAATTGCTGGCCCTCAGACGCAAATCTTTGTCTCTTCTTTGGATATAGGTGAGGTCCCAGAGGACTAGAGAATAGCTAATGTTGTACTGTAGTTTAAAAAGGGTAGTAGGGATAACCCTGGAAATTATAGGACAGTGAGTTTGATGTCAGTAGTAGGGAAGCTGTTGGAGGGGATTCTTAGAGATAGGATGTATAGGCACTTAGAGCGTTGCGATCTGATTAGGGGTACGCAGCATAGCTTTGTTAAGGGGAGGTCGTGCCTTACAAATCTGGTAGAATTTTTTGAGGAGGTGACGAAAATGGTCGACGAATGGCGAGCCATTGATGTCGTCTATATGGATTTCAGTAAGGCGTTTGACAAAGTCCCTCATGGGAGGTTAGTTGAGAAGGTCAAGACTCATGGGATACAAGGACAGGTAGCTTGATGGATAAGTAACTGGCTTAGTAATAGGAGACAGAGAGTAATAGTGGAAGGATGTTCTTCTCGCTGGAGGTCGGTCACTAATGGTGTGCCGCAGGGCTCGGTACTGGGACCTCTTCTATTTGTAATATATATAAATGACTTGGAAGAGGGAGTAAGTGGAGTGATCAGCAAGTTTGCAGACGATACAAAGATGGCTGGACTTGCGGATAGTGAGGAGCATTGTCAGGCGATGCAGCAAGACATAGATAGGCTGGTAGCTTGGGCAGACAGATGGCAGATGGAATTCAATCCTGATAAATGTGAGGTGATGCATTTCGGGAGAAAGAATGTAGGGGGGAGGTACATGATAAAGGGTAGACCTATTAAGAGTATAGAAACGCAGAGGGACCTGGGGGTGCAGGTGAACAAGTCTCTGAAGGTGGCAGAGCAAGTGAAGAAGGTTGTGAAGAAAGCATATAGTATGCTAGCCTTTATAGGAAGGGGTATAGAGTACAAGAGCTGGCCTTTAATGTTGCAGTTGTATAAAACGTTGGTTAGACCTCATTTGGAATGCTGCGTCCAGTTCTGGTCACCTTACTACCGGAAGGACGTGGAGACTGGAGAGAGTGCAGAGGAGGTTTACCAGGATGCTGCCTGGTATGGAAGGTCTGAGTTATGAGGAGAGATTAGGCAAATTGGGACTGTTTTCCTTAGAAAGACGTAGACTTAGAGGAGATCTAATAGAGGTGTACAAGATTTTGAGGGGTATAGATAGAGTAAACAGGATTAAGCTTTTTCCTAGGATGGACTCGAATAGCACGAGGGGTCACGGGCTTAGGGTGAGGGGGGTAAGGTATAATTTGGATGCTAGAGAGTTTTTTCACACAGAGGGTGGTGGGGGTATGGAATGCGCTGCCAGGTAAAGTGGTGGAGGCAGGCACTCTGGAGTTATTTAAGAAGTACTTAGATGGGCACATGAACAGAATGGGAATGGAGGGATATAGAAAACTGATTTAAAATAGGGGTCATGAGCCTTGGGAGTTCCTGGGAACTGTGTAAATAGATTATGATATTGATGTACTTGTTTTATCTTACAGGTGCTTCGGTCCACCTTGTTGTCTAACAAGGGGCATACACGCGATGGGTCGTGAGAGGGCTGCTCTTGGATTTTTTTTTGAGAGTATCCAAGTGCTTCATGTCGCTAGTGTACGCTTGACCTGGACCATTTGATGGGTAACACGACAGCTCGGTGACTATCGCTGTGTTGTGCAGATACATGGATTTGGGCCTGTGTCTGTGGGAGTTAGCGCATTCTCCCTGGGCTTGCGTGGATTTTCTCCGGGTGCTCCGGTTTCCTCCCACATCCCAAATATGTGCTCTTAAGCTAATTGGGAAAACAAATTCTCCCTAAATTGTCTCAAATTTGGTTTTTAATCCACAGATCTATAAACGTAGATAGGGATCATGGGTAGAGGTGGGAACATTGGGGTGGCGGTGTGGGCTCGTTGGGCCAAAGGGCCTGTTTCCCGTGCTGTTTTGTTCTTTGTTCTTTTAACAGTTTTCAGCTTTTTTCAAACCTTTATTCTGATGAAACTGAAAATGAATCTTTTCTGAAAAAACTACACTGCCTCTATAAACATTTAATTAATGTTCCACAGTACATGTGGAGGCAATTCAATCCAAAGGACACAGAAATACAAACTTTCTATCAAAAAACTGGATAACTTGTAAGTGACACAATTTGAAAATCTTCTATATTTCACAAATAGATAGACAGTTTGTAATTTCTGATGAAGCTGTATCAATCCGAAATATTATCATGTTTCTTACATGCCTGTCTCACCTACTGAATGTTTTCTAGCATTTTCAGTTTTGCTTCAGATTTCAGCATCTGCAGTACTTGAAACTTCTATTGGGAATTCAGTGCAAGTGCAGATTATCAGTTTCAAATGGCACTAATTATATGCACACAGTTCTTTACTGATTGACTTCTACCTCAAATCATAGAAGCACAGAATCCCTACAGTGCAGGAGCAGGCTATTTAGCCCACTCTGTCTGCATTGACTCTGTGATAGGACATCTTACCCAGGCCCACTCACTCACCCTATCCCTATATGAAGGCAGGCATTTATTAAACTTGCAAGTGTACCAGCAGCAAGTTAGAAAAACCTGTGTTCAGTTAGTATGGCAACCAGACATAAATGCAGCCTTCTGAGAAAGAAAGATTGAATGGAAATAGATGGATCCACCTCAGCTGCTTTCAAACAGACTTCAAAATATGAGTAAGGTAGATTAAGATAAGTAACACAAGGTAAGTGAACCAGTTCCAGTTACAATGTAAAATTTAATATGATACATGAAATATATTGTGCATGGAGAATCCTATTAACCTACAATGTGTCATTCATTACATTTTTAAAAAATCTACTTATACACAGCGTTATGGAGAAGAGCAGTGTACTATCCTTCCCTTTTACATGAAATGTGAAGGTACTCCATGAATAAATAATAGCTTTAAAGTGCTGAAGCTATGGCAAGAAACAAAAGGATGGAACTAAACTTTAAGATAATAGTAGAAGACATTAAAACAGGACAACACCATGGCAAAATTCTGAGCTCCACATTAAGTGATGTCAGAAAATAGACAATTGCAGCACAAATTTGGATTGCATTCTTAGGGACCAAATTCATTTAAACATTTAATTGCATCTATATTAATGCATTAAGTGTATGATTTATGACATCTCTGTCATTTGATCTATTGTAATTTCTGTGGCCCACCTTTATCATGGAAATTGTCACACCCTTGTGCCAGAAGAGGTATTTCAACAATTTTATTAGTAGGTGGAGCTAACTGTAATGTGACATGTTTACATAGGCAGTTTGCATTTTACATGTGAACATGGAAATTTCCAAAGGAGATATGTCAAGACAAGGGCAGAAAAGCTGATGGTAAAATGAACAGAGTTATATTCCTGTGCCCTGGTCCAATCATCAACTGCCATTTAGCTGCTACATTGGAAATTACAATTTGTTGATAATATTCATCTATTTTACCCAATTGCATTAAAAAACAACATACTTTCATAATTATATAGCATCACCATTAGAAACAGATTGAATCTAGTTTAAAAATGCACCTGGAGAATAATGTATCTGCAAGTATTTACAGCAGGTTGTTATTTAATCACAGATGACCGATCATTTTTAAAACTACAACGATGATATTCATGCAGTTTATAACAGTAATCTAAATCTATCAAATAGATTACTGCCTTGAAATCAATTCAGTGCAGTTAGTGAAAATGTTTTATTCGCTGATTTTCATTCTTTCACCCTGAGATGTCACTTCTGTCACATAGTTCCAATTGTGACCATAACCCTTTGATAACTTCCTGTTCAACGCATGCCAGTCCAGTTAAATGCTGCCATGGAGTGTGCCTGTCACTGACACCATAGCCAAACCTCATTGTCTCATCCACTGCTCATATCTTGACAATTCCAATGTCCAGATAGCAGGATCAGGATTCCTGGCTAAATTCCCTGGTGCTATTACCAGTGGGATTCTGAAAAAAAAAGTAATATCCCAAGAGGCAATTTTAACTTGTCTGATGGGAAATAAACAGGGCCGGGTGGAATAATGGATTTGCATCTTGTTTAACATTATTCTCCTCTTTAATTGGGCAAAGTGTAAAAGTAGTGATACACCCAATCCTGTCTGTTTCCTGCCAGGCGAGTTAGATTAAAATTGTTCCCCTAACTTACTTTCGTCTATCTGACTTCATTAGACATTGCTCTTACCAATTGGGTCATTAAAGGAGCAATCTATGGATCTTTTTACTAAATATAAACAAAAGATATAAAAGTTATATTTTTACTAAATATAAACAGCATTTTAGGATGGCTTTATATCATTGGGGGAATTACATGTGCTAACTGATAAAATGTCCAGACAAAAACTATCCTTATATCTCTTATGTTGATGCATACTCAAGTTCTAAAACAATAATGGTGAGGAGTCTATTAGTGCAAACACATACTAACCTCAACAGCTTGCAACTTATTTTTCAGAATATGGACACAGATTACTAAAAATGATCTATGTACAAAACATTTTGTATCTACTACGTCACTTTTCAAACATCACATTTGTTGCATGTGGGGAAAAAGTCTGAATTAGATATTCAAGAGAAAGTAAGGTCCCGTTTTCTTGTGTATTTTTTGCCAAATTATATAGAAGCAATTAAATAATTGGTTTCATACTGGGCCCAACAGGAATTAGTCTAAATTTGAGCTCAAAATGTGCCTATTCAGAGAAATTGGAGCTTGTGGCCTTAAAAGGGATATGCCATTTTATGTTCAGTTCTAGCTTAGGTGCCTAATATCACCAAGGTATTAGGTGATATGAAGCAACTAAACAACACTGTCTGACTCATTTTGAGTAATGCAATAGATCTGACTGGATTACATATATTAACATTAGTTTGTGAAGGTTTCAAATGACAACACTGAGCCTTGAGCACAAAAGTGTGATCTGTTCTAAATGTAAACAGGAAGTTTCATGTTCAAACCCTCCCAAGCATTTACAGGGCTGCTATCAAATAAAATTTCACAGCAAGTTACAAAAAGATATATTAGGGCAGTTGCTTGAAAACTAAATCAAAGATCTAGCTTTTCAATGTCCCCTTAAAAGAGAGTGAAGTAGAGAGATAGAGTTTGGGGAGAGTATCCTATTTCTAGAATTTGGATTCTAGGTTATTGAAAGCACAGCAGTCAATGATGGAGCAATGGAAATTGGAACTATTCACAAAACCAGAGTTGGATGAATGCAAAGATCTTGGATGGCTGTATGGTTCAGGGCTTACTGAGGTAAAGAGGACGGAGACAATAGAAGGATTTGAATACATTGGAGTCAGTCCTGACACAGGTTTAATGCACTTACCTCCAGGACAGAAGATTGTGGGTTCAAGTCTCACCCCAGAGGCTTGAGCATAAAATTTAGGCTGAAGACAGGTTGAAATTAGTTCCTTTCAGAAACACGAACAATTATTGTTGCAGCAATCAAAATTCAAAGAATTCACCATTATTAGACATCACACCATTGAAAACGTGTGTAATTAATAAGACTCAAGTTATCTGTACTATACTTTACATAAGTGGAAAGCCTTACTTGACATTTGCCAGGGACATTTGTGCTTGCAAGGTGATTGCACTGCACTTGCAAAGGGGGCTTCTGTCAGGAAGCAGAATTAAAAAGAAAGATAAGAAAATGCTACACGAATCCTGAAGTCAGGCTAGAGGTTTCCTCAGGTGTTTGGGGAAATTAAGAGTTGAAGTCTTAAAGCTGAAAAGGAGTTTTGTAATAATATTAAAATTATGTTAAACCTTAAAAGTAGATTGTGAATCAAAAGACTTGACTCAAAGTCCCAGGATCTTTGGGAAAGGCAATGCATTGCGCCATGCCTCAACTAGTAGAATGTTAAGTATTAGTCCGTTGTCTAATAAACCTTGTTAGCGTACTCTAAAGCAGTGATTGCCCTTGTGCCAATAAGGTTATTCCCAGATAAGAATTTTCTTACTGGAAGTGGAACACTGCTGTATATGTGAAAATTGGATTTCATAATGGGGAAAAATTGATAAAGGGTGTAGGAATTCTGCAAACTTGAGCTTTATACGTTACAGATTGATATGGTAATGTTAGACATTTCATTAGCACATGGCAGTGCTGCATGCCAACAGATAGTTGCCCAAATGGAAAACTAATTACAGAACACAATGCTATGCCTGATAGTGGAAGAGTCTGAGATTTCCAATTTCAAATGTTAACTAAATTTTGTGCAGTTGAAAAAATATATATTTGTTGAAATGGATTAAGAATAATCTGCATTTATAAAGTAAATTGCACCACCTCAGGACATCCTAAATTGTTTCACAACCAGTGAAATAGTTTTGAAGTGCAGTCACTGCTATCTTGTTCTTCTCATTTCTCTGTCCAAAGGTAGGCTCACTCCATAAAGCTATTAGCTCCACCACGAGTAGGGCAAAGAGACAAGTCCCGAATTACACCCCATGCTCCCATGAGTAGGCATGGACGAAGGTCCTGAATCACAACCCATGCTCTTGACACCAATCAGTGACTGTCCAGCCAACAGGGTCAACCAAGCCCAAAAGGAGTCCATATTGTTGTGGTAATATACACCTTTATATAGATGTTGTAGCCTGGCATTATGGATGGCGATGGTAGAAGCTCTAATTTCTTTCTATCACATGGTTGACCAGAATCTCCTCTGTGCATAATACTTGCCATTAGAATGTGTTGAAAGGATTTACAAGTTGATACCGAGTCTGTTTAGCTGTGCTATGAGTATGCTTTCCTTGGTTATCAAGTCCTAGAATGGGATGTCAATATGCAGTTTCTGACTCAGAGACAGAGGCAATTTCTTCTGTGCCAACATACCTCCTCATCTGTCTTAATGTAGGAAATATGGCAGCCAATTTGTGCATATCAAATTCCTACAAAGAATAACATAATAATAACCTAGATCATCTGTTTTGATTGTCTAGAACATTGGTAGAGTAGGTAGATGTAATGTCATAGCTGTTCTCTAATGAGATAATATATGTTGATTTAATATATACAAACTATAGATCATCTGCGCTATTGTTTACAGTGAATCAAAGGATATGATGCTTTAAAGTATTTTCAGTCAAACTGAGCAATGAAGCAGGGCCTAAAAAGACAGGAATGAGAAAATTGAAATCAGTAGACTGAGTTCAGAGGTCTGGAAGTCCAATAAAGCAATAGGCGGGGGGCAGAAGCAGCAATAAAATAAAATTAGTGATGAGGGAGCCATAAAGGAGCAGGTTGGCCAGCAGTAAATTGAAAGCAGGATTCTTGAAGCCATAAACTAGTGTGTGTAGAGGAGCAGCAAAATATGATCGAGGATGAGGGAACTGTAAAACAGGCAAGCAAGGCACTGAAATAAAACCGGGTCAAAGGAGCAACGGTACAGTGGCAGTACAACAAATGGGCAAAGTAGTAAAATGAAAATCAGGTGGGACCAGATGCTTGTGGAATGATTAAAATTTTGCTTAAACCCAATTGAAATAGTAAACCCCAGAACAAAGTGAATGATGAGGGTTGATTGTAGAGTGAGTAGACTAGAATCATGAAAGTGGCAAACAACATGAAAGTGGGCAGACTAGAGTTAAAACTTTCTCTAAACAAGACAAATTGGAAGGGGGGAGTCAGGTTGCAACAGGACATACGACTAGCAGGAGATCACAGCTTCATGTCGGCAGCATGCATACTTTAACAAGAGATATCAGAACACCGAAAATCGGAGAAGTTGGAGATCAGTGGAACAAGTAGAAAGGCCCAAAATCGGAGAAGTTGGAGATCAGTGGAACAAGTAGGGAGATGTCAAAATCAGAGAGGTGGAAAATCTTCATAAACCGGCAATAGGGTGGGACCAGAAAAAGTGGGTTGAGCAGGTAACTAAGGGGTGAGAGGGGTATGATAGCAATTTTAAATCCAACCGATTTATTTGATAGTAAATCTGCGAGCTTTCGACCTTTTCGTCTTCATCAGGCAAACTGCATTTTGAGCAAAACATAATTCTTAAAATTTATTTTAGATGTAAAGAATCTTACAGACAATTTAGTCAGCAGGGGATTGCAAGTAATAAAGACATCGTATGGACTGGTCTGACTAGCTGGAAAATGGGAGAGATACTAGCAATGCAATTAGCTGTAAACATGTAATTTGTAACGTAAAAAGAGACCAAGTGACTAGTTCATTTTTGGTTGTTACTCGCTTACCATGACTTCAGTATGTTATATTTTCAAAAATATGTCACACTTTCCTGTCATGCATTTAGAATTATGAATGTTCTTGATGGAATTCAACAAGGCAATCCAAAGGAATATATTTACATATTCATAGCACTTATAAATCCTACTCTAATTCTAACAGCGAGGATGATTACATCCCGGATGAATCATTAACCACTACATCCTCCGCACACAATTTGCCTTTCTCGCTCACTCAGAATATTCCTTCTTTGTCAGGCTAAAATAATGCAGACGCATACCTATAGGGAATGAAGGCCATACATCTACAATCTATAAAACTAGCCCTTATATCAGCTACACCAATCCCCCTCTCCAAACCAGACCAGTTGGGAAGTCAAAAATGGCTCATGTGGGAATTAAACCCTAAAATTAATAGCATCAAGCTTACACAACTGAGAAACACAGGGTTTGCTAATCAAATCATATTTGACTTTGATTTGGACAAAAAAATAATTTGCACTTCAATTCTTCCATATTGATCACTCCCTCCTTTAGCTAGTATGACGCCAGCAGAATCATTTAAATGCCTCCAGAGAATAAATTCTGTCTTTCAAACAGAAGGGACTGAACATTCCAGAAATTTCAGTGTTTGATGTGCTGAGGCAGTCCCAGTGTTCAAGAATATTAGTGAACACATTTGGTCGTAGCAAAATGCCTGGATTATTTCCTGTTGAATTGGAAATTTGCTAGCCAACTGCCACAACACATTGGAATACATGTAGAAAACCACATTGTTCAATAATGCTTGTACAAGTTCCTCTATCGAAGAACAGATGATAAACTACTTTGTGGCTCACTATCACTGCACCACATTTCTTCTAATTAAGAAACGTCTCAATACGATGAGCACGTGATGACTGGCAAAGTACTTCAGCATTCCCTCATGGAGCGTATTCATCCCCATGTCAGAAGATTATGGGTACAAGCCCCATTCCAGAGACTTGAGATCATCGTCTTACTGCATTGTTGAGGGGGTGCTGGGTCTCACATGACAAATAAGCCATTGTCTATGACAAGTTAAGATGGTCATTCGTTCTTCAATCAACGCTACCAGAAGTTTAATTATCTAGTCATTTAGTCAAGCTACTTTAGGGACCTTGTTAATGCTTAAGTTGGCAGTTTCGTTTCCCGTAACAGTGCCTACACTTTGAAATATTTTCCTTTAGCTATGGTGCTATGGAACCCCTGGGACACGAAAGTAACCACATAAACGGAACTTTTTTTTCCAACCAAGAATCTCAACAAAGAGAAAAGACCATTCAAATCATCCAATTTTAATTATTGGGATCCAATCCTTAATTAAACTTGGTGTGATTTTAACAATTTTTTCTGGAAAATACCTTCTGACAACTTATTTAAGTTTCACTGATGCAATCGATTCTATCCTTCAGATAACCTATCCTAAACTCAGATAACCTATCCTAAACAAGCACAGAAATTGTATTCTTATTCTCTTCCCAGCATGAGTCTTTACTCCAATAAGAGATGCAAAGGGCAGCACAGTGGCACAATGGTTAGCATTGCTGCCTCAGTGCCAGGGACCTGGGTTCTATTCCTGGCTTGGGCCACTGTCTGTGTGGAGTTTGCACGTTCTCCCTGTATTTGCATGGGTTTCCTCCCACATTCCAAAGACGTACTGGTTAGGCACATTGGCCATGCTAAGTTCTCACTTAGTGCACCCAAACAGGCACTGAGTACGGTGACTAGTGGATTTACACAGTAACTTCATTGCAGCATTAATCTAAGCCTAAAGCTAATAAATTAACTTTTTTTGATTCACGCTCATATCTGGAGCAGAGTTTTTTGTTTCCCTTTTCCACATCTTTTATTGTTAAAAATGACGTTAAATATGTTGGCATAATAAAGTCACCATAATCCCAGATGACCATTGGCTGGAATGATTGGTGGTGACTTAACCAGAGGATCACCACAGTTTAGGCAAGGGGAATGGTAGAGGAGGTACGGCCTTCATGAATAACCTCAGCCAATACAGGAATTGATCTTGATCTGTTGATGTCGTTCCGCATCACGAACCAGCTGTCCAACCAATTAAGCTAGACCAACCTCTGGGATCTGGGATGTTTCTGCTCGTATCCAAAATATCCTGAAGTGGGAGGGAACAGAGCTAGAGGTTGTGGTACATACTGCTACCACTGACATAGGTAGGAAAAGGGGCATGAAAAGAAAATATAGGGAGTTAGGTAGAGGGTTGAGAAGAAGGAACGCAAAGGCAGTAATCTCGGGATTGCTGACTATGCTACGAGATAGTGAGAGTAGGAATGGAAAGAGGTGGAGAATGAATGCATGACTGAAGGATTGGAGCGGAGGGGCAGGGATGCAAGTTTCTGGATCACTGAGACCTCTTTAGGGGCAGGTGTGACCTGTACAAAAAGGACAGGTTGCACTTGAATCCCAGGGCGACCAATATCATAGCTGGGAGGTTTGCAAAAGCTACAGGGGAGAGTTTAAACTAGAATGGTTGGGAATCAAATTGAAGTGATTGGAAGAGAGAAGGTTAGCTGACAAATAGAGAAAACTTGTCAACAGTATGAGAGGGAAGATAGGCAGGTGATGGAGAAGGGGAGCACTCAGACTGAAGGTTTGAGATATGTCTATTTTAACACAAAGAACGTTGTGAACAAAGTGGATGAGAACAAAGAACAAAACAGCATGGGAAACAGGCCCTTCGGTCCAACGAGCCTGCACCGCCACCTCGATGTTCCCACTTCTACCCGTGATCCCTGTCTATGTTTATAGATCTGTGCATTGAAACCAAGTTTGAGACAATTTAGGGAGAATTTGTTCTGCCAATTAGCCTAAGAGCACACCTTTGGGATGTGGGAGGAAACCGGAGCACCAGGAGAAAACCCACACAAGCACGGGGAGAATGTGCAAACTCCCACAGACACAGGCCAAATCCACGTATCTGCACAGCACGGCGATAGTCACTGAGCTGTCGTGTTGCCCATCAAATGGTCCAGGTCAAGCATACACTAACAACGTGAAGCACTAGGATACTCTCGAAAAATCTAAGAGCAGCCCTCTCACGACCCATCACGTGTATGCCCCTTGTTAGGCAACAAGGTGGATCAAAGTACCTGTGGGATAAAACAAATACATCAATAATATCAACTATTTACACACTTCCCAGGGACTCCCAAGGCTCATGACCCCTATTTTAAATCAGTTTTCTATATCCCTCCATTCCCATTCTGTTCATGTGTCCATCTAAGTATTTCTTAAATAACTCCAGAGTGCCTGCCTCCATCACTTTACTTGGCAGTACATTCCATACCTCCATCACTCTGTGTGAAAAAACTCCCTCTAGCATCCAAATTATACCTTACCCCCCTCACCCTAAGCCCGTGACCCCTCGTGCTATTTCAGTCCATCCTAGGAAAAAGCTTAACCCTGTTTACTCTATCTATACCCCTCATAATCTTGTACACCTCTATTAGATCTCCTCTAAGTCTTCGTCTTTTTAAGGAAAACAGCCCCAATTTGCCTAACCTCTCCTTGTAACTCAGGCCTTCCATACCAGGCAGCAACCTGGTAAACCTACTCTGCACTCTCTCCAGAGTCTCCATGTCCTTCCGGTAGTAAGGCAACCAGAACTGGACACAGTATTCCAATTGAGGTCTAACCAACGTTGATCAGAGGAGACTTGATGGGCCAAATGGCCTCCTTCTGCACTGTAGCTTAGAGCATGGATCGCTACTTGAAAACGTGATGTGGTGGCCATTACAGAGACTTGGAAGACTCAAGGACAAGACTGGATACTTCAAGTGCTGTTTTCAAATGTTTCAGAAGAGACAGGGAGGGAGGAAAAAGAGGTGGCAGAGTGGCACTGTTGATCAAAGGTAGTGTCACGCTGTGAAAAAGAAAGATGGACACCATTGGGGGATAGTCTATGGAGTTTCTGTGGCTGGTGGTTCGGAATAGGAAGGGGTCATTAACTTTATTGGCTGTTCTCTATAGGCCGCCCAATAGTAACAGGGATGTTGAGCAATAGATAGGGAAACAGATCCTGGAAAGATGTGATAATAACAGAGTTGTCGTGATGGGAGATCTTAATTTCCCAAACATCAATTGGAATCTCCCCAAGGTAAGGGGTTTAGATGGGAAGGAGTTTGTTCGGTGTGTTCAGGAAGGTTTCTTGACGCAGTATGTGGATAAGCCTACAAGAAGAGAGGCTGTACTTGATTTGGTATTGGGAAATGAACTTGGACAGGTGTCTGATCTCTCAATGAGAGAGCATTTTGGGGATAGTGATTATAACTCTATCCTCTATTCATTGGCATTGGAGAGACATAGGATCAGACAACTTGGAGTAGGGGGAATTATGAGGCTATCAGGCAGAAAATTAGAGGCTTTCTCAGTGAAATGTATAGAAGAAATGTGACAAATTTTCAAGGAATATTTGGCTGGAGTTCTGTATCGCAACATCCCAATGAGACAGGGAAATTACGGTAGGTTAAAGGAACTGCGGTGCACGAAAGCTGTAATGAATTTATTTAAGAAGAGAGGAATAGCTTACAAAAGATTCAGGGAGCTAGGTAATGCTAGAGATCTAGAAGAGTATACGGCTAGTAGGAAGGAACTTGAGAAGGAAACTAGGCGAGCCAGAAGGGGTCATGAGAAGGCCTTGGCAGGCAGGATTAAGGAAAACCTCAAGGCATTCTACAAGTATGTGATAAGCAAGAGGATAAGACAATAGGACCTATCAAGTGTGATGGTGGGAAAGTTTGTATAGAATCGGTAGAAATTGCAGATGTACTCAATGAATACTTTACTTCAGTATTCAGTGGAAAAAGATCTTGGTGGTTGTAGTGCAGACTTGCACGAACTGAAAGGCTTGAGCATGTGAACATTAAGAAAGAGGATACGTTGGAGCTCTTGAAAAGCATCAAGTTAGATAAGTCGTCAGGACTGGATGGGATGTACCCCAGGTTACTGTGGGGGGTGAGGGAAGAGATTGCTGAGCCTATGGCAATAATCTTTGAGTCATGAATGGAGACAGGAGTGGTTCCAGAGGGTTGTGGATGTGGTTCTTTTATTCAAGAAAGGAAGAAGAGATAGCCCAGGAAATTATAGATCACTGAGTCTAACCTCAGTGGTTGGTGAGTTGATGGAGAAGATCCTGAGAGACAGGATTTATGAACATTTGAAGAGGTATGGTATGATCAAGAATAGTCAGCATGGCTTTGTCAAAGGCAGACTGCGCCTTACAAGCCTGAATGAATTTTTTGAGAATGTGTCTAAACACACTGATGAAGGTAGAGCAGTAAGCGTGGTTTAGATGGACTTCAGCAAGGTGTTTGATAAGGTGCCCATGCAAGGCTTATTGAAAAAGTGAGGGGGCATGGAATCCAAAGGGACATTGCTTTGTGAATTCAGAACTGGCTAGCCCACAAAAGACAAAGAGTGATTGTAGATGGGTCCTTTTCTGCATGGAGGTCAGTCACCAGTGGAGTGCCCCAAGGATCTGTTCTTGGACCTTTGCTCTTTGTGATTTTTATAAATGACATGGATGAGAAAGTGGAGGGAATGGGTTGGTAAGTTTGCTAATGACAGAAAGGTTGAAGGTTTTGTGGATAGTATGGAGGGATGTCAGAAGTTGCAGCAGAGACATTGATAGGATGCAAGACTGGGCGGAGAAGTGGCAGATGACTTCAACTCAGATAAGTGTGTGGTGCTTCATTTTGGCTGGTCAAATAGGATGGCAGATTATAATATTAAGGGTAAGACTCTTGGCAGTGTGGAAGGTCAGAAGGATCTTGGAGTCCAGGTTCATAGGGCGCACAAAGCAGTTCCGCAGGTAGAGGTTGTGGTTAAGAAGGCATATGGGATACTGATGTTCATCAATCCAGAAATTGAGTTTAAGAGTTGGGAAATAATGCTGCAGCTCTATAAGACCCTGGTCAGACCCCACTTGGAGTACTGTGCTCAGTTCTGGTCACCTCATTACAGAAAGGATGTAGGAGCCATTGAAAGAGGAGATTTACAAGAATGTTGCTTGGATTGGATGGCATACCTTATAGGTTGAGAGAGCGCGATCTTTTCTCCTTGGAGAGACAAAGGATGAGGGGTGACCTGATAGAGGTGCATAAGATGATGAGAGGTAGTGATCAAATGGATTCTCAAAGGCTTTTTCCCAGGGCTGAAACGGCTGCCACAAATTAGATTGGAAGCATGTATTAATCTTTTAAATATCAATTGCTTGTATTCAAGTGATAACAAACAGATTGATGAATATTAAGATGGTGGAAAAGATTATACGCAAAGCTCGATCATTGCTGGTTCAACACTCCAATAGTCTAACATGCTCAGCCAAAGGTTCATACCTTCTATTTATCGTGTAGCAAAGCATTTCAACAGTTCGGTGAATAGTAGTCACATCCTGGATTAAAGCTGTGGTCAGGCACTTTCTCAGCAAGATAAGGTTGCAAGGCAAGGGGGATGATTGATTACCTTGGCTCTGCAATCTAAGATCTAACTTGAGCTAGAAGCAGTCCTCTAGATGAGTTCATGTTCCACCACTGAGAACACAATCCAGGCTGACACTGCACAGTGGAGTAGAGAGAGTGTGTTTCATTGTCAAAGATGCCAGATTATGGGGTGAGAAGGCCCCAATTATCCTTTGATTGGAATATAAGACCTCCTGTGACACATTCTTTAACGAACAGAGAAATTCCAACCAGTGACTTGGCCAATATTAACCCCTCAATCAACATGGAAAAACAGATTATCTAGTCATTTATTGATTGCTGCTTGTGGCACCTTGCCGGGCACAAACTGGCTGCCATGATTCTGGCATTACAACAGTGACTACAATTCAAAAATTCTTCATTGACAGTGAAGCACTTTGGAGCATCATGAGGTTATGAAAGGTGCCAAATGAATGCAAATCTGTCTCCCTTTTATTAACAACTTAAAGGAGAAAAATGGGAATATTTAAATTAAGATAACTTACTGTATGACTTTTTTTCTAAAATCAATATACAGAGACAGTTCAGTTCCTTATTAACACTTACATACAATGCTCTTTTTCTGACTTAAAATGATTTTAAATCGATGCTTTTCCAATTATGTACTGCGAACAGAATAAAACTCTACACTACATTCCTCTCATGTTTCCCGTCCATGTGAGGGACGAAATGTTACGTGCACCAATATCAAGGCAACATGAAGACATGGGTGATAGTACAAACAAAAAGGCTACACATAAAATGTAATTTTGTAAAGCTACCAGAGGTATTGAAAAAGAAAAAAAAATTCCATGTTCACATGCTAATCCGCAAATGACTGGATTTACATGGTGGTATTTGATGAGTTTTAATTTCCGTACCATAACCAATTCACTACCATACATGAAAAAGGCATTTTGTAAGTTTTTATATTGTAGTTTGTACTTTAGTTATTTGACAGAAAACAAGCCAAGTTGTCATAGAGGTTTACGGCATGGAAACATGCCCTTTAACCTAATTTGTCCATGCCACCCTTTTTTTTAAAAAAAAAAACACTAGTCCCAATTGCCCACATTTGGCCAATATCTCTCTACACCCATTTTACCCATGTAACTGTCTAAATGTTTTTAAAAGACAAAATTGTATCCCCCTCTACAATGATCTCTGGCAGCTTGTTCCAGACATTCACCACCCTGTGTGTGAAGAAATTGACCCTCTGGATCCTCTTGTATCTCTCCCCTCTCACCTTAACACGATGGCGTCGAGTTTTAGACTTTCCTACCTTTGGGAAAAGATATTGACTATCTCTTGATCTACGTCTCTCGTTATTTTTATAGACCTTGATAAGATCAGTTATAAGCCTCTGACATTCCAAAGAAAAAAGACCTAGCCTATCCAGCCTCCCTTTATAACTTAAATCAAGTCCCGGTAGCATCCTAGTAAATCTTTTCTACACACTTTCTAATATAGTAATATTCTATAATAGGGTGACCAGAACTGTACACAGTGTTTTCCAGGTGTGATCTTACCAATGTTTTGTACAACTTCAAAAAGTCATCCCCACTCCTGTATTCAATGTTCTGAACAATGAAACCAAGCATTCCAAATGCCTTCTTCACCTATAACTCCACTTTCTGTCCACTTATGACTCCACTTTCAAAAAGCTATGAGTCTGTACCCTCTCTGTTCTCTAACTATCCCCAATGCCCTACCATCAACTGAGTAAGCCCTGCCCTGGTTCAATCTATCATAAATGCATCACCTTGCGTTTATCTAAATTAAACTCCATTTGCCATTTGTCAGCCCACTGGCCCAATTGATCAAAATCCCATTGCATTCCTAAATAATCTTCTTCACTGTCCACTATGCCACCAATCTTGGTCTCATCTGCAAACATACTAACATGCCTCCTAAATTATCATCCAAACGATTAATACAAATGACGAACAACAGTAGACCCAGCACTGATCCCTGTGGCACACTGCTGGTCACAGGCCTTCAGTTTGAAAGACAACCCTCAACAACCACCTTCTGTCATCAAGCCAATTTTGTTTCCATTTGGCTATCTCACCTTGGATCCCATGAGATTTAACCTTAGGCAACAACCTAACGTGATGCCTTGTCAAAGGCCTTGCTAAAGTCCCATCAATTGTACTGCACTCATCTACCTTCTTGATTACTCCTTCTCAAATCATATTTGTAAGACATGATTTTCCACTCACAAAGCCATGATGACTATCCCTAATCAGTCCTTGCCTCTCTAAATGACTATAGGTCCTGTCTTTCGGAATACCTTCTAACAACTTACCCACTACAGATGTAAGGCTTAGCAACCTATAATTCACTGACTTTTCAAACAAAAACACATTATTTACCACCCTCCAATCTTCAGGTACTTCACACCTTTGGCTATTGATAGTTCAAATATCTCTGCTAGAAGACCGTCAATTTCCTCTCTAGCCTCCCACAATGCCATGGGATACACTTCATCAGATCCTGGGGATTTATCTACCTTGATGCACTTTAAGACTTCGAGCACCTCCTTCTCTGTTTTATGTGCACTCAGGGCATCACTATTTATTTCCCCAAGTTCTTTAACATCTATGGCTTTCTCAACAGTAAATACTGATGTGAAATATTCATTTAGGATTTCACCCATTTCTTGTGGTTTCGCATATAGATGATCTTTTTGATCCTTAAGAGGCCCTACTCTCTCCTTAGTTACTCTTTTGCCTTTTATGTATTTGTAGAAGCTCTTTGGATTCTCCTTTGCACTATCTGCTAAAACAATCTCCTGTCCCCTTTTTGCCCTCTTGATTTCTCTCTTAACTCTACATCTACATTCTCTGTGCTCTTCAAAGAATCCACTTGATCCCAACTGCCCAAGTATATCATGTGCCTCCTTCTTCTTCTTGACCAGGGCCTCAACATTGAGTCATCCAGGGTTTCCTATTTCTACGAACCTTGCCCTTCACTGTAAGAGGAATGTGCTTACCCTGAATCCTGGTTAACATTCTTTCGAATGCCTTGCACTTACCAGATGTCCCTTTGCCTACCAACAGACTCCTCCAATTAACTTTGCAAAGTTCCTGTCTAATATCATCAAAATTGGTCTTGCCCCAATTTAGAATTTTAATTTCTGGGCCAGACATATTGTTTTCCATAACTACCTTAAAACTAATGGAGTTATGGTCACTGGTCCCAAAGTGATCCTTCACTAACATTTCTGCCACGTGCCCTTCTTTATTTCACAAGTTTTGCCCTCTCTCTAGTCAACCTATCCACACACTGAATGAGAAATCCCTCCTGAATACACGCAGCAAATTTCTCTCCATCAAGCTTCTACTACTTTGGCTGTCCCAGTCAATGCTAGGAAAGTTAAAATTCCCTACTATTACCATCCTATTTTTTATTGAAGCTATTTGTAATCTCTTCACATAATTGCTCCTCGATTTCCCACTGAGTATTTGAGAGCTTATAGTATAACCCTATCAAAGTGATTTCCCCCTTCTTATTTCACAGTTCTATCCATATAGACCCTCATATTTCTTCTCAGTATTGTCATGCAGTTTTCCCTAATTAAAAGTGCAACTCCCTCTCCTCTCTTACCTCCTGTTCTATCTTTCCTATACCATCTGTACCCTAGAACATTGAGATGCAAGTCCTGTCACTCCCTTAGCCATGTTTCAGTAATAGCTAAAATATCCCAATCCCATATATCCATCCATGGTCTTAGCTCATCTGCCTTGCCCATCAGGCTGCTTGTATTGAAATAAATGTAGTTTTATCTTGATTTCCTTTGCTCCTTGCCCTGCTTTTGCTTGATCGGTTTCGTACTAGGTCTCAATGACACAACTGATCTCAATGGCTCACGACAAGGTAAGAATCTTTGGCTTGACCAGTTCAAGATTGAAGGAGCTGAGGAAGATTGCCTCTTAGTGTGGAAAATGCAATTTGTATTGTGAGTGCTTGAGACACTATCAAGCTTTTTTACCTTTATTTCATCATTTCAACATTTTTGCCTTTATTTCATCACAAAATCCTTTGAAGCTAAAATTTGTAAATTCATCGAAGAATAACCATATTTTCCTGCACAATACTAACAGCAATGCTCAGATTTGCTAATTGAATCGCCATTGCTGTTTTAAAAAACAATTAAACTTAAAGTGCATACAACTTTGCCACTTTCCCCAGCTTCCATTAGTTACACAATATAGTAAGAAGTCTCACAACACCAGGTTAAAATCCAACAAGTTTATTTGACAGTAATCCCACAAGCTTTCGGAAATGGTGTTCCTTCATCAGGAATAATAGTAGGAGGGATTATTATTTAAAAGGCGAAAAGCTACGTCATGCTATGGTGCAGAGGGTCCTTATGCATGAATTGCAAAAACCCAGTCTGCAGGTGCAGCAGGTGATCAAGAAGGCGAATGGAATATTGGCCTTTATAGCGAGGGGGATAGAATATAAAAGCAGAGAGGTCTTGCTGCAACTGTACAAGGCACTGGTGAGGCCACAATTGCAGTTTTGGTCATTACATTTGTGGAAGGATATACTGGCCTCGGAGGAAGTGCAGAGAAGGTTCACCAGGCTGATACCGGAGATAAGTGGGTTAGATAGATTGAATATATTGGGTCTGTACTTGTTGGAGTCTGGAAGGCTGAGGGGGGGATCTTATAGAAACATATAAGATATTGAAGAGGATAGATAAGGTAGAGGTAGAGAGATTCTTTCCACTTAGAAAGGATAGCAGGACTAGATAGCACAGTCTTAAAATAAGTGGGGGAGTGAAGTGCAGTTTAAATTGGAGTTGAGGAGGAACTTCTTCACTCAGAGGGTGGTGAATCTTTGGAATTCTCTTCCCGTTGAAGTGGTGGAGGCTACCTCGCTGAATATATTTAAGTCACGGGTAGATAGATTTCTGATAGACAGGGGAATTAAGCGTTATGGGGAGAAAGCGGGAAAGTGGAACTGATCCACTTCCAATCAGCCATGATCTTATTGAATGGCGGGGCAGGCTCGAAGGGCTAGATGGCCCACTCCTGCTCCTATTTCTTATGTCTTGTGTCTCATGTCTTAGGTATGTGGAAGGTTCAGATCAGATAAAGGTATATAAAGTCACACACAGTTTACAGAATACTGATTAGAATGCAAGTCTTTACAGTTAATCTGCTATTCAAGTCTTAAAGATGCAGACAACGTGAGTAGAGATAGCATTAGCACAGGTTAAAGAAATTGTATTGTCTCCAGACAGGACAGCAAGTGAAATTTTACAAGCCCAGGCAAGTCATGGGGATTACACTTAATGCAACATAAGCCCAAGATTCTGGTTGAGGCCAACAGGAAGGAAACAGTCTTGCCTAGTGATTGGTTGAGCAATGTTCATTATCTGTTGTTGTAGTGTTTACATGGTCTCCTTTGGGACATGCTTTCCTGCAGCGTATTAGGTAGACAATGTTAGCCAAGTTGCACGAGTATGTGCCGTGTATCTGGTGGATGGTGTTCTCATGTGAGATGATCTTCAGGTAAGCGTTCTCCTAGGTGGCCTTCATGACACAACAGCGCAGAGACTCTGAGCAGAGGCTGATAGCCAAGCTCTGCACACGAGTACAGCCTCAACCGGGATCTTGGGTTCATGTCGCACTATCTGTAACCCTCATGACTTGTCTGGTGAAGGAACACTGTTTCTGAAAGCTTATGGGATTACTATCAAATAAATTGGTTGGACTTTAACCTGGTGTTGTGAGACTTCTTGCTGTGTTTACCCCAGTCCAATGCCGGCATCTCTACATCATGTCCACAATATAAACAATGGATAATATTCTCCTTAACAAGCTGAACAACTTCAAACAATTCTATGAACAGTACGGCGGTTAGCACTACTGCCTTTCAGCGCCAGGGATCTGG
This sequence comes from Sphyrna mokarran, assembly GCA_024679065.1. Classification (NCBI taxonomy): domain Eukaryota; kingdom Metazoa; phylum Chordata; class Chondrichthyes; order Carcharhiniformes; family Carcharhinidae; genus Sphyrna; species Sphyrna mokarran. The sequence continues at coordinate 71,004,526 of JAGIQG010000009.1, read as the reverse complement.
GTTCAAATCGTGTCTTGTGTGACTGTCAATGTAGAGTTTGCACATCCTTCCCATGTCTGTGTGGATTTCCTCGCACTGTCCAAAAATGTGTGGGTAAGGTTAATTGGACATGTTAAATTGCCTCTTAGTGTTAAGTGACTTAGCAGTATAAATATGTAGGGGTAAAAGAATAGGGCCGAGGTAGGATTGTTATTGGTGCAGGTTTTATGGACCAAATGGCTTTCTTCTGTACCGCAGGGATTCTATGATATTTAAAATCTGACAGTGAATCCTCTACAGTCAATGTTTAATTTCACTGTTAGGTTAGTGTACCGCTCCCTGACAAACCTAATTCTTAAATAATTTAAACAAATTGGTTAAACTTCACAAATGCTTTTATAGAGGATAAATGATTAAAAGAAAGCACTCTGAATTCCTAATAAGCCAAACGTTTAAGAACAGGTGAGGCAAAAGCCTATACAAGAGGTCCTTGGTCATAAAGAAATAATCATGTTTCTGGTCAGTATAGGCAGCTTTCTAGGCATGTTGAATATTTCTGCATTAAGAGATAGGGTCCTTCAAATTTAGCTTATGTACAGAAAGTAAATAGTGATTTAAATTTGGAATCACTAGCTTCATCAGTCACCTAAAAAGGGTATAAAAGGTTATATAAAAAAGAGTATAAAAATTAACCTTTTCCCTAACATGATTCCAAGTATCAATACTGCAGAGTCTGCACGGATCACTAAACATAATGGCTCAGACTGCAATTCAAAATATCACTGACTGCAAGAAATTCAAGTTGGCAGTAAATTTATAACCAATTTAAAAATTCAATTAAAAGGGTCAAATGGACTAGAAACGTTAACTAGGTTTTTTATCCATGGATTCTGCCAGACATATTGAGTTTATCCAGCAATTTTGGTTTGTATTTCAGATTTCCAGCATCTATGGTATTTTGCTTTTACCACAATGTCCTTACCATAGGGGGTTGAAGATTCTTGTGCCATACTCAAAGGGAATCCAAACCGAGCTGACTAAATGGGATGAATGACCTAATTCTGCTCCTTTAGCTTATGGTCAAACAACTGATCACTCATGGTAAGCTAAGCCCATGGCATCACTGTTGCTATCCTGTTTGAGAGTCATCGGAAAAAGTGATGTCAGAGAGCAGATATTGTGTGGCTGCGTAGTTCAGTGACCCTTCCTACAGGTTCTTCCCCAGGCCATCCAGGAAAGGCAGAAAGTGCTTTTCCCTCCCAAGAGCGAAAGCAGGAGACTGTCCCATGTAACCAAGATGGCCTTAACCAAGGTTAAGCCAAGTTGAATGCCTTTGAGATTCACTTCAGAGCCAAGAGTGGCACAGTAGTTCGCATGCTGCCTCACAGCGCCAGGGACCCAAGTTTGATTCTGAGCTTTGGTCACTGTCTGTGCAAAGTGTACACCTTCTCCTTGTGTTTGTGTGAGTTTCTTCCCAGTTCTCCAGTTTCCTTCCAAAAGAAGTGCTGATTACATGCATTAGTCATGCTAAAATTCTCCCTCGGACACCAATGTAGACTAGGGGATTTTCACATTAACTACACTGCAGTGTTAATGTAATCCTACTTGATAAATTAACAAACTTTAAACGGAACTATTATGCAGTGCAGGAAAAAGATGAACGACCTCCTGTGATCTGTCAAAGTAGCACCTTCTAATCACTTCAAAGTGACAAGGGCATCCGGCAGTGCAAGCGTGCAAGTTCACACGGATGTTGTACAAGCGTGGGGCTTGCAAGACTCAGCAGCAGGTGAGATCCTTGCACTCAATGTGTGTATCAGGCATAAGGTGCTGCCAATGTTCTCAATTGCAGGTGATCTTGCTTGTTAATCATTTATTGGGGAGATCTCAGGAGCTGACATGCATAATCTGGTCCTTAAATTGTTCCTGAACTATTGGATCAACCAGAAGGGTTGTCTGTAGGCCATACAAACACAAAATAGAAGAGGGCAGCTGAAACCAATAACTGAGTCCTTGATTTAAACTGCTTATGCCATTCAAGGAGGAAGCCATTTATATAACTGCCTGCAGCAATAGCAAGGCTAGAGTTTTCAGTAAGCTAGAAGGGATGCCTCCAATCTGCAGCTGCCGGATGCACTGATCAACTTAATAAGGAAGCTTACTTAGACATCCACTAAATCTTTCTCTTCTCCACTCCAGGTACTAGCAAAACACAAGAGAAGAAAGCAAGATAGCCCATGTTGGCTCGAGGAAATGGATGTTCTGCTCTGGGGCTACTTCGAGTCAGTGGACTAGTCAATATTTAAGAACTCAGTGACGAACCCGAACGAGTACATCACTACAGTAATAGACTACATTAGCTAGTGCATGGAAGACTACGTGCCAAAGAAGCAATTCCATGTGTTTTTTAACCAGAAACCATGAATGAACAGGGATATCCACTGCTTGTTGAAGTCCAGGTCGGAAGTGTTCCAGTCAGGTGACCCTGACCTATACAAAAAAATCCAAATACAAAGGACAGAGATCTATCAAAAGATGCCAAAAGACAGTAATGGACCACGTTAGAGCCCCAGGTGAGCCAAATGGACTCCCATCAATTATGGCAAAGTCTGCAAGACACAACTGTAGAATCGCCTGCACCAATGCATATCCCTCCCCGATGGTATCAATACATTCTATTCCTGTTTTGAACAAGGCGGCGGGAAGAGCACGCATTACATCCAATGGCCCAGAAGCCTTGACTGAACTGGTATCGGAGGTCACCATCGGAGATGTCAAATCAGCCTTTTTGAAAGTCACCCCATGGAAAGCGACTGGCCCGGAAGAGGTACCCAGACAAGTACTCAGAAGCTGCATGGACCAGCTGGCAGGGGCATTCACAAACATCTTTAAACTCACTTTACACCAATCTGACATCCCTACCTGCTTCAAGAAGACGACTATCAACCTTGTACCAAAGGAAAACTAGGCATCGCGCCTGAATAATTATCATGTGGTGGCTCTGACATTCATCATTATGAAGTGCTTAGAAAAATTAGTAATGGTATGGATCAAACCTGGCCACCCAGAATGCCTGGATCCACTACAATTCATCTACAGCAGCTGCCATCTCTCTGGTGCTACAACCCTGGAACACCTGGTTAATAAAGACACTTACGTCAGATTCCTATTTATTGACTACAACACCATTATTCTGACAAAACTCATCTCCAAACTCCATGGCCTGGGGATTGACTCCTCCTTTTGTGACTCGATCCTGGATTTCCTAACCCACAGACCATAATCACGGAGGATAGGAACAACACCTCTACAATCATCCTCGACACTAGTGCCCACAAGGCTATGTCCTCAACCCCTTACTATAATTCTTAAACACCTATGACTGTGTGGCCCAATTTCCCTTCAATTCGATTTTCAAGTTTGCTGATGAGAGCACTGTTGTGGGTGAGATCACAAACAATGATGAGATAGTTTACAGGAAAGAAAGAGAATCTGGTAAACTGGTGTGACTATAGTAATCTCTCCCTCAATGTCAATAAAACAAAGGAGACAGTCATTGATTTCAGGAAACATAGTGGAGGACATGCCCCTGTCTATATTAATGGGAATGAAGTTGAAATAGTCAAGAATTTATTTTTTAGTTCTTGTGTGTTCAGATTACCAATAATCTGTCCTTGTCTCTCCATGCCAACATTGTAGTTAAGAAAGCTCACCGAAGCTTCTACGTCCTCAGGAGGCTAAGGAAATTCAGTATGTTCGCAATGACTCTGAGTTTCATTAACCTTTACATATGCACCCTAGAAAGCATCCTTTCTAGACGTATCACAGCTTGGTAATGGCTCTTTCTGACCAAGATTAGAAGAAACTATATACCACAATCAAAAAGGATAGGAAACAACACCTGCTCCATGATCACCCTCAATACTGGTGCCCCACAAGGCTCTGTCCTTACCCCTTACTATTCTCCTTTGACACTTATGAGTGTATGCCCAAATTCACTCCAACTCCATTTTCAAGTTTGCTGATGACACCACCATAGTAGGATGGATCTCAAACAATGATGAGACAGAGTACTGGAAAGAAATAGAGAATTTGGGGAAATGGTGCGATGACAATAATCTCTCCCTCGACGTCAGTAAAATGAAGGAGATAGTTATCCTCTTCAGGAAACATGCCCCTTCTACATTAATGGTGATGAAGTGGAAATAGTTGAGAGCTTCAAATTTCTAAGCGACCAGATCATCTTCGTTCCTCCACACTGACGCTTTACTTAAGAAAGTCCATCAACATTTCTACTTCCTCAGGAGGCTAAGGAAATTCGGATGTCTGTTACAAATCTCACCAATTTTTACAGATGCACCATACATGTTTTCCAGATGTATCACAGCTTGGTATGGCTCCTGCTCTGACCAAGAATGCAAGAAACTACAAAGGTTATGAACATAGCATAACCCATATGCAAACTAACCCATTCATTGACACTTCCTCGGAAAAGCAACCAGCATAATTAAGGACCCCATTTCTGGACATACTGTCTTCTACCTTGTTCCTTTGAGAAAAAGATACAAAAGTCTGAGGTCACATACCAACCAACTCAAGAACAGCTTCTTCCCTGCTGCCATTAGACTTTTGATTGGATCTACCTTTTATTAAGTTGATCTTTCTCTACATCTTAGCTATAACTGTAAAATTACCTTCTGCGCCCTCTCCTTTCCTTCTCCCCTATGTGCTCTATAAATGATATGCTTTGTCTGTATAGTGCACAAAAAAAACATTTTTCACTGTATACCAGTAGGTGACAATAATAAATCAAATCAAATATTTGGTGCAAGGGTTCTGTATATTAGTACAGCTTGGCAGATGTAAAGGATAACACCACCAGCACAGCTTCCACTAAATAATTCAACTATCATAAATCAAGGTACATTAGAGCATTAACGTGTGCTACAAAAAGTGAACCACTGCCTGCCAGCCAACAGAGGACTGCAAACAAGATAATAAAGTACTGCCAGCTTACTCTGTCTGGAATCTATAAGCTACTAGATTGTCACAGGCCTGTTTGCCACATCACGCTCTTACAAGGGCCTCTGCATCATCCTGGCCTTCGTCATCACCATTGCGTTCCCTGTCTTCGTCATCAAAAGAGGCATAACATCCTCATTTGTGCAAGGTTGTGCAGCTGTGGACCCTGTCAGTGATACTGAAGACTTGAACTTCAGCCCTCGCCAAGCTGTTCCAGTACAGCGACAATGCAGGCATTTACCAGATCATGTAGAAAATTACACAGATGAGCCCTGTCCACAAAAAGCAATAAAATCAAACTGGTCAGTTAACACCCCACCAGGCCACTCTCAATTATCCGCTAGGGGCACTTGGCTCCAGACCTTGTTACAGCATTTTTCCAGAAGTGAGGGGAGAGTAACCACCCTTGAAATTAAGGCAGCTTTTGACAGAGTGTAGCATCAAGGAGGCAAAGACCCATCAGCAGCACTACCCAAAACAATTATCTCCACCACCTAGAAAAACAAGGCAGTAGATGGCTGGGAACATCACCAGCAAGTTGTCCTTCAAGCCATACATCATCCTGACTTGGAACTATACTGCCAATGGGTCAAAAACCTGAAACTGCCTTCCAGCAGCACTACACCAGATGGAGTGAAGTGGTTCAAGAAAGGAGCATTCCTCTTCACCCTCGAGGACATTTCAAGATGAGCAACAAATGCTGGTCTAATGCTCACATTCCATGAAAGGACAGAAAAAATTCTGCTCTCAGTACTTTCAAGTTGCCATTTGGCTCGTTCTATGTTCAGTAGAAAAGAAAAGGGTATTTACAGAAGCTTCGGTTCAATCTATCCCTCAATTTCTTTGATACAAATATAAGAAACTGCAAGAAGATTTGTCAAATTTGAATTGTGAATGATTTACAAATGCCTGGAGACATCTGACAAGAAACATGTGCACACGAAGGATATAGCATACATTGAAATAAATTAAGTCAACTCATACCTTCAGCCAGTAAACACAAAATAAACCTGGGGATGTTTGTTCAAAATATGTAAGCATTTGTACGTGTTCCAGCAGTCATTAACCAGATTTGAGTGATCCAGCAGAACAAAATCTTATCCTCACTAATACATGAAAACAGAAAATGTTGGAATTACTCAGCAGGTCTGGCACTTTCTTGGGGGACAAAATGAAGATAGCCTATACTTGTCTATTGTCTTTCATGACCACTAAACATCTGAAAGCATTTTACAATCAACAAAGTATTTTGTGTGGTCACTGCCCTAACATAGAAAATGCAGCAGTCAATTTGGACACATCTATGGAAAATGCATGGTTAATCTGTTTTTTTTGTCTTGTGACATGAACTGTGGAATAATAACACCAGGGATAACTTCTCTGCACTGTTTTGAATTGTGTCCTGAGATGTTTTACATCCACCTGAAATAGCAGGTGAGGTTTAATGTCTCATCTGACAGAGAGCATCTCTGACAGTGCAGCACTAGAACATTAGCCTAGATTTTTATGCACAAGTGCTCGAGTGGAACCTTCAACCCACAACCTTGTCATTTAAGGGGGGAGCATGTTAAGACTGAGCCATGTTTGATATGATTGACCTTTCGATTTGGAACATTAACTCTTATTTCTCTCTCTTCAGAATGCAGACACTTCTGGCATTTTCTGTTTTGAGTTCAGCATTCCAGCATCTGCAAGGTTTACTTTTTAATAAAACTAGAACAATTTATTTCTCCTGTTTTTTGTTGTCGGCCTGACTTGCTTCACTAACAACAATTACAAAACAAAGAGGAACTCCATTCCTCCAGAAAACACTGCACATTTTGAAGTGTTAAAAGAATGAATTTTACAATCTCTTACGCAGATAGCCTAATTACAACACTGCAAAGACCAATTTGCTATTTTTTGAATTTATACACCTCTGGACTCTCCTATTTCTGTGTTCAAGTGCAATAATCATGGATATCATACTTTACTCACAAAATAAAACCTTGGAAAGGAAAATTTCTTCATAGTGACTTCTTATTATAATTCTAGGAGATTATAAGGTCAGCCACAACTACATGCTTCCATTTAAATTATTATTCTATAAGTTCTGTTGGTCTTCTAAATTTGACAGTAAATTGTGAGAAAGACCAGATGGATAGCATGCTCCTAAATTTTAAAATAGCAACATTTAACAAATGTTTAAATGTAACACCTAAACGTAAAGCAGAAATCACTGGAGCCTCTTTCATCACTACAACCAGATAATTAGAGCTTTGCAGAAATGGTTTCCTATCTGGTTTATATGTCTTTGTATTTAGTATTGGCTCTGTTTCAAATTGATAGTCTCATTCTTACCAGGTTCTCCTGGTTCCTGGCAGCAACTTTCTGTTCATCTTCATGACCAGCATGTCCTTTCTCAGACCAATCCGATTCTTCCCGGTTAACATTCTTCATGTATTTCACCTCTTCAACTGTTCTAATCCTGAACTCCTCTAAAATGAAAACAGCAGAATTAGAAAGAAAGGCAATGACTGTTAAACAAAGTCACCCTGAGACCAGAGAAATGGTAATCTGCAAAAATCATTAAGGGGGACGCTATGCATAGTGGTATTGCCACTAGACTAGCAGTCCCTGGGTTCTAATCTCACCATGGCAAATAAATCAGGAATTAAAAGTCTAATGGTGACCATGAAACCATTGTCAATTGTTTTAAAAACCCATCAGGTTCACTAATGTCCTTCCTACCAACCCAAATCCACTCTTTTTTGGATCTTTACATTTCCCTCATGCTTAGTCAAGAACTGCTCTATCCAAGGTTTTGTAACACAGTGGATAATGTTACACTCTTGGAGCCAGAAGCTCTAGTTTAACTCCTAACCCAGGACTTGATGGTCAAGGAAGAGGCATTCATAATGCAGCAAAATTGATTAAGAAACAATGTGCAAATCATTGCAGCACATGCCTACAATAGTGGGTGAGAACTGTAGAAAGAAATAAATGGAAATGATGGAAATAAATCTGAGTCTCTATCATCAATAGCCATGGTTCACGTTGCTGTGGCAACTACCTGTGACTATAGCAACTTGGGTTCTTTGAGGGGTTAGTTGGATGGCCAGTGTTGATCAGATTACAGTCAATGCAAATCCCACTTCAGTTTGGATAGATTCAGGACTGGTCTCATTACCACCCCTTTGGCAGAGATGAAGGAACCATGAGCTGTAATCTGCCTCTTCGAAAGAAACAAGGAGAAGAATTACTTTCCTGCCTTTTGGTAACCTTGGTAACAGGATTAACAGTAGTTTATTTCTATCACACTAACTCACTTTGGATCAGCGACTATGAAACACAATCAGACATTTTACAGGCAAGAAACATTAACGTGTATATGAAACACTGTAACACATTAAACACAACTCAATGGTGATTTAATTATGTACCAACTCAAACGTCTGGTTAAAAGCCAAGTTATCCAGTTTCCTGACTATTGGTGAAATGTGCTTCACTGGTTCCCCACTTCATTGGAGTTCCCCACTCCAATTTCAGTTCCACCATAATGTCTTTCAGATGGAGTTAAATCCGACTCTTCTCACTGCTTTTCAACCAGTGTCTGAGCCAACCAAGTACAGGAAATCCTCAATGCTTTCTTCCCTAAACCAGATTAGAGGATGATTTATACTCTTATCGGGAGATGGCTTGCCTATTGTTTTCTGAACAGATAAACAACAATCACTGTATTCAAATACCACAGTCCTTGCTTTACAGATGTTTACAAATGAAGAACCAAAAAAAGGCACCATTCTATCTTGTCAGATGCAAGAGTTTACTCAGTATGCATGTTTCAGAGAAAGAAATTGAGCACAAGCAGAAACAATGGCTAAACGATTAAATCCACAGCTCACACAGCTCTCATGTGATTAACAGTGCCATGTCATTAACAATTTAAATTAATGACCCCATCTAATCTAGCATAAAATCTATCTTTGATCAGTAGCCATTCATTAAAATGGAACTATAGAACCAAGAATATTTGAGCATAGATAGCCAAACTACTGTGCCTGTTGAATCATTATTCAGGTAATCCAAAACTTATCCCTCTGCTACACTCCCACCACAAAGCCCTGTATCTGTCAATGTGTCAAGCATTTGTTAGTTATTTTTCTTTAAAAAAAATGCAACGCTCTCTGCCTTACCCACTTCTTGTACTGAGGAACACCATGCTCCATCAACCCTCTGCTAAAAGAACTTTCTGCTTAGTGCTCTCTCACAATGCAAAAGAAAAATGAAATTAGATTTAGTCTCCAAAACATTAATACGCTGTTTTTCTTTTCCAGAATTGCAGACAAGCTGATGAACAATAGTTTTCAATAAAATTGTTGAGTTAAATGAGATGCTGTATCTGAACAGTATAGTTTTTAGTTCACAACTAGGCTGACTTTGGCCATAATGAAAAGCTTAGCAGTCAACACCACTCTTTATATCTTCACAGTTCTTCTATATTAGAGCTGTTTGTTTTCAAGTAAATATAGCTTTTAAGAATCTTATAGCTTGTGTAAAATATGGATGTGGTGGGATGTCTACATTACTACTCAATATATTTAGAATGGATTTTATACTGGTTCAGTTTTCAGGGGTAGCACTGTCCCCATAACTGTATGCCCAGCAGCATATACATTAGCAGCAGGGAGTCTTTTCATCAGCAGTCATTTCCAGTATAATGAATCTTTGACTTTCAGTTGTGATTACATCTCTTAAGTGCCTTGGGATATTTTTAAATGTTACAGAAAAGCAAGTTGCTGTTATTGTACACACCTTAAATAATGTTGAGTGTTTTATGGAATACACTCTCTCAAATGACTGTTTTGCATTCTTTTGGTGGTACAGCTGTAAGAAGTCTAGGGCTCAGTACAAGGTTTATTTGCTTTCTATATATAAAAATGAAAGAAGTTTTACAAATAATAAATAATATTTTTCAGTTATGCAAAATCAACTTTAAGCTCTTCATTTGATAGCTTGACTCACCATTTGCGTCTGAAGTTAAATTCTGCAAGTCCTAACCACATTTAAAAAAAACTGAGAAAACACTGCTTGCTTGATCAAGTTTACAGCTTCCAGCTTCCACAGACTATGCACTTTCTGCTCCATCATAGACTTTCCGCAATTTAATATCCTAAAGGCCAAATAATCAGGTCACATGTTCAAAACAAAAAATAAGTCACAAAATGCTATCTCTGAAGATAGTCCAGCTAAAGCCCAGCATTTCAATTCAATATCCCAATCAGCATCATCTGATCCCAACCCATTCCACCTATATTAATTTCAATTGTCTCAAGCAGAGCACAAAGTCCTTGCTTGGTGAGTGTGTTAGATTACCAGAATCTAAATACAGGATTGGAACTTTCAATTTTGGTCAAGAGCCTGTTTATCCTGCAGCTTTAGAGCAGTTTTAGAATGGTTTCCATTTTGCTGCACTTTAAAAGTTGCAGTGTAATATTTGAGAAAGAGCCCACCAAAATTCCATGGACCAAGGTAATGATGTTCCATTAAAATAACCTGAGTGTTGTATTAGACTTGCTTCAATGTATGCCAAGGAATTTCACTGGACCCCTTAAATGCCTTCTGGAGTTAATTTAAATGTCTGGAGTATATGGATGCTTCTATCTGCAATAATATATTAGCTTTTTTTGTTGCCATGTGTTTATGTGCATATAGCCAACCAAGCATAAACTAGTTTCAGTTAGTACTTGATTTTCCATGTGGCACACTGTCTCTGCACTCACATTGTCTGTGTCTTTAAGACTTGATTGCTGGTAAAGACTCACATTCCAACCATTATTTTGTAAATTGAGTTTGTGTCTTTATACGCTCTGTTTGTGAGCAAAACTCTCACTTACCTGCAGAAGGAGCAGTGCTCCAAAAACTAGTGGCTTTTGCTAGCAAATAAACCTGCTGGACTTTAACCTGATGTTTTAAGACTTCTTACTGTATTCTACGACCGAGCCAGCTCTGTATTTATCTTGCCAGCTCACCTCCGATCGCATGCGACTTCACTTTCTGCATCAGTCTGCCATGGCGGACCTTGTCAAAAGCCTTACTACAGTCCAATTATACAACATCCCCTGCCCTATCCTCATCAATCAGCTTCATCACTTCCTCAAAAAACTCAATCAAGTTAGTGAGAATGACCTCCCCTTCTTCTTGCCAGGTGGCCTCTCGCTAATACAGTCACTTATTTCTAAGTGGGAGTAAATCTGGTCTCGAAGAATCCTTTTCAATAATTTCCCTACCACTGATGTAGGGCTCACCAGTCTGTAATTACTTGGAATAATCTTGCTACCCTTTTTAAACAAAGGGCCAACATTGACTATTGTCCAGTTCTCTGGGATCTTCCCTGTTGCCAGTGAGGATATAAAGATTTCTCCAAAGTCCCAGCAATTTCCTCCCTTGCCTCTCTTAATATTTTGGGCCTGGGGACTGGTCTATCTTAATGGTTATTAAAAACCTCAATACCTCTTCCATTTTGATCTCAACATGATTCAAACTATTTACACATCCTTTCCCAGATTCGTCATCCAGCAAGTCCTTCTCTTTGGTGAATACTGAAGCAAAGTATTTAATACCACACTCATTTTCTCTGACTCCATGTATAGATTACACCGCCCCGTGTCCATGAGTGGGCCAACCCTCTTCCTCCTTATATATGTATAAAAAGACTTGGGATTTTCCTTAATCCTGCTGGCCAATGATTTTTCATGACTCTCTTCAGCTCTCCTTACTCCTTGCTTACGTTTCTTTCTACTTTCCTTATATTCCACATTTGCTTTGTGTGCTCCCAGGCTCCTAGCCTTGACAAATGCCACCTTTTTCTTTTTTGACTCGGCTCACAATATCTCTCGTTATGAGCTGGTAAAAGTAACTTAATTAAATTCCTCAGACCACATCCATTCCCAGTCTCATCATCTACCAGGTGCATCTTTTTGGTGAATACTCATCTAATTTCCTCTGGCTCCACACATAGAATCCCTCTCTTGTCATTGAGTGGACCCACCATCTCCCTTTCTACTCTCATGCTCTTTATATATGTATAAAAAGCTTTGGGATTTTTCTTAATCCTGTTTGCCAATGATTTTTCATGTTCCCTTTTAGCCATCTTAAGGTTAACTTGCTTAAGTTTCTTTCTGCTTTCCTTGTATTCCACACTTGCTTTGTGTGTTCTCAGCCTCCTAGCTTTGACAAATGCCTCCTTTCTCTCTTTGACTGGGCTCACAATATTTCTCGTTATCCAAAAACTTGCCATATCTACCCTTCATCCTTACAGGAATGTGCCAGTCAACTTAAACTTGAAAGGCTCACACATGCCATATGTTAACTTACCCTCAAATATCTGCCCCCAATCTACATTCTTCAGTTTCTGCCTAATATTGCTGTAATTAGCCTTCCCCCAGTTTAGTACTTTAACTTGAGGACTATACTTTTCTTCACCCATCAGTATCTTAAAGTTTACTGAATTGTGGTCACTGTTCCCAAACTGGTCCCCTACTGAAACGTCGACCACTTGGCCAGACTCATTCCCCAATAGTAGGTCCAAAATGGCTCTTCCCCTTTTGGACTATCTACATTCTATTTCAAGAAGGCCTCTGGATGTTCCTTACAAACTCTGTCCCATCCACACCCTAGGACTAAGTGAGTCCCAGTCAATACAGGGCAAGTTAAAATCTACCACCACAACAACAGCGTTACTTTTACACCTTGCCAAAATCTGCTTTTATATTTGTTCTTTTATCTCTCACTGGCTGTTGGGCGGCCTGTCGCAAATCCCCAACATTGTGACTACACCCTTCCTATTCCTGAGCTCTACCCATGTTGCCTCGCTGCATGAGCCCTCCGAGGTTCCTCACACAGTATAGCTGTGATATTCTCCTTAACCAGTTGTGTAACTCCACCACCCCATTTATATGCCCCTCTATCCCACTTGAAACATCTGTATCCTGGAATGTTAAGCTGCCAATCCTGCCCTCCCCTTAACCAAGTCTAAGTGCCAAGTACTAATCCAAGCTCTAAGTTCATTTGCCTTATCTGTTACACTTCTCGCACTGAAACAAATTTTGCTCAGAAGAGTTTTCAAATTTCATGAGAACCAACAGTACAAAACACATTAGAGTTCCATCATATCTATCTACTTTAAATGCAGTAATAGAACACACGGTACAAATTGTCAAGTGCGCTATTGTTAAGAAAATGCAAGAAACAGATTGCAGGAATTGTCAGTTATCATCAAATCACAAATTAGCAAATATTTTGTTCATGTATCATAACATACTTTGCACTATTAGCAGCAGAATGTCAGCTGAATTGTCTCTTATATGACAGACTAAAACAATGTTTCTTTTTAAAATCGATGAAGTCACAGTTAGTACAGAGAGTAGAAGAGAAACAATCCAAACAAATAGGGGTAGGATGAGAGAAAGGAATCTGAAGTTGAATGAGAAGGTTAAGGAGCAAGAATGTCATGATAAATGGAAAAGTTGTGTAATATGTGGTCCATGTACCTATTTGGTTAAGATGATTGGGAACAGAAAGATTAAGTTTATACATGTACACATCATGTTTTACTTTCAGATCTTTCCTCCAAGTGCTCTGGTTTCCTCACACAGTCCAACGATCTGCAGGTTAGGTGGATTGACAATACTAAATTGCCCTTTCACGACCCAAGATGTGTAGGTTAGATGGATTAGCCATGGTAAATGTATGTGGGGTTATGGGAGATAGAGCAAGGAGAGGGTTTGGGTAAAATACTTCGTCAGAGAGTTGCTGCAGACTCGATGGCTTAAACACCTCTTTCTGCACTGTATTGATTTTTATGAAGATAATGATGGAGAGTTGGGAAGAATCACAAGTCTGATGAATTGGGTGGCTGGGATCAGAGTAGAATACTCGTAGTTACTCCAGCATAAGTTGTGCCTGAAACCGGTTCAGAATCAGATTGACATATCTGATAAAGCAGAAAATTCAACTGAAATCAAGGTTAAAATCATTTATCATTGAAGGAAACCTCTCCTCTGACTCAAGCTAGATGAGTTCAAGTCATTCCTCAATTTTGAAAATTTAGATCATGAAAGGAGGTGTCCTCTTGGGAATGTGAAATCACTGGTTAAATTAGATTTGTAAATAGTACAAAGAACAGTACAGCACAGGAACAGGCCCTTCAGCCCACTAAACCCACGCACCAACACACATGCCTTTCTAATCTAATATTTTCTTGCCTCTAAGGTCCATATCCCTCTATTTCTATTCATATATCAATCCAGATGCCTCTTATTTCAGAATAATAAACAACAACAAGAAAGGTATACAAGTTGTTTAGAATTTCAACGTTGTTTATATGGATTTTCCATGTGGCATACAGTCTCTTTTCTGTCCTGCAAATAAATCACAATGTCCCTCATTTCTAAACATAAAATTTCACTAGGGACTTTGTGAATTGCAGTTGGACTCAGGCTGTAAGACAATTATTTTTCTCATATCCTCAGGATGTCTCCTAGCACTCAACTACTGAATTACTTTAAGTGTAGTCACTGTTACGAAAAAGGAAACACAACAACTATTTTGTACACAGGCAGGTCCCACAAACAACAACCCACCAGTAAGGAGGTTGTGTGATTTAGAGGTAATGTGCTTTGTTAAAATATTGGCTTAGGCATCAGTAAGAATTCTTCAGTCTTTGAACAGTATCATGAGATATTTTACCTTCATTGAGAGAACAAGTAGGGCCTTTGTTTGATGTCTCATTCATGCCATTTGAAGTAGTTTTCCAAATTGTAATTTCTCAATACCATTTGTAAATATACATATTTCCAAAGGAAAAACTTTTTCCATTATTTTTGAATCTAAGCAGCCTAATTTCTTTTTGCAGTATTTTCTCACAATTCATTCCCATCATTAGTCTCGCTATTTGCCCTGTACAGTTAGTTCAAGGATTCATTGCCTCTTTTGTTGACTAGAGCTACAAACATTAATTAAGGCACGATTTAACCAGGCCACTGAACATCTATTGCATGATTTCTTTAAAATTTGGTCACAAGGTTTGGGATTGTGTTGGATTTGTTAATTGATGCTCTGCAGTGACAACCAAAATTAAGCATCAAGTCTACACCAAACACCCCATTCAGAGCCCCACTGCACATCAGAAGAGTAACTTCTGTTAAGAAAACAAGAAAATTGTAATATTTTCTTTTAACAATATTATTGTCATTTTTCTTATGTACTGGAAGACAAGCTTTTGGGGTACTGTAGGCACCGTAGTTGGAGCGAGAGACAGGGTGGCTGCCAGAATCTAAACAACAGTAAAAAGTGGTTTTGATATGGCAATAAATGAAGATGAACTTCAAACAGAAATTTACTTGAGGCAAAAACAAGAATCCCTTTGAATGGGTTGTTTAAGTTCGAAAGAGAATATAGACAGGTTGTAAAAAAAATACATAAAGATAGGGCAAGTTATTTTTAATCTTAAGAGTTAAAGTGAAGAAATAGACTTGAGCAATTCTGGGAAGAAAGTATTTCAAAAGAGACTATGTGAGACAATGGAAATCAAGTAGAAGTAATGCATTTCAGGAAATAACGAAGTTGTTTTTTTGAGCGGGAGGAAGGTAGGTCTCAGAAGACAGCAGGAATAGCTGGTCAGGACTCTCAGAAACCAGTATGAACAACATCAGACCTGAAGAACCAGCTGCAGTCAACCTCAGAGGACACTCCAAGGGAAAGCCTTGCATTGTCTGGTAAAAGTTACTGGAATTCTATAGATTTTGAAATCTATCTGGAATTGCTGAACAGAATAGGGGAAGAGGGTAGCTAAGGTCTTTCGAAACCTTTTTAAAGTACAGTGCAAAGCTATTTTTGTTTTTAATGCAGGTCTATTTTAGTTTTTTCTTCATTTCTTAATAAACATTTACTTTACTATAAAATCATTACGCATTGTCAGGTGCATTATTTCAGTATTGCAGAATCTCTCAGTATATAAATTGCAAAAACCACTTTGGTAGCTGTTTCATTTTTACCTTTGGGATATGGGAAGCTTGGCATTTACCATCAATTATACCGTAACATTTCACCAACCACTGTGTATAAAAATGCATCACATAGATATTCAAGGCACAAATCTACTATTTCTGCTAAAAAAAGATCAAAACTGAGTCATGTGCCGCACATTTTGTACCACAGAAACCTTTGGAGATGAAAAGATGATTAAAAACGAGCATCTAAATAAAATGCTCTTCCTGAACACATGCAACACACTGTAGATTAGGAAAGTTGCAGTTTAACAGAATTACATTGGATATCCA
Source organism: Sphyrna mokarran (assembly GCA_024679065.1). NCBI lineage: Eukaryota > Metazoa > Chordata > Chondrichthyes > Carcharhiniformes > Carcharhinidae > Sphyrna > Sphyrna mokarran. Next base: position 70,988,204 of record JAGIQG010000009.1, on the reverse strand, counting down.
GGCCATTCAGTCCGACCATTCCATGCCATCTGATTGCCAGTTTGTGTTGAATGAGATGCTCGCAACCATGATGCTCATTAGTGTTGTGACTGCAATGCCCAGGCTAAAGAAAACAGAAACACATGCATACACTCATGCACACATTTTCTGATACTTATTACTGATGTATTCATTGGTCCTGACTGTGAGGTGATCTATCGTCACACAGCCTATAGATACTTGGCAACTTGGGCATTTCGTATATTAGGGGGAGTAAGCACTTTGAGAACCATAGAAGAGCAAGTATGAGGAGAAAAGGATAGTGAATAAAATATTGAGCAATATTTTCAAACAACTTGAAGATGACCTCAAAATACAGAAGGAAAGATGTTTAAAAAAGAGATTGAATGGGAACAGCTGTTTAAAAAATAATTCAAGTAATTAAATAGTTGTCAAGCTAATGTCACTTCAAAGCATAAACTGGGCAACCATGTGAAATGAAGCAAAACTGGCACAGTCTGTTTTCAACAATAACTATAAAATATTCTTTCAAATTGATATTTTGCCCAAGTTCTATTCAATTATGCCAGTCATATCATTAAAATAAATCACATTTTGTTAACCAATTATTTTGCTAATAGTAAAAAACCAAAACTTTGTTATTTCTTTATTGAAACACTTAGTACCAGAGGAAGAAAAAAGTCATGACAATAGAATAAATCTTACTTCATTACGGGATTTTATTAAATCATGCTACTATCTTCTAATTCAATATAGTTACATTGCCATAAATTACGGTGCCATCTATGTGCGCAGATAGACTTGCTAGTACAAAATGACTAATCATCTTATATATTTAAGTTAGTGATGGAATAAACCTGTTTCTGGCTTTGAACCTCTGCTCTTGCAGAACTGTACATGTTAAGCCTCCATTTCAGCAGTTATTAAAGATGGGGGAAGCAAAATGTTTATGTTCGGATGTTGGAATTAGATGAAGCCAAAAAGGATTTCTTTATAAAGTTTGTTACATTATAATGCTGATTTTTAGGAATGCTGTAAATTTTACAAATACCATTCGGCAGAAGACATTTCTTAGGCCACATTAGCCCCTGGTTCTCTTTGCCAAAGCATAGACTCTCAATGTGGAATAATAAAATAAAATCAGGTTTTCCTACAAGCAAAGTATGTTAGACAGTTGGATATTTTTTATTAAATGCGTGTGCCTATTAATTTAAACGGGGAACTGTTTTATTTCCTCCCTCCAAATGCTCAATTCAGCTAAAATACAAATTGTACACCCAAATGTTGTTTCAACTTCCTCAGTTTCAGTACAAGAAATCCAAATGCACGAGTGATATTTCCATTCTTTAGATCAGTTTAAACCTGTGATTTCAGCAAGCATTGAGTCGATTAGTACCAAATAGGGTAACTTTATACTGTGGTCTATGTTTATTAGTAAATAATTGAGATTATCCAAATGCCTTAATCATTATAGAGTATAGTTTTAATTCATTAGTCCAGACTAATATACATTTATTTAAAGCATGCTTTTATTACCATAAAACAACTTTCTGAGATCTACTACAGAAATCTTGTTCCCAGTTTAGTGGAACAGAATTCCACAAGGGTGGCAGTATCAGATTACATTGATGCACTGTGCCACAGACATTATACATTTTGATTCCTTACAAAATTATTCAAACTAAACAGGCCCAATGCTTCAGGAGTAACTGTGCTGGATGGCATATTTAAGAAAGCTAAATAGTCCACAAAGGACTGTAGATGGATATCTCTCTCCATTTGACATAATTGAGCGGCACTCCTCCACAAACATGGGGCAAGGTGAGAATGCAAGCCTTTTTCAGTTACCTCAAAAGGAATACCATAGCAAATTAAAACAAAGAATCCCAGGTGATTGCATGGAAAAATATCCCAAAACCAAACCATGCACATCCTGAAATTGACAACTTCCTAAAGTCAAGAAAACATGGGTAGGACCTTAGCCCAAGAAATCAAGCATAAAAGCAAAAAATGCTGGAAATACTTAGCAACTCAGGCAGCATCTGTGAAGAGACACACAGTTAACGTTTCAGGTCAATGCTTTTTCATCAGAACAAAATTCTGTTCCTTTCCAACCTATTGAGATAGTCTAGCATTTTCTAGGGTTTTTTTTGGCGGAATCCACAGTACAAGATTTCGCTTTTATTCTAAACAACTCAGGCCTTGGTAATGACATTTAACATCAAGTACAACAGTGAGTGTGAAATTGAAAAATACTAATTGATAATGATTAAAGCAAGTTGGAGTCTACATTTTGATTTTATACAAGGCTCATGTAAATAAAAATCATGAAATTTGAAACCATTACAGATTAGGTAACATTATATTAGCTGGGATACGATCAATTTTATCCTGTGTTAAATAACAAAAGATTCTTTATCTAAATCTATTACATTAGATGAACAATTTAAAAATTGGCTTTGAATGATTATTTCCGAAAGAATTTCTTTATCTCAATACCTGGAGGTGGGCTAAAAGCAAAACTGCCTTTCTTATCCAACATTTTGGCATTTTATCTTTGGACTTACGAATGGTTTTTTCAAATTTTCAAATCAATCAGGATGAAGAAACTTAGTTCCAGGTGCTAATTAAGTTATGCCTTTCTATACAGCGACTAAAAATTTGGCATTGGAATTCCAATTACTGTTCACCTTTGTTTATTTGTTGACATATCATGGCATTTGAGCTTATGGATAAATTTCTGACAACTTTAATGGTTATGAAGATGCTCTTACGAGCTGAAAAAAGCAATTTATTTAAGATATTAGTCAAGAATGATTAAAATGCCTGGAGAGAGTCAAACTGCTTAGCGTGAAGTGTAAATATTGATGCATCCTCCCATGGTATTTGATTTTTGCTCAACAGACAAATGCCTTTTGATCTGATGGAATTACAGAATTGTTAAGTCTCAGAAGATGACCTTTTGGTCTACTTATGATAAACATTTGGTTCAATTCCCGGAATCAACCCTTGAATTCCATGGAACAATTTCTGAATGGTATGACCCATAAAGTGGAATGAGTAATTCTGTAACATTTTGTTACATGTTTTTTAAATGTGTTTTTACCATTAGTAATTTGCCGTGTCTGCTTCTGTAACCACCAGAAATTCTGCGAAACAATCAACAACTCTAAGCCCCTCCTCAGCCATATTCTGACACTGTGCCAGACTGTTCTTAACCAGTACGTGCTATATGGCCAAGAGATTAACTTCAGCCCCATTATTCTCTCCATCATCAAGATGGCCTTCTTCATTCTCTGTAATAACAACTCAACTCATCTGCTGCTGAAACCCATGCCTATACCTCTCCTGTCACTAAACTTGAATATTCTAAATCTTTGTGACCACTCACGCACTTCCCATCATCTAATACTGCTATCCATATCCTAACTTGCACCACATTCCATTGAACCATTTCTCTGACTTTCACTGTTATACATTAGCTCCCCCTCCTCCCTAGGGCTACAACCTTCTGAGATATCTGCAATCCTTCAATTTTGGCCTCTCCCAGTGGTTAACATGTCACATATATGGCATGCAGATTTCCATTTATTAGTGACTTGGTCTGCACACAAAAACAATATTTTTCCTTTGAGCGACAGGTGAAAGTGCTGAAAAAGCAGTCAAAAATAACACAGAAGGAAAGTGTTGCTCCAACAAATGCATTCCATATTCATATAGCTACCAAATCATCTGAGAGATAAGTTTGAATGGACGAGAAAGAATTAATATCAGCATAATTAAGATGTGCTGATTAAAATGGTTTCCATCAAAAACATAAAACCTAACAGCCTCTTTGTGATATCTATCCTCACAAACTTTATTTTAACCAGGGGGAAAAAAATTGACCAATTGACTTTCTTTTGTGATTTACTGCTTCATTTGGATTCGCTTGAGAAAAATTAGGATTGATATCACACAACAAATGATCAGCAATTCAAACAGTCTTCATGTTGGAGATAAAAACACTCAGTTAAAGGCACAATTGGAAAAAATGCAGATTTCTTTGGAAGGCTAAACAAGGCAGGCCAAATTATTGCTTCAGCTTCTTTCAGCTTGTGTGATTATGAAAGTAACCTCGCATAACCAGGTGTACATTTAACAATCTAACCACAATCAAATTGAGTCCAGATTACTTTCTGGAATTAAGTCATTTTCTTAAATGGACCAGTCTGAACACAGCACAGCTTTGCAGTAAGCAGCTGGTTTGGTCACAACAAGCAGGGGTTTCCTTTTACTAATTTGCTGCAAGCTATAGTTTCTGCAAAATCTGGAAAACCTGAATGTCTTTTGCTAAGTTAGTTCACTGTGGATAACATTAACAGATGTTATTGTGGGCACGTAGAAGGGAAAACAACATGAAGCAAAACAAAGGGTGGATCTGCATGCTGAGACCTGAAATGTTTCCTTGTGACAAGAGAATGTTGAGCTGCAAGGTTGTAGACTTAAATTTCTCCTATACAAAAGGACTATTCCCAAAACTATTGTCCAAATTTCCTTAAAATTGGCAATCTTAGTGTGGCTTTCCTTACTTAATTGCCTTTTGGGAGACCTGGCAGATTGTTGCGAACTTAATCTATCCAGTGAGAACTGTGCTGAATGTCAAGAGTAATAAATTCAGATAGAATGACAGTGATATTAAGCATAAAGTTCACGTCCAGTCAGCCATCATTCGATGAAAATTATATGTCAGGAAGTCTAGAACAGAGCTTTCAACATTTTAATTTTCTCCCCCCTCTCAATCTGAAAAATTGTATTTGATCCAAATTATTGATCATCAAATTGACCTTGTAGGAAAACTGTTTAAAAAAATGAAAATGACATTTGGGTTCTAAAATGAGGATACATCAGTAACATGAAAAGCTGCCCCAAACCATGGCAAAAAAATCTTTTTTTTATTTTGTAAAAGCAGCCGCTTCTACAGTAACGTAGCTGTGCCCAAACATAATGTTGCAATACGTCAAGTGTTGCTAAAAATGTTCTTGCTGCATCTCCTTCTTCGACTTTACGTTTTTTTTTTGAACAACAACATGCATTTGTGTAGCACCTTTAATTTATTAAGGGATGCTACAAAACAAAATTTAATTCCCGAACCACACTGGCTCTGTTAGGACAGGCAGCCATAAAAACCTGATCCAAGACGGGAACGTCTTAAACAAGGCAAAAGATGGAAAGAGGAGAAGTTTAGAGACAATTCTTGGATGCTGAACACACAGCCCATAATGGTGGAATGAAAATGATCAGGGTATGCACAAGAGGACAGAGAGTTGGAGAACAGAAATCTCCAGGGGCATAGGACTGAAGGTGGTTATTGACACAAAGAGTATTTTGCAAATAAGGATGAAAAATTTAATGTTGCCAAATGGAGAGCCTACATTCTTGAATGGAACTTGATGCAATTTACCATATGAGCAGCTATTACGGCCTCGAGGAGTCCGTCAATCACGTCTATGTTTTGTGTTGTAGATTGCACACCCTTTTTGGTTTCCTCAAACACCTTTTACTGATGTTTTGTTGGCACTTCAGTCCCACGCTCCTGATCTACGGGCACCTGGTGCGGAGACGGGCGTATCGGGACGCCAACCTCCTCGTAGGCCTGGAGAGATGCACTATCAATAGATCCAGGCAGTGGACAATCAAGGGGGCTGTCCATCCCGACTGTGGCTACATTCGCGGCCAGATGTTCCTGGAGAGGGAGCATGCGGTGTCCACGGGTGTAGTCAACGCCTTCTGTGTTCGCTGAGCACCACAGGGGCTGGTGTGTGTTATTGACTCTTAAAATCACATTTTGATTTAATGTTTTAAGTTTCCTTTGGACTTTGGTTTCTGTTCGGGCTGCCCCCGTCCTTCCTTTTTGGGGGGGCTGCCCCTTTTAATTTGTCCCTAAGTTAATTTGAATTCGTTTTACTTGTTAGGTACATAAAAGAACTACCATATGAGCAGCAGAGTTATAACGGGAACTCATTGACAGGAACATGTGGAAATATTTAAATTATCAAGACACAATGACCTCAACTTCAGGGGAAATAACAAATGGAAAATGCTAGAAAAACTCAGTTGATGTGGCAGCATCTGTGAAGAGTTAACATTGCAGGTTGAAGATCAAGTTCTGTTGAAGGCAATCGATCCCAAAACATTGTCTCTGTTACTTCTGCACAGATGTTGTCTGATCAGCTGATTTTTTTTCCAGCATTTTCTTATTGAGCACTACTCCAAATAGCTGAGACCAGAATGTCCTCAAATGACATAGTATGCATATGAAATCCACATCACCTTAAACATACAAAGAATGTTTTTGGAATTAAAAACTGAACAATTCATAAGAAATTACTCAAAACTTGGGAACTGATTCAGAATTTCTGCTGTAGTTTAAAAGTGGTAATGTTTGAAAAGAAATTACTCGCATGTATGATTAGATATCTCAAAGCCCTTTACAGTTTGAAGATTAGGTACTATTATATGTAAGAAAATGACAGCCAATTTGCACACAGCAAGCTCCCACAAACAGCAATGTGATAATGCCAGATAATCTGTTTTTGAAATGTTGTTTGCAAGACAAATATTGCCCAGGACAAAGGGGGCAATTCCCTTGCTCTTCTAAATGGTGGCATGAGATCTTTTATGTTGGCTTGAAAGAGCAGAATGAGTTTGGTTTATTGCCTCATCCAGAAGATGGCAGTAATGCTGCAGAGTACAAACCTGTTCTCCTGTCTCAGGATGACAGCATTTATGCTTGTACTCCACCCATGCCCTCGCTTCTATCTTTCCAAGCAGCCAGGCAACCAAACTCAGGCTGTTGCTGCTGCTCACACCGAGGCATGGCAGTCTGAAGCCAAGCCCAACATTGCTTGTGGTCATTGTTCAAAGACATCTGACATGCTGCAGTCACAGGGTACATAGAACATAGAACATTACAGCACAGAACAGGCCCTTCGGCCTTCGATGTTGTGCCGACCAAAATAAAAAGCAATGCCCCTCCAAACTAAACCATTCCCTTCTCTTCCATATACTTATCAATTAACCTCTTAAACGCCACCAAACTTGGCGCATCTACAACAGCTGCAGGCAGGGCATTCCACTCCCTAATCACTCTTTGAGTAAAGAACCTACCTCTGATATCCGTCCTATAACTCATACCCCTTAATTTAAAGCTGTGTCCCCTCGTGCTAGCTTTCTCCATCCTAGGAAAAAGGCTATCACTGTCCACCCTATCTAAACCTCTAATCATCTTATATGCTTCAATAAGATCCCCTCTTAGCCGCCTCCTTTCTAACGAAAACAACCTCAAATCCTTCAACCTCTCTTCATAGGACCTGCCCTCCATACCAGGCAACATCCTGGTAAACCTCCTCTGTACCCTCTCCAATGCCTCCACATCTTTCTTATAATGTGGCGACCAGAACTGCACACAATACTCCAAGTGCGGCCGCACTAGAGTTTTGTACAGTTGCAACATGATGCTGCGGCTCCTAAATTCAATCCCCCTACCAATAAAAGCTAAGACTCCATATGCCTTCTTAACAACTTTATCCACTTGACTGCCTACTTTCAGGGATCTATTGACACATACACCAAGATCCTTCTGTTCCTCAACACTATTAAGAGCCCTACCATTAGCCCTATACTCTACACATTTATTGTTCCTGCCAAAGTGCATTACCTCACACTTTTCCACATTAAACTCCATTTGCCACCTCTCGGCCCAGCTCTGCAACTTGTCCAAGTCACTCTGTAAACTAAAACACCCCTCTTCACTATCTACCACTCCACCAACTTTAGTATCATCTGCAAATTTACTGATCCATCCCTCAATACCCTCATCCAGATCATTTATAAAAATTACAAACAGCAGGGGCCCCAAAACAGACCCCTGAGGCACACCACTTATCACCGAAGACCCCTGAGGCACACCACTTGTCACCGAATTACTAGCATTACATTGGCTAAGCAGAGGCACAAAAGGAATGTATGTCATTGCTTAGTTCAGTTTTGTATCGAGAGCCTTGTTGAATAAAGTAACAAAAATGGGTGTTCACCAAAAAGGTTTTGGAAAACCAACTGAATCTTGTAGCCATAAAACATTTCCTCATGAACATGTGCCCCAGAGCCACTTATATGTAGCTGATGGTGTCCAGCATTAGGAATCCTGCTTGACAGACAAATGCACATGTTCTTTTCTGTTTCTCGCTGATCAATGGACAACAACCATGTCCTCCTCCTTGTATATAAGCGATCTGATCCTCCCTAAGTTAGTGAGGTGTAGCAAACTATATTTCGTGTTCCTGTCTGGAAGTATCTGCAGGCACACTAATTTAGGGTGACAGTGATCTTCATGATCATGGTTCCGTTCTCACTCTGCTGTGAGGCTGAATGCAGGATGCAGGAAGTGCCACAGTTCTGTCAACACTCCTTGGTGAATTGCAGACATCTTGCACACTGCTCTAAAGTGGGTGGTACAACTTTCTATTAAGCATTTCCCCCAATAGGTGTACTCTGTGCTCAATTTACAATGATGTAGAGATGCCGGCGTTGGACTGGGATGAACTCAGTAAAGTTTTACAACACCAATTTTAAATCCAACCAATTTATTTGATAGTAAATTCACGAGCTTTCGACTCTATAGCCTTCGTCAGGCAAATGCAGTGTTCTGGTCTGCAATAGCACTCATATCCACACAGACAGTCAGAGATTGCTGATTAGAATGCGAATCCTTACATCTAACCTGCTATTCAAGTGTTAAAGTGGCTAACAATGTGTGTGAAGGGAATCCTGAGCATTGTTAGAGAATTGTGTATTTTCTCCAGACAGCACAGTAAGTGAGGTTTTTGCTAACCCAGGCAAGTTACGGGGGTTACAGATAGTGTGTCATGAAGCCAAGATCCCTATTAAGACCGTCCTCATGTGTGCGGAACTTGGCTATCAGTCTCTGCTCAGCGACTCTGCGCTGTCGTGTGTCACGAAGGCTCCCTTGAAGAACATTTACCCGCAGGTCGGAGGCCGAATGCCCATGACTGCTGAAGTGTTCGCCCACAGGAAGGGAACTGTTTTGCCTGGTAATTGTTGAGCGATGCTCATTCATCCGCTGTCGTAGTGTCTGCATGGTCTCCCCAATGTACCATACTTCGGGACATCCTTTCTTGCAACGTATTAGGTAGACAACGTTGGCCGAGTTGCAAGAGTATGTACCGTGTACCTGGTGAATGGTATCCTCACGTTTGATGATGTTGTCCATGTCTATGATCTGGCATGTCTTGCAGAGATTGCTGTGGCAGGGTTGTGTGGTATTGTGGTCACTGTTCTCCTGAAGGTTGAGTAGTTTGCTGCGAACAATGATCTGTTTGAGGTTGTGTGGTTGTCTGAAAGCAAGAAGTGGGGGGGTGGGAATGGCCCTAGCGAGATGTTCATCGTCATCAATGACATGTTGAAGACATTTACCTAACCTGCGGGTAAATGTTCTTCAAGGGGGCCTTTGTGACACACGACAGCGCAGAGTTGCTGAGCAGAGACTGATAGCCAAGTTCCGCACACAAGGACGGTCTTAATAGGGATCTTGGCTTCATGGCACACTATCTGTAACCCCCGTAACTTGCCTGGGTTAGCAAAAAACCTCACTTACTGTGCTGTCTGGAGAAAATACACAATTCTCTAACCAATGCTCAGGATTCCCTTCACACACATTGTTAGCCACTTTAACACTTGAATAGCAGGTTAGATGTAAGGATTCGCATTCTAATCAGCAATCTGCAACTGTCTGTGTGGATATGAGTGCTATTGCAGATCAGAACACTGCATTTGCCTGACGAAGGCTATAGAGTCAAAAGCTCGCGAATTTACTATCAAATAAATTGGTTGGATTTAAAATTGGTGTTGTAAAACTTTACTCAATTTACAAGAGACATACTGCAGCCCAAGAGGACTGAAACCAAAGCTTCCATTACCAAACAGACTTTCTCCTGACAGACCTTTAACTCCTCTGACTTCCTGATCATGATCCATCACCATTCCTTTGGAAACCCTGAAAGTTGATAAAACTCCTTCAGTAATCCAACAAAATACTTTCACTAACTTTACACCTGACCTGAAAGTTTAATGGTTAGTCCTTTAGCTAATACAAACAGATATCTCTCAAGTAGCTGTTTTTGTGTGGTACAAAATGGAAGATCATATGAAAAAAATATCAGTAGTTGATGCTGTTCTCTGTCACAATTTGCCAATGTTAGATGCTATCAATCAAGCAATCTCACCAGAAGAGAGAAGCAGCCCAAATAATATACTTTTTAGTTGATGGACATGGCAGCAGAAATCTACTGAGCCCAATTTCATGATGTTTCTGAGAATCTACAAAAGGAACAGGTCACATTGGATTTAATGATGTTCACGTACAGTTTACATTTATTTATTAGTGTCACAAGTAGGCTTACATTAACACTGCAATAAAGCTACTGTGAAAATCCCGAATCCGCCACACTCGACTGTTTGGGTGCAACGAAGGAGAATTTAGCAAGGCTAATGCACTTATCCAATACATCTTTCGGACTGTGGTAGGAAATCCATGCAGACATGGGGAGAACATGCAGACTCCGCAGACAGTGACCTAAGCCAGTAATCAAACTTACGTCCCTGGTGCTGAGAGGCAGCAGTGCTAACCAGTGTGCCACCGTGCCGCCAATGAGTAATGAGGCAGAATTGTTAACTGTCTGACTGAGAGGGAATATTTTGCCAACAGAGACAATAACATAATTAAATTCAATATTAGGTTTTGAAAACCAAAGTTTTAAATTTAATAAAGGCTAACTTCAAAGGGACAAGAAATTAAATCACAGAAAATTCAGCTGAACTGTTACTGATTAAACCCATAAATAATGCAAGTATTTTTGGCACAATATTAAGCAAAAAAAATAAAAATAGCTGTAGTACCACTTGTGTAGCTAAGTAACTAGGCCCACAGATTGAGCTAGGAAACGATATCAAGGTAAAAGACTCACACAATTGTAATTAAAATTGGAAATCTAGTGGATTAGGAAATCTGTGAACAACAGAGGGATGCAAAGGAAGTAATAACTGGTGCATAAAGGAAATATAGGAAAAAGTTGTCAGAAATGTCAACGTTAATAGGACAAGTTTTAATACATATTTGAAAAGAAAGAAGAGTAGGAAAATAGAATGTGGATTCATTAAAAACAAATGGCAGTGAAACTATAGTGGTTAATAAAGAAATCACAAAATTAGGAAATGAGAACTTGGCATCTGCTTCTACAGTAGAAGATGAAAGTCAAATTCACAGTACAAGAGGAAAAGCTTTGTAGATTTAATGCAACTTGTAAAGAACGGGTAACAATGAAAATAATGGGATTTCAGATAGACATGCCTTGAGCAAGTGGTGGTCTCTACTCCAGGATAATAAAGGAAATAGATGAGAACATTTCAGATGCAGCAGTCATAATTTGCCAAAGCTCTCTAGATTCTGGAACACTGCCTTTGAATTTAATATTATTTAAAAAGGGAGGGAGACAGAAAAAAGGTAATTGCATACCTATCAATTTAATATAACTACTAGATAGCTATCAGGTTGATCAAAGAGATTCGTGAAAAGATTCTTGTGTCGGACTAATGTAACTGAAATTTTCTGAGGATATCACTAGCATGGTCGATTGGAAGGTGTTGATGGATGTTGCGTACATAGTCTTTCAGTTGGCATTTATTAATGTACCACACAAGAGATTCTTGCAAAAATGGAAGTGCCCAGAAATACAAATAATCGCACAATAAGGGTTAGTAATTGGTTGGGAAGTAGGAGACAGAGACTAGTGATAAGGGGTTTATTCTTTACATAGAAGGGACAAGTGGTGCTTCCTAGTAATCTGCACTGGGGCCTAGCCTTTTCATGAGATAAGTATTAATGGTTTGGATGAAGAAACAGAGAGCTGTATATCAAAGCTTTCAAATAACACCAAGTCAGAAGGCATACTACAGATAGGAGAAATTACAAAGTAGACAGATGGAATTCAAAGTGGCAAAATATTAATTAATCAAAGATAAAATGGAATAGGTTCACCAATGGAAAGACTCAGGGGGAACAAAATTTGATCAGTGCCTATGTACAAAAGTCACTGAAAGTTAAAAGATCAGGTACAAAAAATAATCAAAGCACAATGCGATGTTGACCTTTATATTAAAGGGATCGGAATTATAAGGAAATCTTGCTTCAGTTTCACAGAGCATTGGTTAGATCCAAATTGGAGGGCTGATTTCAGCTTTGGACACTGAAATGCAGAAAAGATATAATACAAGCAAAATGCTGCGGATGCTGGAAATCCAAAACAAAATCAGAAAATGCTGGAAACACACAGCATATCTGGAAGCATCCGTACAAAGTTAATGCTTTGAATCCAATTTGACTCACAAAAGGTATAGCCCTTGAAGGAGGCACAGAATAGATTCACGAGAGTGATACTAGGGCTTGAAGGAGTAAATTATGAGAACAGGATGCATAAATTTTGTTATTTAATATCAAGAATTTTGATAGTAGAAGGGTGTCTAATCAAGATATTTAAAATAATTAAGAAATTTGTGGGTGGATACAGAAAGACAATTCCCTCCAAGGGTTGGATCTATCCAGAGCAGTAAAATACAATATTAAAGTTAGAACTAAACGAGTTCAGACTGAAATCAGAAAGCACTTTGCCCATCTACAATTTGTCCCTGACAGACTGCAAATACCATGTCAATTTACTTTTCAAGACTGGAGCTGACAGATTTTTGCAAGGTGTTATTATCAAGGACAGGGCACCTCAGAAGTGGTATATTAAAAGCAAAGCACCGCAGATGCTGGAAATCAAATCCAAAAAATCCAAAAGGGCAGGTAAATGGTGCTTACATACACAGCACCCATGATATTACTCAATGAAGACCTATTCGAGAGGTTTAATACTCCTGTACCTAAGTCATATACATACGTGAAAGACATATTCCCAAGCCTACTTTATATATCCACATACACAACAGTACTTCTGTTCCTATACTATATACACAGATTACATTCATCCTTCTGTGCCCATGCTATATATTCACATACCTATTCTATGCCATATACTAAGTTTACATTCATATTCCTGTTCCTATACCAAATATCCATGTTACATATACATGCCTGTTTCTATGCCACACACCTATGTTAGAAGAATACTCCTGTCCCTATGTCATAGACAGATGCTACATACATATTCTTGTTCCTATGCATTGCATTCATGTTACTTACTCCTATTCCTATGCTATATACATGCATTGCAATCATAATCTGGTTTCAATATCATATGCACACGTTATGTACATACTCTTGTTCTTGTGTCATATATACACATTATAGGTATACTTCTGTTCCTAAGCCATATATCCAGGTTACAGGCATTCTTCTATTCCTATGATATATACCCAGGTTACATACATAGTTCTGTGTCTATGTCATATATCCACACTGTTACTCCTATGCCATATACCCATGCTACATATATATATGCCTGTTCCTACACAATGTACCCATGTCACGATGTTACGTAAATACTCCTGCTCCAATACCATATATGTAGGTTACATGTGTACTTCTGCTCCAATGATATATATCCATGTTACATACTATAAGTAGTCTCACAACACCAGGTTAAAATGCATATGTCTGTAACATAGGTATATAGCATAGGCATGATATGGAGATGCCATCATTGGATTGGGATAAACACAGTAAGAAGTTTCGTAACACTAAGTTAATGTCCAACAGGTTTATCTGGTAGCAAACACCACTAGCTTTTGGAGCGCTGCTTTTTCATTAGGTGAGTTTGCTACCAAATAAACCAGTTGGACTTTAACCTAGTGTTACGAGACTTCTTGCTGTGTTTATCCCAATCCAACGATGGCATCTCCACATCATGCCTATGCTATATACCCATGTTACAGACATATGCATTTTTCTATGCCATATACACACACTACATACAGATTCCTATTCCTATGCCATATACGTACACATTGCTTGCATATGCCTGTTCTTATGCTATATACTCAGATTATATACATACACCTGTTTTTATGTCATATACACAGATTATATGCATACTCCTCTTCTTATACCATATGCACAGATTACAAACGTACTCCTCCTGTTCTTTTACCATATATGTGGAGATACTGGCATTGGACTGGGGTAAACTTGTTGAACTTTAATGTGGTGTTGTGAGACTTCTTACTGCTTTTACCATATATACAGATTACATGCATACTTGTTCCTATGCCATTTACACAAATTACAGAAATACTTCTATTGCGATGCATATACACAACTTACAGACATACTCCTCTCTTTTGCCACATATACGGATAACATACGTATTCCTGCTCCTATGCCACATACACAGATTAGACCTACTCCTGTTCCTATGTCATATATACTGACTACATAAATACATCTATTCCTATGCCGTATACAGATTACAGAGATACTCCTCCTCCTCCTCTACAATATATACATATTACAGACATATTCCTGTTTCTATACCATATACAAAGCTAGAGACAGACATTTGCCTGTTCCTATGCAGTATATACACATTACATACATTTTCCTGCTCCTATGCTATATACATACACTAGATTACACACACATTCCTGTTACTATACTATATACACATGCTACAGATACTTCTGTTCCCGTGCCATATACACAGATTACATACATACTTCTGCTCCTATGCATATACTCAGATTACAAACATACTCCTACTTCTTTACATATATGCAGATTACATACATACTCCTCTCCTATGCCATGTACACACATTACAGACATACTCTTGTTCCAGTGCCGTATACATTCACTTCATAAGGATGAGTTGCAATATTTATGTTTTTCCCTAGCAGCAGTTCTCAGTTGTTAACAATAGAAAAAAGGTATTGCATCATTGAAGGATTTCAATCTGGTGTGGGGAAAAAGAAATAACATTGTAATGCAAGAGCAATATCAATGTCATCAAAAATCAGAATGTTGCATCAAAACCATATTCCTTGAGATTGTTTATACTGGGTAAACTAATTGAAATCTGCAGAAAGGCAAAGATATTCTGATGATGTTAATTTTTTATTACACTTCATTAGTGCACAACACTTTAAATATATTTAATAGATACAAAAAAAACTATTAAGTAAATAGTGTTAAAATAGATCCCTGGAAAGTTCAGCTACCCAGGAGTTAAGGTAAATTTTCAATACTTACAGTAGCATTTCAAGATGGCAGTTTGCTATTACATACCAAAGGAGAATTAGGGACAGGCTATAAATGCTGGCCTTACCAGCAAATTCCAGATACTATGAATGAATTAAAAAACTGGAGTTCTGTAAGCCAGAAATAGTCACCTATTTAATAAGGTAGAAGTGCATACTCATTCTGGGTTTTAACAAAAGGCAAAGCAGGAGGCTGAGACATATTTATTAAAATGGAAAGCAAATGGTTAGAACTGCATTTTAAGGTTGCAAGAACACTGAAAGCATTTGGACAATAGAATAGAAAATTAGACAAAATTTCAATAATTTCTCAGTTTTGTCACTGGAAGTGCATATTTTTCATTCTTATTTATTTTTGCCCCTGCACCAGGAAAAAGATTGCTGATAAACAACTGTTCCCAATTAGTATAGCTCTTCATGCATTCAATCTCTCTTCGTAAAACACTGGTCATTGAGGAAGCTTCTTTGATTTCACAACATTAGTCTAAATAATGAAAATAGTTGGGAACCACAACATTATAGAAAATGGGATGGAATCTGGTTGATCTATCAAGTTATTCAGAATTTCTGAAAGATTTACGGAATTAGTCTCACTCCCCTATCCTTCCATTTAGTCATTCAGATTTCTTCCCTATAGCATTTATCCAATTCCCTTTAAAATTAGTATTGAAACTGTCACCACTTTCAGGCAGTGTATTGTAGATTATACCTTAGAGCATAACAAAATTATTTCATTTCTGCCTGCACTTTTATCAAGTAAATCTTTATATATCCCTACTAGCGGAAACAGTTCCACCTACCAGTGAAAATATGTTCACCCCTTCTAAACCCTCTAGCAAATCTACCTGTAACCTGCTGTGCTCGAAGGAGAATGAGCCTAACTTCTCTCTGTCTCTTCAGAGAAAGGCTGCAAAGCCCAGATTTGCTTTCCAGTCTCAGAATAAGAAAACAGGCTAACTATACCAAGTGGCAGTATCTGTACTCTCCGAGCCACTTCTGTTGACACAGATTATGAACCAGATAGCGAATGGCATGGTGGCACAGTGGTTAGCACTGTTGCCTCACAGTACCAGAGAACTGGATTCAATTTCAGCCTTGGGTGACTCTGGAGTTTGCATGCTCTACCGGTGTCTGTGTGGGTTTCCTCTGGGTGCTACGATTTCCTTCCACAGTCCAAAAACGTGCGGGTTAGGTGAACTAGCTATGCTAAAATTGTTCCTTAGTTTCAGGAGGATTAGCAGGGTAAATAATGGGGTTATGGGGATTGAATAGCCCAGATTCATGCTCCATTCTTAGATCAAAATGGCAGCTCCACATTTTTTTTTTTTAAATACTCATTAAGGCGATGCAGGTACCACTGCCAAGTCCAACATTTGTTGCTCATCTCTAATTGTCTTCAAGCAGGTGGTGGTAGTGGTGAGCTGTTGTCTTCTTAACTTCTTTAGTCCATATGGTGTAAGTGCACCCACAATGCTATAGGTGCACCCACAGTGCTGTTGGGGAAGTTGTTCTGAGATTTTGATCTAGTGACAATAAAGGAATAGTGATAATAATTCCCAGTTTGGTTTGATATGCAGCTGGGAAGGAAACTTGCAGATTGCGGTATTCCTGTGTTTTTGCTACCTCTGTCTTTCTAAGTGGTAGAGGTTGGGTGGTGTTGTCGATGGAGCCTTGATGAGTTGCTGTAGTACATTTTACATATTGTTCACATTGTTGCCACTATATGCCGCTGCCTGAGGGAATGAATATTTAAGCTGGGAAAATGGATGGCAAATCAATTAAGCTGCTTTGTCCTGGGACTGTGTTGAGCTTCGAGAGTTTTTGGAGTTGCACTCACACAGGCAAGTAGACAGTACTCCACCACACTCCTAATTAATGCCTTGGGGGAATTACTTACTGCAGATTCCTAGTCTTTGATCTGCTCTTTTAGCCAATCTCCAAGTTGTTGAAAATGAGGGAATTCAGTAATGCCACTGAATGTTAAAGGGTTGACGGCTAGATTTTCTTTCATTGGAGATGGTACTTGCTTGGCACGAACATTACTTGCCATTTCATCACCTCAAGGCTACAATTTGCCAGGTCTTGCTGCATATGAACATGTTATGCTTTAATAATTTGAAGAGTCAGAAATGGTACTGAATATTTCACTCGTGAACATTTCTACTTCTGACCCAGCAGGGATGGGAATTCAGGGGAGTTGTTCCAAAAAGTCAGATAACAATAACTTGCAATCGAGTAGCAGAAATACGAATGATTAATTTCCTCACAGGATTGTGCTTAAAAGGTACCAGAAATGTTTATAAAATATGTGCATGCATGCCCCCAGCAGAAGAGGAAGAATCTGAAAGTACACATCCAGCCTGTCTCTCTTAAAAATAAAAACTGAGTTGTATTCATCGCTGTCCCCAAACTTGTATAAAAACTGCACATTGGAATAACATGGGATTCTTATCAACCACCAGTGACTATTCATATCTTATTAAATCTCTTTGAATACAATTCAAAACCATTGCAGCCTATATAGTGGTTAATTAACTAAGAATGGTCCAAAACGTGACAAAGCTCAATGTTACAGAAATGGAGCCAACCCTGATCAACAGTGCAAGACAGTACAAATGGTTGCTTAATCTAGCTCAACCTTAGGAAGTTAACTGGAGCTGCAGTTCAATATTCGTTTGCCTGTGGATTCTCTTCATCACTCATACACACATATAAACACAGCAAAGCAACTAGCAAAGTATTGAGTTAGCAGATGCAATGACTGTGGGCACAACAATATAATTTACATTTACTTCCATCATTCAACCATTTCACTGCCTCTGAACTATCACTTGTTTGTCTGACATCCAATACTGAATTAATAGATATGTGCACTAATCAAATATTGGAAAAACAGAAGCTATTGTCTCCGTCTCTGCCAGAAATTTTGTTCTTTAGCCGCTGGCTCCATTCCGCTTCCTGGCAACTGTCAGATCAAATCAAACTATTCACAACCTTGGTGTCCTGTTTGACCCCAGAACTCTGATTCCATATTCTCTCCATCACCAAAGTCACATCATTCCACATCTTTAGCATCATCTACCTCTACTCTCGCCTCAGCTGGCCTGCGGCTAATCCATTCCTTTGTTATCTTCAGACCCAACCTTTCCAATAATTTCCCTGCCATCCTTACACCCTTTATAAATCTGACCTCTTCAAAAACTCTACTGCCTTATCCTAAGCTGCACAATGTCTTATTCACCCATCACTCACGTGCTCAATGACTCCAACTACCTCAATCTAGTAGCAGTTCAGTTTTAAAATTCTCAACCAGGTTTTCAAGTCCCTCCATTGTATCACCACTCTATGTCTTCCGCCAACCTTCTGAGATCTTGGTGTTCCTCAAATTCTGGCTTTCTCTGCATCTTAGGTTTCCAAAAGCCCATCATTAGAGAACATGCTTTCAGAAAAGCATCTTGTGGTGAATGAATTCTCAGCAGTTTATTGCACTAGACTTTCCTGAAAGAATGATTGTGTCATTTCTACCGCGTAACGGTTTGAATTGGAGTTAGCTGGAGGATATGCATTCTATCAAAAACTGTCTTCTACTTTTACTTTTGCAATTTCCAGCATTAGTAACAACACCAATGGGACTGCAGCAGCCCAGATTTATGGCACTTGCAGAAAATTCTGCTTCACAGCAGACAAACCGCTATCTGAGAGTAAAAATAAAACGTTTGGGAACTGGCTAATTATAGGAGGTCAATTCAAGGGCACGCAATATTCCATGGTAACCAAAAGCATCAAAATGCACAGAATACTGCAATTTATAATATTATTTTGATTCAGGCCCTTGAGATGCTTTGCGAGTGGGGTCAAATTAAAGTTGCTTTCAACTACACTTTCAAAGCACAGATGCTAATTATCCTGTGAATGCACCCTAATTAATTTATTTTCTTCTTTTTCGTTAGCTACCAAAACTCTCATCCCAACTCACTCTGCCCATTTGGTTCAGTTGGTAGCATTCTTGCCTAAAAGCCAGTTATTTTTGGGATTCAAGCCCTAAAGGCATTTTAATCTGGACAGACATTTCCGTGCAGAACTCCTGCATTATCCTTCAAAGGTGGTATTAAATTGGGGCGGCATCTGCCTTTGTAGGCAGACGTTCAGAAAAGCTTCAATACAGAGTGGGAATTATCGCAGACTTCTGCCAATGTTTTTCTCTCAAGCAGCACCAACAGATTCATTGTCATTCATTCATTTACTTTCTGTTGGAGCTTTTTGCTGTAGTTGCCTACAATAGTGGCTGACACTTAAAAATGTACCACCACCGATGGCAGTGTTTATTTTGTGATGCCATATATACAAGCTATTTCTTACTTTTTTTTAAGCTTCAGTCTCTTCCCTTACTGATGATTCTTTTATTCTCCTTCTTTACTTTCTCTCCCACCACGTCCGTCCACGTTTTATTCTCTTTCCAACACTCCTCAAAGACATAATATATACTGTCTGCACAGCTATATTTCATTACACATACCTTCAAAAATCGTATGTTTCAATAAGATGCCCGTCTTTAGTTTATTAAGTATATGTCCAACATGCTCAAACTTTCCTCATAAGTCAACCCCACTACCAATTGAGCATATATTGCATTCTTCAAGTGCACAATAGATTAAGTGCTGCATCATGAGAGTTGCCAGCTTTTTAAGTCAGGGTGTGGCATTTTGTTCAGGCACAAGGATTTAAGTTTTTGGACAGGGGCATTATGAGTAAGATCTTTTGTTTTCATAAAGTAGGTGGTAATGAGTTGGAGCTCGCTGCCTACGACGCGGATAGAAGGGGAGACGATAATGATTTCAAAAGGAAATTGGATAGATACTTGAGGGAAACAAATCTGCAGAGCAATGGTAATGGCGATAGAGCTAGGCAATGGGACTAACTGAATTGCTCCATACGGATGGATTGCTTTGCAGATAGTCACATGGATCAATGGACTGAATGGCCTCCTTCTGTGCCATAATGACTATATGAGATGCAAGATACACTAGAAAAGCAGAAAATTCTCATATACTGGATAACTTTCTTCCATCCAAGAGTACTCCAACAAGCAGAATACAAATGGAGGGCAGTATCACAAATGGCAATACATGGCAGCACCGCACGGAAAATTAACTAGATTTGGAGAAAGCATGTGAGCCAATAATATGTTCAAAACCTCAAAAGTGAGGAATTATTTCTTCAGCTTACATACAGACTGTAGCTCTTTATTAAACTTGTTTGAATGTACTGAAGCATTTGGAAATGAAATGGATATTTAATAAAATCTAAGCCAATTTATGTTATTTTATATGCCGTTTCAATAAAAATGAAAGGGACAGTTGTAATCTGTGCATCCAGGCTTTCATTTTTCCTGTAATACAGTACACTGGCTGCTTTTTAAATCCTGAAGGAATTATTATTTAAGTTTGATTAGTTTTGCCGTAGATACATCAGTTAAGCAGGAGGTCTCACTGAGTCAGTATCATGGTAAGATGCTTGTAGCATCCATGCTGTATTAAGTAGGCCACAGGGGACTAAAGCCAAGCAACTGTTATGTAACTGGGAAAGAGATTACTCATGGTACTTTGAACACAAGAGTGGTAGAAAATGCTGCAAAGACATAGCAGTGAGGGGAGGAGGATGGATCGCACCTAAAATGTGAAGCAGTCAATTCCGGATGTTAACTGGTCAGCTGTACACCTAGAGAATTCAATCCCTAATTTCTTTAAATGCTGGCATTATCCAACTCGTATCCCAGCTACACCATTTATTATCTGTTCATGCGTGCTTACTTAGCTATTGCATCTACAATTTTTATTAAACATTGGTTGGAAGTAATTTCATACAAAGCAGACAAATCCCAACCTGCATGTTGCGGTCCAAATTACAAGGAAATCACCATCAGGATTGTGATATTCAAAAAAACAGGGCCTTGTAATGAACCAAGATGAAAACTGATGATCCTTAAATCTTTTGTACCTGAGTTGATTTCATTATTTGTTGAGAGAAGAAAAAATTGAAGATGCCCCTGCACAAAAAATTGCCTGTTAAATTGTGCCTGCATGTCTGTGCGGAACAAAAACTGCCAGGATTCAACAGTCCAACTATCAGAATGCTGCACAACAACAATTGAACGATTTAGTCAGAAGTTTCCACAATCCATGTTATAATTGGGTCAGAGGTTTGAGAATGAGGAAGTTAACAAACAGGTTTGCAAATTAATATTTTCAGATGGGCTCAATCATAGCTGTTGCGTGATTTGCCAGTTTATGTAACAAATTCTATAAACAGGTCTTCAAATGGTAATCTGGTCTACATACTTGTTGGACAGGCTGAACACGTTTGCAGACTGAATTCATTACTTTCAATCCAGTTATCTATCATTTCTTTGAATCAGAAAAGACAGGAAACAGAACAACCATCACTTCAAATCTGGAGCAATTGCTCACGAAAGCAATTAGTGGCAGGGCAAGGAGGTTTGAGCCAAATGATACATCTCGGATTTCAAATGGGAACATGTTCACACTAACAATCAGAACAAACCAATCCATAACTCCATGCAGCAGAGTTGCATTTCTCCCCCTCAACAAAATGAGTGAGCTTACAGCTCAAACCTTTTCTCTGGTTGAATGGGCCTCCTTTAAAATTCACATACCTCCCACAAGCTAAATTATAATGCTATGTAATGATCATAATATTGAAGCACTGTATGTAAATAGTGCTTTTTAAAAAATAAGTATTTATTTACAGGTATCAGTTGAATGGGTGTGCCTGCTCTTCTCTGCAGACTCTATCATTAGCAAGAGTTGGGGGAGGGTGTGGAAGCAGGGACATGAAGAACCCGTTCCAGCTGCTGTTTACTCTCAACTACGATGCCCAAAGGAGGTCGCCCATATCACCGCAAACACCCTGGAAAGTGTCTGCAGTCCCTCGCCAGCCTTCTGTGGTTCTCTGATTCTAGCTTTAGAACCGCAGTATAGTAGTATAACCACAGAAAACGTGAAGCCATCCGGTCTTCCCACATCATCTTATAACTGGAGCAGTATGACCAGACAATTCCCAACCCTGAAACTCCATTATATAACCTCTTCACTCAGGTTTCCACTCCTGCCACAGTACTGGTTTAGCTTTTATAAAAGTCGAAAAAGACATTGTATGTGATTGTGGTAAACGTAAATTTTCCCTCCTCATCCATGTCAAACAGCTTTGACTACATCATCCTCTCCTCTGATGTCCAGCTGAGGGAGACTGCGTTTCTGGTTTTATTCTCATCTATCCTTTTCACTCCCAGAGAATTAGCTGCAGTGGCTTCTCTTCCTATCCTCACACCATTACCTCTGGTGTCCTCCAAGGATCCATCCTTTACTCTTTCCCTCTTTCTCATCTGCATGCAATCCTTAGCAATATTATCTGGAAACATAATATACCATTTTCGCACACGTGCGCTGATGATACGCTGCTCTCCTTACCTTCACTGTCTTCAAATTATCAGACTGCTTGTCTGACATCCAGTACTGGATATGAGAAATTTACTCCAATTTCCTTACAACTGTCAAGCATTCTTAAAATACCATATTGCAGCTACCTTCAGACTTGTACCAACTAAGCAAAAGTTCTAACTTGCTGTTTTACCTTCACCTGACCCCTGCATTTACTTTAAGAATGCAGATGGCTTAAAGTAACACAGACCTGCATTCCATTTATCAGAACACAACATTAGTTCTTGCAGGGATAGCACATCCACTCACTTAATGGAACTGTGCTATGTCAAAATCATTTACAACTATAACAGAACAATATGTATACAATTCCTCTTCCTCACAATTCATTGTAAACAAATTTCTTGCATGCGAAATTCTTCCAATAATAACTATATTTTTGAATGCTGAACATTTTGTGCAGTCTGTACACTCACTATCATATTTCAGTAATTGTGGATACTGGTTTAGTTCTCAACTGTCCAATTGGTTGAGTAACAGTCCAACAAGAATGTCAACTCAACTTTGGATATTCAGATGTTTTATTTTGAAGCAACTTATTGAATGAACAAAAAATGCTTGTATCTACTGCAACTTATCTTCTTAAATCCTCTCATCTACTCTACCCACACTTCCAACAGTAAGTCTGAGTGAGGAGTTCATGGACTTTTTGCCACCAGATAGAGATGATCTGATCAGCCACTTCTGTTACAATCCTCCCTCCCACTCACCCAAAGGTTGATCTCTAGTTGAACCTTGCCCGAGCCTTAAAATTTTGTCTCTCTCTAGTTTCCCTCCTGTGCCTTGACTGTACAGATCTTGTCCACAAGACACATTTCCTGCTCTCTCATGGTCCTACAAAACTATTGAATGACCAATGTCAAGTCCTGAGCTGCATGTTAGCCAATAACACTGGTAATTCTCTCCCTTCAGGTGATGTTCCTCTCTCTTTTAAATCTATCATCCCTCTCCTCAAAAAACAAACCCTTCATCCCACTGTGCTCTCAAATTACCACAACCCAGTGAGCAATAAGCGTCATACAATATGATGCATCATCAGACCCACTGATTTACTAGGGTAGAACATGTAAAACAAGAGTAAAATTTCAAAAATATAAATATTGTTTTTTTGAATGAAGTTATGAAATTATAACTATTTTACAATGAAAATGATAAATCAGTAGCATCAGCTATTATAAATTCCTTTCTTTAAATAATTTTTATTTATCTGGTGAACAAGATGTAACAGATTGGAAGCAAACATCAACCCCTGGTATTGCTTTGAGGCATCATGGACTTTGATTAACACTCAGAGGTTGTTGGCCCTAGCATTTGGCAGCAGAGTAACAGGTATTCTGTATTTTATCAATGCATGGAAGTTGGGAGTACTGAGCAGCATTTATATAGTGATGGTCCCATGATAAGCATCACTAGGTCAGAGGTCATGAGATTTGATGCATTGCAGTTTTTGGATCTTTAGGAGCTTCCTAGGGTCTAACCAGATTGGTAAAGGAGGACATAAGATAAAAAGAGTGCCTTGCATTGAACACCAATCATGGAAGGGAATACCAGACAATGGCAGCAATGTGGAATGCTGTTAGCGGAGAATGGTCTAAAGATGTTGGAGCATCAGGGTACGTATCCATGTGAGCAGCAGCTGAAACTAAGGGAAGGTGAGAATTACTGTCCCATCTCATGTCAGTAAGTGCTATCCATGGGAGAATTATAGCTGTCAGCTATACCTACTGGAGCTGTACCATCTTAGAACAACTTGTATTTATAAAATACCTTTAATATAGCCAAACCTCCAATGATGCATCACAGGTGATACCAGACAAAATTGAACTTCAGACTAGATAAAGACGTAGGAGAATGACAGATAATCAGAGGCTTGGTGGAAGTGGTGGATTTTAAATAGATTGTTAAAGGAATAGAGATGGAGGGGCAGAGGCAGAATGATATGAAGAGGTTGAGATGTGAAATTTCAGAGTTTAGGGCCACCAGAAGGGTAAAGAAAATATAGGATACACTAATAATCAGAATTAAATAGATGGATGATTGGTTTATTTGAAAATTTATCATGGCAGCTGTTGCCGGCTATCATCAAAATAATGGAAAACGAAGTTTCGAAGGATGTGGAGTTTTCAGAGTGTTGGAGAAGCTCACAAGACAAGGGAGAAGCAAATCCAACAAGAGATTTGAACACAAAGTTAAAGAATTTATACGTGAGACCTCACTGGACCAGCAGTTAATACAGGCCAGTGAGCACAGCAGGCAGGCGTGCAGGATAAAAGAGATTTGGCAGCAGAGTTTTAGATCAACTGACATTTACAGAACGGGAAACTGGCCAATTGTATATTGGAATAGTCACACATAGAGTAACAAAAGTATGAATTAGTTCTTCAGCAGCAGCTGGGAAGGGGCAAGGCAGGGGTATGTGACATTATACAGAGGTGGATGGCATTAGGCTTCTTGATGCAAGAGGTTCACATTCATATGGCATCAGAAGCCCAGTTCAGGATCAATAAGGATATTAAAGTTGACATTAACCATACAAATTGTACAGCTCAGTCTCAGAAAAGGGTCAAGAAGTTCTGGCCACTTCAGCTAAGGAAAGTACAGGAATGATAGAGATTGCATCCGTTCCACTAAGTGACAAATATCTCCATCCCTAAGGATTTGAATTAGCAAATGTTAACGGAGATAATAATAAATGATTTTTTGAGGTTCGTGGATGGATGAAAGAGTGGGCAGATGGTTTCAAGTTGCCAGAAGACTTGACTTGCTGTTACTAGATGATGGTGGAGCTCTCAATGTTTTGGACTGCGATAGTCGCTCTGATGACACTACATGCCATAAAGAATTCATTATTGGAGACCTTAAGAGGCAAGTTGAGAATGGGGAATTAAGTATTAATATGAAGAAAATGAACTAAAAATAGATGCAAGAGAAAGAAGGGGCAGGGGGGGAGTATAGGGGAATTCTGAATGGCAGTAAAAGGTACTGGGGAGGTCAACAAAAGCAACTGAGTACCAGAAAATACAATTAAAGAGGCAAGGTAATTATGGACAACTTAATATGGAGCAAGAAAATATGCCTGAGAGCACCAATTGGAACAAAAGCAAACAATAGGGATTGATTGCTGGATGATGGGAAATTCTACAGTTAGGAGAACAGATTGTGGTCAGAGATGAGAATACAGGATTGTATGTTGCCATACTGGTGCCTGCATTAAGGATGTCATTGAGCAACTACTGAAGCCAAGGGAGGAATGTGAAAGCTAGCAGTCACAGTGCACGTTGACACCAATGATATCAAAAAGAATTCATTCAGACTGATTTTCAGAAGCAAGAAAACGGACAGGCAAGCAGTACCTCAAAGAAAGTAAGGGAAAAATTGTAAGTGATTTTGGGAGGAGTGGGATTGAATCAGGCCCGATGGGTCATACCTCGGAGTTGGGACCAACTCCGAGACCAATGTCAACATGAGGTGTTTTGGCAATGCTGCTGGGAAAAGTTTAAACTAACCTTGTGAAGGAGCTTTAACAATAGAAAGAATCAAACAAGGTACTCAAAGAATTGGGAGAAAGAGATAATGTTATCAGCAAGATAGATTGTTTATTATAGAAATAAAATACTGCGTAGCTGGAATCTAAAACAAAACAGAAAATGCTGGACAATCTCAGCAGGTCTCTCAACATACGTGGGGAGAGAATAGAGTCAACATTTTGAGTCTAGATGACCCTTTGTCACAGCAATTGGCTCTCAAAAAGCATATATTCTTGCTCAGTATTAAGTTGTTCATAGTTATCTTGTTTGTTCTGACAAAGGGTCATCTGGACTCGAAACGTTGGCTCTATTCTCTACTCACAGATGTTATCAGACCTGCTAAGATTTTCCAGCGTTTTGTTTTTTTACTGTAATTATTAGGTGGGATCTCAAGAAGAGAGAATGTGATAAGGTTCAGTGTATGTACGCAACACACATAGTAGGATAAATAAGATTGTTGAGTTGTAGGCACAGATAACCACATGAGAGCGCGATACCCTTCAATAATGGTGAGCTGGCTAAAGAGGACAATGAAACTGAATGTATAATATCGCTGAATACAATGTGTTCAGGAAAAGGTGTGGAAGCAAGGAAAAAGAGATGGCTACATTGATTAAAGACCTATTACAATATTGGAGAGAGCGAATAGGCTAGAAAGTCCAAGAACACAATCTATTTAGTTAATGGGAACAAACATTAGATCTGTGGTGCATCAACCAGCTAACAGATAAAATCTAGAATACCAAATCTGCAGGGAAATTAGAGGTGCAAAACTCGAGTAGTGATAAAGGGGGATTTTAATTAAAGTAAAAGTTTATTTATTTGTCATAAATAAGGCCTATATTACATTGCAACAAAGTCACTGTGAATTTCTCCTGGTCACCACATTCTGGCGCCTGTTCGGGTAAATACATCTAATCAGCATGTCTTTCAAACTTTGGGAGGAAACCCATATGGGCACAAGGAGAATGTGCAAACTCCACACAAACAAAGACCCAAGCCAGGAATCGAGCGCAGGACTTTGGTGCTGAGAGGCAACAGTGCTAACCACTCTAATTCCACAATAAACTGGGATAGTGACACTGTACAGGACAAATGGGGGAGCAGATTTTCCAGATCATCGTATCAGTATGATTCCAGCTGAATGAGAAAACAGACTTTGTTGGATCAGTTTTTGGGAAATGATGTGGACCAACTGGTTGTAGGGCAATATTTACGTAAATGATCATTGTATTGTAAGTTTTGGAATAGTCATGGAGAAGGGGAAAGGAGCACTGTAGAATAAAAATACTTAACTGCGAAGGTCCAATTTCAGTGGAATAAATAGGTAAATTGGAATTAAAGATTGGTGGGCAAAACTGTAAATAGAACATTGGCTTCCTTTTGTGGGAAAATGGCTCAGGGACAGTACAGATACATTTCCAAGAGCAGGAAAGTTAGGACAACCAAAACCAGAACTTAATGGATGGTGAAAGAGATAAAGGGCAAAATGGAGAAGAAAAAAGAAACACACGACAAATGTCAGATTGATAATAAAATGAGAATTAGGCAGAATACAGAAAATTCAGAAGTGGAAAAGAAAATCAGAGGGGCAAAGAGTATGAAAATAGAATTGCAACTAGCATAAAAAGGAATGAAAAAAATCTTTGATGGACGGAGAGGACTTTTTCATTTGTTTCTTATTCTGTTGCTGTTCAGTCTCATCATTAAGACTTCAGGACTTAAGTGAAATGCAGTTTTATGGACAAGTTGTCACCATTCTGAATGTCTGGTACCAATTCCTCCCAGTCATTAAGGTCACACTTCAAAGAGATCTTCAGAGTGTGTTTGAAGCATGTTCTTTGTTGGAATATTAGTTTGAGAGTTCCAAGAACAGGACGTGGCAGAGGAGTCATTTTTCACACATCCTGATACAGTGTCCAGGCCATCGAAGTTGATTTTGCAGGACTTAAGCCTGAATTATTATGAAGCTGGCTTCAAAAGAACACTAGCATCTGTTTGGCAGTCCTCCTGCTGAATTGGATACAGTGAAGGCATTTTGATAGAATTTCTCTAGCAGTTCTGATGTGTCACTCATGCATAGTCTAATTGTTGTTAATTAGGATAACAACAATTAGGAATAACAACAATTGCTCTATATGCTAAGGTTTTTGTTGACTTATGGAGGTCTTTGTTATCAAACGTTCGCTGCTGTAGTTTTCAAAAGGGCAAACTGGTACAGCTAATGCAGTGTCGAATCTCCTCGCGAATGGTAACCTATTGAGAGGGGTGTGCTGCTGAGGTACGGGAATTGCTCAGTATATCCCAGTTTCCCTCTAACATGTACAGGAGGTGAACATTTGATTGACTGAATGTGGGTTCACCTTTGAGGGATGGGCTGAGTTTCTCGCGTGCAGAATTGGAGAGACCAAGAGTGGTTGCAAATCTGGTGCAGAATGAGGAACAACATCATAGTCATATATAAATTACAGATCAGGTATACCTGTGGTTCTGTGGTGCATAAGGCTTTCCAAAAGGTATTTGATAAAGCGTCAAACAACAGGCTAGCCAGCAAAGTTGAGGTTATTGAATTAAATGAGATAATGACAGCATGGATTTGAAGTTGACTGAGTGATAGGAAACACAGTTGTAAATTGTTGGTTTCAGTTTAGAAGTATAATGAATTAAAAAAAACATTGTGTCTGTGTGACACAGTGTGCTAAATTTAGTGTAACTCCTGTGTGCATAGGTACACCATTTCAAAAGCATAATTAAAATTGAACTGAACCAAATATCTATCTGAGAAGACACATTTGGGGAATTCTCAAACATTAGTATTCAAAATAATCTACCAACTGGGAATCTGAACACTTAAGGCTTTTGATCCTTCAACCTAACTCAATTTTACACCAACCTCAACACACAAGTCACAAAATCACAAACCTAATTACAGATGTAGAACACAATTCGATTTGATTTTAGTGCATCGGTTCATAGCTATTTTAGATACATTAAAAGTATCACCTCTCAATAAATCCCACCTTGTTACTGTTTTCCAGGCTGGAAATGCCCATGTTGCAAAACTTATTCAGTTTTTCTCTAATTTAAAACTCTCACAATAGTGATGAGTCTTACCAGTCCTCTCTGCAGTTGCTTCAGTGCCTGAATTTATTTCAATGACCAAAATTGGGCATGATATTCAATATTTAAGAATAATAATGCATTTAAAATGCTCATTAGAGTCAATGCCATCAACATATTGACCAGTAAAGGTCAACAGTATCACCAGTAATTTAAAATTGTACATTTCTTGGTCAATTAGAGGTTTTTACACATTTGGATTTGTCAGAGATATCTTCTGGAGCTAATGACATTCATTGCTCTGCTGAGTAGATCCCATGCCTCTTACATGGCAGTCAGCACACACTACCCAATATTCATTCACAGAACAGCACAACCCAATGCTGCTATAATGATAACCACTTCAGATCATGAATGGATATTGATCATTTACACATACTTTTCCCATCTTTTGAAGGTGCGCTGAGAAAACACTTAATCATATAAGATCATGTATAAATTATTATTTCCAAGCATTTCAAATGCTATAAGTCAATGCATTGAATTCAATCAGTATAATTAGTTTTGCACAGCAGCATAAAAATAGAAATCTACAATTCTCCACATCACTGGGACTTCTTGATCGACTTAAAGCAAAACGACGACAAATTATTCTCCTACAATCTTCTTTTGACCCCAGAGCTTTTCCTTGCAAGTTTCTGTTTCTGTGATTATCTGTGGTTGCAATTAGGATGCATCTCTGTTCAATACAATGGATTCCCAACTAGTCATATATACAGAGTACATTGATTCCTAACAATTGTTTTCCCTAAATAGCGATCTTATTTATTGCTCATCCCTGATCACCTACATTTTAGAGGGCATTTGAGAATCAACTGCAACAATTAGTCACATGTTGATCAGCCTAAGCAATGGTAAATTTCCTTCCCAAAAGGACACCAAATTTTACATTAGTTGACAATGGTTTTTATAATCATTAGATTTCAATTCAGATTTCACCATCTGGCACGGTGGAGTTTGAATCCAGGTTCTCAGGTCTTGCTCTGGGTCTCTGGATTACTAGTCCAGTGGCAATACCACTGCGCCTTTGCCTCCTTCTGGCCCATCCGCATTGTAGCTATCTTCCAAGCAGAGTAATCATAGCCAATAATTGATTCATGAATGCATTATGACTGGAGCAGGATTAATTTAAACAACAATAATTTCTCCTCTCACTACTTGTCCATAAACAGGAAAGTGTTCCTATTTGTTTTCCCACTTTCTTAAATATTTCCCAATCCCTCAGCTTTGGTGGGATCCAATTTTCTATTAATAACCCCACAGTCACACTGATAGGATGGACGCAAAAGATTAGTTGATTTGCACATATTCAAAACAAAAAAATAGGGTCACAATGCTGTCTTCGTATTCAGAAAGAGCAGGAATGGAAGAAAGAAAAATTTTACAGGCAGACACCACGGAAAATAAATATTGTTTCACATGGGTTTCAGAGTCCAGAAACAAAGTCTAGTCAGGTATTGCTTCAGAGATCAATGGGTTGAAAACCAATGCTGTACAATTCATTTTTCTGACGATGTTGACTTCACACGATGAGACTGACATTAATCTGTTTTATAAGCCAGAGTACAGAACTTCCTGCAGAAGCAGTGCAAATGGGGTCACGTCTTCATCCTGGGCAGAGCTCCTCGTCTGTGGGAATATCAGTTAGGTGCTAAACAACCAACTGAGCTCTTCAGTTCAGCTAGGCAACAGTACTGTTCCATAAGCCAGAGGACTATGTCACATGATTCCACTTCTCTCCTCGGTCTTTGCCAAAATGTACATGCACCCCTTATTTCAGCCCCGAAGTTGTTCAACATCTCAACCATGAAAAATTGAAAAGGAAGGTTTTGGGGCCCTTTGTCTCAGCAGATAAGCAGATGGCCAATGGCAAGCCTGGGTTACTAGGTGCATACAGCTTTTGTGTAACTCTTATTTTTAATTTGGTCCGTGCAGCCCACAGGGGGTCCTTAGTGACTTTTCATAATGATGAACGAATTTCCCTGATATGGCCAGGTAGCTTCTTCTGTATGTTGTCACTGACAGGCATAAAATCAACCAGTTTATAAATCGTTGTCTGCTTTGAATTTTTTTTTAAATAACAATCAACATATCTCAATGTATTCTTTAAAAACTATAGCGCGACGTCTTACTCTCTCACAAACGTTTGTTGTTAACAGCAAATATCTTTATTCGGACTTTCCTCATGCCAACATTTGAGCAAAGCATTTACTTCCCCAAGTCAGGTGTAGAAAATATTGTCCTCGACAACATATTTTAAAATCTTGTTCATGGAATATGAAGATCACTTGAAAGGATAGTACTTATTACGCATCCTTAATTGCACTTAAGAAGTTGGTGATTAGCCACCCATCTGCTGTACAACTACAAGTGCTGTTAGAAAGTTTCAGGCTTTTGACTCAAATTGTGAAGGAGTGAGAATGAAGTCAGGATGGTATGTGGTTTGGAGGGAATTTGCAGGAGGTAGTGTTCCCATACATCTGCTGCTCTTTGTCTTTTAAGTTGTGACTTTGGTACATGCTGTCAAAAGAGCCTAGTCAATCTTTTGCAATTCTTCCAATAAATGATTGAGGGAATAGATGTTTAAAGTGGTGAATGGAGTGCTGATCAAGCAGGCTGCTTTGTTCTGACTTCTTGTGTTTTGTTGGGAACTGCACTCATACAGCAAGTGGAAAGTTTTCCATCACACTTCCGACTTGTTCCTTGTAGATGTTGGGCAGGCTTTGGGAAGTCAGGTGGTGACTGGCTTACCACAGAATTCCCCACCTCTGACCTGCTCCTTTGCCACAATATTTAAGTGTCTGGTTAAAATCCAGGATGTTGATGGTGAGGAATTTAATAGTGGTAATGCTGCTGAATGTCAAGGGGAGATGGTTAAATTCTCTCTTGTTGCAGATGGTCATTGCCTAGCACTCGTGCTGTGTAAATGTTAGCTGATACTTATCAGACCAAGCCTGAATATTGTCCAGGTCTCAGTGCATGCAGGCACAAAGTCAAATCT
Organism: Sphyrna mokarran; assembly: GCA_024679065.1. Lineage (NCBI taxonomy): Eukaryota > Metazoa > Chordata > Chondrichthyes > Carcharhiniformes > Carcharhinidae > Sphyrna > Sphyrna mokarran. The sequence continues at coordinate 70,955,730 of JAGIQG010000009.1, read as the reverse complement.
CAGGAGGTGCACCCACACATTTGTGTTAAGTGGAGCTTCGTGATAGCGGAGGAGGCCCCATTCCCGCGTGAATGTGTCTAAATGCAACCCAAAATGCTTCAAATGAGGTATGTGTCACAAACTACAGATTAAAATGTAAATGAATGCAACAGTAAAGCAGAAAATGTGTGGAAAAGCCTTTATTCAATTAGATTACACTTACCAGAACATGGCACTGCAGAAGATCAAGAATTTGCACCAGAAAAGCTCTATAATCTTTTCCTACTTTGTGGTTGTTTTTGGATGTGAGCAATACAGTCCACCTTTTCATCAATTCAATCAAGCAGGTTTTCAGTACTTTCGTGCTGCAGTGCAAAATGCTGGAGCAGCTCCAGCAGCTTTTGCGGTATCGAGGGAAGCAGATGGGCGAGCATGCATTAGACTCTTTCGGATCATCAGCCTCCTCAGTCAAAGGACATACTACATCTTCTACAACGTGTTAGTTCTATCATGCATCATGCAGCATCACCCATCTCTATGCAAGTTTCTGTGATCATCTCTGCTGGAATTTCCATGGCAGATTCCAATAGCCGAAAGTGCCTTAGCATCGGGTTGGTTGGCCTCACCCTGCAACTCTTTGTTGCTGACATCTTGCACAATTGAAGCCGATTTGGCCCAAGCATGGGGGAAGCAGTTGGCAATTGTGACTTCTGTCACCATCTTCCATATCTTTCTCACCATGAAAATAGCCTGTAGTATACTGTACTCCTGCTTCTTGTTGATGGCCTCAATAGCCTGAGAAATCAGCTGCCACCAAGAACAAGGTTTCAGGTTCATAATCAACCTCTGATCCATTGGCTGGAACTTGGCTATGTTGGGAGGCAACAACAACAATTTCATGCTCTTCAGGCCAGTGATGTATGGGTATGTGGGGCACTTTTTTCCAATGTTGAGAATCTTTTCTTTTGTTGATGCATTTTGTTACTTTCCCCCTTCACACCTGGAAAATACTAGCACTTTTGCTTGCCACGTACTGTATCATTAGTAGTATTTTGAATTTATGAAATATCAGAATATAGGAAGCATGGTTAGTAAGTTTGTAGACGAACACCAAGATTGGTGGTATAGTGGACAGTGAATGAAGTTATCTCCAATTGCAACAGGATCTTGATCAATTGGGCCAGTGAACTGATGAATGGCAGGTGAAGTTTAATTTAGAGAAATGCGAGGTGATGCATTTTGGTAGACTGAACCAGGGCGGGACTTACTCAGTTAATGGTAGGGCATTGGGCAGAGTTATAGAAAAAAAGATCTAGAGGTACATGTTCATAACTCCTTGAAAGTGGAGTCATAGGTGGACAGAGTTGTGAAGAAGGCACTCAGCATGTTTGGTTTCATTGGTCAGAACATTGAATACAGGAGTTAGGATATTATGTTGAAGTTGTACAAGACATTGGTAAGGCTGCACTTGGAATACTGTGTGCAGTTCTGGTCACCCTATTATAGAAAAGATATTATTAAACTGGAAAGAGCGCAGAAAAGATTTACTAGGATGCTATCAGGACTTGATGGTTTCAGTTATAAGGAGAGACTGTATAGACTGGGACTTTTTTCTCTGGAGTGTAGGAGGCTGAGGGGTGACCTTATATAGGTTTATAAAATAATCAGAGGCATAGAAAAGTTAGATAGTCAATACCTTTTCCCAAAAGTAGAGGAGTCTAAAACTCAAAGGCATAGGTTTAAGGTGAGAGGGGAGAGATACAAGTGTCCAGAGGGACAATTTTTTCATATAGAGGGTGGCAAGTGTCTGGAACAAGCTGTCAGAGATAGTAGTAGAAGCAGGTACCATTTTGTCTTTTAAAAAGCATTTAGATAGTTACATGGATAAGATGGGTTTCAGAAGATAGGGGTCAAATGGGATTAGCTTAGGGGTTTTAAAAAAAAAGACTGGCATGGACAAGTTGGGTCGAAGGCCTGTTTCCATGCTGTAAACCTCTATGCCTCCATGACTCTAAATAAATGTAACTTCTTGGACTTTTCTGTCAGTGTTGGCACAGATCACAACAGTAACATGGTCCTTGCTCCACTTTCCTTTTTGCTGATCGACAACACTTTTAACTCAGGTTTAGTCTTTCTGGCAGGCTCTGCCTGTCCTTATACAGGGAGATCTCAGTGCCAAATGATGGCTTGGCCAGCACTCCATGATTTTACATTCTTGTGTGGTCCAACTTCACTCTTAACTGGTTGGTGCAATCAAAAGGCAAGCTTAGACAAATTTGTCTAATCCCGAGTTAGCAGCATGGAATTTCAACTTATCACAGGCATCTCAACACGAGTCGTTTAATCTTGTATCCCAACCCCTTTACAATAAAGGCATTTGTTTTCTCAATTGCTTAGCGTAGCTGCATGCAAACTTGTGTTCCTTCGGCAAGTAAACCGGAGTCTCTACTAACGTCAATATTTACACATTTCATGTCTTCAGTCATTCTCCAATGGGAGCGACATGTAAGCATGGCCTGGCTTGTCAAAACAGGTTTATACAAGACTGAAACAATTAATTTTTGTTGAATTTTCCCCAACTGATTGTTCATATACTGATTGCCAGTTTTCCTTGTGCCCAGCTCTGTTGAGGACTGACTGGAATGTGGTTTTACAAATATTGGGTATCCTCTGCAATTTGGTCCAAGCAATCATTACTCACTTGAGCCCAAACAGAGAGCATTGGCAGGCTGTTGGTAGAGAGGCTGACAGATAAGACTAAACTTGTACTCACCCAACTTTACACATGCACACTTCAGCAAGACTTGTTGGACAGCCATCAGATGTGATGTTCCCTAAATTAAAGATTCGAAGGCCAATCACAGCAGCCAGCAAAAAATTCATCTAAGATCTAATAACTCAATACAAAGTTGGCGTCAAACCTAGGATCTTCCACATCTCCAAGGCTGACCCACTTCACAGCTTTTTATAGACTCATGGATCTGCCTAGTAACAAGAATTTAGCAAGGCACAATCGGATGCGACCTGCCCTACGACAAGTAGAAATCTACCTAGCGATAGCAGTAGCCAGCATTCAAATAATGCTGCATCTAGACAAAGTTAGGTGTAAAGTTAGGTCAGAAACAACTTACTTACTTGACAGAGATCTTTGGAGCTACATATTTGCTAATTTGAGAAATGCAGACTGCCAAATACGCAGAATGATGAATCAAAGAAGAAAATAAGTATAATTGCCAGCAACTATAGAAGCAGCAGACCAGTTCACATCTAACAGCCAAGAGGCAAGTTTGCATCTAACAGCCTGAGAGACAAGTCCACAACTTATTGTTGGATAGGCACATGGAACACACCAGAATGATAGGGAGTAGGATAGCTTGATCTTGGATTCGGACATAGCTCAGCACAACATCGCGGGCCAAAGTGCCTGTAATGTGCTGCACTGTTCTATGTTCTAACTCTCAGCTGGGAGGCTAGGCCTGCATCTAAGTCTTAGAACCAAAACAGTGCAGAAACCTTTGAAAAGGCAGTTCAAGAATATTAAACTGGACTTGATCCTTAGCCTTGTATTGTGTAGTAGCTATCAACTAGATTTGATTTAAAGATTTGTTTAATTTTGTTGTTGTTTGGGAAGTCTTAAGGAGTTCAGGAGTCAGAGATGTATTTTGAATAATTTTTACATAAACTGTGGGGGTGTTTAGTGATTCATTTACATAATTGTTTTAAGATTATTGTATATTTGTCTTTTCTCTAATTTATTTAATAATTGTTAATAACAACTAGATTGGTTATTCTCATTGGAATTTTATGTGACTCCTAACACCACTCTGAAAACAAAACTATACACCACCACAAACTAGTATTTAAGTTGAGATATCCTTACCAATAACATCTGCCTTGGTATCAACGGCAATCAATCTTAGCTCACCTCTGGCATTCAGCTCATTTATTCATGTTTGAACCAAGGCTGTAACGAGGTCAGAAACAGAGTGACCCTGGCGGAATCCAACTGAGCATTTGTGTGCAACTTACTTCTCAGTTAATGCTACTTTATAGCATTGTTAATGACTTCTTCCATCACTTTACTGATGACTGAGAGTAGGCTAATGGGGCAATTATTGGCCAAGTACAATTTATCCTGTTTCTTGTGTACAGGACATACTTGGACAACTCTCCAGTGTTGTAGCTGGACAGCTTGGCTGAGGGTTCAACAAGTTAAGAACATAAGAACTAGGAGTGGGCCCTTCAAGCCTGCTCCATCATTCAATAAGATCATGGTTGATTTTTTTATGGACAGTTACTCTTACCCATCTGCTCATCATATCCCTCAATTTCATTTACTGTTCAAAAATCTATATTCATCTTTGCCTTAAAAACATTCAATGAGGTAACCTCAACTGCTTCACTGGACAGGGAATTCCACAGATTCCCACAATACTTTGGGTGACGAAGTTTCACCTCAACTCAGGCCTAAATCTGTTCCGCCTTATTTTGAGGCCATAACCCCTAATTCTGGTTTCATCCACCAGTAGAAACAACTTCCCTCCTCCTATTTTATCTATTCCCTTCGTAATTTTATGTTTCTATATGATCCCTTCTCATTCTTCTAAGTTCCAATGAGTATATCCCCAATCAACTCAGTCTCTCCTCATAAGCCAACCCTTTCAACTCCAGAATTAACCTAATAAATCTCCTCTGCATCCCCTCCAGTGCCAGTACGTCCTCTCTCATGTAAGCTCTGGTGCACAAGTCATCAGTACTATTATCAGGGCCCATAGCCTTTAGAGTATCCAGTGCCTTCAGCCATTACACAAGATTGGCTTAAGACTGACATTTGTGACATTGGGGACGTTCAGAAGAGGCTGAGATGGATCAGCTACTCGGCACTGCTGACTTTTTGAAACGTCCATTACTTTTTCCACGCTCTACTGCACATTTAGCCTCCAGACACTCTGGTCAACAGCATCGAATTCCTAGCCATTGGCTCCAATCCCTGTCAGCTTGGAGGTGTTGCCTATAAACGTCCTTGTATTACAGACATCAGCAACCTTTTGGTCATATGCCAATAGCAAGCTCACGATACAGCACCATTTGCACTTAAAATGTACACAAAAAATATTAAACCTGAATTAGTGAAAATTCTGCAATTCACATATTTGGGAATTCGTATCGCCCCTCAGTTTTCTGAAGGCACAGTACATCAAAAGTTATATCAACAGCTGATGAGCATACTAACCAGAGGACAAAAACTGTGATCCATGAGAACAAGAAATACCTTCCATGTTAAGTTTAATACATTAACCTGACGATTTCATGGGCTGTAACCAATTTTGTTACCCAGTATTTCATTTTGGTTTTACTAATTTCAGTATAAAGTAAGCTGTAAATGTTTTACAGGTTTTACTTTGCTGATAATACAGCCTTTGAAGTGACTTATTAAAAATAATGCAGCAGCATTCTATATCCTCTCCAGCGTGCACAAAGACCTTTTAGCAGAAACCAAATTTAAGATTTCCACGCAGGTTTCACAGACATTAAAACTGTCTGGACATTTTTCAGGCTGTATTATCAGCAGCACAATGCTAAAATCTATAATTACAATGTTGATCAGCCACCACCCTGGAGTTAACTAGTTGCACCAACGAGAGGAAGTGCAGTCATCACACCACTGGCACCATTCTCTCTGGAGCAAGCAATTCAGATTTATGCAAAAAGCAACAAAAAGTAATAAACATCCAAAGATCAGACACTCTTCACAGAAATAAAAGACAAAGCTAACTGTTACAATATCAAAACAAATATTTTGAAACTAGTATAACTGCAATCACCATCAGAAAAACAGATTTTAGGGAGAAACGCCCTTCAGTAATAACTACTGTGTCTGATGCATATTTTCAAAGGGAATATCACCATTTGTCAGTGGTTAAATCTTCAGGGTTAATCACTGTCTCAACCTGGCAGGAGGTCATAGAAAACAGTGCACTTAAACCAATACAGCAAGAGCAACATCTTGGCAGTTGATAAAGAGACAGCTAAGGACGTTTAGAATTTGCCAGCAGGAAAGGATAAATATTTATGTTTTGCTGCAAAATATTTTAAAGCAAAGGCCAGCAGAGATTAAAAAACATAGTTCACATCACATATCACATAGCAGTCCTTATTATGATGAATAAATGGTTGGCTGCTCCATCTTAATGGAGAAGCCACATTAAAACATTCCTTCTAATATAATGCATGGTTTATTAAAGTCGGTTATAGACGCAAGGTTTAACACAGCATAATTGTAGCTTTTATGGTCTGAAAAATGCTTCCAGTGCTGAATAGACCAGTTATACATGAAAATAAAATATCTCAGTTCTATATCATTCACTAAAAGTAAGCATTTTAGCTTATTAGTGTTCTGCACTTGTAAACAGTTTTAATTTAGCCTTTTGCAGCCAATGGTTAACACAATCAAGGCAGCTATTTCAATGTCCCTTGAGCCATCCTTGGTACGTACCCCCAAAGACATCGCCGTTTTGGAAGTTCTTTCCCTTCTGCGCTTCCTCCTCATTTTGAACAGTAGACACATGTTTGGCTGAGGCACAGCCCATAGTTCTACGCAAATGGCTTCAACGTGCACTGCCCACAGATCATCTCTAAGATGAAATCTCCTCCCTCCCTGTCAGATGCAACCTGTGGACAAATGAATTAAACAGTCTTAAAATCTTCATGTTAAGCATGCTCCCCCATCTTTGCCACTTTACCAAGACAAGACAGCAGGTATTGTAAGTAACCCTTTGCCCCACCGCTTTGCCCTTAGTTGAACCGCAGTGTCAAATGAAATCAACACTCCAACCTGCAGCAAACAGGAAGGAGATAAAACAGCCTGGCTTCTAATGATCTATCAATCATTCTATTGAGCCTGTGGCACTGACAGCTAGTTTGTGATCAGGACCTGCTGCTCTCCACTGAGAGCTAATATAGCCAGCACAGCACAGAAAAACTTCCACAATGAGCAGGGAGAGAAAATCAAAAACACAATCTTGAACCAAAAAGGCAACATGAAAGAATTCATAAAAATAACATATGAAGAATGCGCGTATATTTAACAGTCACAGATGAAAAAGATACAAAAAGCAGGAATATATATAAATATATAGGCCAACGTAGATGTATTCAATGCAGATGGTTTTAGTATGTGACTAATTTTCAGATACATGTAGTTCATTGCTGCTCTGTTAAAAATCAGCTAACCCATAAGTTTACTTGCAGGCAAAATGAGAATGCACGGAGTGGGGGCAGAGAGACTCCAAAACCATTCATGACAATTAGGTACATTTCAGTGTTACCACAAAACTATATCAATGGCTGTACTTCACAATCTGCAACAAACCAGCAACTTCACAAATAGAATAACATCCTTCTGAGCTACTGTAAAGTCATATTCAGTCGTCTGATATTAAATTTAAAGAAAGCAAAACAAATCTCATTTCTGTCATTTTTTGATGGGGAAAGAAAAATTTGAAATGCAATCAATGCAGCAAATGCAGTTCCCTAACTCCATTAATATTGTATCAGAGTTTAAAATCATTTAAGTTAAATACATATTTGGTGCATCAAACTTTACCTGCCCATTTGGTCCTCATCTCAATGCACAGATGTTTTAGTCTGCTGATTATAACTGATCTACACATCATCCATTCCTTGGTCTTCTCGTTACTTGCCCATTTTCAATGTAGAAGATCTGCCTAGTGTCCTTTTTCATTACAAGGTCAACAGAAACGTAGTGATCATAATATTATCTGACTTATGGTGTAAAATGAGTAGAGAATTGCACAGTTTTTGTGCACAAGCCCACATTCATCCCTCTTCTAAACCTTCAAATGCTTGAGGAAAAAATTCGTCTTTGCTTAAAGTTCCACAAGCAGCAACCATTGCCTGATGCCTCACCCAAGTGGTTGTCTTAACATGTTACCTCTGACACTGAGTGCCTAAAGGGTAAGCGATCCCCAGGGGACAGCGCAACGCTGCTAAATTCAATCTTGCCTGTAGTCGAAGATGTAAGTATGCATTTCCAGTTAGGAATTGGATGGTAACCACCATGGCACACTGTGATCTATTCAATCCAACGAATTAGTCCAACTAATACAACACAGAGAATACTGCCTTATTCTCTGTAACTCATCCGTACACCAGTTGGTCCTTCTGCTATTAGTTATGAGAAGTCTCGCATATACTTCATTTAACTATGTTATTTCTTTTGAATGCTATCTATTCACCACGATGATTGTGATCATCTTTCCTATGAATGTTATGGATATAATTAAAGACATGTCACATATGTGTCCTCTTCCTCATCCTAAAAAAAGGGTGTCCATTAAAGTAGTGTGGCAATACCTAGAGCCCACTACCTCTGAAGGTGTAGGTGTAAACCTTTTGGCTCTTGCATTCATGATGCATTGCTATACTGATGACCCAGACGGGTCACAAACTTCCCAAATGATATACAGCACAGAAGATTTATTATGAAAAGGTTTTTTTTTCAGACTCCATTCCTAGTTCTCACTTTCAACTGTGCTCTCTAATATTTGACCCAATCAGGATCTAAACTAATTTCCTTCACAATCTGGAAAACTTCAAATGGATATCACAAAGTTTTGTCATTTCTAGTGAAACAAAAACGCAACACCTTCTTTTCATTCATGACTTATAACTGGAATTGAAAGGACAGCCCTGCATTTTATACAGTGCATCTCAAAATTGGGGCATTCCAAATGCACTCTACAGCCAAACATTTTTCTTTGACGTGGCATCACTATTGGCTGCTGAATATGAAAATTCAGCAGCCAATTTTTGCACAGCAAATTTCTACAAATCAATGAGATAAATGAGCAGATAATCTGCCCTTTTGACTTGATTGAAAGAAAAACGATTGTATTGAGAACTCTCCCGCTCTTCTTCAGATAGTGCTCTGAAACCGTTTCCATCCACTTAAAAGCAGCAGATGGGGTCTTGGATTAACGTTGCATCCAAAGGACACCATCACTGACACTGCAACACTCCTTTGATATTGCACTGATGTGTTAACCTGCATCACATACTTAAATTTCTGGAGTGATACTTGGAACCATAACCTTTGGACTTGGAAATGAGAATGTGATCAGTGAGCCAAGTGCAATTGCCTCTCTATTCTCTCGAGGACAATAATATTCTTGCTATGATTAGGTGACTGAAATTGTACACAATACTGCAGATGGCACTTGACCAGCTCCTTTACTGGCAACAATGTAATCACTTTTTATTCATATCCTCTGTTGTTGTGACCCAATTTGACATGTCTACAGCAGCCAAGTCAGGCTGATAGCTTCCTAGATTTATCCACAATGACTTACACACACAGCTGCTCCTTTTAATAATAGATCATCTTTCAGTTTGTTCATCCTGTACCAATTAATTTACACTTACCCAAATTGAATTGCACCTGCCAATTTACCTACAAATCCCTAGACCTTCTGAATCTAGTTATCTATTACTTCTCATGAATAGACAGTAGCACACTTTTGTGTAACTTGATTACCTGGGGGTTGGTTATGCTATCTCCATCCACAACAATTGTTAAAACAATGCTTGCCCTAATATCCTACTGGCCACTGGAACATCCTACTCAATGTCATTCAGCTACGAAATGTTCATTTATGGGTACTCTTGGTTTCATGTTTCTAAGCTACTTATGTATCCAGTGTTATGCGTTAAAGCTTACTTCATGATTCCTTAACATAGCTATGATAATCAAAGCTAAATTTCAACACCATCTGTTCTTTACTCTCCCATCAATTCAAGATTAATCTGCCAATTATTTAAGTCTCCTCTCCCTTTACCAAACCCATGTTTGTTGAGCTAGCTTTGACTGTCATATACATTCCAAAGAAGCTTTCAAATTCATTCAGTAAATTGCCTATGGTTTCTGTAGGCTAAGCATTCAAAACCAATAGATCTCAGAGCCAAAGAAAGAAGGTGCTTACTTCAGAAATATACATGAAACAATTACTATCATTATCTTAGGACAGATGATAATCAAAAATGTTTGGATGTGATCAACTAGTCAGGTTGTTTCACTCCATTACCAGTATCATCCAAGGCTTTTTACACCTAGATTTCATTGGAAATTGTAGGAAAATGCTGATTGCAAACTTGCAAATGGCTGTTTTTCTAATGTAATTAAGGACACAGATTTTAATTTCCGTTATTCAGGGATAGCTTCAAATAAATGTCAAGCTTTATCCTGGCTGTACGACAGCCAGACAGCAGTCAGTCTGAATCCAGCAAAGAACAGGGTTCAATAAGGGAATTACATGGTAATTAATGTCATATTATTAGAAAAAACTATGTTTTAAGGATTAGCTCAGATACAAGCAAAAATCTTTTGCTGGTTTTGACACAAAGTTTGTAATTATTGAAAATGTGCCAACATTTATTAAAATGTTCAAAACATTTGACCAGTGATTTGCAACATGAGTTTTCTTCCACCTACCAAGCTATCCAACAAAGTGAAAATGCTGCTATACAGTAGTCTCTAATACATCAATATGCATCATCAATCAGCACATTATAAACGGGTCATAAAGATCCTATAACTAGCAAATCGGTGTATAAAGCTGCCAACTTTACAGAACAATAACAATGAAACAAATAACACCTCTGCACATAGAATTAAAAGCTAAGCTTTTCTAATTATTCTGTGGCATAATAGTACACTGGTTCCACTTTCAAAACAATACATTTAAGAGATTCACTTTTCTCACAATTCCATTTTTGGGGGATGAACTTGTGCATCATGAAGATTAAATGTTTGCTGGACTGGGAAACTGAGTGGACACAAAGGCAAAAAAAAGGTCCAATAATATCCTCAAAGTACGTTCCAATGTGCCAGTGCAAATCTTCTAGCTTTATAGTCTGAATAAAGTGGCCAATTTTGTGTTAATCTAGCAAATTTGGACATTTTATATACAAGAATCCATATCTAGAAGGAGCCAGTTAAATTCCAAGTCCCTACATTTGACACAGAGATACATTCACTCCACAAATTTGTACAGGATTCATATTCAGGTCCTGGAAATATGTTAATCCATTATGATAGTCAACCCTCCCATGTATGCAAAAACTTGTCAGAACTGCTGTTATGTTGGATACTTTCACTTGAAAGCCATTACATGATGTCATGATTTAATCCAAAATCTCAAACCACACATTTGTACTGGACCATAATTGGCAGTTTCCTGGATAAGCATGGATTAATTAGGGAAAGCCAGCATGGATTTGTTAAAAATGCATTGTGTTTAACTAACTTGTGTTTTTTTTTAATGAGGTAATAAAGAAGGGTTGATGAGGTGTACATGGACTTAGAAACTTGGTTGAAAATCATGAGCAGTCCAGACAGAAAGACAGATACAAGTTACATTGATGGAAAAGTTGAGAATAGCTGTAGTGATCAGCAAAAGGAGTAAAGACAACATGAGAAAAAACAATTTTTTTAAAAAAATGCAGGGATCTGGATTAAGGATCCCTGGTTAAGGATCTGGAACACAGTCTGAGTGTATTCTGGAGGTACATTAAATCAATGGCTTTTAGAAGGAATAGGATAAGCAACTGATGGAAAATAATTTACAGAATTAGAGGGAAAGTGCAGGAGAATGGCACAATCTAAATAGTTCTTGCAGAGAGCCAGCAGGGATTTAAGAGCCAAATGGCCTCCTTCTGCACTGTATGCATTCTATGATTATACATAGATTTGTTTTAGACAACCAGTGTGCAAAAGACTTCCAAGCATTCACTCACATGGTACTGAGCCTGGCATAAGAATTTCCCAAATGACCTTGGAATGGTTAGAATCGCAGTCTCACACATCAATATCTGACAAAAACTAAAATGAAGTCAAAGAATATGATAGATTTTATTCATAAATTAGTTGAAAGCAGGTGGTGAGCAGATGCTCACATCCTGGAGACAGCCACTTTAGCTCTTGCTTTCACAGCAGTTGAATATGGTGCACCAGTATGGAAAGGAAGGAAGTATACATACAAATCTTGTGGTGTAAACTGAACTATCATCATCACAAATATGCTGAAACAGTCTCCCTGTCATTGTGCATATGCGAGCACAATCCTGCGAAGAAGCAGCAGCAATTATTGAAGAATATAATCAGGTCCCAGCCAACTCAAATCTGTCTGTGAAGAAAGACCTTCATTAGCTCTTGAACTGCCTTAAATGGCTTGAACTTCAACATTAAAGATAAGCAGGAGAGGCCATGAGAAAACGTGAGTAACGGGGGTGATGGTGTTGAGAATTATGACCTGACAACATACAATGAGGATCGACAGGTTCAATTCCAGCTTCAGGTCACTGTCTGTATGGAGTTTGCACTTTCTCCCAGTGCCTTAATAGGTTTTCTCTGGATGCTCCGGTTTCCTCCCAGAGTCCAAATACATGGGGGGGTTAGGTTGATTGATCAATTTAGCATGGCCATAGTGTCAGGTGGATTGGCAGGGTAAATGAGGGTTATGGGAATAGAGCCTGCATGGGATTGTGGTCGATATGGACTTGATAGGCTGAATGGCTTCTTTTTGTATAGTAGGGATTCTATGCTATGATTGACTGTATAACGACTCCAAACTATCTAAATTTGGGTCACTTGGAAATGCTTTCATATGGATGCTGTAGCCAAGGATCTGATGTGAATGTGACTGTGAAAAATACCCAAACCATGGAGCACCTTATGAACGATACCCTGGTGGAAATAGCAAGGCCACAGAATGGATAGCCAACTTGGATCTTAACATTTGATATTGCCTTTCAAATTGCCATACAAAATACCATTGCTGTTTGGCCCCAACTATCAATTGGAACAAGACCAGCAGTATTTAAGAAGCTAAGAATAAATACCATGATCATTCAAAAATAATCCCATCGTTCTGTAATTTTGATGAAAAGAAAAATCTCCATGATGTATTATCTGAAGCTCTTAGGATTTGGGATGATACTCTAAGCTGAGACATTACACATAAATGATTTAATTTTCCTCAATGTGTATTTAAAGCCTTTCATGGCGACAGGTCAGAACACAGTTTTGTTTTAAACATTACCATTCAAAACCCAATGTGTCTACTGCCTCTATCTATATCATCAACACCCCAGCAATCTCATCCTGTCTGTGAGACCTCTAATCAGATGCATATGTTGTAATTGATTAGAGTTGCTCTGAATTATTGTTTAATTACATAATAATAATTTATTATTTTCTGGGCATCACTGTCTAGGTCAGCACTTATTTACCACTCCTAACTGCCCTGGGGAAGAAGCCACCTTCTTGAACTGCTGCAATCCATATGATACAAATATAACTACAGTACTATTAGAATAGGAGTTTCATGGTTTTACCCAGCAACACTGAAGGAATAACATAGTCCCAAGTCAGGATGGTGGGTGACTTGGAGGGGAACTTGCAGGTGATCAGTACAAGTGCATATATTTGCCTTTGTAACTCAAGGTGGTAAAGTTCACTGGTTTAGAAAGTGCTTTGGTGAGTTTCTGCAGTATATCTTGTAGATGATACATACTACTGCCATTGTGCATTGATGGTGGAAGGAATTAATGTTGAAGGAGGAGGATGAAGTGCCAATCAAGCAGCGTTATTTTGACCTGGATTATGTCAAGCTTCTTGAGCATTGTTAGAGGGCCACTCATCCAGGCAAGTGAACAGTATTATAACATACTCATGACTTTCCCTTGTAGATGGTGGACAGTTAGAAAGTGAGTTTGTCAATATAGAATTTCCAACATCTGACCTGATATTGCAGACACGGTATTTATCTGTCTGGTCCAGTTCAGTTTCTGGTCAATAGTAATTGTTGGGGATCGTAATGTCTTTGAATGTCAAAAGGAGCTGGTTAGATTCTCTTGTTGAAGACATTTGTATGGCACTAATGCTATTTGCCATATGTCAGCCCAAGCCTGAATGTTGTCCATGTCTTGCTGCATCTAGACACGATTTGCTACAGTACCTGAGGAGTTGCAGAAGGCGCTAAGCAATGAGCAATCATCAGCAAACATCCCATTTCTGATCTTATGATTGATAAGAAATCAATCATAAGATTTCAATTATGATTTGAAATCATAATTTCAAATTATGAAATTATTGAATTTCATAATTCAATAATTATGAATTATTATTCATAATTATATGAATAATTATATAATTATATAATATAATTATATTATATATAATATATAATATAATATTATATAATATAATATATAATATAATATTATTATATAAATGAAAGGTCATTCATGAGGCAGCTGAAGATGGTTGGGGCCAGGACACAATCCTAAGGAACTTCTACACCATGATCTGGAATTGAGATGATTGACCTTCAACAACCACAACCATCTTCACTTCTGATAGATATGATCCCAAACTATGGGAACTTCTTCCAGTTCTCAGCAACTCCAGATTTGCTAGTACTCCTTCATGCCACAATCAGTCAAAAGCCGCTTTGATGTCAAGGACAGTCACTCACAACTCGTCTCCTGGGTTCAGCTCTTTAATCCACGTTTATACTAAGACTAACGAGGCCAGGAGTGGAGTGGACTTGTGGAACCCAATATGATCCTCAATGAGCTAATAAAGTGATACTTGCTGGCATGGTCAACAACTCAATTATTAGAGTTAGAACTGCCATGGTTAACAGTTCAACATAAAGTAGCTAACAAATTTTAAAAATTTGTGCTTCTTCTCAACATGCAGTAGATTAAAGCAAATAAAAGTCATAAATTCCTGAGGGCAATTGGCCAAACAGCTTCTGTGGAGCACAATGACCTACATGCTTCCTTCAGGCATCAACTATATTTACCTCTTGCATTTTAAATTGTATTTTTTCCTCTTCATTCAATATTTAAAGTTTTGACTGACAGACATTTGCCATAGCTCCAATTTTAAAACAAATCCATTGTACTGAAACAGAAGGCCACTCTTTCTGGACAAGACCAGTATTTGAACAAACGTCACAAGTGAAGCCATAAAGATAACAACTTCCAACAGAACATGCAGCGAAATCATCACTGCCCAATTATTGATCCACTATCCAATGTCAAAACGGCCAATGAAGATACTGGCAATTCTCAGCTGTTCTTCATTGCGTTTCCAATCCAAGTCAAATGCTACCTCTCAGTAGAGAAGTGCCAAAGAAATGGGCTGTTCTTTCTTACTTTACACAAATGAATTAAAAAAAAACTTCATTGGCTTTCCTGATTTGTTTTACAGGTGCTATATCAACCCAAGAGACTGTTGTGATCTTGAGCAAAACTAAAAATCTAGCAAAGTTTAAGCCAACAAGAAAAATTCATAAAACATTGTACGCAGCCAAAATATCTGTTTTCAGTACTGCATCACATTACTCAATGGTGCGTCTGAATGTTAGAATAAGATTTACTTTCTATAGCAAGGAATAGAGAGGAGTTGTGTATAGAAAGAAGGGCAGGGACAGAGAAAGGGAAAGGGAGACAGGACTGAAAGTAGGAATGGGGAGAGGTGAGAGAGAGACAGGGAAAAACAAGAGAGCCGGAAAGTTGAGATGTGTGTGTGCCCATGTGTGCATATTGCAAAGAGGGGAAGGGTGTAGGGCTAGAAATAGCAAGGTGGGAGGGAGAGGGTATGAGACCAAACAGGACTGGATGAGATGGATGAAGACAAAGACAGATGATACAAAAGAAAGGAAGAAAAGATGATTAATGGGGAATTTTAAAAAATCAGCATGGTTGGAAGAGAAGGGTGGGAGAGCCAAGAAACAGTTAAGCCAAAAGAATTAATCCAGATTGGAACAAAACTAGAGCAGCTACCACGATCATCCTTTGAACAGAAAGGTAACATCCTCAAGCCGGGCTGCAGTGATTGAAGATTTCTCTTCAAACAACCACTGTCGTCAGACTCAAATGTTAAAATAATTTTTGAAAACAAAACTGATGAATGATACTTGTTGATCTGAAGAAACCAATCAACTGGTTCATTAATGGAAAAAAATGTCAATTTATGATCCATCAATAACTAGCTTGTGTGTAGTAGTTTGATTCACGGCAGTGCAGTACATTCCATCTCTGAATGCACCAAATGCCAATTTTCCTTCTCTTCTCTACTAAAGGCACATGCATTATGAGGTACAGATCCATAGCGAACCTTTCTTGACCACATCTAAATAGGCAGTTCACATCTATATTCAATTTATTCACATATTCACCTAATCGCCACACACGGACATTCTTGTCTCCATCCAACCCCAAAACAGCAAGATTAACTGGCAACCTGCTTCATGTTGCCCCAGCGAAGGTCAGCAGAAACATTTGCAGAGGAGTATGATCAGACCTTGCTCAAACCTCATGTTACATGACCAGGTTATATGGAGGTTATAATAGGCAGCCATCTTATTTTTTTTTACTGCTTATTAGAAAAGTCAGGAGAAGTCAGGCCCACCTATAATTATTGAAAAGTACAGTATGGCATATCCAGCTCAGCTTTTGAATGCTACATAGTGTAGCGATACTATCTACTCTTTTACTCCCTGCCATCAGGCCAGCTAACTGCTAGTGTTAGAAGATGCAAAGTAACAGCTCTAATATAAACAAATAGCATTGCAGCAGTCCATCTGCCATGCAAAAGAACCAGTATATTCCTTCACATATTCATCAATGTCTCCAGTTTGTAAGTGCAGGAGGGAATTTCCATCGAAGAATTAATCTCAGAGATATTGCAAACAAGGAATTAATTAAAAAAAATCAAAGAGCAGAGAAGGTGAAAAAGGGTAAAGAGGAACAAGACAGAGAGAAAAAGGTCAGTTTTTGCAGTTATCAACAAATTCCACTATAGCCATTCATTATGTTTACATTGCTTACAGATTTTTGAAATGGAAGTTACAGCTATAGAAATCAATACAGCATTGTTTTCTCTCCAGAGCACTTGGGGGTGACCCATGTCCCCTTAACCACTCTGACTAAAGAATTTTTATTGAGAAAGAGTGGAGTTGTTATTTAATATTAAATCATGTGCAGAAAGTGAAATAAAGCAAGAGAAAAAAAGATTGGATTGAGGAGAGAGGGAGAGAAACAGAGACAGAAATGAAAAGTAAAAAGACTCAAACAATAATATAATCTGTAAAATTAAGGCTTTACATTTGAAAGATTCGTTTTCAGTGTCAGAGAAGTTGGTTGACAGCAATTAAGGTTTATCATACCATTAAAAGTTCACTCCCACTGAAATGGACAAACTTTTACTGATGTTTTTAATGGATATCTTGTCTCACTACAAAGAACAAAGAAAATTACAACGCAGGAACAGGCCCTTCAGCCCTCCAAGCCTGCACCGATCTTGCTACCCAACTTAACTAAAACGCCACATCCTTCCGGGGACCATATCCCTCTATTCCCATGCTATTCATATATTTGTCAAAATGCTCCTTAAAAGTCACTACTGTACTCGCTTCCACTACCTCCGAGTTCCAGGCACCCACCACTCTGTGTAAAATATCTGTCGTGTAAATCTCCTTTAAACCTTGCTCCTCGCACCTTAAGTCTGTGCCTCCTAGTAATCAACTCTTCCACCCTGGGAAAAAACTTCTGATTACCCACTCTGTCCATGCCTCTCAATCTTGCAGACTTCTTTCAGGTAGCCCCTCAACCTCCATCATTCCCTCTCCCTCTCCCTCCGCCCAGCCTCACCCCTCCCTCCATCTGCTTCACTCCTCCTTCTCCCTCTGCAGAGCCTCATTCCTCCTCTCCCTGCAGAGGGTCTCAATCCTCCCCGTCCTCCTGCCTGGCCTCAATCCACCCTCTCCCAAGTTTCTCCAATCTCTCCTTATAGCTAATGTCCTCCATACCAGGCAACATCCTGTTAAATCTTTTCCATGCCCTCTCCAAAGCCTCCACATCCTTCTGGTAGCATGATGACCAGAATTGAACACTCTATTTTAATTGCAGCCTAACTAAGATTCTATAAAGCTGCAACATGACTTGCTAATTTTTAAACTCAATGCCCTGGCCAATAAAGGCAAGCATGTCATATGCCTGCTTGACTACCTTCTCCACCTGCATTGCTACTGTCAGTGACCTGTGTACCTATGCACCCAGATCCCTTTGCCTATCAATACTCTTAAGGGTTCAGCCATTTACTGTATATTTCCTATCTGTATTAGACCTTGCAAAATGCATTACCTCCCATCGGTCCGGATTAAACTCCATCTGCTATCTCTCCACCCAAATCTTCCACTGATCAATATCCTGCTGTATCCTCTAATGACCCTCATCGCGATCCACAAATCCACCAACCTAAGTGTCATCTGCAAACTGACTAATCAAACCAGTTATATTTTCCTCCAAATCATTTATATATATTACAAACAGCAAACGTCCCAGCACTGATCCCTGAGGAAAGCCACTTATCACAGTCCTCCATTCAGAAATCCACCATTCCACTACCATCTGTCTTCTATGACCAAGTCAATTTTGTATCCACCTTGCCAGCTCACCTCTGACTCATGCAACTGTACCTTCTGAACCAGTCTGCCATGAGGGACTTTGTCAAAAGCCTTACTGAAGTCAGTGTAGACAAAATCTACTTCCCTACCCTTATCGATCATCTTCATCACTTTCTCGAAAAGCTCGATCAAGTTCATGAGACACAAGCTTCCCTTCACAAAACCATGTTGCCTCTCACTAATACATTCACTTATTTCCAAGTGGGATTAGACCCCAACTCGAAGAATCCTCTCCAATAATTTCCCTATCACTGTTGTAAGGCTCACTGGTCTGTAATTATTTGGATTATTCTTGCTATCCTTCTTAAACAAAGGAATAACATTGACTATTCTCCAATCCTCTGGGATTTCCTGTACGTGATCAGAACTCCCCACTCACCTAACAAAGGGACAGAGCTCTGAAAGCTAGTGACATTCGCTACCAAATAAACTGGTTGGATTTTAACCTACAATTGTGAGACTTCTTAATGTGTTGTCCCCTCCCCGTAGTCAATGAGGATACAAAGATTTCTCTCAAGGCCCCAGCAATTTCTTCCCTTACCACTTCAGTATTCTGGAGTACATCCCATCAGGCCCTGGGGACGTGTCTACCTTAATGCTTCTCAAGAACTGCAATACCTCCTCCTTTTTGATCTCAACATGATACAAACTATCAACATATCCATTCGCAGACTCATCATCTACCAGGTGCATCTTTTTCGTGAATACTGATGCAAACTATTCATTTAATATTTTGCCCATTTCCTCTGGCTCCACACATAGAATCCCTCTCTTGTCATTGAGCGGGCCCACCATCTCCCTTTCTACTCTCTTGCTCTTTATATATCTATAAAAAGCCATGGAATTTTTCTTAATCCTGTTCACCAATGTTTTTTCATGTTCTCTTTTAGCCCTCTTAAGTTTACCTTAAGTTTCTTTCTTCTTTCCTTGTATTTTACACTTGCTTTGTGTGTTCTCAGTTCCTAGCTTTGACAAATGCCTCCTTTTTCTTTTTGACTAGACTCACAATATCTCTCATTATCCAATGTTCCCAAAACTTGCCACATTTATCTTTCACCCTTACAGGAATGTACTGGTTCTGAATCCCTATCAAGTTATACCTGAAAGTCTCCCATATGCCAGATGTTGATTTACCCTCAAACATCTGCTCCTAATCTACATTCTTCAGTTTCTGTCTAATATTGTATAATATTCCCCCTAATTTAGTACCTTAACTTGAGGACTATACTTATCTTTATCCATCAATACTTAAAGCTTACTGAATTGTGGTCACTGTTCCTGAAACTGCTCCCTTACTGAAGCATCGACCACCTTACTAGGCTCATTCCCCAAAACCTGATCCAGTATGGCCCCTTCCCCTAGTTGGATTATCTACATATTGTTTCAAGAAGTCCCCTGGATGCTCCTAGCACTAAGTGAGTCCCCCCTATTACTTTTATACCATGCCAAAATCTGCCTATATATCTGTTCCTCTATCTCTTGCTGGCAGTTGGGTGGTTTTCTAATACTGTGACTACATCTTTCCTATTCCTAAGCTCTACTCACGTTGCCTCGCTGTGCAAGTCTTCCGAGGTGTCCTCCCAGAGTATAGCTGTGATATTCTCCTTAACCAGTAGTGCAACCGCCCCACCCTTTTTACATTCCCCTCTATCCCACCTAAAATATTGTGCCCTGAAATGTTAAGCTGCCAATCCTGTCCCTCTCTTAATCAAGTCTCTGTAATAGCAACAACATCATAGTTCCTAGTACTAATCCAAGCTCTAAATTCATCTAAGTGCAGCTGAAACAAATGCACTTCAGTTCACCAGACTGTTTTTGGTTAACAACCTGACCCCTGCCTGCTGTTTCTCCGAGTCTGACTGGCCCAACTCTCTGGTTCCCCTTCAGCTAATTCATCTTTGCCTTAGCTCCCACTCCCTGCCAAACTAGTTTAAATCCTCCCACGTGACACTAGCAAACCTCCCAGCCAAAATATTGATGCCCTTCCAGGTTAGATGCAACCCGTCCTTCTTGTACGTGTCCCAGCTGCCCAAGAAAAAATCCCATGGTCCAGATACCTGAAACCTTCTCTCCTGTTGTTGAGGTAACAAACAGCTGTTTAGCCATGTGTTGAGCTGCCTATTCCTAGCCTCACTGGCATGTGGCACAGGGAGTAATCCTGAGATTACAACCCTCGACATCCTGCTTTTTAATTTTTTGCCTAACTCCCTCAACTGCTGCTGCAGGACCTCATCATTCTTCCTACTTATGTCATTAGTACCAGTATGTATCACAATCTCTGACTATTCACCCTCTCCTTTGAGGATGTTTTCCATACATTCAGAGGCATCCTGGACCCTGGCACCAGGGATGCAACATACCATTCTGGAGTCTCTATCACAACAACAGCCCTTCATGTCTTTCAATGCTAGGTCACTCATTGGGGTAGTTATTGCAAAGCTTATGGATTAGCAGGACAACTCAGACATCAATTTCCTGATTTCTGTGTTGAATCCTGCATGTCTGGATGCCAGAGGTTGGTGATGACCAATTTGCACTTTAGTAACAAGAAGCTCTAATTGTCCTACAGCATAACATTCAGACCAGTGTCATAAAATCCCTACAATGCAGAAGAGATCATTTGGCCCATTGTATCTGCACTGACTTTCTTACCAAGGCCCTCTCCCTGCCCTATCCCCATAACCCCAGACATTTTCTATGGTAATCCACCTAACTTGCACGTCTTTGGACTGTGGGAGGAAACCTGAATACCTGGAGAAACCCAGGCAGATACAGGGAGGATCCACAGATAGTCACCCAAGACCAGAATTGAACTCAGTCCCTGAAGCTGTAAAGCAGCAGTGCTAACTACTGTGCTACCACGTATTTGACTAAATCTTCACCACTTCTCTATAAGCACTGCCACAGGACATCAACCAATTTATAGTTTTAAAAACACATTTACAAAGCTTTTTCAGAATTCTTAACATTTTGAGTGGGCTGTTCCCCACCCACTCCCCATGGTATGTTTTGCAGGGGAGCAGACCATCCACCTAAATCTTCTAGTCCCACAGCTGTCAATAGGGTTTCCCATTGTTCACATCCTTGGTAGGGGGGGCTCACCAACTCAGGGACTGGTCAATCCTGCTGGCAGGAACCACTGAAACATCCTGCCTAGCATGTTGGATTTTTTCCCTTTTGACATTAATTCACAACTCAAAGACATAATCCCAAACATATCTTTCAATGCCTCCTACCTTCAAGAAAATAATTTGTCAAACTTCAATTAGCTTGCCGAATACAGCAAATTATTTTGATTTGATTTACTGTCACATGTATTAGTATACGGTGAAAGGTATTGTTTCTTACATGCTATACAAAGCATCCGGTATGTAGGGAAGGAAAGGAGAGAGTGCAAAATGTAGTGTTACAGTCATAGTAAGGGTGTAGAGAAAGATCAACGTAATGCATGGTAGGTCCATTTAGAAGTCCGATAACACAGGGAAGAACCTTCTTGAGTCAATTGCTACATGATCTTAGACATCTGTATTTTTTCCCCTTGGGAGAAGGTGGAAGAGGATATGTTCGGGGTTCATGGGGTCCTTGATTATGTTGGCTGCTTTTCCAAGGCAGTGGGAAGTCTTGACATTGTAAATAGATGGATGGCTGGTTTGAATGATGGACTGCGCTTCATTCACGACTTTGTAGTTTCTTCTGGTCTTGATCAGAGCAAGAGTCACACCATGCTGTGCTACAGCTAGAAATAATGTTTTTTATGGTGTATCCATAGAAGTTGGTGAGAGTTGTAGCAGACATGCCAAATTTCCTTAATCTTTTGAGAAAGTAGAGGTGTTGGTGGGCTTTTTTAGTTAAAGCACCCATGTAGAGGAACCAGGACAGGTTATTGGTGATGCGAATACCTAAATACATGAAGCTCTTGACCATTTCTACTTTGTTCCCATTAGTATAGACAGGGAATTGCCCTCACTATGCTTCCTGAAGTTGATGACTATTTTGTTTTGATTACATCAGTTGTCATCGTCACACCAGTTCACCAGATTCTCTATCTTCTTCCTGTATTATGTCGCACTCCCATAGATTGCCCCAACTGTTGTAACTGATGGCTCACAGGATTGGACTGCCCTCAGCTGTGACTCCCTCCAGAGTCAGAGTGGCCCAGGTCTCATTATCAATTCTCTCATGTGAAAAATAGGGCAAGACGTGGGGAGAAGTGGTGTGAATCGAGGGGGACATAAAAAAAATGCACCACTGGAAAATAATCACCAGTAATGCAAAACATTGCAACAAACTAACAACGTGCATCTCTTCTTCCTAGACAATAATACAAAGTGTGTGGATGAGCACTTGAAATCTCATAACATTCAAGGAAATGGGTAAGCGCTGGAAAGTAGGATTTATGCAGATTTAGCATCGCTTCGACAGAGTAGACATGATAGGCCGAAGGGCCTTTTCTGTACTGCATGACTCTATAACCAAAGTTTTTCTCTTTAGCTTTCTCACTCATACATTCCAGTGCTAAGGCTACTAAGTGCAATACTGATACACTGTTGCCAAAGGAATAGTTACTATTAATGCTAGCTAAAGATATCAAACATACTTCAATGTCACCATCTAAAGTTTTTTTAAATCTTATTTTGCTGCATGCAATGGGTGAAGTGGTTCAACTTCCCTGCCTATATTATGTCAATTCAAAACTATCAGAGCATTCATCCGCTGAGCTAGACAGGCACCTGTCTGCTCAGGAGCCACACACATCTGGATCCACCATCTGTACAACTGATGGGAGCATACTAATTCACTACACTGTATTTTGGGGTAGGGTGGAGAACAAATACTCATTAAAGAGCAGTGGTGGGTGAGTGGAATCGGCTGTTGTCGGTGATGGTAGAGGCTGTTAAGAGACTTCTGCATGAGTACATGGGATTTAATGGGATTGAGAGTTATAGGTAGGCCTAATAGGTAGGGATATGATCAACGCAACTTATAGGCCGAAAGGCAAGTTTGTGCTGTGGTTTTCTATGTTAAGATTTCTTATCAAGCCAGAGTGCCTGGCTGGCCGTTCTTTCTCAAAGTCAAATGGCCTGCTGGATCAGCCTACATATGAAAAACTGCCATTCAAACAAACTGAGTTACTGACACCTATAGAACTACTGCCTCGAACACATTGCTTCTTTAGGAGAACAAGTAAAAATGTTGTTTCCTGGTGACAATGGAAGGGGGAGAGGTGTTGAGATTGGTTGGAATTACACTACACCATAAAGCAACAGGTTTACTTGCTTGATTCATCATCGAAGCAGTGATTCCCACTATGATTGCCATTATCGCCACAGATGATGTGTTGGATGAATCCAGCTTAACATTAAAGGGCAACATAACTGCAGATGATTGTGACTTAAATTTTACTCGAAAGCAAAATGGAAATTCAAAGAAAATTCAGTGGATTTATGAGACACATGCAGGTAATACATTCTTGTATGCCTATAGATTTTTTTTAGAACAGAACCATCTACTTATTAAAAAAAATTTCCTCTCGCTGATAATCTCTAGCCATTATATTTAGAATTCTCTAGATTTTTTCTGCCTCATTCTTATGTTACACTAATGGGCAACAATTGCTAACTTGCATTGTTCAACAATCTATTGCTTAGTATTATAAATGTAATCTGAACTGCTGACAGTGACAACATAGTCTGCAAGATAACAATGCAAGATGATGGGCATGGGAAGAATTACTCAAGCAATACTCAACCAAATATAATGATACTTGTAATCATTTCACTTTTTGGCATGTTGTTTTATAAAATAACTGCAAATTCAACCAGCTTTAAAAATAATTTACAATGCAGATTATCAGTCTTCACTGAAAGATTCAGATCATAAAGAAAAGGCTTTCACTTATAAAATATCTTTCATGGCGTTAGGTTGCCCTATAAGATTTTACAGCCAATGAAGTACTTTTGAGGTGCCAACACTGCTGCAACTTAGGAAACGCTGCAAGCAATTTTCAAACAGCAAGCTCCCACAAACAGTAATGTGATAGTGACTACATAATTGTTTTTTTATACTCTAGTTTGAAATGAGTTACAAAAATTAATGTTCAGATTCCCTTTTATACTTTGAAAGTTGCATTTTTACAGAATATCCATGATTCAAAGCTCCCTGCCTAAAAATATGGAAAAATATTGCTGCATGGAATGTTTCACTGGTCGAGATTAAATAAATTATTCATAATTTACACTCATGGATCTTTGCTGTCTTATTCAACTATGCTCTCAGACCAGTCACGCCTGCTTTTTTGGCTTCCCCCCAAGTGGGTTCACTCAGCCTTTGCCTGTAGCTCCTCAGTCCATAGCCTCAGGGAATATACTAGCAGCCACAGTTAAAAATTTAGTAGAGTTCCATGAAATGGACCCAAATCTGCACCTTCACAACAGTGCAAAATTTGTTAGATCTACTGAGGAGAATGGATGCACAAAGGAATACTTCAAAATGAAACTCCTATAAACTGCTGAGTACATTTCACAAACAAATGTTATCTTCAAATCTACTTGAGTAACAAGTGTTCAGTAAGTGACGTGTGTAAATCTCAAAACTTTTTTGCCATCATTGTGTCTCGTCCCAAACTATCCAGTGAAACTCCAGCAGCCATGTGCGGGTGAATGCCTAAGAAATGAATATGTATGACAGAGGTTTAAATATTACAGTATGGGCTACTGACTTAATACAATAACTTACAGCCTCAGCCAACAATTCAGATCATTATGTCCTCAATGCTACATATCATGGGTGCTGAAGCTAAATAATAGTATTTGCAATGGATGTAATTCAAATAACACATATCTAAATAGAGAAGAAATCTTGGCTCCATCTAGAAGCACATTTCAAAAAAGGTGAACGTGAAATAAATGTACAAAAAGTGAAAAATAGGAATAAAAATTTTGACTGCTTCAACAACCAGCTGTATTTAGTGACAGGAATTTTGAAAGAAATAATAATTGATTTGGATATGGGTATGTAAAGAACACATTTGCTGACCAGGGTGTTTTAAGAGAATAAAGAGTAAAAGTGCAGAGATGGCTAGTTGAGAGACCAGATATGTGGCTAATGCAGATCACTGGGGCACAAGTGTGAAATTGAGAGGTTTGAGAAACAGAAAAATGAAAATATCTCCGAAACAGCATAAATTTTAAAAGAATGTAAAAGAATAAAATGTACAAATCTTTAGAGATAGATTACAGAGTGGAAACATTTATTAAAAGGGCGGCACAGTAACACAGTGGTTAACAGTGCTGCTTCACGGCCCCAGGAACCTGGGGGCTTGATTCCTGGCTTGGGTCACTGTCTGTTTGGAGTTTGCATGTTCTTCTTGTGTCTGCATTGGGTTTCCTCCGGGTGCTCCGGTTTCTTCCCCAAGTCCAAAGATGTGCGGGTTAGGTTGATTGGCCATGCTTAAAAATTGCCCCTTAGAGTAGTGAGATAAGTAGGTTAGCGGGATTTGCAGGTAAACATGTAGGAATATGAAGGTAGGGCCTGGGTAGGATTGTGATCTGTGCAGACTCAATGGGCTGAATGGCCACCTTCTGCACTCTATAGAGTTTCTATGATTTCTAAAAGGCAACTATACATATATAACACACACATAAATAAATATATATATATAGTATACAACATGACAGGGGAATCTTTATCAATGGACATCAAGACAAACTATTAAAATGACACACAGAGGACAACAATAATGAGTGATACTGTGGGAGGTGGAAAACATTATACTGGTTATAAAACCAAACACCAACTGATCTCAACCTGCATGGATTCATGGAAATAAAGGACTGAAAGTTTCATGAGGATCATCAATATCTATGTGGACCATTTGAGTTTTTAAGATGCATACAAGTGACCATACACACCCAAATTTTACCACTGGTCAGGCAACAATCATTCTGCTGAAGTTTGTCAAAAGCTGACTCTCTGCCAGTTCAAGATTTGAGACATCCAGCCATTAAGCTAGTTGTGGCCATATTATCTAAGCAAAGTTATGATCTTACTTTTTCATATCATTTATACGATAGCAGAGCCACCTTTCGAAATGCACGTCACAAAGGAAAAGATAAATCGAAGACAAAGCTCAGTCTGAAAGCTTCCCAATTTCAAATCAAAAATTGGCCTCAACAAAGAAAATGCAACTAAAAGGCAAGATTTGTGCACAAACATTATAAAGTATGGAATCACCTGGGCAATGCAACTCTTTCCATTCCAGAAATCTTAGTGTGTAAATTAACAGTCATAATTGACTCACGTCTGGAACTGGTTTCCATTAGATTTGCTTCAACAGATCCAAATTTGGTTATATTGCCAATGATTCAGTCATGATTCAACTAATAATCAACACCAGCTGCATTTCTGCACTAGGTAGTTCTGCTAAGTTCAGACATTAATCTTGATTCACTGATCAACAGGAGTCAAACATTTGCAGTAACACAAGGAAGAGCGAGGAGATGATAACGCAATGGTAATGTCCCTGGACGAGTAATCTAGAGCCTCTGGGGGTTACGGGTTCAATTCCCACCATGGCAGCTGGTGGAATTCCAATTCAATTAATAAATCTGGAATATAAAGTTACCCTCAGTGACCATGATAATCATAGATTGTTGTAAACACCCACCTAGTTCATAGAACATTACAGCACAGAACAGGCCCTTCGGCCTTCGATGTTGTGCCGACCAAAATAAAAAGCAATGCCCCTCCAAACTAAACCATTCCCTTCTCTTCCATATACTTATCAATTAACCTCTTAAACGCCACCAAACTTGGCGCATCTACAACAGCTGCAGGCAGGGCATTCCACTCCCTAATCACTCTTTGAGTAAAGAACCTACCTCTGATATCCGTCCTATAACTCATACCCCTTAATTTAAAGCTGTGTCCCCTCGTGCTAGCTTTCTCCATCCTAGGAAAAAGGCTATCACTGTCCACCCTATCTAAACCTCTAATCATCTTATATGCTTCAATAAGATCCCCTCTTAGCCGCCTCCTTTCTAACGAAAACAACCTCAAATCCTTCAACCTCTCTTCATAGGACCTGCCCTCCATACCAGGCAACATCCTGGTAAACCTCCTCTGTACCCTCTCCAATGCCTCCACATCTTTCTTATAATGTGGCGACCAGAACTGCACACAATACTCCAAGTGCGGCCGCACTAGAGTTTTGTACAGTTGCAACATGATGCTGCGGCTCCTAAATTCAATCCCCCTACCAATAAAAGCTAAGACTCCATATGCCTTCTTAACAACTTTATCCACTTGACTGCCTACTTTCAGGGATCTATTGACACATACACCAAGATCCTTCTGTTCCTCAACACTATTAAGAGCCCTACCATTAGCCCTATACTCTACACATTTATTGTTCCTGCCAAAGTGCATTACCTCACACTTTCCACATTAAACTCCATTTGCCACCTCTCGGCCCAGCTCTGCAACTTGTCCAAGTCACTCTGTAAACTATAACACCCCTCTTCACTATCTACCACTCCACCGACTTTAGTGTCATCTGCAAATTTACTGATCCATCCCTCAATACCCTCATCCAGATCATTTATAAAAATTACAAACAGCAGGGGCCCCAAAACAGACCCCTGAGGCACACCACTCGTCACCGAACTCCACGATGAATATCTCCCATCAACCACCACCCTCTGTCTTCTATCTGCCAGCCAATTCCTAATCCAATTAGCTAAATCACCCTCTATTCCACACATCTGCATTTTCTGTAGAATTAGTTCACTAATGCCCAGACCCACATCACATGGCTGACTCTTTTAACTGCCCTCTGAATGGCCTAGCAAGCCAATCATTTCAAGGGCAATTAAAGATGGACAATAAATGGTGGCCTTGCCTCCATCATTCAATGCCATTTGTCTGTAGTTAGCTACCAAAATTGAGAACAGCTTCTGATATGCGTAATTAGTTAGATTTACAACTGTGAATTTGGGCTTTAACATTTTTGCCCACAGAGTAACAAGCACAGACTAATAAAAGAATAGTGAGGACACCAGGACATCCCAGACTTTGGTGAAAACAATGGGACAAGGGAGCTCCTTATGAGATTTAATGATTGAGAAACAAACAGTGAAAGGACTGAGAGGGCGACTGTATTGGGGCAGAGCAGGGGGAGGAGGAGTTCAATGTCAAATCAGGAAGACAGAGAGGAAGACAGAAATGAGGGGAAAATAAAGTGAGGGGGAAAAAAAAAAAGCTGGATTTTTCAAGTTTAATGTTTTTAAAATCTAAAATAATTCACAGGCTGAAGAAATGAAATCTCACATTTAAAGGTATTTCGTTTTTAGTAGCAGAGGTCGATTGAATCACAGAATTGTTATAGCATAGAAAGAGGTAATTCAGCCTACCATGTCCAGACTGGCTTTCTGAATGAGCAATTCACTTGGTGCACTTCTCCCCATACATTTTTCAATCTCTGATAACAGCATGGCTGGCAATCAGGGCAGGGGCATGGGTTTCTCAGGGTAGGCCAGCAATCAGAAGGGGAAGGCCAGCCATAGGTAGGTCAGTACACAATCACACTGATAGATCAGCACGTAAGCAGTGGCCCACTCAGCACTATGCTACCAGTCTCGTGGACAGGAGGCAGGCCTGTTCTCTATTGTTCAGAATGAAGCAGCCTGAGGCACATTGTGGTGATAAATAAGCTCAAAAAAACAGGAGGGAAATTATCCTGTTTTCCTGCCCACTGGGCACTTAGTTTTGTTTTGGGAAAATCTCAGAGTACTGTAGATTCAGTAATCATTCTTCCTGGATTGGGAACTTGCTCATGTCACTCTGCTTTTTGAAAAGGATGAGAGAGGATATCCAGAGAATTACAGGCTGGTTAGCCTAACATCTATGGTGGGGAAATTGTTAAAGTCTATAAACACAGATAGGGTAACTAAACACCTCCAAATTTTTCAGTTAATCAGACAGCCAGCATGGATTCAAGACAAATCTCAGTGAATTTTCTGAAGAGGTTACTAACATAGTGGACAGGGGAATGTCTGCAGGTGTTGTTTATATGGACTTCCCGAAGGCCTTTGATAAAATTACACACAAGAGACTGTTAACTAAAGTAGAACCTCATGGAATTGAGGGCAAATTACTGACAAGACTGGAAAATTGGTTGAGTGGTAGGTGATAGAATTTAGGGATAACGGGTGGATACTCAAAATGGTGGGATGTGAGTAGTGGGATCCCATGAGGATCTGTGCTGAGGCATCAATTGTTCACATTATTTACTAACGACTTGGATAATGGCATAGAAAATCATATATCTATATTTGCTGATCACACAAAGTTAGGTGGCATTGCAGATGATAACATAAAATTACAAAGGATAGTGATAGATTAAATGAATGGGCAAAACTGTGGCAGATGGATTTCAATCTAAGCAAGTGTCAGGTTATTTACTGTGAACCAGAAAGGATGTATCAGAATACTTTCTAGATGGTATGAAGTTAAATATACAGGATGCCTGAAGAAACTTAGGGGTTCAGATATACAGAGCTTTAAAATGTATTTGTTCTTTGTAGATGACAAAATAAGCAAGAAAACTAATGGATTCCTGGACTTTATACCTTGAGGTCTGGAGTATAAAGGACACAGAACATACACTGCAAAAATCCAAAACCCTGGTTAGACCCTAAATGGGAGTACTGTGAGCAGATCGGTGCACCACACCTTTGAAAGGATATATTGGCCATGGAGGGAGTACAGCATACTTTTATAAAAATGATATCCTGACTCCAGGGGTTTAATTATGAAAAGAGATTATATAAATTAAGCCTGTTTTCCCGAGAATTTAGAAAGTTAAGTGGTGATCTGATCAAGATAGTAACAGGAAAGGACAAGGTGGATAAAGCTAAAACCTAGTTCCACTGGATGGAGATTCTAGAATTGGGGCAATAGTCTACAAATTAAGACCAGGTCATTCAGGAGAGATTTCAGAAAGCACTTTTACACACAAAAAGGTGGTATGGGTTTGGAATTTACTTCCACCAATGGCAGTTGACGTTAGATCAGCTACTACCTTTAAATCTGAACTAGATAAATTTTTGCTAAGCAAATTTGCAATACGTTGCAAGAAAGAATATCCCGAAGCATGGTACATTGGGGAGACCATGCAGACACTGCGACAGCGGATGAACGAACATCGCTCAACAATCACCAGGCAAAACAATTCCCTTCCTGTGGGCGAACACTTCAGCAGTCACGGGCATTCGGCCTCCAACCTTCGGGTAAATGTTCTTCAAGGGGGCCTTCATGACACACGACAGCGCAGAGTCGCTGAGCAGAGACTGATAGCCAAGTTCCACACACATGAGGACGGTCTTAACAGGGATCTTGGCTTCATGTCACACTATCTGTAACCCCATGACTTGCCTGGGTTAGCAAAAAACCTCACTTACTGTGCTGTCTGGAGACAATACACATTTCTCTAACCAATGCTCAGGGTTCCCTTCACACACATTGTTAGCCACTTTAAGACTTGAATAGCAGGTTAGGTGTAAGGATTCACATTCTAATCAGCAATCTGTGACTGTCTGTGCTGATACGTGTGCTATTGCAGACCAGAACACTGCATTTGCCTGACGAAGACGAAAGTCGAAAGCTTGCAGATTTACTATCAAATAAATTGGTTGGATTTAAAATTGGTGTTGCCAGATTCTTACTGAGTTTACCCCAGTCCAACGCCGGCATCTCTACACCTTAATTCTACGCCAGAGGTTCCTAAACAATGTGCCGCAGCACACAGGCATGCCATGAAGACCCCACAAATATGCTGCAAAATAAATTACTTACATTAATGTTTAAACATTTTTAAACCAAATCTAAGCTTCATTTTCTGCTCTGTGGTAGGCACCTCCAAGTCCCAATGACCCTCGGACTTCCCACGCATGTGCCAGCTAGGAATATGCCACACGTGCATAGTTTGGGTTTTTTTACATTAGTTACACCCATCTCATGACAAATGTAAAACATGATTCTCTCTTTGCACAGTTCAGAATAGCAACATAAAGCATCCCCAACTGTGCATTTGCAGCTTTCCTGGCTGATGCATGCACATGAGATCCCAAATTCTTTGGGACCTGGAAATGCTGACCACAGAGTTGGAAGACAAAGTCCCTGGGTGCCTATGCAAAAAAAAAATACAAAAGCAAGGGAGAGGAGGAGAAATTGGAAAAAAACTGAAGAGAAAACAGAGAAGGGAGTGGGAGGAAGTTCCAATAACAGATAAAGACAGAGGTAAAAAAACAGGAACCAATAAAATTAAGACGAGGAAGAACAGTCACCTATATTGTATTTAGCATGCAAATGGTGATCAGGCTTTCATTGTAAATTTCTTAAACTAACAAGACCTGTATTAAATGGTGGCTTCATATGGTTTTCGGAAATTTGAGAGACAAAAGGTTTTTGTGAGAAGATGGTTCAGTTCAAGAAAACAAGAGGTGTGCCTCAAAGTTTTTTTATTGTATAAAGGTGTGCTATGATGTGAAAAGGTTTGGGAACCTCTGCTCTATGCTGCTATTAATAAAACATAGGACACTGTGTTTAATTAACTGCTTTTTCAACCTATCCTACCACCTTCAATTGCATGTGCATGTGTACTCACATCTCTCCACTCCTGCTCCAATTTCTATCCTTAATTTCATATTGTCTGTCCATGTTCTGCTTACCAAAATGATTCAACTTACATTTCTCCAAATTGAGCTTCAATCCACCATCTGTCCGTTCATTCCACCCACTCGTTTATGGTCTTTTGCAGCTCTACACTATGCTTGTCAGTTCACAATACTTCCAAGTTTTGTATCATTTACAGTTTTTGAAGTTGTGTCCTGTACCCCATGATCCAGGTCAGTTATATGCATCAGGAAAAGGAGGCTTCCAGCTGCAACCCCTGGGAAACTTCACTACAAACTTGCCTCCAACCTGAAAAATATCCGTTAACTACTACTGTTTCCTGCCATTCAGCAATTGAGTGTCCATGCTCCTACTGTCCTTTTTAATTCCTTGAGCTGTAACAATGTTCACAAATATGTTGTGGTGCACTATATCAAATGAATTTTAAAAGTGCATGTACAGCACATCAACATTACCCACCTCAATTCTTGATTACACTACGATTTCAAAAAAACTGTTGCTAGTTAGTTAAACACAATTTTCCTCTAATGACTGGCAATCATTAATAATTATGATGCTGAAGAAAGGGCACTTACACACTGTTAATTACTAGATTTAATTTCTCTGGTGAATGCAATGAGCAATTAATATGCAACTTCATGAAAATCATGAGGAGGGTAAGCACAAGATGCTGTTTTTGCAAAGCTGACAAAAGTACCAACTGACCAGAAATTTATAGTGATTTGCAATTCACAAAATATTGTTCTCTTTCAACATGTTGCCGGTTCATTTCCAGACTGACCACAGCACCGTTCAAACGCCATTATTTTTCAGTAAAACCTGGCCAAGTCATTCTTGAAAACACTAACTGTCCCAATACCAGCAGCTTTTTTCAGTGAGAGAATTGCATATATCTATGAACTTTAGTGTAAAAAGAGTATGTTGTTGATAAATAGCTCAGCTCTAATTTTATGATGTTCTCCTGTCACTGAACACCCACCAAAGGGAATAGTTTATTCACATCTACCTATCAAAATATTACCCTCAATTTTTCACACTCAAGAGGGAATATAACTGGCTTCATAGCTTAACCCTCCAGGCTTGACATCATTCTGATGAATCTGCATAACAGCCCATCTAAAGATAATTTATCCTTCCTGAGGTGAGCTCCCTAAAATTGAATTCAGTATTCCAGATGAGAGTCTGACCAACACACTATACAACTAAAGAATAACATCCCAGTTACAGAAACTGAAATATTGCAAGGATATTTTGGAAAAGGAAGTTGGGTGCAAAGTTCTAAATATAGAGGACTGTAGGCAAGATATAGCATACTCCATCTACGTGGATCACCACTTCACAAATTCCAAAAATGTACTGGCTTCCTGCTCCCCACACAGATTTTCTTCTCAAAACTATTGCTGCATTAAAAAAAATTTGAGTTGTTTTCAAAAAAGATCAAACCATTAAGTGAGGACTTCAAGTAGAAAACTAAATAAACGCAGATTTACAGTTTATTCATCTAAGCCTGCATTTTAGAAAATATTTTATGATTCTTCATAAGTGCTAGTGTATTTAATGAAAAGCAGTCCTATTCAAGCTTTGGCATTAAGGGCAACAACACTTTCAAAAGGGAAAAGGCAAGTTACTTTGCACATATTATGCAGCATTTAAGTTCAATTCAGCTTCATAATATCCAAGATTAGAAATTTTTGATGCTTATTTGAACATGAGAGAAAGCTTATTTGCAATGTTACAGAAAATACTTAGCTGATAAATAGGGAACATACCAGAATCCAATCAAGTAACATCCTTTGCTCCACCATTGGCAAATATGCCTTCAGCAACTTAAGCTCTTAGGTTCTGGAATTCCTTCCTGAAACCTCTTCATCTCTTTTTTTTTCCCTTTAAAATATTCCATTAAACCTACTCCTTTGACCAAGTTTTTGGTCACTAATTCTAATATCTCATGAGGTTCAATGCCAAAAATTGTCTGGTTGTGTTGTGAAGCACTTTGGGACGTTTTTACTATGGTGTAAGGTTTTCAAAATATACTGTCACTTTTAAATAGTCATCAATTAAGACAGGAAGTAAAAGACAAAGCAATCTGAAGTCATTGCAATATCAATGTGGAATTGGCAAATTAGTGGGAGGTGATTACACAGAAACTGGTAATGCCGCTAATAACCTTAAGGACAAATGACTAAGAATGAGATCTATAGAATAGTAATTGGATAAGTATACTTAAAACTCCACTCAGCGTGCAAGTTTAAAAGAACAGACTTAGCAAGCTTTAAACCAAAACTGGTAACACAACTTGTGAACGTCTACAGGTTTAATAAAAGTC
Organism: Sphyrna mokarran; assembly: GCA_024679065.1. Lineage (NCBI taxonomy): Eukaryota > Metazoa > Chordata > Chondrichthyes > Carcharhiniformes > Carcharhinidae > Sphyrna > Sphyrna mokarran. The sequence goes on along the minus strand of JAGIQG010000009.1, from coordinate 70,921,176 downwards.
CCTAAAGCTCTTGTTTGGCAACTCCTTTTAAAATTATACAGTGGCTTATTTTAAATCAGTACATTGCCCCTGGGCAATACAACTACTTAAATAGAAGGGACACAACAGCTTTACTGTTCAACACATGATTTATTCATATCTACCACAGAACCATGTTTGTTAACATGCAGTAACTACACATTTTCAGGTCAGCAAAATGTGCCAAAGGTTTAAACCTTTTATGACCACAACCACATATTTAAGTTTAAGAAGTTGAATCTTTCCAAATTATTAACATTAATAGAATGAAATAAAAATGCAAACTTCGGAACAACCATGGTATGGTTTCAAAGTGAACCAAATTTATTGCAATAAGCAGCAGCTGAATAGTTTTCAACTCACAATTCAACTTCTGAAAATAGTCTAATTATTGTTTTCAAAATCATTTGTCAGGGCTTTAGCTGTCAACAAGGCAATACTGATTGGTCTAACTGTATTTATGAATACAACGTAAAGGGCACAACCAAAAGACAAAGTTACTGCCAGGCTAACGATCTCCAGGCTCCATAGAGGATTCCCCATTCCCAAACTTAATGTAGCTAAAAAATTGTACATGTTCCGACATGCACTGCACAGGTACAACAGTTCATACAATTTATTTATTTTTGAAAAGTGTATTGCTGAATGGACAGAGTAGCCGCAGAGCCATAAAGATGGTTCATCTCTAGCAGAAGTGGGAGTCGTTAAGGGAGAAGGGAAGATGGTCATAATCAAGCTAACAGATAAAATTACTAGTAAATGAATCAATTTATCTTTAAAACTTGTACATTAAAACCAGGTGACAATACCCTGCTCGTTAGGATAGGAAATCCTTGAAATGGGAGCCACAGCATCAGTGCTGAGCGCAGCTTTCTTACAGACAGATTTTGTGAACCCCAGACAAATTGGGCAAGCCATGAAATCGTGTTTTTGGCGACAATATTTAAATGCAAAAATCCCAAGTGTCAGAAATCATGAATGAACTACTGTATTAGGCGCTGCACTTAAATCCTTTGGCAGATGTTCAACTATGGAGCCACCAGGCTGTTTAGACATAGGCAAGGTGATTCATGGACAGTGCCAAGGGGCAGACTGTAAGGCCAGAAGTAGAACACTAATTGTGCTGAGTTTAGAATTTCATTTACTGGTTTTAAACTTTCACATCGAAGCTCAAGTTTGTAACTATATTGCCTTTGCTTTTTTTTATTGCATGCAGTAGAATTTTTTGTATGCTGTAGCAAATTTGCACAAAGCTAGTTCTCACAAAATGCAATGAAATAAATAACTGGACCATTGGCTTCAAGTGTTGGTTGAGGAATAAATCTTGGCCAGGATTCCAAGGGGAACTCCCACGCTCTTTCTGGATAGTGCCATGGGCGCTTTTATATTCACTTGAGGTCAGACAGGGCATTGATTTATCTCATCTGAAAACTGATACACACTACTGTGCAGTATTCCCTTGGCTGTCAACTGGGCAAAAACTTTCTTACACATTATACACATTTGAAAAGAATCTCCCAGTTTTGTCTCCAAGTCTGGTGGATTTGTTTCTAGTAACTTCTATGCAAAGCCTATTAAAATAAAATATGTCGCCCGGCTGTGCCCCAAGGTGTCCAGAATTGATCCTCCTCTCATCCACCCCACTCTCCCCTCCCCACAATCCATTGTCTGCTTACCGAGTTTCCTTCTGTTTTTGCTGTGAGAACAGTATTTTAACCGTAACTGGGAGCAGACTTTCACAAATTCAGCTGAATTTGCCCATTGGAATGTGTGTGTGCATGCTTAGTAAAACTAATGTATTTGCAGCTAGCTCTCAGGTCACAGACTCACAACATACCTCCTTCTCAGTATTCTCAGCCTTTGCTATTGCGCTGGGAGCGCTTGCACATTCCATCACCTGCACACCATTTCCAGAACCCAAGTACTATTTCCACATTCCCAGCAGTCCTAGATACTAGGGTCCCATATCATTACTCTATCAATCACTCATCCTCAACTCCAACATCTCTATTTGCAGCTTACCATCATCCCTACACCAACCATTGAGTAGGGGATCGGAATAATCACTAAACTAATCACCATGCCAGTGTTCAGCCCAAAATACCACCCACCCAACAGCTACTTATGACATTTCTTCTTTTGTGATAAATCAGTGACCCTTTTTCCACAAACCTTTCTCCTGCTTTTGAATTCTACGTCACCAAACAAAATGATCAAGAATTTGAATCACCCAAAAAACTATGAAGAATCCCATAAAATTCCAATGAAACACTGTATATCAATACCCCAAACAGATTCGCCATTACATTGCTTAAATCTGCCTGTCCTTCAATTAATTGTAAGTAATACTATAAGCAGTTTACTAGTTTTCAATTAGTCAAAGTTTTTTTTTTTTACTTTTGTTGCTCAGTTTTTTTCCTCCTTCTCCTCTCAGAAGTCAAATTCCACAAATACCAATTCCATCCAGTTCCATCTTTAGTAATCATTCTTTACATAGGACACTGCACAGGGAGGTGTCAGGTTATATCTGACCATAGAAACCCTAGTCGAGACCAATGCAGATCATCTGCACAAATGCTCACTTTCCAATAATCATGGCTAGACAGCTAAAGGTCCAAGATCTTCCTCAACACAAGGTTGCAAGGGCCCACCTCACCCATCTCAGATCAGACACAAAGCCAGGATGAAAATTGGGAGCCTCCTGGTTTGTATGGCTCACTGTCACATCTCTCATTGCTCATTTACACATGGAACCATCCTTTAAGGTCTTCCACACACTTAGTATCTATGTTACTAAAGGCAAGTGGTAATAATGTTTTCACCCGGTTTTTAGTCTGTGAAAAGTATACCACAAAAGCTAACAGAGGGATTTCAACGAAACCTGATAGCCATAGAAGACGTGACCCAAGGGAAAAAAGATCAGTTTGGGGTGAAGATGTAAATTCAAATCTGAATCTTGGAAAGGATCTATTAACATTTGAAGATAGGATAAGTTAACTTTTTTTAAAAAAGAGCAGGTTGTTTTCTTTAGACGGTTGTGGGTTGTCTTGGCTGCTGCTGTGAAGTTGCCATTGTTGTCAAAGCGTGAGCTGAGTTTTTGGAGCAGATTATTGAATGTGGATATGTAGATTGGTATGAAGCCTCCTTTGTTCTTAGTAAAAAACAAATCAGCTTTAGTAGTTACAGCATTAACCAGACAGTGACCTGTGTAATTGTAATAATGTTAAATTAACAGAGTATGGCAGAGGTCTATCTACTAAATTTACAGATGACATAAAGATAGGTAGGGAAGTATGCTGTGAAGAGGACAAAGTTGCAAATGGACATAGCCAGGTTGAGTGAGTGGACAAAAATCTGGCAGATGGAATATAACGTGAAGTTGGATGCTTTTGCAGGAAGAATAAAAAAAGCAGAGTATTACTTAAATGGAGAACAACTCCAACGTTCAGGGTGGCAGAGAGATCTCAGTGGTCTTGTGCATGAGCCTCAAAATGTTAGTATTTAATTAAGATGGCTCATGGAATGCTACCTTTTAATGAGAGGATTGAATAAAGTAAGGATAAGTAAAAGCAAAATAGTGCAGATGCTAGAAATCTAAAATAATAGCAGAAAATGCTAGATAACCCCAGGAGGTCTGGCAGTATCTGTGAAGAAAGAAATGGAGTTAACATGTCCATTTAACCCCTTTACAGAACTGTAGAGGGATAGAAATGTAATTCATTATACAGTTTGAAAAAGGCCAGAAGAGAGGGGATAGAACAGTAGGTCAGAGCTAAAACAAGATTGACAAAGATGATACGGACACAACACAACGGTATAAATAGTGGCAGAACTAAATAAATGCTGATAGCTGCATAAATGTTAAATATCAGGATGAGTTAATAGAAGAATAAATGTCAGTGCTCAGTGAAAGCAAAACTGAAAAACAAGGGACAGACGGGGGAGTGGATAGAGGTAGTATTTGGACAAACCAAAGAAATAAAAAAAGAGACACAATGGAGAGGAAAGTTCACAACATAAAACTGTTGAGTCCAATAGAGTTCAGAAGACTGTAATTTACCTAATTGGAAGATGAGGTGTTGTCCTTCCAGTTTGCATTGGAAATAACTAGGGGATTACAGCAGGCTAAAGATGTTATACTTCCAACATATCGGGCATTGGTGAGACCACATCTAGAATACTGTGTTCAATTTTGGTGTCCTTATTTAAGGAAGGTTGTAAATTGTTGGAGGCATTTCAGAGGAGGTTTATTAGATTCTTTCTCAAGATGGGGTATTTGAATATTTTTTAGGCAGAGATAGACTGATTCCCTTAGTTATCGGGAGGTGAACGGAAATGTGAAATTCAAAGCACAAGCAAATTGGTCATGATCTTCTTGAATGGCGAAGTGGGTTTGAGGCGCCGAATGGCTTACTTCTGCTCCTAATTAATATGTTTTCAAGTACTACGTGCCCTTTCTTCACTTGTTTCATTATGTGGAAAGCACTGCTGGCATTCGCAAGACAACTTATTATAAATTTGAACTATCGCTGGCTGGCATGACAAGAAACTTCAATACAAACGGAATTGTTTAGGTCAACAAAGCCTAGCCCTTTAAATATGCATCCTCTGTTTTACTTTATTAAGAGCATTATTCAATGACAGATATTTGTCTGATAGAATCATACAACACAGAAGGCCATTCAGCACCCCTGAACCACTGCCAGCTCCTTGAGCATGCTATCCAATTAGTTTCTGCTGAATTTGTTTCCAATAGCCTTCAAGTAGTGCATTTCAAATTTTAACGACTTGTTGCTTAAGCAAATTCTCATCTACTATCTGGTTCTTTTGCCAATTATTTTAAATTTGCATCCTCGGTTTACTAATCCTCCAGAAACAGATTTGCCTTATTTACTTTATCAAAGCTTGCCACCATTTTAAACACCACTGTTAAAACTTCTAGTAACAGTTTCTTATTTTCTTAGGAAAATAACCCAGCTTCTCTAGTTTCTTCATATAGTAGAATAACCCCTCTCCCCAATCTCTGGCATCACTCGGGTGAATCTCCCCTATACCCTCTCTAAGGCCTTGGCATCCTTCCTAAACTGAGGTGCTCAGAATTGCCCAACTAACAATTTGTTGTCTAGCACAACTTCCTTTGCTTTGGTTTACCTCTGTTTATAAAATCAAGGAGCCTGCATTTTTTTTTAAAACAGAACTCACCTTACCATACCACCTTCAAATATTTGTGGACTTGAACACAGGTCTTGCTGCTTCTGTGTCCCTTTTGGAATTGTGCCTGTGTACTTTCTTCTCAGATGAAGGGATAGAAACATTGGAAGCAGAGTTAGCATATTGCAGTAGGGCCACCCTGAAAGCCATTACAGAGAACACGTCTTTACAAGCAGCTCAAAACTACCAGTCTCAGCAACATGTGGTTTTGCAAGAGGAATTAAAACTACAATTACCAGCCTAGTCAGGAATGTCCTTCTTCAAGGCTGAACATAGGAGGTAGCAAGCTTAAAAAAAAAGGCTCAATCATCTCTTGGCCCAAGATTTACATACTTAGGTCAGCACATCAAGCTTGGCTGTATTGTCTTCCCCACAGTTGAATAACAAAGTCATTCACTGGAATTGTGTACAAAGAATGATCAATTAAGAGAGGTGGAAGAGGTAGCAAAAGTCCACTGACGCATAGGGAACTATGGTTCGCCAAAGATTTAGTATCTTCAGGAGAGGTAGGTGGGATGACAGGGAGAAACAAAAAGAATAAGAGACAAGAGCATCTCTTGAGCCATTTTTTCATTGCAATCTATAAACTTACATTTGTATAGCACCTTTCATAACCTTGCAATGTATTTTTACAACCATTTAAGTGTTTTCAAATTGTTGATATTGTAATATTTTAGGGGTTGCATAATGATGCCCTTCCAGCAGAGCTCTATAGTCAGTTCAATGCCAGCCAACATTCTACTTTTGATTCTCGCACACTGAGGCAAATTATACCTCTCCTAGAACACAGGAATTGGAGTAGGCTATTTAGCTCTTCAAGCTTGTCACATCTTTAAATTTAAATCATGGCTGATCTATAACTCAACTCTACCTACCAGCCTTGGTTCCATAATCTTTAATAACATTGGCTGACAATTAAAGGCCTCATCAATGGTAGATAAAGATGTACTCAAATGGTGCCAGGAATGAGGATCATCAATTTTGTGATTAGAGACTGGAAAAATTGGGAGTCGTTTGCTATAAATGAAGTTTGACATCTTTTCTCATAGGCAGAACAGGCATTTTTCCTTCTATATTCAAAGACCAATGATAATAAAGTCCTTCTGAATCTGGTCACTCTGCCAGATCTTTATGTGATGTTTAGAGTTTCATGTCATCTCCCAAACAGCATGTCCTGCCTATGTCTCTACCAGCAGCACTGAGAATGCATAAAATAGATTAGAGATTTGTCAGAGGTGTTCAAAATTATGATGAACTTTTATAGCAGTACATAAGAGAAAAACAGTTTCCAGTGGCAGAAGCTAATCATTAGAGGGCACAAATTTAACATGATAGGCAAAAGAACCAGAATCAACATAAAACCCTTTGTTTAAAGGAAGTGCTGCCTGGAATGCACTGCTTGAAAGTCAGTGATTCAATAGCAACATTCAAAAGGGAACTAGATAAACACTTAAAAGAAAAATATTTACATAGCTATGGTGGGGCTGAGGAGGGGGGAGTAGAGACAGAGAGTGCAGTAAATGACAAAAAGGCAAGGAAGTGGGATTAATTGTATAGTATCAAACAACTAGCAGATGTAGATAGGGCTGAATGGCTTCCTTCTGTGTTGCACCAATCATGATTCTAAATACTAATCAAACTTCCTTTTGAAAGATACTACTGTATCTGTTCCCATCACCTGTTCTATAAACTTTTTTGTAAAAGCACGTGTGCAACATGGGAAACAATGTACCACGAAATAAACCACTGAACAAAATCTACTCTGGACACCCAGATTTAGAAATCTGCCTTTCTTCCATCTCAGTAATTCAAATGCAGACATGGTCACCTCACTGATGTGATTTACTCATTAATTAGTAAGAGCATTTTGTACAAAATATACAAATTAAGCTGCTTAAATACATCAGGATGTAGAGATGCCGGCGTTGGACTGGGGTAAACTCAGTAAAGTTTTGCAACGCCAATTTTAAATCCAACCAATTTATTTGATAGTAAATCCACGAGCTGCATTTGCCTGACGAAGGCACAACATAGTGTTGAAAGCTCGCGGATTTACTATCAAATAAATTGGTTGGATTTAAAATTGGTGTTGCAAAACTTTACTAAATACATCAGAACAGGGTGTTTTCTCCTCAAAACAAATGTGAATTGAAAGATAGTTCTAAGTGACTTTGGATGAACTTTCTGTAGAACCTTTTCTGTCAGAAAACAATACACTTATAGAACAGCAAGGATAGGCTTGACACTGGGTGAAAACAGTAATCATTCAATTTGAGTAGCCTGTGACTTTTTATGAAGTTGTCCCCAGTCAGAGAGGGAAAAACCAACAGCTGCTGCACTGAATAAACAAAAATAACAACGCAAATAGGCACACACATTGTGAATAAATCATAAACAGCAAGACCTGCTATATCCACCACAACACGCACTCATTTACACCAAGAGTGACTGCTTGATAAATTCCTAATGGCAGCATTGCAACTGCAGATTATTTACTGAAAATATCTCTGAGGATTTGGAGGACAAAGTTGTAGTTCTAATATCTCCAGTGCTTCTCAAAGGTTGACAAAGGCAGATGTTGAAGCATAGTCAGAGCTGGAGATCACTTGTGACTCTGAATATGGAGGAGTGCTGTGTCAGGAGTGACCTGAATAGCAGTTCAAACATGGAGTTATGGGGAATATGGGTCCAAATCTGGGAAGGAACAATTAGAAAAAGAGCTTTGGAGAGTGATGAGATATTGGAGATATCGACAGTTCAATACGAAGAGTCCAAGGGAGGGATGTTGGGAAGGAAGGAAGGAAGGAAGGAAGCGATTACAGCAGATTTGAAAAGTAGGGGGACAATAGCCAAGCAGAGGAAACAAAATACATATTGGATGAGTAACCTAGATGCTGGGATTTATAATGTAGAAACCTTGAATTCAATAGTTCTGAGATTTCTGGTTAAGTAAAGTGCCCAATACCCCTCAGTCAAATTTCAACCAAAGCCAGGATGTTTATTATAATTTCCAACACCAAAGTCAATGGCAATTGCAAGGACATGGACTTTTTAAACAGGGAAACACAGAATGGGGAGGTGACAGTGACTCAGCTAAATGGACAAGAAAATGGTTGGCAAAGTAGCAGAACACAACGTGGCAGATGGAACAGCTCGCAGTTGTTGCCTGTAAGGAGACAGCAACAGATATCTCAATGGACGCAATCGAGAATGCTGAGAGATTTAAACACAGAGATCGTCTATGGGCTTACACAATGCACAGATAGGAAAGTAGGAAACCAGATGTGATGAGTTGGGAATTAAGGCAGATGTTCAACATCTGGGTGAGAGATGGGGTAGGAATTAATGGTGGCTTGACTAAGGGACAAGAGGAGGAAAGAACAGCTTAAGAAGGGAAAAAGAGACAGACATGATGGGTTTAAATTAAAAACAGAAACCAAAACCTGCATGCAAACAGTCAAAGGGAAATGAATTAGTCAGAAATTAGGTAAGACGTGTTATGTCATAAAGAACTGGGAGGTTTGAATAACATCAAACATAATAAAGATATATGACTGAAGCCCTGTAATAGAAAGTTGTTGACTTGTAGATAACAACCAAAACAGTGGATCATATCAGAAATAATTCCATTTCCAATTATTAGTAGTTAGTCATACTCGGTGCTTTTTTGGGACATGCAAGAAATTTCGGCATTCTTCAGTGGCTTTACAATAAGTAATGAAAGTAAATATTTCCAGAAACTCCATGACTCACTAAATTGTAAAACCTGACAATCTTCTAAAATTGTCATCTCCATTATTAAGAACAACATCAAAAGTTGGTCAAAGCACAGCAGGAAAATGCAATTTACATGGATATTTTTCTAACAGAAGCCTGCTATTTCACTCAGACCTTGAGTGACCCTCGACAGCTCAGCTAGAGGACTCACATCTGACCAGCTCCCTTTTCTGAAAACGGCAGGCAATCCTGAATATGAAAGCACTGGTTACTTGGTTTAGATGCAGATGTTTAACTAATTGAACTATTCCATTGAAATATTCTGGAAATACAATCTGACTTTTTCTATTGGATTTTTAATTGCTTCTTGCAGTCAGCATGAAATTTAAAGAAAAAATTAGCTGTCTAAGCTGCACAAAATCAATAACGATAAATTGTGAATAAGAGGTTAAATAATATACTTTGTCAAAAGGCAACTGCATGACTCCCCTTGTTGAGACAAGCAAGATAGAGGCATAACATCAAAGTATTGTCCATTTTCTCAAATGATACTTGTTCTCCAATAATGAGAAAAAAAACACTGAATTCTTTCCCTGCTTTTATTTTTTTAAATCTCATCAGCAGATGTGGAGCAAACTTCAGGCCTTCACTGAAGTTCTTTCTTGTTAGCCAACAAGATAGAAGCACATTGTAGGTGGCATATAAGACTCCAACCCCTTGTGAAGTGCACAAAGGGACTGCAGCACATAGCAAGTGCACTGCGCATCACGGGCATTTTAATAAGGAACTAATATTCCCAACACTGGGCATGTCAGCTGTATCTCAGCCGGTAACGAGACTCTCAACTGTTGAGTCAGAGGATTGTGGCTTCAAATCTCACAACACAAATCTTTGCTAATCCTATGCAGTGCTGCATGGGGCTGCATTAGCATAGATGCCATCTTTCAAACAAGACATTAAACAGAGGCTCGTGGCATAAAAAAGTTCAGGGTCAGTGAAGGAAGACTTTGGCCTGAGTGAAATAGAGGCCAGGATTCTCCAGCTGCTCACACCAGCAGGATTCTCTGGTCCTTCTACAGTGGACAGACATTTGGTTGAGCGTCAAATTTTCCTTCTTCGCTTACAGCAGCAGTGGGATGCCGGAGAATTCCAGCCAGAGTGACTATATTTGGGAATTTGGTTCAAAGTGGGGATTCAATGTATCAGGAGAAAGACGTGATTTAGATCAGATTTGCAGGTCACTGCAAGAAATGTAACTTAGAATAGTGTATTGAGTGACTTGGGGAAGGAAGGGAAAGGCTGCTATTTTGCTTTTTAACATTCAAGGTCTTACTCTGTTATAAAAGTTAGTGAGCTATTTGGTGAGTATCTGGTAAGTGACTATGCCTTATTCTATTCAAAAGATTCTAGCAACTGATAGTAATGTTAGTAAAATATATAAAGACAAAAATAAAATATACTAATAAAAATAATTAAGTAGCTAATTTGTAAACATTAAGGACGGCAGGGGAGGTGATGTGTCACAGCTACAGCATGCAGGAGTTCTTGAACGCTAGTGTGATCCAGCACAGACACATCTGCACGAAGTGCTTGATTTTCAAGTAGCTTTGGCTCCGAATCAAAGGTTAGATGCATTGGCCATGTTAAATTCGCCCTCAGTGTACCTGAACAGGCGCTGGAGTGTAGCAACAAGAGGATTTCCACAGTAACGTAATTGCAGTGTTAACGTAAGCTTACTTGTGGCTAATAAATACACTTTGCTTTCACTGAGCTGGAAGCTGAGCTACAGACACCGCGATGCATCAGAGAGGGGAAAAGTTAACTTGATTCTTTGCATCAGGATTCAACCAAACCTCTTAGGATAGGATCATCTAATTTGGCCAGTGGTCAGGGACAGGAGTGTGATTATGAGTGAGGCAATTAAGGGGGTTCAGAGGGTTGGACTCTCAGCCTTCACAGTTATCCAACAGATTTGAGCTTTGTTCAGAAGAACTGTTCTCTTCAAGTGCAACATCCCTGCAGCAGATTATGTGGTCACTATTATTGCCCTCCTGTTTGTGGGAGTTTGCTGTGTAAACATTTCTGATACTGCAACAGTGACTGAACTTCAAAAATTTAACTGTTTTGAAACTCAAACATCCAAACATTTTGAAAGATGTTATATAAATGCAAGACTTTATTTATCGTCTAGTATCTAAACAAATAGGCAAACAGCGCAGTAAACCAATTTAGCTCACTTATGACTTAACCAGAGGTAAATTCTTAGGTTTTTCTCATTTACAGGGATGTATGTCTGTAATTATATCACAAACATAAACACGGTCAAAATCTTTTCAATTACCTTTAGAATTAGTTCAGATAAATATTTTCGTCAAAAAAACATTTTTTTTTGTTGTTTCAGGTTTGTTGCCAGTGAATCCAACATATCGGTTTGATACCTTGGGTGGTTCAGTTGGTATGGCCACTGCTTTACTTATCTTGCAGCTACACAGACTGATAGGTTTGTCAGTTGGCTTACTGCCAATTATGGGACTCAGCTGAAGTAGTGGGAAGCACGCTAGGGTAAGAGCCAGGGACAAAGAAAAAGAGAGGGATAGAGAGAGAGAAAGGGACAGATATAGGGGATTGGGACATGGCAGTGAGCAAGGGGCATCCACCAGGAAGATGGGCAGGGTGGAAAGCCAGGCTGGGCAGGATCAGCAAGCCAGAGAACAATAGGGGAAGCAAGCTAAGCAGTCAATGTGCATCACAGCTTATCAAGTACTGTTGGATTGTTGTGACTTATGTAATGTAAGAAACCATGCAGCAATGTAGAAAATAAGGTCATGTCTATAAATAAACAGAATCTAACATTCCAGTAAAATAAAGATTTCCTGGGAAAAGGAAAAGACTTGTGTATGTTAGACTTCTATTACTTAAAATTTTTAGTTAATGCGAATCCCAGAACTCTATCACAGCTCCCGACGTGCCTGTTGCAGTGTACAGAGTGTGGGAGAAAGACACAGCAGTGACCAGTGAAAAACAACTGTTTCCATAACACAACGCCTCTTTCATTTAAAGCCATCTGTGGTAATTTCAAACCCAACTTTTTGTAATTGCAACATTCCAACCTGAGCATCTGAAGCTTAGCATTTATCCAGCATTTGTCTTTTTGAAGAGCCTTGGATTTAAAACTATGAATAATCTATAAACAGTAATCCAAATGGAATGCACTTTAACTGATAAAGGCAAGGAATTTTTTTTTCTCATTCATATATTTGACGTGCTGACACTATTTTGAAAGCAGCTGGAAAAACTAATATTTCAAGGGTACCGACCCATATTTAGATATCAAAGAAAATACTCCAAGAGGCAGAAGGTATAAGCTACACCATCTTAAAAGCACCACCCCACTGACAATAAAGAATCCAATAATGAATGACTTATCATTTTCTACTCCCTTATTCCTCTGAATAGTATGTCCTTCTCCTGAATAGGCTGGCTTCCTTGTTAATCTCTCAAAAGATGCACAACTCTGATGACTGCCTCTCTCAGGTGAACATCAAATCCCACTATTCAAATAACAGCAAAGAATGTGTTTCCTGGTGCCGTGACCAATATTTATCCCTCAACTAAAACCAATGGAAACAAACCATCTGCTCATTTATCTTACTGCTGTTTGTGGGACCTTGCTGTGCTTGAATTGGCTGACACGTTTCCAATATTACAATACTGGCTACACTTTCGAAAACACTTCATTCTCTGTGAAGCGCTTTAGGTTGAAGTAAGTTTGACAAAGGCAAGATATAAATGCAAGCTTTTTCTTTCTTTATGCTCATAAAGGAGCTAGCAGCCCTCTCACATGCCAACTCAAGGAGCCATTTATTAATTTATCAGGTACATAAGTAGCGATAGCAATCCAGAGAAATGATTTCAAATCCCAACACAGCTGCTGGAGAAATTCAAATTGGCCAGAAGAGTTGGTCCTGCATTTTGGACAGCACATATCTGGGCAATTTTTCACATTGTTGGGTAGATGCCAGTGTTGTTACTGTATTTGGCTAGTGTGCAACTAATTCTGGAGCACAAATCATCAGTACTACAGCTGGGGTGGTGCTGGGATTATTGCCTTCCCTATATCAAAAGTCTTTAACCCTTAGTGTCACAAATTGAATGGTTGACAATTGGCATCTGTGATGTTGGGGATCTTAAGAAGCCGAGGTGGATAGATGGATCACCCACTCAGCACGTCTGGTTAAAGATGTGTAAACACTTCAGCCTTCAGATCCCCAATCTTTTTGGTTGGAAATGTTTGTTGAGCCTCTCCTCCTGCCCATCATAATTCATTACTGGATGTGACAGGACTGGAGAGCCTTGATTGGATCCATTGGATGAGGAATTGCTCAGCTCTGTTTAGCATACATACAGCTCTGTGTTCTAGTTTTACTAGGTTAACATCTCATATTTAGGTGTGCACAGTGCTCGTTCTGGCACACTCCCCTAACACTTCTCATTCAACCAGGATTAGTCCTTTAACTTGATGGTAATGGTATAGTGACATTATGCAAAGCCATAAGGTCAACATGATCCAAGACAAAGCTGCTAATTGATCAACACCCCATCCATCTCCTATCTTAATATTTATTCTGTCCACCAGTGGAAGCAGTGTAGCCCAGTATTTCATCCCACAACTATCCTGTTCTGTATGCCTCAGCTTCATTTACTGTGATGCACTCATCTAATATGTCACTTTGTTTTAGCTGACCAGTAAATGCTGAAGATGTTATTAATGGGCAGCACAATGGCACAGCGGTTAGTACTGCTGCCTCACAGCACCAGGGACACGGGTTTGATTTCCGTTTGGGTCACAGTCTGTGTGGAGTTTGCATGTTCTCCCTGTATCTGCGTGGATTTGCTCCGGTACTCCAGTTTCCTCCCACATTGTGAAAGATGTGCTGATTAGGTGCATTGACCCAAACAGGTGCTGGACTATGGCGACTAGGGGAATTTCACAGTAACTTCATTGCAGTGTTAATATGTGGCAAATAATATCACTCACTTGCTGGCATTGGAAGAGCCAAGGTACACTAACTACCCTAGGGTGCTTCAAACATTGTGCAGATGGTCAATTCACATCCTCAAACTATTCCCTCTTGCAGGATTAATGGGCAACTTCTCTGAAGAATCATCATGCCTGGATATGGGGAAAGTGAATGGAGTACTTTTGAAGCATCATCATTATCATAATGAGATATAGGCCAACTCTAAAGAACACTGACTCAGCTTCAGGAGTTGGTATTGATTTCCTTGACTGGGAATTGTACAGCTCAAGAGAGATTTCAGGAAATTGGAACTCTCACTCCACATGAAAATGGTCTTTTTTAAAAGACCATTTGCTCGAGTGTTTGTCTCAATTGTTCAATAATTAAGGAGTTTCTCTACTGCCTCCTGGATTAGTAGTCAATCCAGTCAGCAAAAGACCACCCATTTCTAACATAGTAAACCAGTTTTTGGAACTCCTATTGTTTTCATAGAAAAGACATGCAGGTAATCTCTGGGATACATCAAAAATATGTAGCATGGCTGCCCCACAGCACGTTATGTGGGAGGAGAAATAAAATACCTGCCACTTACAGACAAACATTTCCTTTAGAAACTACTGTCTCAGGCCAGAGTACACAAGTTTTTATGTTTACAGAATACAAGTAAAAGTGACAATAATAAACTCACATATAATCAAGCAGAAACCACTCAAGTATCCAATTATCCAGGCACCAAAGTGCACAGTCACATTAATCTCATTGGCATAAGCTATAATTTCTTGCACAAAGGCAAAAAAGTCTTAAAACGTGCATTTCTAAACTTCCACTAAAGTCCGACAATAGCCCTGAAACTACCATGGTATAAAAGAAAATCTTGAACTTATATAGTGCCATTTATTGTGTCAGGATGTCCCAAACATTTTATAGCCAACAAAATGCTTTTGAAGTGCAGTCATATTGTGAACCTTCACAAACAGCAATATGAAAAGAACCATATAATCTGTTTTAGTGATCGGGCTTTGGGGATAAATGCTGTTCAAGGTACCAGGGAGAATTCATAGAAAGGCAGAAACTAGAAGCAGGAGTAGGCCATTCAAACCTGCTCCGCCATTCATTCTGATCGTGCTGCTCATCAAATTCAATATCCAAATCCCTCCTTCACCCCATATCCCTTGATACTTTTAGCTCCAAGAGCTGTATCTAACTTCTTCTTGAAAAAACAGTCCTGTGAGATTTTTTCACAAAGCACATTTGGCTGTGTGCCCTCTGTGTCTCATGGGTTCAGGGACCAGTCCCCTCAAGGAGCACAAAGGTCAAGGTGACGCAGTTAACAGGGCAGACCATAAAGAACAGCAACTGTAGCAACAGCGCCTGCCCGACACCTACCTCCACCCAAGGCAGTGGAGTCTCCAAGAGAGTGGAGTGAGGAAACTCGTCTTGATACTTTCGCAGCCATTCTGAATACCTTCTCAGAAGTAAAATACATACAGCTCTGGGGCCTGGGCAGGGAGTGTGTCTGTGAGAGTGCAGGAGTGAAGTCCTGAAGACTGGAACTGAGCTGGATACACACATACACTTTTACCTTCCTTTCTCCCCAAAACCTGTCCATAAAGCAGGCCAGGTGAAGAGAAAATCCAAGCTGAAAGACAACATTTCCAACCTCCACTTATGCTGAGGCCAGCTCAGAAGATGCACTACCAGAGAAAAGCACAAGATCAAGGTCAGTTCAGCCCTTGTACCTCTTCTTTCCAATAGGAAGACATAAATTTATGCTCTCCACCTCTCCAGATAGTTTGGGGGGAACATAAACTTGATTGCTGGTATTCCCTCTGGCATCCCACCAATCCTGAGCATGATATAATTTTATCTTGGGGTGGGCAGGGCTTCATGTGGAAAGGTTGTTCATTCCCTATTAAGGTGGGCTTTAAATGGCAGGTGCTAGCTGGATCAGGATGCTAAACAGAAAAGTCTTCACCCTCAATCTCAAGTGGAAATGGAGGACAGATGCCTCAATCTAAATGTTCTTCAGATTTGGAGCACCCTCTGTTCAGGGAGTTGCGAATTCCAGCCCTACTCCCCCCACCCTTCATCTGACACCTAGATCATCTTCTTCCTACCTCCAGGACTCTGGTACTTACTGAATTGCAGTATTTAGGCTCAGGCATGGCACTGCAGTACATCTTCCAACTACTGTAGTGCTGTGCCCGGAGGGCCATTGGCAAATTTGATTAGCTGACAGCTCTCCAAAATAGGACTTCCATCCGAGGGCAGGTGGAAGACCCACCTGATGCCAGTCAACATTTAGCTGAGCATAAAATGGCACGGGTCTGTCCAACTTGCCAGGGATATGCTCCATACTAACTCTCAGGATGGCACAAGAACTCAGTACCTTGGGGCGCTGTCACTCTAACTGCTGCCTTGAGCAAAAAGGCAAAAAAAAAATTTTATTGGTTAGCTCTGCTGCTTAGTACTTTTAATGATCATTCTTATTAATTACTTTCCTTAAAATTACCAATTTGTGATTTCCCATTGATTTTTTTAAAATTTGTGTTTAATGTTGTTCAAAACTTTATCTTTCTAAAATTTGTTGGTTTTGAGCAGGTCTTTCTTTGACTGAGAAAAAAATTGAAATGCAGTCCCTCATGTCAAATGGTTGGAGAACACTGCATTGAAGTGTCAACTAGAAAGAACACATATCTCTACACTTGGAATTGAATCCACAACTGCACATCTGCAAACCACGAGTGTGAAAATAATAAATGACTTCAATATGAAACAGGTTCCATTTTGGGAACAATTATTAGAAATGAAATGTTTAATTCATACTTTTTAAAAAGATTTTCTGGCAATTTCTATTTTTTGCTTCAACTGGTAGAAATGGAAAAGATCCCCTTCGGGGTTAAAGTAAGCTGACAGCCTATTCTGATCTTATTCACATGGCAAACTAGTACTATGACAGGAATGAAAATCTTCACTACTGAAACAGGTAAAATAAACACGTAGTGGTATATAAATATAAAAGATGAAGGACAAAGGAAACCCCAACTCGGAAAAGTCTTTGTGCCTGCTGAGATTTATTTTAGACAAAGAAGTCGATATTGTACTCTTCATGGTTTATCCTAAGTAAAGCCCTTGCACTTCACTATTGTTCTGAATAATACACTCCTTAATTACAGAATTTCATAATAGGCCAGAAACAACTCTAAATGTTCTGATAAGGAAAGGTAGACATTAAGCAGAATGGGAAACTAAGCAGAAGGATAGGGCAAAGAAGATTTCAAACATTGAACAAAAACAAACAAACGTTGGGACAATCTTAACAAAACAATCAGGTCAGTCAATGTCTTGTTAACCATTATTGTGGCTTATTAATGTCAATTACATGGCTAAAAGAAAAAGGTGATGGGTATCTGAACACACAAACAGTGGAAAGCTGGGACACTGGGTGGTGTCATGGAGTATTGATACTGAACCAAATCAATAAGGTCTTTCATCAAGGATGAGCTCTATGCCTTATATTTTGACTTTACCAATTGATGTGTATAGCCTGTTAACAGGTCTGGTTTTTTTATATGTATAAGAGAATAAGGAAGAGCAATGAGATATAGATAAGAGAATATGGAAGACAGAGAGTGGATGGGTGGAGAAAAAGAGTACAAAGAACAAAACAGCACGGGAAACAGGCCCTTCGGCCCAACAAGCCCACGCCGCCACCCCAATGTTCCCACCTCTACCCGCGATCCCTGTCCATGTTTATAGATCTATGGATTAAAAAACCAAATTTGAGACAATTTAGGGAGAATTTATTTTGCCAATTAGCCTAAGAGCACATTTATGGGATGTGGGAGGAAACCGGAGCACCCGGAGAAAACCCACGCAAGCACAGGGAGAACGCGCAAGCTCCCACAGACACAGGCCCAAATCCATGTATCTGCACAGCACAGCGATAGTCACTGCGCTGTCGTGCTGCCCATCAAATGGTCCAGGTCAAGCGTACACTAATGACATGAAGCACTACGATACTCTAAGAAAATCCAAGAGCAGCCCTCTCACGACCCATCGCGTGTATGCCCCTCGTTAGATAACAAGGTGAACCAAAGCACCTGTAGGATAAAAACAAGTAAGAATGTACTCGTGCAAAACAACAGAAATCTGGTTAGAACAAGATTAGATTCCTTTCAGTGAGTTATACCACAAGCAGCTCGAACTACATTTAAAATCTTCCAAAAAGTGCTCACCTCCTGTTGTTATGACTTTGCACTAAGTCTTTCTTTCATCATTAACCATTGCTTTATTAATGTTTTCCATTCGATTTTTCATGGCAAGTGTCAGTCCGTACATATCCCAAAAGAACAAGAGCTCTTCATGTGTTAATCAATAAGTTTCATCATAGGTGAATGATAGTATGAAACTAAACAAAAAGGTTTACATAAATGCAAAGAATAGTGCAGATCCTGTGGACTTTTATAGAGATATAGAGTATCAAAGCGATGCAAGGAAAGTAGTTAAGTGCCGTAAAGGGAGAATACAATAAAAGGATTAACATTGATATTAAAGTTAACATAAACATTGTAATCAAATTATCAAGAGAAAGAGGGCAACTAAGGGAATGGTTTCATTGGCCCCGCCCACCACGAGAAGTCTTTTGCTTGAACAGCCACATCAAGAATCCTGCCATAGAAGGGAGTATCAAAAAATCCAGTCTACAAGTAATGTGGAGGCAGACTTAAAGGCAACATGGGTGACAATGTAATTGAAAATAAGGAAATGGCAAATTGCTAAAATGATTAGTTAGCATTAGTCTTCTCAGTAGACAAAGAGGACAAATTATGAGTGCCATAAGAAAATGTAAAAAATGTCAAGGAGAGAAAATTATGAGATGCAATACAAGTTTAAAATTGAAATGCAGCAAAAGTTAAAACACTAATAAGTATTACATATGAAGATATATCAATGGTAACCAGAAAACAAAAAAAAAATGCATGCTGAAAATCTTTGATAGCATACATCTTTTTCAGCAACTCTCAAGTTATGTACAATGAAACAATTATTAATATTCATATTTAGCTAGTCTGATTGATCCACCTGAGCCAGAAAGAGAAAGAATGCTCACCCAAGCCTTGTTTGGAAACCTGGGATCTCTCACTTTCAACACCAGCCACCAACATCCAACAGCAACTTTATTCCAGAGGCTGTTCCCTGGGTACTCTGCCAACATCAAGTTCTGACCCAAGTTCCTGTTCCCACCAAACAGTTTTGAGCAGGAGGTGGCCCTGTCAAATGCTAATGAGACCCATAAATTAAAATGGCGTGGATTGGAGAAATGTGGAACTGGTGGATAATTCCTTGTATCATATTAGGATATATTTACGTAGCCAGGAATTTGTGTTATCACTGTACATGTAATAGTTTTGGTTCAATATTGTTACTCATCCCATCCTGCATTCCTGCCTGTCTCCTCCACCCTATCCCCACCCCAACAAACCTCCAACATCACACACTTATAAACCTCTGCACCTGGAGCTGTCACTGTTCATACTGCATCTGAATATTTGCTTAAACATCCTATCTCACTCGCTATGATATCAGTTGTCGATTATATCCTGGCATGAAAACGACTTCTGTGTGGAAACATATTGATGTATTGTGAAGTGAAATATTGAATTTTTAAAAAATCTGGGCGTGGTCACTCTGTCCGAACGTTCTCCACCTTTAATACTTTGATATACTTGATTGTCAGATACTGATAATTAGCAGAATCCTCGACCTGGGGGATACTGAAGGTTACTGGGTACTGGCTGAATTTGCAGCGGCCACATCTCCTTTCTGGCAAGACCTGGCAGAGGGTGCCCATGAGTCTCAGACTGGCACTGGCAATACAGATGATGTTAAAAGAAAGCAAACTGGAAGCCCAGCACAACATCAGCAGCTGCATCTCTAGTGGGACAGCAGAAGGATTCTAAGTGGAGGAAGCTATGGATTTACAATTACCTACAGAAATATACCAAGCATACCACACATAAGATAGCTAAAATTAACAGAGCCTCTGAACAGAAAATACAAACACCAAAACAGACATAGGTTTCAGTGGAGAGTACTACTGTCCTTTCAAGTTAAAAGGCCTGGATGGCTTGTTGAAATGCTGAGGGGGCACTCGCGTTGAGCAGCTGTTGACAAGAAAATGGATTTTAAACGCAGTATTCAAGAAGCAGCAATAGCAGGAGCTGGGCTGCTGCTGAAACAAATGATTGGGCCTTGTCAGTGGCTTAATGCAAGGGCGTGTGCAAGAGTGCTGATGGCCATGGGATATCAGTGCTCTGTGGCATATTGGTTGGGAACCACTGGGCTAGACAGCAGAAAACACAGATTAGAGAGACTGAATATACAATTCCATTAATGGAATGCATCTGTAGCGTCTCCCAGGGAATCTGTACTAGGGTCCAAGATCTTTATTATTAATGACTTGGATGAAAGAAGTTCAATGACACTAAGTTAACAAATAAGTGTAAAAGTGCACAAATATTTTCCTGTGAACAGTGATTACATTATAAAAGTACATAATTGGCTGCAAAGCACTCTAAGACGTCCTGAGATTATGAAAGGCTTTATATAAATACAAGACTTTATTTTTTTTAATAAGTGCGTAACACTGTGGCATATGGAATTGTGTGTGGAGAAGCACAAGGCCACGCTAAGAAAGATAAATCAAGAGCATTTTAAATGGTGAGAAGCTAGAAATCCAATCATTAAAAACAAATAGACAAAAAAAATTCTAAACGGCAAGTTGATCATTGGCGCTTATCTCAAGGGGCTTGAATACAAAGGGATCAAAGTTATACAAGAGTTATATAAGGCTCTGATTGGACTGTGTTAGGAGCAATCTGTTCAGTTCTGTGTATTGTATCTCAAGAAGGATATACTGTATTGTCGTGTATTGAAGAGGGTAGAGCATAATTTGACCAAAATGATATTTGGACTAAAAGAGTTGAATTATGAGGGAAGGTTGTACAGAAGGTCTTATATTCCTTGTAATATAGAAGATTAAGAAATGGTTTAATGGAGGTGATTGAGATGATTGTAAGATTAGATAGGGTAGATATTGTAGAGAAACTATCTTTTTTGGCAGGGAGGTCCTAGTCACAGAGGTATAACAAAATTAAAGATAGGTAGTCTAGGCATGATGTCAGAAAACACTTCCTTCAGAAAAAGGGCAGGAGAAGTCAGATGCTCTTATTCCCATAAAAGGGATTGAGGCTAGAAGACGATTGAAATTTTAAGAACTAAGGTTGGTAGTTTTTTTTTGTTGGACAAGGATATTAAGGGGCATAGAACTGAGTCACAAAAATGTAATTAAGATACAGATCAACCATCATCTAATTTAGTAGCAGAAGAGGCTCGAGGGATCGAATAGATGACTCCTGTAGCTAATGTTCCTCATTGCAGGCTCTGGTCATGAAGTATGGAGCAATTTTCTGAATTCTAACTCCCAACTCTGCTGTCATCTTCTATAGAACCTATCACAATGCCCAACTAACAATGAGCAAAATCTACAGTAACATATGATAGATATTTGACAGAAACAGCAAGATCAGAAAAGAAAACAAGTGGGTAATCTCTGAATATTAAAAAACCCAAAGAAAACCAAAACAAGAGCATATTAAACAAAAGCAGCAGTTATGTTATTCTACTATGTCCTTATTCTAACTCTGCATTGTGGTGAGGTAACAGCAGGTTATGCACCATTTCCCATATGAGTGGGGTGAGACTTACTGTACTGAGGTTAGCACAGTCATGTAGCCACACATTTACTTCTCCAATTTATACATCATCTTCTCTTTACGCAGGCAACCACAACAACATTACATGATAGCCATGAAGTAACAGATCACAAGCACTTGGCAATGCAACATTTCAGGTATGTTCGTCATTCAGTTTCTCAATGTCAAGATTGTGGCAAGTTTAACTTAAAGTTTATTTATTAATGTCATAAGTGGCTTATATTAACACTGCAATGAAGTTACTGTGAAAATCCCCTAGTTGCTAGAGCCTGGCACCTGATCGAGTACATGGAGAGAGAATTTAGCATGGCCAATGCACCTAACCAGTACATCTTTTGGACTGTGGGAGCAACCAGATGAAACCCATGTTGACACAGGGAGAATGTGCAGACTCTGCACAGGCAGGGACTCAGGTTCCTGACGCTAACCACTGTGCCCCTTGAAGGTCAGAATCTTCTTGCCATGAGTGGAAAAAATACTCAACACCAAAAGAGAGACATGCCGCTCTCAGACATCTCTTCAGGTAGACACAGAGCTGTATCAAAGCACATTTTCTATTTCCTTAGCCAAAGTCTCAACATTCAAAGAACAGAACAAAGAAGAATAATACAGGGGAAAAAAGACCTTTCCTTTCAACTTCCATGAAGAATGCCACTAGACTTAAGAGACTAATATTGACCAGGATCTATGTGGACGGGAAATAGTGAAAAGCATCTCAATCACTTCAGTTATACTCAAATAGGTTAGCTAGCTCAATTAATTTCTTCCGTGTTTTAATAAAATCAAAATGCTGTAGGATGCTGTAAATCTGAAGAAAAGATATTTGCATTAAAAATATTAACTCTCTCTCTACGGATGCTGCCAGACATGCTAACTTATTCCATGTATTTTTTGGTTTCTTGTGATCTGGAACCCTTTCATAAAAATGCAGCAAAAAACAATTCCACAAGTAATTTTAAAGGATTTGAAGAGATACTTGAGGGTGAAGGTTCACAAACAAAAGATTGGGCTGTTGTTCTCATCCTGATTTCACAAATGGTTCAAATGGCCTCATTCTGTACTATAACATCTATGATTATCTAAGCTGCCTGCAGATTGGGACAGCGTAAATGAAAATCGAGAGATGAATACATGACTCCAAGATTGGTGTGGGGGAAGTGGGTTCTAGTTCATGAGGCACTGTTACCAACACTAGGGAAAGTGAAGCTATACCATTGGGAGAGTCTACAGTTGAACAATGTTATAACCAGTGTTCCAGCAACCCATACAACTAGAGAAGTAGAGAGTGTTTTAAACATAATAGAAGTCACAAGGGGCGAAATGTAGAAAGATGTGGTGTATCATAGAATGGGAAAAAAAGAGAGGAAAATAATAAAATGGAAAAAGGGTCAAATAATAGCAGGGAGGTATTGAGTGAAAGGACCCAAGAATGCACAAAGAATCAAGATTAGATGCTGAAAAGGTACCAAAAGTCAAAACTAAATCTCTATCTGAATGTGCATAGCATTTTTAATAAGATAAATAAACTGATAGCCCACATCGAAGTTATTAAATATGATCTGATAGCCATTATGGAGATTTGGCTGCAAGGTGACAAGAACTGGATTCTGAATAGTGAGGGGTATATGACAGTCAAGAAGAATAGAAAGCCAGGTTAAGGTAGAGGGGTAGCACTGTGAATCAAGGATGGGATTTACACAATAATTAGGTATGACCTTGGTTCAGGAGATCAGGATGTAGATCATTTTCAGTGGAGAAGAAAAATAGTTGAGAAAGAAGTCACTAGAGGGTCTGCAGGCTCCCTATCAGAAACACCACATATTTCACCCCTTGTGACTTCTATTATGTTTAAAACACTCTCTACTTCTCTAGTGTACCAAAAGAAATATTAGATGCTTGTGATAAAAGGATGGCAATACCATAGATGGCACAAGGATAGGCAGGAAAGTATGTTGTGAAGAATGGGGTCTACAGATAAATACACATAGGTAGAACGAGTGGATAAAAATCCAACAGATGGAGTACAATGTGGGAAATTGTGAAATTATTCCTCTTGGCAGGAAGAATATTTAATTGACTAATAGTTAAGTAGAGAATGAATCCAGAAACTAAAGGTGCAGAGTGATCTCAGTGTTCATGAGTCACAAAACATTAGAATGCAGATACAGTATGTAATGAAGAAGCTTAATGGAATGCTATCCTATATTGTGAGGGGAACTGAGCATAGAAGTGATGTTTTGTTTATTCAGGGGATTGATAAGACCACATCATAAATGGTGTGCACATTTTTGATCGAATTAAAGGATGCAAATGCATTTGAGCTGGTTCAGAGCTGGTTTACTGGATTGGTATCTGAAATGAGCAGGGTTGTCTTACACAGAAAGGTTAAATAGACTGGGTTTGTTTACACTGGAGTTTCAAAAAGCGAGATGTGATTTGACTGAAACATACAAGATCCTGAATGGTCTTGAAAGTGGATATAGAAAGGATGTTTCCTTTTGTGGAAGAATCCAGAACTCAGGGTACTATTTTAAAATGCAGGGCGGCCCTTATAGGACAGAGACCAGAATGATTTGTGAGGAAAATCTGAGAAATAGTATGAACACCCTCCCTTTAACTGGGGAGGGAGGGGGACACACATCAGAAGGTCAGCAACTTTGGAACTCTGCTTCAGAAGACAGTCGAAGTGGGGTCATTGAATATTTTTAAAGCAGAGTGAAACTGATTCCCTTACCTAATGAGAATCTAAAGTTATTGGAGATATATGCGAATGTGGAATTCAAAGCAAACTGATCAGCCATGATCTTGTTGAATGGTATGGCAAACTCGAGGGGTTGAATGGCCTACTTTTGCTCATATTTCTTATGTTCATATGATTCTGTTTGTTACTCCAGCAGAAAGTACAGGCTCTTACATTTCAACAACAGAAGAATGGCATTGCTCAGAAGCAACAAAATAGCTTTTGTTCTATTGCCACAAATTTAATACCTTCCATATACCCAAGTGGAATTTAATAATAAATAGATAGCGAAAGCAGAACTTGGCAAATAACGTGGCTTTATGAAACTTAGCCTAATTTTCCCAGATCAAAATGTTTAGGAATCAGCTACCAACTAGAGATCAGGAACGCAATCCACTCAGTGGGCTACAATATAATATGTGGCATGCAGAAAGTAGTATCCTTTCAAAGATAATGAATAAACTAGCAGACACATCTGACGCAATTCTTAAGTTACATTTACCCACGCAAGTCATGTACAGTGATGTGTCATAAATTTTCCTGGAATTTGTTATAAGCAGGCTCTGTACAAACCACTCATGACTTGGCCATTATACTTAAGTTGGTTCTCCCCCACCCCATTCCACCTAAATTAAGTTTTCCAGTTCTCCCGAGACCTGTGTACACCACACGTCCAAATGCACATTCAGTTCTAACTGGTACAAACCCACCATACAAAACCATTCCCGCAACCATCTATTCGTTTTACGTAATGACTGAACCTCCTAATGCTAAGGCATACGAATTGAAATCTTTAAAAAAGAACGTGGAATGAGAAAATTCATTAATATATTTTCACATGGCCATTTACCAGTTCCAACCAACACCCCCCCCCCCCATCAATATCCCAATTTAACTAATGATCCAAACAGTAAGTGGAGTTCTTTGAATTTCTCTCGGTTCTGTAGCTTGAAAGGATCGGGGGACCTACAGTTGTCTGAATCTGTGCTCATTATAACCGGAATTTCTTCCAACTACAAGGCAGTCGACTCCCAGAGGCCTAAGGACAGCCCCACAGGAAACCACTCGTCATAAGCTCTCCAAAGAATCATATTCTCCCACATAAACACTGCGTGGAAATGTTCTGACCCGGGCATTAACGCTGTTTAAAAAAAACACTGATGGTAATCACTTAACACACTCCCGATACTCATGCTGCTTGCAAATCACGCCATTAAACCATGAATTTTTTCCCTCTCTACCAAATAAATTGTTTTCTGGAAAGGTTTTTTTTTGCAGTCTCTTCCCAGACGTGTTCCGAATGTTGGATAGTGAATGGAAAAAGATGGAGGGATTAAAAAAAACACAGGGACGACAAAGATGGTTCTTAATTGCTACAAAAATGCATTTTGTGGGGAGAATCTGAGAAATAGTATGAAAACCCTCCCATTAACTGGGGAGGGAGGGGGACACACATCAGACACAGGACAAAGGAGTTTGAGATTGGAAACAAAAAAAACACACATCTGGGGGAAAAATAGGAGAATAACTCACCGGTCGCTGCTGGTATTCCTTTGCAAAGGGAAGCAGGGAGTGTTATTGTGTTGTTGCACAGAGAGCTTGCTCTGTGTGTGTATGTGACTCTCACTCTGGAGCCGGCTGCGTCTCCCGCACTCTGACTGACTCGCGCGGCAGCAGCGCCGGGCGGGAGACCCAGCACCAGACCTGAGCAGCCGACAGCAGAGACACCAATCAAAGGAAAGGGGAATGCCTTACAACCATGGAGACAATTTAAAAAAAAATCACCTCAGGATTTACTGTGCCCTGCAACCCAATCCACCTTTGGAACCCAAACAACTGCACCTTTATGGTTCCCCCCACCTCACATCTCCACATGTTTTGATTTAACCTCCACAAACATTTTCACAAACAACCAACACTTCAGACAAAATTTCCAACCCTCCCTCAGCACCAGCCAAGACGCTTGGGCTAATTACAGTGTAGGTTCCTTCAAAAAAAATGCAACATCCCCCTATAGAATCGTGATCCTCCTCTGCTATAATTATGTGGCTTAGGGAGGTGGTTTTAGCCATTGTCATTGCAATCTCGGTTGCCTGTTTTTGTTCTTCCAACGTGCACAATAGCACACGCGTTTTCCAACTTTCATCAGGATGTAGGGCAACGCAATGGCTTATAATCCATCAAGGAGCTTTTGCTTTTGTAACACTGGGCTTCGCTTCCCAGTCAGGAGGTGTCAAAAGAGAATTTGGACGTTGGTGAATGCAAAGCGTTATATATTAATGTCATTCAGGCTTACATTAATACAACAATGAAGTCCTCTAGTTGCCACACTCCACTGTTCAGGTACACCGAGGGAAATTTTAAAAAAAGTTTATTGTGAAATTCCCCTCGTTGCCATATTCCGACATCTGTTCAGGTACACTAAGGAGCAATTTAACATGACAATGCACCTAAGCAGCAAGTCTTTTGGACTGTGGGAGGCAAGCAGAGCATCCAGAGGAAACTCATGTAGACACTGGAAGAACGTGCAGACTTCACACAGAAAGTGATCTAAGATGGGATTTCAACCCCGATGCCTGTGAGTCTGCAGTGATAATCACCGTACCACCTCGCTGCTCACAGATTATATTGGATGCTTTAGCAATGCCCCATTCCACTTTGATAGCTGCTTGGCTAATTGTTTTGAGCTTGTGCTGGAAGCCAGGACATTAGACAACAGATACTTTTGTTGCAAGAAAAATATTTTTATTTATAGAGACTATCAAAGTGTTTGACATTTTGATTCTAATTATGGGCTCTTCTGCATCCTCAATTTCCTTCGCCTGTCACTGCGCTCTTCAGCTGCTTATACCTTAAATACTGGAATTTCCTCCACAAATCTCTCCACCTATCTATATGTATAGAATCATAGAATCCCTTCTACAGTACAGAAGGAGGTCATTTGGCCCATTAAGTCTACATTGGCAATGATCCCATCCACTGCCTCTCGCTATAGCCCTATGTATTTACCCTGCTAATTCCCCTGACTAAGAGACAATTTAACACGGCCAATCCACTGAACCCACACATCTTTGGACGGTGGGAGGAAATTGGAGCACCCGGAGGAAATGTACGCAGACACAGACAGAATGTGCAAACTCCATACAGGCAGTCACCCAAGATTACAATTGAACCCGGGTCTCTGGTGCTGTGAGACAGCAGTGCCAACCACTTGTGCCACCCTGCTGCCCTAAAACTCTTACTTACTCTCAGATACTCCCTAAACCTAACTCTTTGACCAAGCTCTTAGTTATTTATCCAAATATTTCCTTGGGTGACTCAGTGACAGATTTTGCCTCACAATGCTTTTGTGAAGTGCCTTGGGTCCTCTTTATCATGTTATACAAATACAATTTGTTGTTGTCAAGATATGTTACAGTGGAGTGTATTCAATCTGGGTTAATTGATAAGAAGTATCTTTCTTGTTTGCTATTCCGTTTTATTTATAGAAGAGATACATCAAATGGGAAACAAATATTGACCAGGGCTCTAGTTCCCAACTTTCTTTGCTTCAAAAATAACATGCTGACAGCTCAGCGTCGCCACCTTTAGCAAATCAGCAGTACTGCAGCTGCCCTGCAAAACTATTAAACGCATAAGAATCTGATCGTCATTAAATTTATTTCGATCTACTGAAGGTTAAACATAACTGTTTTACCAGTTAAAGGCCTTGATATGTTTCCCTCCATCTGTTTTTCAAAGTTTTGAACCCTATTGTTGCTGTCCTGCTCAGGGGCGACACCATTGGTCAGTCTGAGCATTGCTACCTTCTCCAAGAGAATTCCTGTTTTTCACATGACTCGCTAGGCTCATGCTGGATCCAGCCAAGGAAATGCTGAAATCACCTAGGAATTTCCAGTCCTCAGTAAATTATAAAAATGTCCTTTAAAATCTCAATTGATGTTATGCAAAGGAATATTTTCTGAGTCTGCCATTTTTCTTGTACTGTAGGCAGTTGAGAAACAGGCCATTCGGCCCCCCTTGTCTGTGCTGATGTTTATATTCCACCAAGTATCCTTCCGTCCTGACGACCTCATCTCAACTTTGAAGTATATTTTAGTATTTATTTTTATCTCATGTCCTCATCTAATTTCAGTTTGAAAACACGTAAGTTATACACCTCAATTAGTTTAATAATAAATTGCTGCAGATACTGGAATCTGAAACAAAAACAGAAAATGGTAGAAAATCTCAGCAGGTCTAGTAGCATATGTGAGAAGAGCTATCCAGTCTCGAAAAGTTAGCTTTGTTCTCTCTCTACAGATGCTGTCAGATCTGTTGAGATTTTCCAGCATTTTCTATTCTTGCCTCTATCAGGGAACTCTGAGTAAAAAAAGACTATATTTTTATTTCCTTACTCAATTTATCTTGCCTATTTCGGCAGGAATTCTCCAATGTCATACACCCAAAACTGCTGCCAGCGAAAATGGAGAATTTGGTTCTCTATCAAAATGTCAGTCACAGCAGTGGGACTGGAGAATCCTAGCTGCAGTTGAGATCAGATAATCCCCACTCATTTGATCTCCTCCAAATCTTCTCTTTCGAAAGAAAAAGAGTCATAAATTGGACAATCTTTCTCCATAGTTGCAATATCTCAGTTCTGGCATCATCCAATAAACATTTTTTTTGCACTTTCTCTGGTGCTTCTGTATCATTTTTGTAGTAGGGAAGTTGCCGGGGGACGTTGTGGATACAGATTCTAATTGCGGAGCTTTCAAAAGGGAATAGGATACTTACCTGTGTTTGAAGAGAAAAGGCAGGAATCATAGAATTCCTACAGCATAGAAGAAGACCATTCAGCCCATTGAGACAGTATTGACCACAGCTACGGTCAACCAGGACTACAGAAAAAAAGGCAAGGCCCAGCACTTGCAGTGTTGTTCTTAGAATTAATGAATCATTATATCGCAGAAGAAGGCCTTGAGCTGTGTACAGCAGTCAAAAGCATCAGAGTCCTATTTATGTTTAAACTAACTTCACTACTTTAAAATTTTATACCTCTAGATGTGAAATCCAACCTTTTATTGGCATCTCTAATTGTTTTGTTGACTGACAATGCTGATTTTAATGATTTGTTCATCTGTTTCCATAGCTCTTCTGCCTCATTCAGTTTCTCACCTTCTAAGGTGCAGGTCATGTTTCTATTTTTCCCATCAAACTGCAGCATCTCACATTTATCTATGTTAAAGTTCATTTGTCACTTAGTTACAAGGTTGCAATTTTTCTAATATTTTCTTGTATCGTGTTACATTCTTCCTTGGTGTTAATTAAACCCCCAGTTTAGTATTATCTGCAAATTGATATGAAGTTTCTAAGTCCAAATCATTAATGTAAATTACAAATGAAGTAGCCCCAGCACTGATCCTTATAGAACAATCCTTTCTATCTTCTTCCAATCTAGCCAACTATTCTTTGTCTTTCATCTCTACTTTCTATTTTTCAGCCAATTTGCTATCCTTTCACTTCATGTCCCAACCTTTGACATGAGCCAACCAGGTGGTACCTTAAAGGTAGACATCTTAAAAATTCTTTGAATATCTTTGAGAAGATGCTAAATCTGTTAAAAGGTGTAGAGTGGAGGGGAGGAGAACATGAGTCATATAAAGAGTGATAAAGGAAGAAATTAAAGAGAAACAACAGAGAGCCAGAAAACTGCAAAGAAAGCAAACAGTGAAGAGCTGAATAAACAAAACAGGAGAGGAAATTGCCAACAGAAGAAAGAAACTCAAGAATGCACAGAGATTGGGAAAGAACATGGGAACAACAAGAGCTTAGAAATATGGCAGAATAGTTTTAGAATCTTGAATGTAAATGAATCCGAAAACAAATAAGGTTCTAAAAAAGTTATTGAATTGCCACTATACTTGATATATTTGCAACCATTTAGTTTGCAAACAGAATTAAGATACAGGAAATCTGATATCACAATGGGCTGAATGGCCTCCTTCTGAACTCTAGCAATTCTGTGATTAGCTAGTTCTGCTGTTGTTAGTAGGGTATATGTTCTGCCTGTTTCACTGCACTTCCCTTCGACTCATTTACATGGCTCTGCCAATGGCTCCCTGTTTGGCTACTGGAAGATTCATTAGAAGGCCACAATTCCTGGCGTCACACTTCTGTTTTTCCTTATTGGATGTGGACATTGTTTGCTCTTCTCTAGTTTCACTGGACTGATGCAACAGATTGACTCATTAGGCAATGTCAGAGTGTAATTAAGATGCAATGACATTGCTGGGGAACTAAGGTCACCGACAGAACTAAGATGTTATGGGATCAATTTGTTTTTTTTTATTTTGCTACATTCCTTGATTCCTATTCCGTTTGACCTAAATTTTCCCTCCTTCATTGCCATCAGATAGGAGTCTACCAGTTTGCCGTGCTGTTATTAAGAATTTATTTTTATTTTAATGAATGCAAAAGAAATTAATATTTTAATTTCTGTATAGCTTCTTCTATTGAGAACAAGAATAATGGAAAGTGCAGCTGATTATGTATTTTTTACATATCTGATCCATCTTTAGCTCATATGTAAAAGATTGTTTTAAAGAGTATTTTTTTATAGAGGTAATCAACATAAGTGAATTTCAAGAATAATTAGGAGAGAATGGGTAATGCAGTGGAAGAATAGGACTGAGTACAATACAGAGTTTAGTCATTAAAATAATTGACAAAAGATGGGAGAATGAATAGAATCTTTTTTTTACTCAGTGAATTGTTATGATCTGGAATACATTACCTGAAAAGGTGATGGAAGCAGATTCAGTGGTAACTTTAAAATGAATTAGCTATCAGCTTGATAGGAAAGATTTATGGGGCTATGAAGAAGCAGAAAAGGAATGGAACTATATGTATAACATTTTCAAAAAGATAGCAGAAAATTCCGGCAGAGGCTGGAATTTTTTAGAGGTCTTCAAGTCCCACTGACAACAAGCCCTATCGTGGGTTTCCTGGCATGAATACATGCAATGGGAAACCCTATCGACAGCAGTGGGACCAGAGGATCCCACAATCATCCAATGGCGGGCCATCTCCTCCACCGTGAAACATGCCTCGGGGAGCGTGGAAAATTCTGCCATGATGCACTAAATGATTCTGTAAAGTCATCACAATAGCTGACAAATAGGCGAAGAAGTGTCCAAGGGGCAATAAAAAAAGTCATATAACAAGGGCATTAAATGCAATTTACTGTGATTTTAAGGTATTTTCTACAATTCACAGAGTTATGACATTAATTTCTTAAACCTCTAGAATATAAAGGCAAAAATGAAGAAAGAAAAGAAGCAGTGCATACGTATCAATTTTCTTCTGCCGCATTGAAAGCACTGCAGTTGACCACAAGGGATGAATTATACTCTTAATCAAGTCTACCATTACTGCATTAACCCATTTTTGGTGACTATTTAAGTGACAAATCTACTAAAAGAACAGACCAAATCTAAATTCATTATTGGACTCTACCCTTTAAATTTGGCTTTTGTAATCTTTAGGAATATATCCAATTCAATAAGTTTATCACTTTTACACTGAGCAATTCCTTTTATTAATTTAAGTAATTACACTGTCTTTCCTCCTAACCTTTATTATAATGGGGACATCTAAGCTTCTTCAATCTATATTTTCAGCTTATAATGTTTATCTCTAGCAGTCGCTGAAACAAATACGTATTTTTGTAAGTGCACTGATGGAAATCACACAGAAGCGCACTAAGGTATATATTTAGGATTTTTACTTTGCCTTTAATCACGGCATCCCAAAATCTGCTTTTAATTATGTGTTGCACTGCTGAGAAGTGTTTGATGCTCAGCTGGTGATAATTTGAAGAGTCCCTTCCACATTGTACTTCCTGCAAGGGTTCAGTAATGGTATTACTAAATCAGTCAGATAACCTTACAGTTTTGAATATTCAAATAAAATCCCTATCCTTGACTTTCCAGCTTTCGCTATTACAAATGCACGCTTCATGTGACACTGTACTCAACAAAATGTTGCGTAATTATAAGTATAAACTATCTCCTCATCCAAATCAATAAAGATTAAGATTGATAAGAAGCTTAGTAGTGCTATGGGGAACAAGGAAGGGAGTGTGAATTGTAGTTTTTTCAAGGAACTGTTGCAGACACAATAGGCCAACTGCCTTTTTTCTGTTATATAATTCTGTGATTCTATGATTCTCTGACACCTGAAATCTTATTCTTCTCCAGCAGTGACTAATTTGCATTGTGTTGTGCATTAAATTGGCGACCATAACCTAAATTTCATATTCCTTGTGTTCTTCAGAAATTTCCTGTGAAGTCTTCCATCAAAATGGGAAATCAAAATATGCAACATCCACAGCATTATTATCTTGAATTTGTTTGGCATTCTCTTGACAATTCAATTTTTTTAAGGTCATGACTTACTTTCTCAAAGTCCTGGTGTTTGTCTTGTATTCCATTCACTTGACATTTTATGAAAAGACAGTAATTACAGAGGTAGCAGAACATCTGCCTATTAAAGTAGTTTAAGATATGTAAAAAATGTACACATCCCTATTGTATTCATGAATTATGAGTTTAAGACATATGAAATAACTGAGAGTTTACAATATGCAGGTTTTCCTTCTGGTTTTGCAGCTCACCTTTTGTTTCAAACACAAATGTTAATTTTTGTGTGTATTTTCTTTTATATTCCCAGATTAAATTAAGTAAATTGACCTAGTTTCAATCCAATTTTCAGTAAATGTAATTCCTCATATTCACAGTTCATTTAGAGAGGTTTCATAATCCATGGATACAATACGCTAACAACAATAAGGCTGAGTGCATTTACAGTTATGTTATCTTTTTTCCATCATAAAATCCAACATTCAAGGTCATGATGGAAACACCCTATGCAAATATGTAACACCGCAAATACACTTTGATTCGATTTGTTTTTGATTTGATTTATTATTGCCACATGTATAGTGTTGTATACAGTATTGTTTCTGGAGCACTGTACTGACAAAGCATACCATACATAGGAAAGGAGAGAGTGCAGAATGTAGTCACAGAATAACTAGGGTGTAAGGAAAGGTCAACTTAATGTCAGTTAGGTCTATTCAAAAGTTTGATGGCAGCAAGGAAGAAGCTGTTTTTGAGTCAGTTAGTATATGTCCTCAAACTTTTGTATCCTTTTCCTGATGGAAGAAGGTGGAAGAGAATGCGTCCAGCGTTCATGGGGCCCTTGATTATGCTGGCTACTTTTCCGAGGTAGTGGGGAGAATTGACATGTTTATGGATAGGCGGTTGGTTTAAGCACACTAAGAAGTCTCACAACATCATGTTATAGTCCAACAGATTTATTTTGAATCACAAACTTTTAGAGTGCTGCTCTTTCCTCAGGGACTCACCTGAGGAAGGGGCAACTCTCCGACAGCTCATGATTCCAAATAAACCTGTTGGACTTTAACCTGGTATTGTTAGACTTCTTACTGTGCCCTCCCCAGTCCAACGCCAGCATCTCCAAATCAGGCTGGTTTAATGATGGACTGGGCTTCATTCACAGCTCTTTGTAGTTTCTTGCGGACTTGGACAGAGCAGGAGCCATACCAAGCAGTGATACAACCAGAAAGGATGTTTTCAATGGTGCATCTGTAAAAGCTGGTGAGAAGTTGTCCTGTTCTTCAATGTGGGGTTTTGCAATGCCAACACTGGTAAGGAGGGAGTAATTGCCATCTGACAGAATTACATAGAAGTTGCCATTATAAATGTAGGTATTGGAATGTATAATGGAAATATAAAAATGGACAGAACACATAGATTTAAACTGATTCTTTACATCTGTTCTCCTGGTCTGATAATTCCCATACAGTGCTAGCCTGAAAACACAAGATATTCTTGACCCTGTATAGAGTTCTATGGCAGGATGAGTAGCGCTGATGAATTCTCATTGTATCTTTCTCTACATCCAATTAGGAAGTATTATTTATTCAACAACTAGTGTAAGCTTAAATAGTAAAAATTAAAATTTCAAAAGTAATATGATGCATTTTGGTCAGCATAATCGCAGATTAGAAATAACTCTGATTGACTACAAGAATGTTCACCATTATTATTTTAATGGCCGTATCATCTTAGGATCAATGGATAGCACTCTCACTTCTTAGTCACCACCATTCCGGAGACTTGAACACAACATCTTGAGGTTGACAATCCAGTATTGAATGCATGTTACACTGTCAGAAGTGCTATCTTTTCAATGAGATGTTAAACTGGGGTTCCAATTTACTATAATGGGGTCTCATCTGCCCTTACAGGTGAGAAGAAATGGTTCCAGGTATTCTTTGAAAGAAGAGCTGGGAATAGGTAATTTTCTCCAATATTATATCTAGTGTTCATCCCTTCACTTTATATCACTATAATAGATGACCTGGTCATTATCACATTTTTATTGTTAAAGGTTGCTGTGTGCTGTACATTGTTGCATCCTACATTATACCAGAGGCTGGATTTTATGGGGCTGATAGGATCTTACCCATTGGCTGGAGAGCTGCTGGAAAATCACTCTCAATCACATGGGACAAATCCAACAGAATCAAATGTTGTCAACGAACTTCAGTAGCTGCTATTGGGCTTTCGCTGTGATCGAGGTACCTGGCGGTGGAAATTTCACCCCATTGAGAGCAGCTGTCCTGCCAGAAGTTGGCAGATTCTTGTCACTACTACTGGTGGCACTGGACAACCCCAGAGGCCTAGGAATCTCATGGAGACCCGAGACAAACACAAGTGAAGGCAGGATGGTAATGGGGGACTGAGGATGAGGGTTATGATTGGAGCTAAAGGCAGGGAGATGACTTTCAGCTATTCCCCCTTCCCAACACTGGTTCTCCCAATTTGGCACCAAGTGGCTAATGATGAGGTTTTGCTGGGCAGCCTTCTGACGGCATGGAGAAACTGTGCAGCTCCTGTTAAATTCCTGAGGTATCACTAAATTGTGATGGCATCAGGGATATTTGGTATCAGCTTCATTGAATCTCACCAACAGCAGCCAGGACTCCCATGGCAGCTCCTTCTGTCCTCTCACTTCTCCTGTCGCCAGACTGATATGGGATCTCTCCTGTGATTAAGTGAGCTGAGTCATCATGACCCCTGCCACGATAGGCTGCCTTAAATCTAACCCTACATTTCAATAATTATTGGTTGGAAGTTGGTTGAAAATGTGCATTGGGAAGTTCAGACGTTATGAAAGGTGCTACACAAATGTAAACCTTTCTTGCTTTGTCAAAATAAAACCTTTTCATTTTTATTAGTAACTATAATGAGGTGATATTTAACTTATGGGCTTGGCTGCAGTTTGCATAATCCAATCCTATGATGATGTGTTGTGGATTGGCACTCTGGACTTTTACCTTTCAGGTTGGGTTTACATCAAGCTCAGAGTGATTTGACAAGAGTTTTGTTCAATTGCTGGATGTAAGATTCCTGTGTGAAAGGAACTAGATTGATTAAAATTTCACATTAGGTAGGCACAAGCCCACAGCAGAAAAGCACATAGAACTTGTCAATAAATTTGATGTCTTTCTTTAAGTAATGGTGCAATACAGGGGGCTTTTCTGAGCTGTGAGTCAAATCTTTAACCCTTACTCTTTCTGACTTAGTAATGGAATCAGAATGGATGCAATTATGTTCCACTTCTCAACACTAATAACTGCAATTACAATAAAAAACACTTACCAGAGAAAACTAAAGTTCTTTATAATGGTCATTCATTCTATTTTGGACAAATCAATTAAATCAAGTGGACAACAAGAAACAAAACAAAATAAAAGCAACCCCTTAAAGGGGTGCTGGGTCAAACAAAAACAAATCACAAAAGCAACTGAAAACAAAAAGTGATTAAAGAGGTCCCCTTGCCATGAAATGAAACATTCCAGAGGCTTCTCTCCCCTTTTTTAAGGAAAACAGTGAGTTAACTATCAGTAATTTAACCTGAGGGTCACCACATCTGCAAGAGGCACGTTCAGAAGGCTGGGTCTTCATAAATAACCTTAACTAATATGGGAATTGAACCACACTGTTGGTGTCACTCCACATCGCAAACCAGCCATCCAGCCTATTGAGTAACCAAACAAATGGTCACCAGTGGACTGCTTGATTATAGGTTTTCACTCCGATCCTGACATATGTCTATATGCATCATGGACAATGATTAGGACTGAAAGCATAGATGATATTTCCCTTCTTTTACTTAGAGGGAGAAGTCACTGGAGAGAATTCTAACCTAATGCACTGATGGGAAATTGATGACATGACATTCAATGGTTTTTTAATAGCTGGATGTAATATTAGTTAGTGTATGAAATTGACATGACATGTGATCCCGTTCGTTCTTTGCCTGTTGAATTAGATAATCATTGGAACCGTTGTTTGTGGGTCACTAATTCTTGCTGAAGCTGTGACGGACATTAGCTAGCTCAGAGATGCAAGGTTCTTCTGGATATAATGCTATACCAAATACCTTAATCACTTCCTTAACTTCAGGGAAACTTTGCAAAGTATCTTTTATACATAGTCAGATAGAATTTATTGCATAGAAACAGATAATTAGACCAAAGAAGGACAACTTTGAAGAGGATTTAAATGCTTGTTCATTGTAAGAAAATATGAGGGAAATTGTCCTGTCAAACAGTTTGAGGAAGAGGCAGTGTAATAAGTCAGAATAACTCTGTTTCAGAATATTGCATATTAATCACATACATCTTCACCAATAAGAAAACTCCTTTAGTTTATATACCCAATGCACAGAACAATGAGATGTTCTCAGCAAAACATTCTCCATGCAGAAAGAGTTGTAGCATCTGGTAGTGCAGAAAGGTGTGGGAGTCAGAAGTAACAGCATTGCATTGCATTGTATCATCTTTTATAGTTTCCCATGTCACACACAATATTATAAATAAAATAAATGATTTGCAAGTATACAAAATATAAAACGTATGATGGTCAAGAAGCATCTGTTGAGTATTGAAATGCTATCTCTTCTTTTATATGATACAAAATACTGAGTGAGATTCTGCAATCTCCTCTGTTCCTGAGAATTTCACTGAAATTGAGGATAGAAAATTTGGCATCCCACCCAAAAATCCATTCACTTTCAGTGGTACTGGAGATTCCCAGCCATGAATGAGGACTGAGATTTTTGGTGACTGTCATTTCTGTGCTTAATGGTTGATTTATGCAATATTTTGAACCATAGAATTCCTATAGTGCAGAAAGAAGCCATTTGGCCCATTGAGTCTGCATCAACTCTCTGAAATAACAAGCCCCCTTGTCCACCATATCTATATCACCCCTCTTATTTACCATAATGGCTAATCCACCTAACATATACATTTTGGAACATTAAGGTGCAACGTAGCATGACAAAAGCACCTAACCTGCACACCTTTAATTTGTGGGAGGAAATTGGAGCACCTGGAGGAAACGCTCACAAATATGGGGAGAATATGCAACCTTCAAACAGAGTTAACCAATGCTGAAATGGAACCAGGTCCTTGTCACTGTGAGGCAGCTGTGCTAACCATTGTGCTACTGTGCTGCCCTATGTTGAATTAAGCTAATTTTGAATTAAGTAATCTAAATAGCATGGCAAGTATGATTTTTAACTTCAGGTTTTCTGTCAAATAAAAACATAAATTATGAAAGGTTTTAATACAGGAAATAAAAGATGGGGAAAATGGACTCCTTCTATGCTATAAGGTTATGTGATATCTAAATCTTAATTTTTCATCTGATTTTATGAGTATGATTTTTATGATTTCGTTCCTACCTTTGCAATTTGCCTATTGATAATATCTACAAATGTTTATGGAATATTTCCATTTTTTGTCACTTCAGGATAAGTGACAGATAATATTCCACCACACAAATGCCAGGCAATGACCATCACAATAAGAGTCACTCTAACCACAGCCCATTGACATTCAATGGTGTTATCATCACTGAAACCTCCACTGTCAACATCCTTGGGGTTACCATTGACCAGAAACTCAACTGGACTACCACATAAACACTGTAGTTACAAGAACAGGTCAGAGGAATACTGTAGCGAGTAACTCACCTGACTCCCCCAAGCCTATCCATCATTTACAAGGCACAAGCATGATGGAATACTCCCCACGTGAGAAGCTTGGTCTTCAAAACGTAGCAACCACATTTGGCAAGAGCAATGTAAGAGATTTTCTGGTAGGTGAAGGGTAGGTTCCAAGGAACATCTTAAAGGAAAAGAAAGATGTTTAAGAGGCAGAACATTTTAGAGATGGAATGCCAGAGCTTTAGCTTGATGGAACTGAAGGCCAAGCTGCCAATGGTAGACTGACTAAAGATGGACTACTGCATCAGGCAGGAAGTAACATTCTGTCATGTACTGCACTTCATGTGCCTTTTCAGCATTTTAAAATCTAATCACAACCAACTCACAAAGCAACTAACATCTAGTAAGGCCTGGACCTTGACCTGAGTCTCAAGCTAACATGTATTTTAATACAAGTTTATTTCCAAGACAGCAAAAGTCACAGATTCTCCCAGTTCCTTCCAGACACTTGGATGAACTAGTTTGTATTCTTGTACAATGATGCCCTATTCCTTCCCCACCTGCTGCTTAATTGCCAGTTTAACGCATGCATTTCATTGCAATACAAATTCAACATTAACCATTCTTTTCTTTAGCCTGACTGGTAGAGAGCAACATATGCAGAACATTAATCCTGGTCCTCTTCTAAATGACAAGTGTTTGCTATCTGTTTCCAGCAGTCCTTTCTTCAATTTTAATTAAACAAACATTGTTTGGGAGATAGTTGTTAAAAAAAATACAGCAATTATCAAAACAAATTAAATGAAAAAGACAGAAAATGCTGGAAACACTCAGTAGGTCAGGGAATATCTGTGGTCCAAGAGGCAAAGTTAACATTTCATATTGGTGACCTTCAATCAGAACTGGAAGACTTTTGAAATGTAAAAATTTTGCGTAAGTGCAGAGGCAGTGGAAAGGAGGTGAGAAGGACAGAACAGAATGGAAGGTAAAAGACAAGAGAGATTAAATGGCAAATGGAGTGATGGTGAAAAACAAAGGAAATGGTGATGGAACAAATAAAGAAACAAAAGATGAGTCTAACAGAGGTGTGAATGGTCTCAGCAGAAACATTACAATCAATAGAGGAGGCCAGTGATATTATTGCTAGGCTATCAATCTAGAAACTCAATTAATGCTCTGGGGACTTGCGTTCAAATCCTGCCATGGCAGAGGGTGGAATTTGAATTTGATTAAAAAAAAGTATGGAATTAAGAATCTTCAGATAGTCACGAAATCATTGCTGATTATCGTAAATGCCCAGTTGGTTCACTAACGTCCTCCAGGGAAGAAGATCGACCACCTTTACCTGGCCTGGCCTACTTTTAATTCCAGAGCCACAGCAATGTGTTGACTCTCAACTGCCCTCTGAAATGGCCTAGCCAAAGGCAATTAAGCATGGGCAATAAATGCTGGCTACCCTGTCACATCCAAATCCCGTGAATGAATAATAAAAAAAACACTTACTGTCTGAGGAAATGAGGCAGGTAGTTATGACATGGAATTTTTGAACTCATTGTTGAAGTTGGAAGGTCATAAAATGTTTTAAATACAATAACTGAGTGAGGAGGTGCTGTTCTGTGACTGTGGAGAGTAATGATTTGAGGATCATAGATTGTCTGTATTCAAATCATATTGAATTATTGTATTTTCTGTGTTGTATTTTATCAGTTTTGTTGTCCTGTTTTTGCAAGTGCATCGCTGTGTAGGTGAATGATGCACTAGTTGCAAAGGGATTATAGGAAATAAAGAATAAATTATGGCAAATGAAGGAATGGTGTAGAGAAGGTGGGATTGAAGTAGTAACATTATTGTTAGCATTTGGTGAATGACATTTGCAAGAAAAGAATTCAAATGATCTGTTTTGCACTTATGTAATGTTAAAGTTGAACCGTTATGTAATGTACTTTCATAAATGTTATGAATAAAATATATTTTTGAAAAAGAAAATCGGTATTCCAGATCTGAAATGTTGTGTTGCTGCTACCAGAAAAAGAATAATAAGATTACTCACAAAGGATTGGTGACCTCCGAAACTGGAGGGCAGAAAGTTTTATATAAAATATTTTCTCAGATTTAAAAACCATTTTAAACAGACTTATCTACTGAATTTGCTTTGCTTAGTTCTGGATGGGCATACTTATTATCAGTGAATAAAATACAATTGTGGCTTATCCCTGCTGTGTCAAAGGGTATCTAATATTTGTTAGTTAACTTTCTTACTGGAGTCTTTCAGTCTCTGAAAAATGTTATTACCACTGAACTCATTTAAAAATCTACTGAAGCAATTGAAGAACTAAAACATGACATATTATGCTTGGTATTCATCTCTTAACACTCCCTTAATATTACAGTTGATTTTTACGTGTACACACGTAACTTTCCCCTAATGTTTTCTCCTAGCTGCACAGGTGGGCAGTTCCGCTGCATCTGGAATGTACCACACAGGGAAGAGATAGGCTGTGTACAAGCGCTGTTCCCCTTTAGATGCATTCATGCACAACTGCTCAACAATTCTAAAGGGACTGCATTGTACAAATAAAAAGAGAAATTAAAGGGAGCAATGCTCTCACCTTCCCATTACAATGTGAGACTTGCAACCAGCATCCCTTAAGAAAAATGATTGATTCATAAACCTTCTTGACTGACATAAATCTTATCTTGTTCCTACTACACAGTAAATTACTTCCACGCAACTTTATGATTGTAACCTTACCTGTAGACAGCATTCAGCCATGACATAAATAATTTCAGCAGGTTAGTGGGTTGAAGTTATTTAAATAATACAATGCAACATGCTTTGGGAAATCATTAGCACTAGCACATCCAAAATAAGCTCTCTGGTCAAATTCTTGTCTATGTCATCCTGTCACCAAATTGTCCATACTTTATTGCCAGGCAAAGGCAAACACAATATCCTGATTTCACAGAACTTGCCGTCTGAATTACCCCTTTACTTCTCCCACAGACTTCCAGTACCCTTAGTTTTTCCACAGCTCACGACCAGCCTCCTAACAATGTTCTCATTGAGCAGAGCTTCCAAAACAAGACATTTTAAAACACATTCCCTGGTATCCTTGACTTTGAAAAGGAAATTAGTAATTATCAATTTTATCATGTTATACTCCCATACAAAAATACATAAACTGGAATATGTTTAAAATATTTCTGAAACTAAAAATATAGTATAATAAAACATTAAATTATATGTATTATAAAATAGTCATAATGAAACAGAATATTTTCTAACTCATCTACAGGAACATTATATATGCCTTTGTGATGTCTACAGAATA
This sequence comes from Sphyrna mokarran, assembly GCA_024679065.1. NCBI lineage: Eukaryota > Metazoa > Chordata > Chondrichthyes > Carcharhiniformes > Carcharhinidae > Sphyrna > Sphyrna mokarran. The sequence goes on along the minus strand of JAGIQG010000009.1, from coordinate 70,879,271 downwards.
TTAAAATTCTTACCAAGTGATATATTACTAGATGGTATGTCCAAAGACATGTGAGTTAGGTTGATTGGCCACGCTAAATTGCCCCTTAGTGGCGGGGGTTTAACAGGGTAAATGCATGGGGTTATGGGGAGAAGGCCTGGCTGGGATTGTGGTCAGTGCAGGCCTTATGGGCTGAATGATCTCCTTCTGCACTGTCAGGATTCTATGATTCTACGGAAATTGAAATCCACTTTATAAACATTTCCCATGGAAAATTCAATCTTAGTTACACTTTCTTTTCAAGTGTTAATGAACTTAATCCAGAATTTGTCTGTAAAATATTTACCACTTGTGATGCCCTATACCTGTTATAGATGTCCTTGTGTTCTGTAAACTTCAAAAATAAATTAACGGAAAATAAGTTGAATTTTGAAATCAATAAAAAGTATAATTTTTATTTGGCTGGCATTCTAATTTTAATTATGTTTAGAAAGCAAACAAAGCCATTTTGAAGCAAAAAATTGGTGTTGATGAAAAAAGGAAAGCAAGATAATATTGAAAGAACTCTGGTCTCCATGACTAAACATCACCATTGAGAATTAGAACAGACGATTGAGAATAAGATGAATGATGGAAGCATAAGGGACAAAGGAGTTCGCAGAAGTTGAATCAGTGACTGAAAGATGAGCAAGTGGGGTGTATAAATGGGATTGTGAGTGTTGTAGCGAAGGGAAGTGAAAGGCCATGAGACTTAATGGCAGTGCTGGAATGGAGAAGTATAGATGATGGAAAAGGCGAATGAAGAATCACTAACTGACATAGTTACAGCTGCCAGTCTTACTCACCATACATCTTGTTAAATCACACACCACCTCTCATCCTTGACAAAGATGTTTAAAGTTTAAAGCATCACAAATAGGCTTACATTAACATTGCAATGAAATTACTGTGAAAATTCCTTAGTCACCACACCCCGGTGCCTGTCCAGGTACACTAAAGGAGAAATTAGCATGGTCAATGCACCTATCCAGCTCATCTTTCAGAGGTCAGAAGAAAGCAGACCACCCGGAGAAAACTCACGCAGGCATGGAGAGAAGGTGCAGATTTTGCGCAAACAATGATCCAAACTAGGAACTGAACCCTGGTTCCTGGCACTGTGAGGCAGCAGTGTTAACCATTGTGTCACCGTGCCACCCTAGTGCCACCATACTGAAAAAAAATGGAACCGAGAAGAGTTAGGAAGAGAGAAGGAGAAGGGAAGAAGAGACAGATAGACATAAACAGAAGAAAAGGATTGAAAATGGCAACACAAAATAAAAGAGAGCCTGAGGCTAGCTGAGTTCTCGCCTCTGTGTCAGAGGTCTTGGACACTCCCTCTTCCACCCGATGTACATCAGCAGATGAGTTGTGCAACACAAGAGAGTGGCCCACATGCCTCACCACTAACTTGACCCACTGATATGAGAGTCTCTGGAATGGTGAACTGCAAGATGGAAACTGATGCAAAATTAGTGCTGGCCTCAGAGGTCCCTTCCTCTGAGGAGTCATCCAAGCTATCAGGGGTGGAGTGAGAAACTACATGCTCCACCTCACCATGAGCAATGCCGACGGTCATCCAATAGTATGCTAAAAGTATGCATGTGTGTACTTTGTTTAAGTGTAACATTCACAATTTTCAATTTCCCTTATATTTCTCATAGTAAATTTGAATATAATTAAAATGATCCTCTAATTCATTCTGTTAGATCCAAATTTATTTTCCATTATATTTAAGTGGTTCATAATAAGAAGATTAACATCCAGTCTTTTCTTCTACTTTATCAGCAGTTGCAACAAAATTAAAACACAATTGAACAAGCATAAATGTCAGATGTTTTAAATGTCATTCCTACAATGAGATCAAATGTTTTGTTTCATGCATTCAGCATGCTCTCTCAGATGGGCAAAGTAGTTTTACATGAACATGCTGATTTTGCACTTGCTTTTCATCAGGCAAATAAACTCCTCATTCTCATCTGGAGCCTGATCTAAAAAAATAACCTTGCTATAATGCAGTGAGCTCCAGAAGCTCTGCCATTACCTGGCTGTGTCAGTTCTGGAAGACCATCTGTGTTCTAGCCCTGGTTGCCGAGCCCTTACAACGGCCCTCTGAGTTGGGAGCCACCTGATAAGGCAGCAGGAAGTGCACTCTGAGACTGTGCTATGGTCTGCAGTTCTTCAGCCATAACCTTTTGTGAGTGAGCCAAGTTTTCAAAGGCTGCTGCCATCGTCCGCTGAGTCTCAGCACTGTCCAGCTGGGTATCCTGCAAGCTCTGCCTGGGCTGCTGAATCTTGAGAAGCCTGTTGAATTCCTCAGCTGTGGCCTGCTGTGACTTGGCCATCCCTTGGAGCCTCCCATTCAGAGTGAGGAAAACCTGTTCTGGGCTTTCCACTGTGGATGCCACCTTTGTAGTGTTGGCCTGGGAACTATGCAAGACAGGCAATAGCTGCTCCACCTGAAAGCTTTTGGACTCCTCCTAGCTAGCAGTTAGTCCAATATGGCCATCAGCCCCTCCTGCATTACCTGATTCTATCACTGGATCTCCAGCAGTTGAGGGAGAATTGATCACAGAGGCCCAACATGTAGCCTGGGGCCAGCTGAGTTCTCACCTCCAGCAGACCATCCCCCAACCACTATTCTCCCCTCATGTTAGGGATCTCAGACACTCCTTCCTCCATCCGATGTACATCAGCAGATGTGTTGTGCACGCAAGAGAGTTGTCCAGATGCCTCACCACAAACTTGACCCACTGATATGAGAGTCTCTAGAATGGTGGACTGCAAGATACAAGCTGATGCAAAACTGGTGCCAGCGTCACTGGTCCCTTTCTTGGCTTTCTCTGAGGAATCTTCTGAGCTGTCAGAGGCAGGATAAGTGGGAGCAGCAGTGCGAACCACAATGTATGTTGGGGTTCCTTCCCGCAACATAGGACACAAGGTTTAAGTGCAAAGGAGGGAGAGAAATCTGAGCTGCATGCGACTTACTTTAGATATCTCCAGCAAGCGGAGGATTGGGAGTGTGCATGTCGCTCCAGCCCAACGATACTGTCGCTAATGGTTCACATTCCCTTCTCTTCACTGCCCATTCCTCAAAGGAGATGAGGACCCAGAGTGAAGGCACTTCATCTCTTGTCTTCACCCTTTCCCTGTGATTATGGACCTTCTTCTCTTGCGGAGACAGAAGGAGACATGTAAAATCTGATGGAATGAGTTCTGCACGGTATTAGGAAGTGATCCTAGGTGGGTAAGTACTCTTTGGGGTGGAGGAGAGAAGTGTTTGGGAGTCAGGGACTGAAGGCATGCAGGGTGGCGGGGGGATATGAGAGTCATTTAGGGGGAAGATGCTAGATGGGGTTTAAAAACTCACCTTGCAGCCTAGATGAGGTCATTCAGTTTCTTGCAGCACTGTTTCCTACTTAACAGTGACTACAATACCACACAACCCTGCCACAGCAACCTCTGCAAGACATGCCAGATCATAGACATGGATGACATCATCAAACGTGAGGATACCATTCACCAGGTACACGGTACATACTCTTGCAACTCGGCCAACGTTGTCTACCTAATACGTTGCAAGAAAGGATGTCCCGAAGCATGGTACATTGGGGAGACCATGCAGACACTACGACAGCGGATGAATGAGCATCGCTCAACAATCACCAGGCAAAACAGTTCCCTTCCTGTGGGCGAACACTTCAGCAGTCATGGGCATTCGGCCTCCGACCTGCGGGTAAATGTTCTTCAAGGGGGCCTTCGTGACACACGACAGCACAGAGTCGCCGAGCAGAGACTGATAGCCAAGTTCCGCACACATGAGGACGGTCTTAATAGGGATCTTGGCTTCATGACACACTATCTGTAACCCCCGTAACTTGCCTGGGTTAGCAAAAAACCTCACTTACTGTGCTGTCTGGAGAAAATACACAATTCTATAACCAACTCTCAGGATTCCCTTCACACACATTGTTAGCCACTTTAACACTTGAATAGCAGGTTAGATGTAAGAATTCGCATTCTAATCAGCAATCTGTGACTGTCTGTGCTGATGTGTGCTATTGCAGACCAGAACACTGCATTTGCCTGACGAAGACACAAGAGTGTTGAAAGATCGCAATTTTACTATCAAATAAATCGGTTGGATTTAAAATTGGTGTTGCTAAATTCTTACTGAGTTCTTCCTACTTCTCCTGGCCAGTGCCCTGGCACTAATGCATATTACCACTGCCTTCAAGGCATTTCCATCCCTTCCTCTGGGACGGCATCTTGTTGGGAGAAAGAGAATATCCCTTCTTGCCTCCACTGCCGACAGCAACCTGGCAAGATCAGAATTCAAAAGTCTGGGAGCTGTCTTCCTGGGTGCCATTTCCTCCTGCACTGCCTGTCCATCCTTTGGGGTTTTTATGCAGCTTCTCCTTGTTAGGGCAGATCAGCAGCAGGCAGTTTGGGCTGGTCATGCGCCCATTAGAGCACTCCAGCGAATTTAAAGCACTTTGCCTTATTACCATGGAGTGGAAGACAAGTCAGTACTTGCAGATGTAATGATAGGTGGTGGGGGCAGAGGGACGTTGGTTGGCACGGAATTGTGCCTCTGTGATGAGCTGGGGCAGGGAAGAATGTGGTCAATTAAATGAGGAGGCTGTGTGTAAGGGGGGCCCAGGCTGGGAGGGGATGGAGTAAGCAGTGTGGTAATAATGAAGGAAGTCCCATTGGGGAAATGGGAAGACTGTACCTGATCCAGGGATGTTCTTTCAGGATTACTGCTCTTCCTTTTACTTTTTTCTGCATATACGTAGTTTGTGGTTCCGATCTGAGCTGCAAGCTGTTTGGCATGTTAAGCCTCACCCCTAGAGGCTAGAAATGGTCTAGCCCATATTTTCAATGACTGAGTGCATAAGATTGGGAGAGAAAACTTGCCGGAAAAACTGATCAGGCACTGTCCCATTTTCACACTAGCTAGATGCTTAGAAAAATTTTGTGAAATTCCATTCACTGTGTTTAATGCTGCCACAGAGAAGTTTGCAGAGGAAACTATTTTTAAGTTCAGTATACAAGTTTCCCTACAAATCACAGATTATCACAGTCAGACAAAATCTGACCATAGGACACAGGAGTAGAAGTAGGCCATTGAGTTTACTCTGCCATTCAATGAAATCATGATTGATATAATCCTCAACACCGCTTGTCTACCTTATCACCATATCCCTTGATCTCTATACCAATTAAAACTCTTTTATCTCAGCCTCGAACATCGCAGCTTCTATAGTTCTCTTCCGTAAATAATTCTTCAGGACACCAAAACTGTTTACAGTATTCCAGGCATGGTTTAACTATTGCTTTGTATAGTTTTAGCAAGACTACCCTATTTTTATACTCCATTTCTTTAAAATAAAGACCAACATTCCATTTGCCTTCCCAATTACCTGCTGAACTTCCATGCTAGTTTTTTGTGATTTATGCACTAGGATTCCCAAATTCCTCTGTGCTATATTTGCTGCAATTTTTCTCCATTTAAATAATATTCAACTTCTTTATTCTTCTTATCAAAGTGCATAAATTCACATTTTCCTATATTATATTCCAACTGTCAAGTTTTTGCCCATTCCCCTGGCCTGTTTATAAACTTCTGTATACTCTTTGTGTCATCCTCACCAATTGCTTTCCCTTCTATTTTTGTGTCATCCACAAACTTTGCAATAGTACATTCACTTTCTCTGTACAAATCATTAATATATAGTAAGTACTTGTGGCCCCAACACTGATCTCTGTGGCACTCCACTCATTACGGGATACCATCCTTAATTCCTTAATTACTTTTCCACTGGGTCCCGAACAGTAGCACTCCGGGATCAGTTATCTATTTTGGGAGACTCTGGACATTCTGAGAGAGTTGGCTTGTCTGTGAAATATACCTTTATTATATTTTGTATACAGTTAACAAATACAGCCTGAGGGCATTAAACTGAAGGGCGATATTTAAGTTGACAATAGGTAAAATTGATATGGAATAGAGTGAGCCCTGGCTAAATAGGGAATCAGATTCAATGATGGCATTGAAATGGCAAAATGTAGGCTGTGGAGGATGGCAGTGGAATGATACTTCAGTCTGCCTCTCACCAGTGCAGCAAGGTTTAACACTTAATACATTACAAAACCTTGTGGTTCTCCCAAAATTTGAAGTCTCTCACAAACCCTGAGAGTCAGTCTCCATGATCTTGGAAACTATTTCTGTGTTCTCAGGATCTCATGTAAACTCCATGCCTAAAGATCAGCCCTTATCCGAGGCTCCCCAGTGCTGCAGACTGTCATCCCCTTAGTGTTGTCATATCGTAGGATCTCCTACTCCTAGTACTTGTCAATAATTCCTTCCAGAATTTTGTATTAAATAAACCCCTTCCTCCTTGCTGTCATTCCCCAGGGAGTCCCTTATTTTGGACACATTCAGACCTCACACACTCCTCTGTAGTGTCAGATTATCAGATCCTCCCATCCAGTTCAGAACCTCTCCGGTCTGATCCACTTTAGAACCTTCTACATGTATCCAATTCTGGAACCATACACAGTTCTATGATCCTGCAGAACACTCAATTCTAGGCACTGACCAGTATTGGTGCTAACTTCCAAAAACATAACATCAAAGCAGAAAAAAGAATCTTCTCCTCTACTTCCAGATTCAATCAATTAAACCTCACATTTTACCTCTCATGTCAATGCTACTTAGTCACAAGATGCCTGTAACCACTGTTAAACTCCACAACCCTCCCTCCCCTCCTGTCCTCAGATACAAATGTCCAATCTAGTACATTTCTTTAAGTGAAAATTAAATACACAGATGAAGCCGGAAGAACATAAATTTAAGGGCACTACCTTAATGCTTGTGGAAACTTGACAGAACTTGATCCCTCAAATCAGTTGATTGATTGCTCTTTTGCAGGGAATTGTCACAGTGCTGGTTTGATCACCTTCATAGCAACAATCATTTTAGGATCTGGTGGCAGGTTTTACAGCCAGCTACCCTTCCTGCCATTAATCCTCCTCATTTATCCAGGCTGGAGGCTGACACAAATACAAACTAACTTGGCTGCACTAGTGACTGGGTTCTGTCATAGCCAACAGATCCTGGGCTGGGACTTAAACCTGGACTTTCCAGATCAGGAGCGCTACCCATTGAACAAGTGTAGTGCAGCTCCCTAATCATCTGATAAATGTATCACATCTCCACAATGGTTACCATGTCAGATTCAGACATTTATAGTGTACTTAAAAATGTTAATACATTAAAATTTTAATGTGCAATCCTTGCAAAAATCATACCTCCTTTTTTCAAACATTTGTCTTAACGTTTTCCATTCAAAATTCTCAGACCACATATGCAATGAAAATGGCTTGGGTAAATGTTATGTTGCGTTTAGACTTTTCTCCCACCACTGATGACAGCGTGATACCTCACTTTTGTGTCTCCCAACCTTCTGCTCATTCAATTCTGTTTCTCCGTCTCCCAAATTGCCTTAAGGTTTTGCTATTTGTAATTAATAATAATATAAAATCAAAGCATTAAATGAAAATAATGAATGAATGACTTTAAAGGGGGGAGGGCAAATCATATCAATGTGCCTTGGTACAACTATTCCTTTTAAGATTACATTTTCTCATGCGCAATGCTATAAGAAATCACCAAATATATAAAATTTCTTTTCTAAGAAGTTAGACTTGGATTTGTGGAAAATCATGTGACTAGCCAGACTATAAAGTGTGCTATGATAGATGCTGTTATTAAACAACTTAAAACAAATAAACATCGTATAAAATGGTGGTACTGAAAAGATGGTAACTAAATCCTATTTATCATCAGGAACTCAGAACCAAATTACATGTCTGTGGTTTTAATAAAAATACGCTTGATTATTACTGTAAAGAGTCCAAATTTTGATTCATAATCACACTGACTCTTTATTAAAAATCTAGGTGCAGTTTGTTTTATTCCATTTGACTGCATATGGCATAATTCATCTTCTCCTTCCACTAACTGTATATCTTAAGATAAGTTTCAAGAGCAAAAGGCAAATTCATATCTCTGGTAACAGTCTCTGAGGAGTTGCAGCCATTTGAAGAAATAATAACCCATGCATTATTCTTCAGATGACATGGTGGCACAGTGGTTAGCAGTGCTTCCTCACAGTGCCAGTGACCTAGGTTCAATTCCTGGCTTGGGTCACTGTCTGTGTAATGTCTGCATGGGTTTCCACCGGGTGCTTCGGTTTCCTCCTACAGTCCAAAAGACTTGCTGGTCAGGTACATTGGCCCTTGTAAATTCTCTCTCAGTGTATCTGAACAGGTGCTGGAGTGTGACGACTAGGGGATTTTCAATTGCAGTGTTAATGTAAGCCTACCTGCGACATAAATAAATAAACTTAGGTGATATCTATTCTACTATTTCAGACCTATATAGGAATGGTAAACTTTGATCTCTTAGTAACGTGGCTCCCAGATATTCAAAATGATTACACTTTTAGTCACAAATATCGAAGCTCATATTGAGTATGTTATTCCAGATCTGACCATGTGCTGCAGAATGATACACTGTTGCTTTGGTACATTGACTATATGCAGTAATGACCGATGTAACATTTTGGTATACATGTACGCGTACACATAACAATATAGTTCCTAACTCTTCAAATAATGTAAAATTTCATACCTCTATTTGAAAGTTTGAAGGATGAGTCAAGAGTCTATACAATGTAATTGGCCTGTGACCAGAGCACAAAAAAAATTCTGTTTCTACCTTCTGCAGGAATTGATGAGGATGGGAAAAGGAAAATTTGACAGACCATTGAAAGATCCATTGATCTTTCAGGCAGGTATTTCCAATTTTGGGGCGGACTGGACCAGAAAGCCCAACCCATAGTGTTTTGCTTTTGGTAATATCATTGAGAAATTTTTAATGCGCTGGGAAACTGGCTGTTGGTGATATAAGTTTTATAATTGGAGTAAGAGACAGGGTGATTACAAGAGTCTAACCAACAGTCTGAAGTGGTTTTAATACATTAATGAACTAAGAGGAACTTTGGTCAGAACTTTGTATAAAGCATTAACAAGAGTAATTTTGAATAAAGTTTTCTCGGCTTTTTGCTAAGATCAAGTGCAGTATCAACACATCGCAAGTGTTTGAAGTCGTGAGCTTACACTAAAGTTTCATTTTTCAGTGGCATCTCGGACTTTTGGTGAAGATGTAAATGAGATCAAGCCTTGGAGGACAAGGTGCAATGCCTAATCCAGTCAGCTTGGATCGTGTAAATAAAGCCCAAGGCTGGAAGTGAGAGCCTTGTCTTGTCAGCTTAGTAAAGTTTTACAACACCAATTTTAAATCCAACCAATTTATTTGATAGTAAATTCACGAGCCTTCGTCAGGCAAATGCAGTGTTCTGGTCTGCAATAGCACTCATATCCACACAGACAGTCGCAGATTGCTGATTAGAATGCGAATCCTTACATCTAACCTGCTATTCAAGTGTTAAAGTGGCTAACAATGTGTGTGAAGGGAATCCTGAGCATTGGTTACAGAATTGTGTATTTTCTCCAGACAGCACAGTAAGTGAGGTTTTTTGCTAACCCAGGCAAGTTACTGGGGTTACAGATAGTGTGTCATGAAGCCAAGATCCCTATTAAGACCGTCCTCATGTGTGCGGAACTTGGCTATCAGTTTCTGCTCAGCAACTCTGCGCTGTTGTGTGTCACGACGGCCCCCTTGAAGAACATTTACCCGCAGGTCGGAGGCCGAATGCCCATGACTGCTGGGATACCATTCACCAGGTACACGGTACATACTCTTGCAACTCGGCCAACGTTGTCTACCTAATAAAGGATGTCCCGAAGCATGGTACATTGGGGAGACCATACAGACACTACGACAGCGGATGAATGAGCATCACTCAACAATCACCAGGCAAAACAGTTCCCTTCCTGTGAGCAAACACTTCAGCAGTCACGGGCATTTGGCCTCCGACCTGCGGGTAAATGTTCTTCAAGGGTCCTTCGTGACACACAACAGCGCAGAGTTGCTGAGCAGAGACTGATAGCCAAGTTCCGCACACATGAGGACGGTCTTAATAGGAATCTTGGCTTCATGACACACTATCTGTAACCCCCGTAACTTGCCTGGGTTAGCAAAAAACCGCACTTACTGTGCTGTCTGGAGAAAATACACAATTCTCTAACCAATGCTCAGGATTCCCTTCACACACATTGTTAGCCACTTTAACACTTGAATAGCAGGTTAGATGTAAGGATTCGCATTCTAATCAGCAATCTGTGACTGTCTGTGTGGATATGAGTGCTATTGCAGACCAGAACACTGCATTTGCCCGACAAAGGCTATAGAGTCGAAAGCTCGCGAATTTACTATCAAATAAATTGGTTGGATTTAAAATTGGTGTTGTAAAACTTTACTGAGTTTACCCCAGTCCAACGCCGGCATCTCTACATCTTGTCAGCTTAGATCAGAAATGTCTCACTTGCTGAGACTCTGTATTGGACGTTCATTGAATTGAATTGGATATATAAACAATAACAAAAAAATTTGGTTCAAAGGGGTATATATACATGTTGTACAGAAGGTGGGAGCAGGTAAAATAAAGATGGGGGTAAGTTTATTATTTTTAAAGATTAAGTGAAAAGTAAAGAAAAAATGTAATCAATTTGAGGAAGAAAGCTTTTTGAAGAGCTTAGGTAGACAATGGAAAAATCAAAGGTAAGGAAAGGAAAATAAGGAAATACTACAGCCTATGTGAGGGGATAGCTGCTTAGATCTCCCAGAAGACAGCAGGATATCGGGTCAAAACTCCCAGAATGCACTGTGAACTGTGTCGAAAGCTCGCAAATTTACTATTAAAAAAATCGGTTGGATTTAAAATTGGTGTTGCTAAATTCTTACTGAGTTCTTACTATCCCAGTCCAATGCCGGCATCTCTACATCTGTGAACTAAGCCAGACCTGAAGAACCAGTCAGAGGACATCCCAAGAGAGAAAAAGCACTCTGTGGTAAAAATTACTGTAATTCTGTAGATTTTAAAATCTATATGGATCGTTTCTGAAAAGCAAAGGGGAAGGTTAGCTTTGAGGGGAGTTGAGAAAAGGATCAGAAGTCTCTGGTCTCACATCCTCACTATCATTGCCAGCAAGAACAGAGAATCTGGTGCTCAGCCAAATCTCTGTTCATAGCAGCAGGACTGGAGAATCCCAGCTGCAGGCAAGATCAGAAAACCTGGCCCAAGATTTTTTGGAAATGTTTTAAGTAACTATTTACTGTGTGAAGCTGTTCTTGTGTTTAAACATAATTTTGCTTTGTTTTCTTTATTTTTAAAATAATCATTTAGTTTGCTATAAGATTATCAAGGCAGTTAGAGACATTGGGCCTGATTTTACCATCGCACTATGCACGTTTGCATGCATTTAACCTGATTTAATGGGCCACATGTCCAACCTTACCAGCAGTTCCCCCCTTACCACCACGTTCACCCATCCAGAATCAGCGCAAAACAGACATGCTCCATAGAAATTCAATTGGGGCACTCCAGTTAGTGAAGAGGTAGGAGCCTAGTGTCCGTCGACTCTCCACTTGAGATTGGTGAGTGGAGGGGACAGTATGTGGGTCTGCTGCCACTCTACCTGAGATCAGTGTAAGGGAAGGGGGAAGGTTCCGTTGCCACTTTGCCTAAGATCGGTGAGGGGAAGGGGAAGAGAGGCCCACGATTCATCTGGGTGGTAGGTATTGGGGAATAAGATGATCAGTATTGTTGTGGGGGTGGGGCAATGTCTATTGGCCAGAGGGAGGGAGTATCTGGCCCAGGAGGGATGTGGCAGCAGAGCAGCATTCTATCATATTTTTCTGCACGTGTGCACTTGTAGGTGCCGATTGGAGCTGCAGGGTTTCGGCATGTTAAGCCCTGTCTGCAGGCTTCTGCAGCATGATTTGGAATTGCTGATATTTTTTCAAGCAGAATGTGTATGGGGATGCCTGTAAACCAATCTAAAAGTCGGGAATGAAACATTCCCAGTTTCAAGTTCGCCCAGCACTTACAGTCAAAATGATAAGATAGGGCTCGTCATTTCTTGATTTCAGAACCCATCTTCACACGATACAAATTGCAAAAAAACATTTGAGAGGGGAGCTGTTTCAAGCTTCCCTTTGAGATTTGGCAGCTCAGCATTTACCATCAATGTTGCCATAACACCTGTGGTTCCTTGCTACTTGAACCAATGTGCTGAAGTAAGTCTAAAATATTGATGAGATGGGAAGAGGTTGGTCATTTTAATCTCCATCATTTGTGTTGGAAATACAGGAACAAATGACCATTATAGAACCCACCCAATTCTTGCTTCCCTTGTGAATGTTTTCAGCCATTTCTGGTTTTTTTTGCTGTTGTACTTACTTCCTTTTAATTTTGTTCTTTTATTATTTCTTCATACACCAGTCAGATAACTTCCACTGGCTCGTACCTCTTTCTAGCTTTTCAATAAAATCTGAAAAAATGCATACTCAAAATATTTGTGGATCCTCTTTATTTTCAGATGCTGATAGACTTACCATTCTAGTGCTTTCTGTTTCATTTGATCAATGATTTCTAGCAGACTGTTGTGTTGGGATTTACCAAGTTGTAACAGGAATATGTAATGTGTATTCAATTTTACTTGATTGACTGAGGGAATAATATTTGTCTTTTGTAACAAAATCATGTTTTATGGACAAATACTTCATGCCGTAGTAACGTTCTTTAAATACCCATAGTGGATTATTTGAGCCATTCTGCTCTAAGCACGGAAACATTCGTGGCTTCACTCATCCCAAAGGTCAACAGACCTTCCCATTGCCTGCGCTGATTCCTGTAGTGGGCACGGCTGTAAAATTCCAGCCTATATATCCATGATGCAGCTGGGGATGTTTTCACTTTGTCAAAGATGTTGCAGAAATGCAAATAGCCGCTGTTCATAAAAATACATTTAACGTGGGTGGAGATGGTCTGTGAATGATTCCAAAACTCTTCTTGAATCTGAAGCTGTTGCAGCTCAGGGTCCAAGTTAGTCTCCAAAAGCCTGTCACAGGCTAGCTGAGGATTCAGTGCTGTGTTCTGGAAGTCCAACAACTCTGTGTTGCCGATGTTTCATTTGGTCAGTTAAATTAGTGGTATTTTTGTTGAATTGAAAATAATTAATTTAATTATGACTAGCAAGCAATCTCACCGGTTCAACAAGTTATTTCTGAAAATGGTTCTAATAGCTTATTTTTCATTCAGGATATTCTGAAATAGCTTGCCTCAAAAACAAGTGTTGATGTTTTTGTACAGCACGTACCAGTTGACTGTGGAATCAGTAGAAATCTCACAGATTGAATTGATTGTGGGGGTGTGGCTGGCCAAGACAGTGACTCATCAGCCGAGTTTCACCTTCAGCCAGACTGATGAGTTTAACATCTCCGCTTGTCTGCCAGAGTGTAAAGGTCCTGTATGAGTTTTGGCTGTCTCACTTTGATTTTGAATGCATAAAACTTGACTCAGAATTGGCACAGGGTGGTTGGTATGGCATTGATGAAATGCCGTGTTGATGAAGTATGGGGGTGCTCTTTTAAAATTGGAGCAAGAATTTAAAGGAGTTACACTCTGCATCAGACAGGAAGGTATCTGACCGCAGATTCTTGGTGTTGATGTTGGATTACTCAAATGGAAAGTGATGCATTCCCCAGTATTAACATTCCTCACTTTGATGAGCACAGGATTTGTTTTCAATGAATCACTCAGGTAATTGGGGATGAACAGCATTATTTTTCCAGCCTAATCCAGACAGTTCAGAACAAAGTCTAATGTAAGTTTATCAACCTGAAACATAAAATCTGCTTGTTTTACCAGAGGCACTACCAGACCTACTTTTAGCAGTTTCTGTTTTTATTTCAGATTTCTAGCATTGGCAGAGTTTTCTTCATGTGCATTTCTATCATCACAATAATACTGTTGGAGTCTTTTGCTATGATCAATTAAATTTCTACACCAGATTCTATTTAATATGCATCGCTTTGATTTTGAGTATGTTATTAACTTTCTCTTTCAGCAAAGGTAATTTTCTGTCTGTGTTATTACTGGAACTGATCCAAGTTAATTGTTGTCTTGTTGGAATCTTACATTGTTATGTTATTGGCCCCTGCTCCATTCCCATGTGCATCTGCTGGTTTTGTTGCTGTTGTCCCATCTTTATACTTAAAGATCCTTGTTAAATTGCATTTTACTTTGCTACAAATATCCTGTATTGGTCTCAGTACCTGAATGAATTCTTGTGGTTTTTAGTCCTTGCTAAGAATTAGATATAATTCTCAACAAGAATTAAAATTTTGCTAACCTTGAGTATTGGACATTTCCATATTTTTCAATTTTTAAAACAAATGTTTGTGTTCATATGAAGTTCTCTTTGAATTTATCTCTGCTCAGCATGTATTATTCTTCTGATGGTTAACGCCGCACTATCCGTTTCAAGAATCATAAACGCTAACAGCTCGATAAGTTCAATAAACACTTTGGGCAGAAGCTTCCAGCAGTTTACATCAACTGGATATTCTGGCCCTGCTGCAGTGTATGGAGATTTGGCTGAGTGCCAAATTCTCCGTCCTCGCTCACAGTGGTAGTGGGGTATGAATGACTGGTCAGATCGCGCCTAATCTGTGATTAAAAATTCATATCCCAACTGAATTGCTGAACTATGTTGAATTTTCAGCCTGGAACCTAGCCAAGACTGATTGGAGACCTTGCCCCTCCCTCTCAAGACTGTTACCCCTCTCAATCACTTCCTTCTTTCCTGATCATCCCTTCTCTCTCCTGGTGACTATATTCCAGAAAGCCAATTGGTGAAGTATATAAATGTGTCATGATTGGCACAGGCTTGGAGGGCCATAGGGCCTGTTCTTCTGCTATGTTTTTCTTTGTTCAATCTTTCTACACTTGCGCATTTACTTTGGGGGAAGTGATGGCACAGTGATGTTGTCATTGGACTGGTAATCTAGAGATTCAGTGTCATGATTAGGGGGCTCAGGTTCGAATCTCACCATGACAGATAAATATTTCTTTTCTAACAAATACTGTGGTTTCATTGTCTTTAGAAAATCGATACCATGAAAATTGAGGCTAAGTTTCATCTTCTCAAATGTACCACTAATTACATCTTGTAAAATGTGGCAGTGACCAGGTAGTCTGCCTCTTGCTTGGATTTCACCAGTGCCTGTAACTTGTTTTTTTTGCAGACAATGTCAACTTTAAATCCGATAACAATCCAATTACCCTAATGAGATCATTTAATTTCATTCATATAATCCCTTTTGCAGGTCCCTCTGTGTCTCACTGGAATTGTATATATGTGTACCGGGAAGGGGGGGACAATACAAATAAGTTGAAGTCAGTGGGTAGCAGAAACATAGAAACATATTTATTTTGAAATGCTAAACAAATACAGCTCTAGAAACTATTAGTTGGGCATGGCAAGACGTGGATTGGTGTAAGGAGGATTTTACAGAATTTGAACACTCGCATGGTTCAACTAGGCAGAATGGTCTATTTCTGTTGTAGACGCGCATAAAAACCTATGGTACAAAGTACATTCACTGATCCCTGGTTGATTCAAGCTGCGGGAGGATGAAAATGAGAGATGGTGCATGTCACAATCATGACAGCATTTTTAAAAGATACATTTTTATTACATATAATGAGGAAAGCATGTGTACTGGATATATTGATGTAAGTTATTCTACCATCTGCCTGTATTAGAGGATCCTATTGTAATGAAGAGAGGGAATGCATCAGTCACCCTTTGTTTCTTCACATGCTGCAAATTGATGTTTATGTGCCTTGAGTGATTAATTGCTGCAAAATTAACATCTGGGGTCCAGGGCTTCAGATACCTGATTTTAATCTTTCAGCTCAAAGAGCCTTTTTCCATATTGACCCAAACAAGGTTATTCCATCTCTAACTAATTTGTCACAGAGTTACATTGAAATGTCAGTTAGAAATATATAAATTCGACCTTTTACAATTGCTCCATTTTGTTCCCTTGCCCATATATATTACATAATACATCCACTATCTCTCTTCAGGATATACCTGAGGAATGGGGGAGGCACAGACTGCCACTGGTGTGAACTGGCACAGTGGCACTACTGCCTCACAACACCAGAGACTCAGGTTTGATTCCTGGCTTGGGTCATTGTCTGTGTGGAGCGTGCACATTCTCCCCCCCGCCTGCGTGGGTTTCTTCCAGGTGCTCTAGCTTCCTCCCACAATCCAAAAATGTACAGGTTAAGTTAATTGGCCATGTTAAACTGCCCCTTAGTGTCTGGCAGATCACCATAGAGTTGCAGGGGATGGGGCCTGAGTGGAATTGTAATTGGTACGAACTCGATGGGGTAAATGGCCTCCTTCAATACTGTAGGGATTCCATTCCACTGAATTCACACCATGAGATCTCTACATCTCCAGCAAGAATGTTCTCTCGCTGACTTAATTATAATAATGGGAGAGGGAGATATCAAGATTCATAGCATTGTTTTTCTGAATCCACATAATATTTTTGGGGTTTTCACACGAGATATTTCCTTGATTTTAGCATTACTACCAACCAATAATTATATGTCCTCTAAGATTAAAATGTGTATTTGCTGCATAATAGCTTTGTAATTATGGTAAGAATCAGCAGTTGAACAGCAAATCTTTACCACTGCAATCTTGTTTATTGGAATTTTTAAAATTTGTTCTCTTATGAGTTGTGGACATTGCTGGCTAGGCCAGTATTTGTTGTCCATTCCCAAGTTTCTTGAGTTGGTGGTGGTCTTGAACTGCTGGAGTTTATGTGGTGCAAGTATTCCTAAACTACTGTTACATAGGGTGTTCTAGGATTTTGACCCAGAGACAGTGAAAGAACAGTGATAAATAGATGACCATGAAGCTATTGATCATTGTTGTATTCTTGCTTATCTGGTGTGGCATAACCACAGCAATGTGCCCCCTAAAGGGCAATAAGAGTTAACTGGAGGTGCACCACAATGCACGAAAGAATAAATTTTAAAAACATATAATAGTTACTCGTTAATGGATGTTGACAATGATGGATGTCAAGGGGAGCTGATTAGTTTATCTCATTACCTAGCACTGGTATACTGTGAATGAACCGGGTGTGGTTCCGGAGGACTGGAGGATAGCGAATGTGGTCCCATTGTTTAAGAAGGGGAAGAGAGACCTTCCAGGGAATTATAGGCCAGTGAGTCTTACTTCTGTTGTGGGCAAAGTATTGGAGAGAATTATTAGGGATAGGATTTATAGTTATTTAGAGAGAAATGAATTGATTGGGGATAGTCAGCATGGTTTCGTGAAGGGTAGGTCATGCCTTACTAACCTCATTGAGTTTTTTGAGAAAGTGACCAAAGAGGTGGATGGGGGTAAGGCGGTTGATGTAGTATATATGGATTTAGTAAGGCGTTTGATAAGGTTGCCCATGGAAGACTTCTACAGAAAATGCAGATGTGTGGAATAGAGGGTGATTTAGCTAATTGGATTAGGAATTGGCTGGCAGATAGAAGACAGAGGGTGGTGGTTGATGGGAGATATTCATCGTGGAGTTCGGTGACGAGTGGTGTGCCTCAGGGGTCTGTTTTGGGGCCCCTGCTGTTTGTAATTTTTATAAATGATCTGGATGAGGGTATTGAGGGATGGATCAGTAAATTTGCAGATGACACTAAAGTGGGTGGAGTGGTTGATAGTGAAGAGGGGTGTTATAGTTTACAGAGTGACTTGGACAAGTTGCAGAGCTGGGCCGAGAGGTGGCAAATGGAGTTTAATGTGGAAAAGTGTGAGGTAATGCACTTTGGCAGGAACAATAAATGTGTAGAGTATAGGGCTAATGGTAGGGCTCTTAATAGTGTTGAGGAACAGAAGGATCTTGGTGTATGTGTCAATAGATCCCTGAAAGTAGGCAGTCAAGTGGATAAAGTTGTTAAGAAGGCATATGGAGTCTTAGCTTTTATTGGTAGGGGGATTGAATTTAGGAGCCGCAGCATCATGTTGCAGCTGTACAAAACTCTAGTGCGGCCGCACTTGGAGTATTGTGTGCAGTTCTGGTCGCCACATTATAAGAAAGATGTGGAGGCATTGGAGAGGGTACAGAGGAGGTTTACCAGGATGTTGCCTGGTATGGAGGGCAGGTCCTATGAAGAGAGGTTGAAGGATTTGAGGTTGTTTTCGTTAGAAAGGAGGCGGCTAAGAGGGGATCTTATTGAAACATATAAGATGATTAGAGGTTTAGATAGGGTGGACAGTGATAGCCTTTTTCCTAGGATGGAGAAAGCTAGCACGAGGGGACACAGCTTTAAATTAAGGGGTATGAGTTATAGGACGGATATCAGAGGTAGGTTCTTTACTCAAAGAGTGATTAGGGAGTGGAATGCCCTGCCTGCAGCTGTTGTAGATGCGCCAAGTTTGGTGGCGTTTAAGAGGTTAATTGATAAGTATATGGAAGAGAAGGGAATGGTTTAGTTTGGAGGGGCATTGCTTTTTATTTTGATCGGCACAACATCGAAGGCCGAAGGGCCTGTTCTGTGCTGTAATGTTCTATGTTCTATGTTCTATGTTACTTGCCACTTATCAGTCCAAGCCTGAAAATTGTCCAAGTCTTGTTTCATATGGACATAAACTGCTTCAGTATTTCAGTATTGTGCAATCATCTGCATACATACTCACTTCTGATAGAGAGAAAGTCATGGATGAAGCAGCTAATTATATTAGACAGAGGCATCTAAGATGAGGAACTCCTCAGTCATGTCTTAGGACTGAGATGATTGACCTACAAAAATCACAACCATCTTCCTTTCTGTTAGGTATTGGAGAGTTTTCCTGCTGATTCCCATTGATTTTAGTTTTTCTGAGACACTTTGACACTATACTCAGTTATAAGTGCTAATCTGATGTCATTCTCATCTCACCTCTTGTGTTCAGCTCTTTTGTCTATGTTCAGAATAAGGTTGTAATGAGGTCACAGACCAAGAGATTTTGGTGCACGTCAGGGAGCAGGCTATTACTGAGTAAGTGTAGTTTGATAAGACAGTTGATGACACCTTCACTTTGCTGGTTATTGAAAGTAGACTGAAAGAGTGGAAATCAACCAGGTTGGATTTGTCCTGCATTTTGTGGACAGGACATATTTGGGCAATTTGTCCTGTCAAATGCACGGTATGTCAGTGTTGTAGCTGTACTGGAACAGCTTGGCTAGGGGCCAAATTGTAGTTAGGGCCCATAGCCTTTGCTGTATACAATGCATTTAGCTATTTCTTGATATCACACAGAGTGAATTGTATTGGCAGCATCTGTGACACTGAGGACATCAGGAGAAGGTTGAGATGGATCACCCACTTAGCACTTATGGCTGAAGATGTTTGCAAGTAGATTAGTCTTGTTTTTTTCACTGATATGCTGGACTCCCCCATCATTAAGGTGGGAATGTTGTCCTTGAGTTACTTGTTGAATTGTCCACAATCATTTAAGACTGGATTTGACAGGACAGGATCTGTTGGTTTAGAGCTTATTTATTAGTGTCACAAGGAAGCTTACATTAACATCACAATGAAATTACAGTGAAAATCCCCTAGTCGCGACACTCTGGTGCCTGCTGCACATCATGCCTGCTCAGGTACACAGAGAGAGAATTTAGCATGGCCAATGGATCAAACCAGCACGTCTTTCAGACTGTGGGAGGAAACTGGAGCACCCAAAGGAAACCACACAGACATGGGGAGAATGTGCAGACTCTGCACAGATAGTGACCCAACCCAGGAATCGAACCCAGGTCTCTGGCTGGGACAGTGAGGCAGCAATGCTAACCATTGTGCACCAGGATTACTTAGCTTTGTCTATTGCATTCTGCTTCCACTGTTTGGTACACAAGTAGTCCTGTGTTACAGCTTCACCGGGTTGACACCTTATTTGTAGCTATTGTTCGCTACTGCTACTGGATGCCCTCCTGCACTCTTCGCTGAACCAGGGTTGACCAATAAGCTTGAAGGTAATGGTAAATTGGGGGTCATTTGACTAAAGCTGTGGTTGAATACAATTCTGCTGATGATGGCCTAAAGCATCTCATGGAGGCTCAGTTTGGAGTTACTAGATTTGGTCTAAGTCGATCCCATTCAGCACAGTGTAGTGTCACACAGCATGATAGAGAGTATCCTCAGTATGAAGACAAGAATTTGCCATATTCACTCCTAACAAAAGGTACATCTGAACAAGTGAGGATGAGGTCATGTGGAATTTTCCCTTTCGTTGATTCTCTCAACATCTGCAACAGGCCCAGTCTAATAGCTATGTCTTTCATCCAGCTTGATCAGTGATGGTGCTAATGAGCCATTCTTTGTGATGGATATTGAAGTCGCCCACACAGAGTATATTTTGCACCCTTGCTGTGACCAGAGGGAAGAAAAAGCTACCAGTTCCGATTGGATGGCAGCTGTCCAAGGTGGGATATTTCCCCAAGTGAGGGGCGGAAGTTCCGCCATTTGCCAATCAACATTGTTAGAGTGCAAATGACATCGGAGCTGTTGGAGTTGGCGGGAATTACTCTTATCAAACCCCCACCTCCTAAGAATTTAGGCCTAAGACTGCAACAATGACTATTAGCCTCTTAAACTGCCTTTATTTTCACACTGCATGAATTGTAAATGAATATTAGTATCTTTAGTGTAGCAGACCATACATTATGGCAACAACTGCCAACATGAAGGAATCCAAGAAATGATCCATGACAGAGAAAATCTTTCATTTCTGTCCACAGTTTGTTTTCACAATTAAATTGCCAGCAAAGTTTCCACACTGGTTCACAAAGTTGCCAAGACTGCAAAGGGCAAATAATGACTATTATTGGAATAATAAAGTTATTCAACTACTAGAGCAAATGAGAAAAATCAGGTGAGAAAAGAAACAACAAAGAAAATAAAGCTTGAATTAATTTAACATCTTTCATGATCTCAAGATGTCCAAAAACAGCCAGTTAAGTAATTTTAAATGTGTAGTCACTGTTGTAACATTGAACCATAGATATCTATCTGTTGACATCAACAAGGTCTCATCAGCAACAAAATGATAAATCATCAGATAGCAAGCATAAATATTTCATCTCTAGTGTAAAACATGGGCGGCACAGTGGTTAGCATTGTTGCCTCACAGTGCCAGAGACGCTTGTTCAATTCTGGCCTAGGGTCACTGTCTGTTTGGAGTTTGTACATTCTCTCCTTGTCTATGTGGGTTTCCTCTTGGTGCTCCAGTTTCTTGCCTTAGGCCAAAGATGTATGGATTAGGTTGATTGGCCATGCTAATTTGACCCCAGTGTCAGGGGGATTAGCAGGGTAAATATGAGAGATTACAGGAATAGGGTTTGGGTGGGAATGTGGTTGGTGCAAGCTCCAGTAGATCGAATGGCCTCTTTCTGCGCTGTAAAGATTCTATGATTCTATATAATTTCTAATGCTGTTATTGAAGGCTATGAGCTTTTGGTTTTGGGACTGTTCACTGCTAGCTCTTCCAGCATGGCCCATGTGATGTGCCCCCTTGAAAAATGGAGTAAACCAGTTTTTATCCCTCCCTACATGTTTCAATGATGCTGATTGAGAAATGCTCACTAGGGATATTGAAAACTACACTGCTCCTTTACAAATGGGTTTGTGGTAGTTTTTACATCCATCTGAAAGGGCAGATTGGGTCATTTAATCTTTCATCTGAAGGATGCCACTGTAGCGCTCAGCACAGAGCAACATTCCTCAGTGCTGGTCCAGAATGCCATTGTGGATTATGTAATTAAATCACCAGAAAAAGGAAGCTTCAAACCCATAATCATCTCACTGATAGGCAAGAGTGCTGCTGACTGAAACATTATTGCCAACTAACCAAGACTGATGTCTTAATTCCAAAATATAGTTTGCTTCAGCAGAAAAGGCACATCATCAAACAAGTTTCCTCCTTCAAACTATTCTAATGTTGTCTGGAGATTTGGTTCACAGCTTTATAACTATGACAAAAACCTTTCTGCTAATCAAACTCTAATCCACTTGTGACTCAGTTTCTCGAATGTTCTCCAAGTCAGCTGTCTGAATTCTGCCCTCGATGAACTGCATCTCCTCCAGAATGTCAGTGCCCATGTATTTCCCCTCAATGTGTTGTGTTTGTACCACTGTTGTAAGTTTGTTTGATATCTCACTAAGAGATCTGGAGGTTTATATCGTTGAACATGAACTATTTGTATGTAGCAAAACTATATACATATGATATAGCTCTATTGATCTGCTATTGTCATGCTGACTTCCCTCAGTCTTTCTCTACACCAGTGGTTCCTATGTGCAATGAAGATCCTCCACATGTGCTGTGAAAAGAAATTAAAAATTAATGTAACCAAATTAAACTAAACTAACCTTTGTCTTCAATTTTGTAGTTGGCATCTCTAAGGCCCAATGAATCTTGGCTCACACCCCGGATATGCACTGACTGGGAAAGAGACACAGATAAGTACCTTAAGTATTTTTATGTTGGTCAGGCCACTCATGATCTGTGAAACTTGGAGCTGAAGACAAAGTTCCCATGCACCCTCATAAAAAGCGAAAATTTAAAAAGGACCTCAAGTCTGGGAGAAGTGAGAGGGATAGGGAGAGGCTAAAAAAATAAGCAAGAGGACAGGGAGAAATTAAAAACAAAGTTCCCAATAAAGGAAGAAGACAGGAAAAAAATGGGAGCCATGACTCAAAATCTTTTCACGGTGTAGAGTTGAGCTATGATATATAAAAGATTGAGAACCATTCTACTCTCCTGCTTATCCCAACAATCTATCATTCCCTTGCTTACCAAGAATGTATCTACCTGTGCCTTAAAAATGTTCAAAGACTTTTTGCTGGAATTTTATTGTCATGCCTGTCCTGAAATTGGGGCGGGTCTGGCTTGGAGATCAGAATTCACCATCACCCTGGGGCAGGATTTTGCAAGCCTTGCCTGAGCGAGGTGATAAAATATTAGCCTCTGTGTTCACCACCTTATCAGAAGAGAGTTCCAAAGACTCATGGCCCTCTGAGAGAAAAAATAAGAGATAGCCCCTTATTTTTAAAACAGTGACCCCCTAGTTCTAGATTCTGCCATAAGAGAAAATATCCCCTCCACACCCACTACACAAGACTCTTCAGAATCTTATATGTTTCATATATGTCAATGTTTTCCATATTCAATTGGCTCCCCATTGCTCTATAATTAAACTCAAAATTCTTATCTCTGCTTTTAGTGTCAGCTGTTGCTCTATTGGTAGTATGTTAATCTCAGAGTCAGAAGTTGTGTGTTCATTTCCACTCCAGACACTTGACTTAAAAAAAATCTAGGCTCATACTTCTCCAGCCATGTACATAGGGGATGTTGAATTATCAGAGGTGCTCTCTTTCAGATAAGTTTTGAAAAGGAGAACCCATCCGGTCTCCCAGGTGGATGTAAAAGATTTATAGTGCAACTTCAAAGAAGAGCAGGGGAATTATCCCTGGCCAATACTTCTCAGACAACACCACAATAACTACTAATTGGTCATTATCACATTACTGCTTGTGGGGACTTGCTAAATGCCAATTGGCTACAGTGTTTTTACAGCAAAACAGTGGCTATGCTATTGAGGTATTTCACTGGTTGTAAGGTATATTGATAAAACCATAAAATATGCTATTTAAATGCAAGTTCTTTCCTTCATCCTTTAAGTGCTTGCTGCCCTCCTTTCTCCCAAGGTCATTACTTTTATCCAGCACTTTCTGTCTGCTTGTTCCATGGTCCTAAAGTAACTGTCACTCTTTTGACTATCATCCCTTATGAACTCCCTCCCAATATTTCCCTCCTTCTGTTTTAAAAAGCCTCCTTTACAAATGATCCTTCAGCCCAGACCCTTAATTAAATTCTACTTGTTCTCTCCTCTCTTGCCAGTGTCTATCTTATTATCTAATTTATGACCTGCAACGCGTTCTAGAACCTCCTTCTGACATGAGTAGTGCTCTATATAAATGCAAGATGTTGTCATGTTCCACTGCCTAGTTTAAATCAAGCTAACAATAGCCTGTCCATTGAGAATATTTTAGTTGGGGTACCTTATATGGTTTTATTTTACTGCCTGAAATCATATCCTTGGGGTTTTGGATATCCAGTGCACTGATATTAATATGACACTAAGCTGTCAAAACCCTCTTCTGAATCCAAGAAATAACCATGACTAATTTCCTCAATGACTACTTAGGACAGCAAACAAAATAGTCTTATTTTTGTCAGTAAATTACAAAACCAACCTAGGCCATCCCACTGAACTCCCAAGCATTTCCTGCAATTATTTAGCTCTGTGCTGTGCCAGCATATTGAATCTAATCCTGTAGAGGGATGGAAGTCTCTGGCCTGATTGAACGTAATGCTCTATTTTTATATGCTTAATCGACTTTTAGTGCTAAGATTTTTGTCTTGTTTAGAGTAGCTTTTTAGGGCACCTTTGCATTGCCTCTTAAAAGAAATGCTACGGCACCCTGCACTGTCAAATCCTGTTGTTTCCCATCAGATTCCTATTTACACGTAGCAGTTCTTTTTTAAAAATAAATCCACAGAATAGTGGGTGTCACAGGCAGGGCTGCAATCTTTATTTTATTCCTGGGATGAGGGTGTCGCTGGGGCAGCATTCGTTTCACTTTGAACTGAATAGCTTGCTCGGTCAATTCAGAGCCAACAATATTGTTGTGGCTCTGGAGTCACGTGTAGGCCATATCAGGTAAGGAGGGCAGATTCTCTTTGCTAAAAGGAAATCAGTGAACACGAGAGGGTTTTAATCGACAATGGTTTCTTGGCTATCATTAGACTTTTAATTGCAGAATTCGATCTCTGATCCCTAGAGCATTACCCTGGGTTTCTGGATGACAAACCTAGTGCCAATATCATTACCTCACCACCTATCCCTGAGTGATGGACGGCCTTTTTGCAAAGCTGGTAACAGTTTGAATAATTGGCTGGGCCACTTCAGAGGGCAGCTCAAAGTCCAGATAAGGACAGCATGTTTCCTTCCCTAAAAGATCATTGGAGAACCAGGTGAACTTCTACAATAACCCAACTTCCTCACAGTCATTCTGCATATCACTTCTATTTACTGTTGTCTCTCTTCTGCTTCTTCCCTGCCACCTCATCCTGCACCTCTGCTCCCCACCCTCATCTGTAATGTCCAGGAACACAGTGCATAGAGAATTAGAGAGATATGACATTGTCCCACAATTTCAGCAAAGGAAATCAGCATATTAGCATCCCTTGGTGTGAAAAGTCTGAAAACACGTACCAAACAGCTTGTTCCCTGCTGCCACCAGATTTTTGAATGGTCCTACCACAAACTAAGTTGATCTTTCTCTTCACCCTATCTGTAAGTGTAACATTACATTCTGCACTCTATCCTTTCCTTCTCTCCATGTGCTCAATGAATGATATGTTTTGTTGCTATAGCGTGCAAGAAACAATACTTTTCACAGTAGTTCAATATATATGACAATAATAAATCCACCCCACAAAAACAACCCAAGTTGGGCTAAAATGTCCAGCCAATGCATTTTTTCCAAATACTGTTCAGTACGGCAGGAATGCAATGGGAGAGCTTGTGGACCTCTCCAAAAAAGACAAGCAATGTAAATCAGGAGTCCAGCACATTGAAATCTTCCAGATCTCTCAACCTCTGTAAGTATCTCCACTTCATCTGGCAAGATTTTCCATTTCCGACAAAATCTATTACAGTTTGAATGAACTAAAAATAGGAAGGGAGATTAGTAACAGATTTGAAGCATAATTAAACTCTGGAGCTGCTGTCATTTGAAGTATATTAAATGCTGAACCATAAGCTGGGAGTTAACACTTTCAACCTGGCAAAGAAGCCTTAGTACTGTTAATGAGTCTGCTCAAATTCATTTTAATAGCTGCTCATAAATCTGACTGAAATACAATACTCGGATATATATTATCACCCGTGTTTCATCGCCAAGGAAACATGATGTGTTATTTCAGTACAAGTTGAATTCAATACCAGTTCATTGACTAGTGCTAGGCATGCACATGCAAATTAGGCAAAACATGGACTTTTCCAGCAATTAAATTTCCAATTTTTTTATTGATATGTACATGTGACATTAATACAATGAGAGTGTAATTTTGAATCTACAGTAAATTGGGTTTCAAATGAACAGCTGTTCAAAAGTGGGCCGAAGCAGTAAAAACTCCTCTGTATAAATTGAGACACATAGGCAGGAATTTTACCACCCATCCCTGGGAATCAGGATGGGCAAGGGACAGTAAGAAGTCTGACAACATCAGGTTTAAATCCAATCGATTTATTTGATAGTAAACTCACAAGCTTTCAACCCTCTGGTCTTCGTCAGGTGAATGAAAGCTTGTGAGTTTACTATCAAATAAATCGGTTGGACTTAAACCTGATGTTGTCAGACTGGGGTAAACTGTGTTTACCCCAGTCCAACACCAGCATCTCTACATCATGGGCAAGGGACAGTCAGTGGGAAGGCCTGTTGACCTCAGATGGGATTTTACGGTTTTGGGACAAGCGACGCCATAAAATCCTGCCCATACATTGGGTGGGACTTTTCTTTTCCTCCTAAACTGTTGTCTCAGATGGGAAAGTGGTTCATAGCCTGCTGGCTGCACTGCCCACTTTTCCCAATTAATTTTTAAACACTAAGGAAAGAAAATGCTGGCAATGAGGCCAGCTCTGTCAGATTGTCAGCCTTCCAGAGATCAGGGTGCAATTTTTAACGATGTTTTGCCCGGTTGACCAAGGCCCAAACTGCATGATGTGATGGCGTGATGGGATAAATAAACAGGAAGAGGCCCCCTAATGATATTAATGATATTAAAATGTATTTGAACGGGTTCCCGTCATTACATGGTGAGAACTCCATTATGTTACTGACAGGGGATGGGTGGGGGAATCTTGATGGCATGAATTTCATTTTCTGGCTCTTGAGGGATTTTACATCCTGTTGCCACTTATACCCATGGCAAACAGGGTGTAAAATTACCCCCCCCCATTGTAAAAAGGGCAAATGGTTGGGCACAGCATTGTTGTCCGTATTTTAGCGGCAATGATTATCAGCTTGGTACAAAAAGAGGGGGCAGGTCTGTTCTTTGTTAGCAATCCACTTTATTATCATTGTTAGGCAGTGTACACATAAATCAGATGTCTGGTTAGAACTAAAGTATGCAATTTGTATCAAAGCTATATAGTCAAAATGCACTCATGTTAGTTTCCAGGACAATCATTGATTAATCACAGAAACTGAGAAATATTACTGGAGAAAAGAGAGCTACCGTTAGCCAGGTGCTCTTCTTCCCTCTGGATGCCATCTCCATGTCTTTAACGTAGGATCTTCCTCTTCTACGTGATTAATCTGAATCAGCTGATCCTGAATCGCCCATTCTTATCTTGTTCCTTATCTCTTCCAAAGTGTGCTGCCTCTTCGTTGTTGGTTTAAGCTTGTTCACCTATTTCGTATCTTCCCTTCATTGGTCCCAGGCCAAGGTGCTAGGTAAGATTAACTCATTGCTCTCTGGCTAAAAAGGGGATTATGCCTCACAATATTTCTTTTGTAACTGAGTAAGTTTAATCAGTTCAAACCAATTTCAAGTTTCAGTTACTGCAGTTCAAACAGCCTTTGCAGACTTTAATTGCCCCTAGCATAATGTCCTGATAGAATTTCTGTAGTGACCCTGAATATTGTGGGATTTGGTGCCAGAGTACTGCAATTCTGCAATGTGTCTTCAGATCCACTCCAATGTGTCTGTTTCTTAACTTCCCTCTTGAAATGGCCTAATAAACCATTCAATTGTATCCACGATTGCCACAAAAGCTTTCAGGCTAGGATCTTGTGGATGGTGAGTTTTCCCTTTCTGGCCTCTGAAAAGTCAGTGTAAACACATTCCTGCCCATGTTGGCTGCCCTGCAGTCATTTCACACCCCATTAAGAAGTCCTGCCTTGTGTAGCTGCCAGTCAATCAGACAGTTCAACAGCTGTACCTGGAGTACAGGTACAGGCCAGTAGTACCTGGAGCTGTGGTGGATAGGACAGGGACTACTTGCAGTACCCAGAGTCTAAGACCTGGAAGTCCAGGAACAGGTATGTGAGGGGTCTCAGAATGGGAAGGGGAGGTGAAGCACAGGGAGTGTTGGGCAGGGTTGGGTATGAGTCAAGGGGGTTGGTGAAGGGTCAGAGGGTGAGAGAGAACTCACAGGGGGCCAATATTTTGGGAATGGCCAATGTTGAAAGGAGGCCATTGATGGAGACATCCCATATGCCCCTTCCCGCCCAAGACTGAGCAGGCTCACTTTTTGAACTTCCGCCTGGCCCTGAACTTCTCCTGTCTCCCAAGAGATTGAGATGAAAAATGGCCATTATATGGTCATTAACTGCCTACCCAAGGGTCTCAACTATGGAAAGAGCTGCCAGCTGGCCTTTACCTCGCCCATTGCACGTCAAATGCAGAGAGGTCAGGGTGGGCAGGAGCCCAGTAGGAAGGCAATCCATGGATTTTTGCATACCCTCCCTCTCACCCCATCCTACCACTTGAAATCCACTAGGTGGGGCAACATAAAATTATGCCCTGGGATTTAATAGCACTGTCTTTGAGGGTAGCTTCACCACATGGACTGCAACAGTTTAAGAATGCTTAAGGATCCTTAGGGAAGAGCAACAAATGCTGGCCTTGCAGGCAATGCAAACATCCCATGAATGAGTAGAAGAAAATATGTCTGGAAGCAACTAGTTTGTGCACTAGACTTAAAATCACCAACAAGTGCTCCAGCACCAATCCCAGAATATACTCTGCAGACTACTGAAACTTTCAATAATGGTGGAGAAGATTTCAAAACCAAATGGATGTTGCACCAGCGTCTAATCTATATATAGTTGGTGATTCCATTTAATTAAACTTATTGCCAGGGTCCTTTATGCTGTTGAACAAGTGTTCAGTGTTGTGATTTTCAGACACAGTACAGGCTGGATCCTGGACTGTCAAAATGGTGTCAAATCAGTACTGTGTTCTTACTGATGTCCTAATCAGTCCGCTCTGCCTATTTTCAGTGGTCTTTAGGTGCACAACTGCAAGCTCTGTGTTGGAAATGTATAACGAGTTATTGATGTCTTTTTCTTAATTTAAATGAGCTCAGAATGGATGTCATAGGGCCAGCTTTGCCACACAGTTCCTAAGTGGATTATTTGGGACAGTTTCATAGAATGATGGAAGCATAGAAGTTTACAGCATGGAAACAGGCCCTTTGGCCCAGTTTGTCCATGCCACCCTTTTTTTTTAAACCCCTAAGCTAGTCCCAATTGTCTGCATTTGGCTCATATTCCTCTCTATCCATCTTACCGATGTAACTATCTAAATGCTTTTTAAAAGACAAAATAGTACCCACCTCTATTACTACTTCTGGCAGCTTATTCCAGGCATTCACTACCTTCTATGTGAAAAAATTGCTCCTCTGGACACTTCCTTCTCACCTTAAACCTAAGTTTTGGACTTCTCTACCTTTGGGAGAAGATATTGACTATCCAGCTGATCTATGCCCCTCATTATTTTATAGACTTCTATAAAATCACCCCTCAGTCTTCTATGTTCCAGAGAAAAAAAAAGTCCTAGTCTATCCAGTCTCTCCTTATAACTTGAACCATCACGTCCTGGTAGCATCCTCAAATTTTTTCTGCATTATTTTTTGTTTAATAATATTACTTCTATAATTGGTTGACCAGAACTGTACACAGTTTTCCAAGTGTGGCCTTACCAATGTCTTGTACAACTTCAACAAGACATCCCAACTCCTGTATTAATGTTTATAGATTTATCAATTAGTTAGTCAATCTGCAACTGAACATTAATCCATTGCAGAGGTTTTTCAATTTCAAAAGAAGTGCCAATTTTATTTCTGTGATTGACAATATAGAATCATAAAATCCTATAGTGCAGAAGGAAGCCATTTGGCCCATCAAGTCTGCACTGACCACAATCCCATCCCCAGGCCCTATCCCCATAACTTCATTCATTTATCTAGCTAGTCCCCCTGACACTAAGGAACAATTTAGCATGGTCAACCCGCCTAACTTGCACATCTTTGGACTGTGAGAGGAAATCGGAGTACTTGGGGGAAACCCACGCAGACACAGAGAGAGTGTGCAAACTCCACACAGACAGTAACTCAACGGGGAATTAAACCTGGATCCCTGGTGCTGTGAGGCAGCAGTGTTAACCATTATGCCACCACAATTTTACCGAACATCATCTGCAGCAATTGGTTGTGTTGCCAACTGCAAATTATTTGCACTTATCTATTGCCTAATAATTCAAAATTTATGGGAAAAGATTGTCAACTATGTCCAGAACTACAAATACAATAACTCACAATTTTGCTCCACTAATTTTCAGGGAATGTGAGTTCAAATCCTACTATAACAGTATGAGCATTTGAATCCAGTCTTAAGAAGCTGGAAGTAAAGTAAGAATCTTGTACCAGTAAAAAGCCAAAAGGCATAAACTGCTGGATTACCATAAAAACCCACCTCAGTCACTGGTGTCCCTTAAGAAAAGAAATCAACTACCTTGACCAATGAATTCTTAATTCTTCTAGAAGGTAGAATGTTATTGGCCAAAGTAAATAAAATTTATTAATACAATTGGATTGTCTAACTTAGATGAAAGGTTGGGTAGAAGGATCGAATCTTCAGAAATGTATATCTGTTGTGCTCATGTGATCTAACATGAGAGAGAAATTGGAATCCTTTGAACATTTCTCACTCAATATGTATTGGTCAAGTAGAGAGTGCCTTGAACTGCATACTGTCTTTCGCAATTGTGCTAGCTGAGATCAGATAAATACAAGACTCCCCAGTGGGATGCCTCAAGAAAATTCCTTCTAATCTTCTAATGCCACAACCAGTACCATCTCTAAGTTCAACGGCAGCCAACACAAGAGAAAATCATCTCCAGCCACTCACCATCCTGACTTGGAAATATATCACTGTTTCTTCACTGTGCTGAGTCTAAATCCTGGAGCTCTCTCCCTAACAGCATAATGAGTGTACCTACACCACTGGAATTGAAGTGATTCAAAAAGGCGAATTACCATCACTTTCTCAAGCATAATAAGGAATGGGCAATAAAAATGTCAGCAATGTCCGCATCCCATGAATGAATAGTGTTACGAAGGGGGAGATTGATCTCCTCTCTGAGGACTAACACTCAATCACTCAAAAAGAAATACCTCCTTTCATAATCTGTTAAGGAGGCTGTGAGAATGGATAATATATGCACTTCAGCAACTTTCAGTTGTTAAGTCAAAATAACTACCTGAAACTCTGTAAAAGAAACAAGTAGCACTTTATTTATCCAACTAACAGTGAACAGATTAAACTGTGAACAAGCTGAATAAAACACTATTTTAATGAAATGTTATCTAGATAAATACAATTCCCACTTATTAATAAAAAAATAGAATTTCTAGTCACTCATTAAATTTTACCCAGGTTTGTTCTCTTACAGAATCTTTTGTACTGTTTGCTGATTTATTCTGTCTTTAATATTTTCTGTTGGTACATTTATGATTGAGATGAGGCTTTCTTTTAAGACATAAATGCAGTTATAAAAGATTCAGCAAGTGTCTCTCTTTGAGAGCTGAACTAAGCTGTTACTTGGCAAGTGGTAGATGTTCTACTACTGCTTGTGCCACTGCTCCCATCTTTTATACCCCTGATGACATAACAACATCCCCATAATAAGATTGACTTATAGGTTACCAAAATATCAAATTCAAGTCTGATAGACTGCTACTTTTCAAATGCCTCATTTAAAGTGATTGGAAACACTTCAAAAACAACCTGTTATCTTGGCAGCAGTACTGCCCAGGTTTGTGACACAATGTTTCAATCTATGATCTCTGTGCACTGCATTTTGCATCTTTTTAAAAAACACCATTTTGTTTAACAGAACCATGAAATTTTACAACTCTTAACATTTTATACTTTTTTTATAATTTTACAAACACTAACTTCACAACAGTTTCAAAAAAGCCCAAGTTTAAGGCAGTGGTCATCTCCAGGCCAACATTGTACTTACGGTGAGGAGGAGTGAACCCAACAGATGTGAATTCCAATAGAATATGTCTTACAAATGTATGAATTCGGTCTGGTTCTTTCTTCTTGACTTCAAAGTGAGCACTTTCCTTACTTCTTTGCTTCTCCCACTGTGAAATCACCAAAGGACTCATCAGTCATGATTTATATATCCCACCAACTCTAGGTTCTTTATTCATCATCCTTAAGGAAATAGCTTCTCATTAAGTTTCTCATTAAGGAGATAATCTCCTAAATGTATAATTTTTTTCTCTTGATATTTAATCTGGCAAAGATCTAGGATAAGTGTTCTGGTCCTGCCCACCATGAGAATTGACAGACCAATGAAGCCCTTTGATATTGGTCAGAATTTTCCAGTCAGAGTGAGTGGGACCTGTGTATATTTACCTTGTATATTTACATAGCATCTTGCAAATCCTTAGATATCTCAAAGTGCTATGAATGCAAAGTAGTGCTTCTGAAATGTAGCCAGTGGTGTAACATAATGACACCAGCCAGTCCCTTTCCATCCAACAAGGGCAACAAACAGCAATTATTTTAGTTCTGTTATGAAATATATATGATCCAGTACACTGGGAACAGCACGCTTGCATGTCCACAAAATATAGCCAATTTATCTTTTATATCCACCTGAGAGAGTCTTGGTTTAGTGTCTCATTGAAAAAATGTATCTCTGAGAGTGCAGTGCTCTGTCATGACTACACTGAAAGGTTAGACAATGGATTATGTGTTCAAGTATCTGGAGTGAGACATGACCCCATAACATTCGAGCTAAGCTCAAGGATGCTATCACAGATTTTTATGCAGAAAAGAAATGTTTGCAGCTCTATTTCCAATGCACTCTTTTCAGAATTATAAACTCGCGCCAAAATATTTTTTTAAAAAACATCGAGAAGTGAATTGGAGATGAGGTCATTTACGTTTCTTGAGATTTTGTTCCCTGCATTGCTGTGGAAACAATTGCTGTCTAGAAACCATGCTGAAGAGCATGAAGAAGGCATCTTGAGTTCTGCAGCTATCAATTCAATTATATTCATAGCTACAGGGTGACATGGTGGCACAATGGTTGTCACTGCTGCCTCAGTGCCAAGGACCCTTGTTCAATTTCCAGTTTGGGTGAGAAGAACATAAGAACATAAGAAATAGGAGCAGGAGTAGGCCATCCAGCCCTTCGAGCCTGCCCTGCCATTCAATAAGATCATGGCTGATCTGCAGTGGTTCAGTACCACTTTCCCGCTTTCTCCCCTTAACCCTTAATTCC
The DNA here is from genome assembly GCA_024679065.1 of Sphyrna mokarran. Lineage (NCBI taxonomy): Eukaryota > Metazoa > Chordata > Chondrichthyes > Carcharhiniformes > Carcharhinidae > Sphyrna > Sphyrna mokarran. The sequence goes on along the minus strand of JAGIQG010000009.1, from coordinate 70,845,770 downwards.
CTTGTCAATCAAAAACCTATCCACTCTTGACTTAAATATATTCAGCGAGGAAGCCTCCGCCAGTTCAACAGGCAGAGAATTCCAAAGATTCACCATCCTTTGCATGAAGAAATTCCTCCTTAACTCTGATCTGAACTTGTCCCCCCAAATCTTGAGGCTGTGCCCTCTAGTCCTGCTATCTTTGTTAAGCAGGAAAAGTCTCTCAACCTCAACTTCCACACTGTCTGTGTGGAATTTTCATATTCTCCCTGTGTCTGTGTGGATTTCCTCCCGATGCTCTGGTTTCCTGCCACAGTCCAAAGATGTGCAGGTTTGGTGGATTGGCGATGCTAAATTATCCCTTAGTGTCAGGAGGACTAGCTAGAGTAAATGTATAGGTTTATGAGGATAGGACCTCATAATTGGGATTGTGGTTGATGCAGAGTCGATAGGTTGAATGGCTTTCTTCTGCACTGTATGATTCTATGAAAATAATCTCTTGTTATATTTTATTTTATGTTTAAGAGCTATGCAATGGTCCTCTAAATATTTAATTTTTTTTAAACCTAACCTTTCAGCTTATTTATTTTTCTCTTTAAAAGTTATATTGCCTTTGAGTAACTAAACTAAAAGTATTCCAGAGCCTCTTGTCATTCTTAAATTTAGGCTCATAATTGAATAACATCTAAAATCATGGCATTTTTGAGCCTGTAACAATCCAGTATTTAATCCCTCACTTGATTTAATTTATGCAGTCTTGATTCATTTGATTTTCGTTTCCATCCAGGGATGATTAGTTAATTAGATAGTTGTCCCCCAACTCCCTGCTGAACCTCACCTATTGGCGATCTATGGCTGCTTATTTTTATTTCTGTAGCTATGCTTTCTGAAGTGGATCTATGATAAAATTAATGATTCAAATGAATAACTATTAACTGATTAGCCACACATGAATTCTAAAGTACAGTTCATTTATTCTACAGATGAGGGGTGAAGAATGTAATTAGAAATTTGGAACTCTAGCCCACAAAAGGCAGTGAGGAATTAGATCTTTCAATACCCAGATTGCTTTTCATTCAGCAAAGATATCAAGGTAAGTAACATTTCTGCCACACAAGCGCCAGGCAATGACCATCTCCAATCTGAGAGAATCTAATCGCTTGATATTCAATGGCCATTACTGAGTCCCCCACTATCAACATCCTAGAGATTACCATGAACCAGAAAGTGAATTGGACTAGATATATAAATACTGTGGCAACAAGAAAAGATCATGGTAGGAATCTTGTGTTGAGTAACTCACCTCTTAACTCCAAAATGCCTGTCTAATATTTAGAAGGGACAAGTTGAAAGTATGATGGAATACTTTCCACTTGCTGAATGAGTACAACTCCAACAAGGCTCTTGATTAGCTCTCCTTCCACAAACATTCACTCCCGCCATCACCGAAGAATATTGGCAGCAATGTGTGCCATCTATCAGATGCATTGCAAGACTTCAATGTTCCTAAGGCAGAATGATCCAAACTCTTGATTGCTAGAAGGACAAGGGCAGCAGACACATGGGAACACCTTCACCTGGAAGTTCCCTTCTAAGTCACTCACTATCCTGATTTAGAAATGTATCACCATTCCTTCACTTCCACAGGATCAAAATCCTGGAACTCCCTCCCTAATAGCACAGTGGGTGTACTTACACCACATGGATTAAAACTCACCACCAACCCACCATGAGGATACAGAAGAGATTTTAGGATGTTGCTTGGTCGGGAGGTATTAGCTATGAGGGAGATTAGATAAACTCGGTTTGTTCTCACTGGAATGACAGGGTTGAGGGGCGAGCTGATAGATGTTTACAAGATTGCAGAGTGGATAGTGAGATGCTCCTTCCTAAGATAGAAAAGTCAAGTGTTAGGGGAGATGGATTTAAGGTGCATGGGGAAAGGTTTAGGGAATATGTGCGAGGCAAGTTTTTTTACACACAGAAGGTTGTAAATGTCTAGAACACGCTGTCTGGGGACGTGAAGGGAGCAGGTACAGTAATGTCATTTAAGGGGCATGTAGATAAATACATGAATAGGATGGGAATGGAAGGATACGGACTCTGTAAGTGCTTATGGTTTTAGTTTAGGCAGGCATCATGATTGACACAGGTTTGGAGGGCTGAAGGGCCTGTTCTTGTGTTGTTCTGTTCTTTATTCTTTGTTCAGGGACAATTAGGAATGGTCAATAAATGCCAGCTAGCCAGTGATGACCACATCTCAAAAAGAAATTTAACAAAGAAATGAAACAGTGGTAGGAAAATTGACTTGAAATACGAATCATCCACAATCTAATTAATTGGCAGAGCTGGTCCCCTGGAGTTGAGTGGCGTATACTTGCTCTTAAATGTTCCTATGCTCTGCTTGTGCTGCCTATTACAAAATCACTAATCCATGATTTTCTAGACAAAAAAATAAAGAAACCATTCCCTCCTGCGAACTCCCAATGTCCTCTCCATCTGTGTTAGTAAAAATGTAACAGGAAATTTTTCCTTATCCTCTTCTGTAATAGGTTTGCATGATGTGAGAAGTCAGTGAGATATAGATGATATTCCACTCAGTGACCTTTAAATAAGTTGTCGGTCAAGTGATGAAAAAACGTCTAAGATCTAAAGATTTTTAAGTATAGTTAAACCACACATGATGACAATTGCTAATTGGGGTGGCCAACAATTTGAATAAAGATTTCTGCCAGTGGCTCAGTCAGGATCTAAATCATGTCAGTTACGACTCTCACCAACTTTCACAGATGCACCATAGGAAGTATTCTTTCTGGTTGTATCACAGCTTGGTATGACTCCTGCTCTGCCCAAGACCGCAAGAAACTACAAAAGATCATGAATATAGCCCAACCCAGCACGCAAACCCATCCATTGATTCTGTCTACACTTCCCTCTCCCTCAGCAAAGCAGCCAGCATAATTAAGGACCCTACACACCCCGGATATTCTCTCTTCCACATTCTTCCTTCGGGAAAAAGAGGTCACAAATCAATCAAGTCAAGAACAGCTTCTTCCCTGTGCTGTCAGACTTTTGAATGGACTTACCTTGCATTAAGTTGATCTTTCTCTACACCGTAACTATGACTGTAACACTACATTCTGCACTGTCTCATTTCCTTCTCTATGAATGGTATTCTTTGAATGTTTAGCACGCAAAAAACAATATTTTTCACTATATGCTAATATATGTGACAATAATAAATCGAGTCAAATCAAAAATCACCAAAAGGATTCAAAGACAGAATAACCACAATTCATTTGGATTAGCATCTGGTAAACATAAATATACAGAACTCTACTTGCACTGGAAAACAAAAACATCAAAACCCCACAAATCCTTCAGCAGAGCTGCTTAAATCTCAAAGCTATCATTTAACATGGCACCTGTGTCTGCATCAAGGCCAGAGACATTATCCATAAGCAAAGCTTGGAGATAAAAAGCACGGGCATATTGCCCAAGCCTTAGCATAAAACTGTCAGTTCTGCTTGGGCATGTTTTTAGGCACTTAATCAAATGATCCCCCATCTCCAACCACCCTAACACAACACTCCAAACCCTTGGCTACCCACTGCATCCATTCTCTCTGAGCCTTTCAGATAAATTGGAAGGCAAGCATTCTCTTTAAGCTGGATTTGAGGCCTTGGCATTAGGACAAAATGGCAGGCCGAAGCTTGCAGCTGTCACCACTTGGGCTGCAATGCTCCTGGATACACCCTCCTAGTGGACTGCCTTCCAATTAAGGGCAGGGCACTGGACAATTAAGAGCAGGGGAGGCCCCAGATGCTGCTGATCCATTCAGAGGATCAGCAGCTCTGGAGCCTTGGCTGTCCCACTAGGGAAGATGGCATTGTTGAAATAGGTTAGGATGTGCGAAGGCACCTCAACATGGAGATTTCTTTGGATAAAACAGGTCAACACATTTAGAAAGGAAAAGTTGGTGAACATCTTAGAACTGTTGGTAAACTTCTATAGCTGAATGTCTGGATCACATGTGTGGCCTTTCCTGACTGTGGCAGTGCTGTTGGGACATGGAGCCTCTGTATCCAACAGTTCACAGGCTGTCAAAGGGAGGTGGTTTCCACTGAGGTGACCTGCACACATGACAGGTGTGTACTTGCTCCTTTCTTGGCAAAATGTCTGCAAAGCTGCCAAATCGTCCCAAATGGGGCCTAACCATCTTATTTAGCAGTTTGACTGCACAGGGGCAGACGGTCCGCTTCTCAGACCCACCTGGGAATGTCCACAATAGCAAGAATGCATCAGGGAGCCGTCCTGAGATGACTTCCTCCTATATCATCATGAGTTGGGAAAATTCAGCTCTTTGCTAGGTGATTCGATGATTCCTGAGCCTCAGTCAAACAGCCTTTATTCCCAAAGTGCAGTATTTTTGTAACCATTAAAGAAAAAAAGGCTCCATAATAATGAAAAGAACAGTTATTTATAATGCCCTGATGATGTGTCCATGAGGATTATTCACAACAGTGTCCCAGGGATCAATGTTCAATCCCTGGACATTTCAGAATGATCGCAGAGGACTAACAAGCAGAGCCCAGCAGTGTGAGACCCTAGTAGATTTTAACTCTCAAGCTTTGGCGATCCTTAGAAATATATATGTAACAAATTATTACTAATTAGCATCTTGATTGTTCACAACAGAATTTTATTTAGCAGGTGAAAATTTCTTTGGATTGTTGCACCTAAAAATCCAAGTGGAGAATTTTCTAAGACCACAATTATTCAGAAGAACAGAAGAAATGAGAACACTGGATAAAAATAATTTACTGCAGATGCTGGAATCTGAAATCAAAAGAGAAAATGCTGGTAAATCTCAGTAGGTTCAGCAGCATCTGTGAGGAGAGAAGAGAGTTGATGTTTTGAGTCCAGATGATCCTTTGTCTAAGCTAAAATGCATAAAAAGTGAAAGATATTTATACTGAATGGTGAAGGAATGAATGATGAGTCATATTCACAAAAACAAGGGAGTGGAAAAGACACATGTGGAAATTCTGTCGAAGAGAAGAGCAGTACTCCTTCAGGGTAGCCACAACAACAAGAGAAGGAAAAGCAAAAGCGCGAAGCTGTTCGATGCAAAAATGTTCAGCTTACTATCTAAAAGGTGCTGCCAAGCACAAGGGAGCTGCCAGCATTTCGCATCCTTTGATGTTGATCCAGTTAAATCCAAATTTTTTTATCAATTCAAACAGATAGCTAATGTATTCAAGACTATTGTAAACACCGGCAATTTTCACAATGTCGCTGGGCTACATTTCCAAACAGTCCTTCTCACTATTCGTACATTTATTTTAAAAAAATCTTATGTTAATTGTCTTAAATGCCCAGAACCACAGAATTTTAAAATTATAATAGCACAATAGCATTGTGAATTTGAGCAAAGCTTACAGACAACATTCATTGCCAAAACAATTAAACACATTATAACAAAAGGAAACAAACTAACAGTTGTAAGTACTGAGAGCCATTCAGAGAAAGAAATAGAGAATGAAACTGTACTTCCCATTAATGCCACATTTTTTATAAAATGAGCATCATTCTATAAGCCAAACATTTATTGCCCATCCTGAGTTGCCCTTAAGAAGGTGAGCTGCCTTTTTGAGCCACTGCATCCCTGAGATGTAGGTACATCCAAGGTGCTGTTAGGGAAGGAGTCCCAGGATTTTAATCTAGAGAGTATTACAGAGTATCGCTGAGGAAGACTTGTGCCAAATACCCAAATCATATTTTGCCTTGTTTTATTTTTCTGTTTAGTGAACAATTGAGTTCATGGGGAGAAATTTAACTCCCTCCCCTCAGCAGAAACCACATGGAATTGGAATTAAAACTCAAGTGAAACACTATTCACACTCCTGCTGCCTTCTAGTTCTTTTAGTGTCAGTGTTTTCTTAGGTGGTTAAGGTGCTGGCTGTCTCAAGATTGTCCTGAAGCGCTTTACCCTGTATGAAGTACTTTTTGCAATGTTCTCAGTTGTAATGTTAAGAAAGTTGGCAGTTCAGTCCCACAAGCAGCAATGTGACAATAATAATCCATTTTAGTAACATTGGATGGGGGATAAAATTTGGCCAGAACATTAGGAAAAATCCCCTGCTCTTCTTCATATAGTACCATAGGATCTTTAATATCCACCTGAGAGAGCAGATAATGCATTGGTTTAATGTCTTATCCAAAAGATGGGACATTTAAGAATGCAGCACTCTCTCGGTACCACACTAAAGTTTCAGGATAGATTTTGTACTTGAGTGGGACTTAGAGCCTACAACTATCTGATTCAGAGAAGAGAGTGTTGCTCATTGAACTACACTGACACTGAAGCAACCACAAGCATATTGGATTACGATAGGTACATTGCTTTCGGAAAATGTGTCAATTCCAGATGATAATATAAAATACAATGACTGCATTATCATGGCCATAGATTGTTCTGATTGTATGCCAGTTATGGCTACAACATTGTTAATTGCAATTGACAATCACCATTGCAATAGAATGACCAGAAATATTGATTTATTGAGTGATACTACGCAGCAGAAGGCTATTCAGCCCATCAATCCTATTTTGGCTCTTTGAAAAAACAGAGCAATTAATCCCATAGCCCTGCTCATGTCACGTAGAAATACACATTTTTCTTTTTTCCCAATTATTTATCCAATTCAGTGATGGGAATGTCAACCTTTCAATGTCAACTTGCTAGGGCAAAAAAATATTCAACTCATCTTTGCCTCTGGCTTTTTTGTTAAAAACTATAAATATGTATTTCCCTATATAATCTATCAGAATACAACCAAAGTTTGAACATTTCAATTAAATATCCACAGAATCATCTGTACTGTAAGGAAAGTAATATCAACTTCTCTGGTCAATATATGTAACTGAAGTCCCTCATCCTTGGTACCATTCTAGTACATGTAGTGATGATCGAGAAAGGGGCTTTTGCTCAAAAATAAATCAAATACAGAGTATCTCAATCATCTTCCACATGTCCTAACCTTTCATAACTTTTTGAAGATCTCCTCTGTTAATCAATAACATGAGTGTGTCTGTTTGAAAAAGAACACAGTCCATTGCAAAATGTAAAATGGAAGCTTGCAGTCCAGGAGTTGTTGCACAAAGGAAATAAACAGAATTGTCATCACGTTATTAGCTTAATCAACTCCACAACAGGCCAACGTTGACTATTTGACTCTACAGAGCAAGAGCTGGAATCAGTGTCATAAAAGTAATGGCAGGATGTGATGACAATGAATGAAAGCAACAACATTCATGTGGAGTGCAAATTTCTAATTCTAAAGTTAGTGCGGTAAGAGCTCAGCAGAGCTTTGACAGTTAATTATAGTGCTGAGAATATAATCTTTTGAATCAGACAGCAAACAGAAAAATCAGAGTACAAGTGGGAGGGATGTCTGACGTAATTACTGCTTAAATTGCAGAAACTTTTGGTAATTTACAATCAAACTTGTTGATTACCAGCATTCTCCCTCATATCCACAATCAGACTGACTGCCACCCCTTCTCACTTTTGAAAGGAAAACAATAGTCCTTTAGGTTTTCAAGAACAGGCATAATCAGTAGCACAATAATGATTATCATCAGTCACTCTGCTGCAGCCTTCAGTTCACCTTATGAAGTGACATTCCAGTTAACTAAAGCAGCAATAACCTCCTGGGAGGAAAATCTATGTCCACTGCACATTAGGCCATTCCGAAGCAAAAGCCACAGGAATATTTTTAACTTCTCTATTTTTCTCTCCAGAGAATGTAATAGTCAAGTGGATGATGTCCCCACAGTTAGTTAACAGGTCATTGAATCATACAGTGCAGAAAAGGCCCTTTGGCCCATTGAGTCTGCACCGGCGTACGAGAGACACCTGAACTTCCACCTAATCCCATTTACCAGCACTTGGCTCATAGCCTTGAATATTGTGACTTGCTAGGTACTTTTTAAAGAATGTGAGGAAACATGCCTCTACCTCCCTCTCAGACAGCACATTTCAAACTGTCACCATCCTCTGGATAAAAATGTTTTTCTTCATACCCCCACTGAATCTCTTGCCTCTCACCTTAAACCTACATCCCCTCAGATTAACAGACATGCCAGTGTAGTGATTATGTACTGATCTGGCATTATCCCATTGTCCATGGTGAGGCCTTGTTGCTTTGCGCTCCTATTTAGTGACTAACGTTCATTGACAGTAAAGCGCTTTGAAACAGGTTAATAGCATCATTAATGATGATTGGAATTCTTCAGTTGTTCATGCACTCCCACCGCTGCAAGGGAGGAACGAGAATTTGATGCTCAGCCAAATCTCCATCGCTGCAATGGGACAGGAGAATCCCAGCTGCAAGCAAAACTGAATAGACTGGGACTACATGCGTTGGAATTTAGAAGAATGAGGAGCGACCTTATGGAAGCATATAAAATTATGAAGGGAATAGATAAAAAAGAAACAAGGAGATTGTTTCCACTTGTGGGTGAAACCAGAACGAGGGGGAATGGCCTCAAAATAAGGGGGAGCAGATTTAGGACTGAGTTGAGGAGGAACTTCTTCACACAAAGGGTTGCGTGTCTGGTGAAGTAGTTGAGGCTATCTTGTTGAATGTTTTCAAGGCAAAATAGACAGAGTTTTGATTAGTAAAGAAATTAAGGGTTATGGTGAGTGGGCAGGTAAGTGGAGCTGAGTCCATGAAAAGATCAGCCATGATCTTACTGAATGGTGCAGCAGTCTGGAGAGGCCAATTGGCATACTCCTGCTCCTAGTTCTTTTGTTCTTATGTAAGAGGTCAGAGAATCTGGCCCACTATATAAATGCAAGTCATTCTTTCTGTTTAGCAATCCAGAGATTAAGACTAATATTCCAGAGAACATGAAATCAATTCCCACCATGGCAGTTTGAGAAATTGAATTCAGCGAAGAAAAGAGCATGGCATGGGTAAAAACCATTAAATTGGCAGAAAAAGCCAACTGTTTCATTAATAGATGTCCTTTCGAGAAGACAACCTGCTGGCCCTACCTCATCAGGCCTATGTCTGATTTCAGTTCCACACCAATATGGTCTTCTCTTAACTGCCCGCTGGACTATTTCCACCACTTACCAAGTATATAACGAGGGCTGATCTTGTCAATGACGACCACATGGTGAGAATGAATTAAAACTGGCAGCGGATGAATCACCACCAGATTCATCCAGCTTCCTTTTAAAATAAAGCAAAACAGCGTAGCTATTATTGAAACATATTTCTGACTTCCTCTCATGTTCTCCTATTGGATTTCATTTACTAAAACACAGCCTGAACAGTACATGTTATTCACCATTTCCCCTGAATCGTTAATATTCAATAATTTATATATAATTATTCTCATCTCCGACTCACAGCTTGCGAATTGCTACATAATTGGTCCTAGTTTCAGCAATTAGATCTGTTTAAGATTTAAAGAGAAGATGCAAGTGTAAACTGCAAACTTCTCCCTCATTCAGTGCAGATTCCGCACATGTTTTCTAGTCATTACATGAGGGAAGATTTATGGCATTGTGCGTCATTTATTGTCCTTGCTAACTCCCACAGCATTTTCAACAATTAAGGGTTGAGCAAAGATGTTGTTGTTTAAAATAATGCTCTGAGAGGTTTTGACTGTTCCAAAGTGGCAATTCAGGTTTTCAATTTATTGAACGTAATTCATGGAAACACAGGGTCAATGAGTTACGTTCAACAAGTTGTAAAATCCAATTAGGCTTACCTGAATGTAGTTAGTGAACTGCTTTTTGGAGTTTAAAGAAAAGAGAGAACAGATTTATTCCTTATCTCCTTCTTCAGTCCTTGCTCAATTCAATGGAGCGATCAAGGGCAATTTAAAAATGAAATTTTGATTTTGACTGAGAACAGGATTTGGGTGGCTGGGGTATCAGTGAGATGAGCAGCAGCAGCTCCCTGACCATAGCAGGGCGGAGGGAGGGTGGAAGGCATGGGGGTGGTGCGATGGGAGTGGTGAGAATTTGGATGGCAGGTTCTGGTGGAGTACATTTTCCAGGTAAAATAGATTACTTAAGTGCATTCACTTGTTACCAGTTGAAATATCATAATAGCCATTCTGCCAGCAAAAGCAGGCAGTACAGAGATAATGGGGGTGATTTTCTGGCCTTGCAGCACTTGGCACAGATATGGAGCTTCTGTTTCTGACGACACTTGCCAACAGCCTCCAACCACCACCACCACCACTTCCCCAAACTTGGCCATCCACTGGGAGATTGTCTCCATGTGACGATAGGGCTTGGCATTAGGACAAGGCCGTTGCAATGCCAGCGTGTCCTTGGAGGAGACATCCTCATGCCTTTCATTATCCTCCTAGTTGCTAATTATCTGCTACCCAATGATGCCTTCACTGCTGAAATACTTCTGGCAATATCACCTGGAGGCAATTGACTTGCCAACTCATTGCTCGCATGTTCAAGTTAGCTTTCACTCAAGCCTCAAAACCACCTCAGAGGGAGCAGGAAGACTCTGCTTTGCGATTCAGCCAGAAAAGCTCGAACACCAACCCTCAATATTCTATACTCAAAGGCCTATTCCTACTCCTTTTTATTGATCTTGGGTTTGGACATAGCTCAGCACAACATTGAGAGCTGAAGGTCCTGTACTGTGCTGTATGTTCTATGTTCTATGAATACAACACAGGTTTATCAAATTTTTCCTAGCAAATGAACTCTTCAAGCCATGTTATTCTGGGTAAGCTGCTCTACTTCCAAGGTTAGTTCCTTTGCTGAGATATGGTGCCACGAACTAAATGCAGTGCTCCAAATGAAAGGCTCAACAAATGGCACCTCAATGGAATTTGCGGTGTGTTTAACTGCCCTCATTCTTGCTGGGCTGTTGAAAATCAGTTGCAAATAATTTCTCAGGTTTCAGTCTGGATGAGTGTTTGAAAGTGAGCCTGTGAAATTCTGGAATTCAAAAAATGTTCTGGTTTGCTCAATCCACAATAAACCATGTAAAAAGGACTGACGCAAGCCTCTACAAGTCTGTGCCAGAGTTAAATACAGGAATTAGAGTTAATTTTACCACTAGTTGCAGAATAGATTGAGTTCCTGTACAATTGGTGAAATGGCACCAATCTTAGGAAGGCATCATTCAAATGGATTTATCAGCCAGGGTTTTTAGGAAGCTAATGTTGTTGTGGTGTGAACTGAAGGAAAGAACTTGTATTTATAAAGTGCCTTTCATAATGTTCCAGGATTATCCAAAGCCACCAATTAGTCCTTTTCCAGCAAAGTCTCTTCAAATGTAAGAAAGAGGAAAATCAATTTGTTCACGGCAAGTTTCCACATACAATGTGGCGTTAAACTGCTTTTACTGATGTGAGTTGAAGAATAAATATTGGCCGGGACACTGAGGAGAATCTTTAAAATGGTGCCACAGGATCTTTTGGCCGCAAAATACTTAAATCCACAGTCTTGCTGTTGCTATTGATATCAAAGGCCGGAACTCCAAAAATATGAACTGTACGGCTTCTGCCCACTTCCAGCATGGCCTGCATGGCACACCGTGGTTGTAAGAGTGCCAGGATGAAGTATGCCATGTGTGCAGAGTGGGCAGATATCAAACCGTGTCTAATGCTGATTTTTGAACACGACCTTCCATTTTGGACCTCATATATGCCTTGTTAGCGCCCTCCCTTAAACACTCTAAGCTAAACATGTGTTCAGTTGTACCAGGGTGCATTGTTTCAAGGCATCCAGTTGACTTTTCTTCCTTGTTGCCGAGTAAGTGGAAGAATTGTATTTGATGGTGTTGACAGAGTTCTGGAAAGTTGTTGGATTTATAGAGGGAGTTATGTTGGTCATTGACAAGGAGGTGAGAGGAGTTTGGAAAGCTTGATAGGAAGAACCTGCTTTCACCATTGGGAGCTGTACTTGTAGTTTTTCTTGGGCTGCAGCATAATAGGGAGCAAAGGCAGCAATAGAGAGGGGAAGCTGAGCACAGCAAAGAGCAGGTCAACAGGTAGCAACACTCACCAAGGGTCTTCTGGGAGAACTCCAACTCATTGCCCAGCAATATCTGAGGTGGCTGTTTTTCACTAAGGAGGCGGTTACTGAACTGATCTATGACTGGAACAGCAGCCATACATGGAGATGAGGGTGGTATTCCCAGTGACCATGAAAATCACGGTGACTCTCAATCTGCATGGCAGTAGATAGGTAATTTAGGTTGGCACTGGAATTATTGCCAATCTCTCACAGTATACTGTACACGGCTGATTCACGAAGGTGATGGAGGCCCCGTCACCAGGAGAAGAGACTTCACAGTCTTCTCTCTTACAGATAGAAACAGCTGGAGCTGACATAAGGCTTTGCAAGTGGATGGGATTTCTAAAAGTTCAGGAGGCTGTTAACTTCACATCTGGAGCTCCCAGATGAACTGGAATCTGTGCTGAGTGTGCAAGGGTAGCAGTCCATAAATGTGTCATGGAGATGTGACCACAACTGAAGCCTCATGTTAGTGAAAAGCAGCATCAGAATTAGAAATAGTATTTAAATCGAGCAGATACAAGTAAAATGTATTGTTCCTGTTAAATCCCAGAAATGAAATATTAAATATTGCTATGGTTAATTGGAACATGACTTGAAAGTGAAAACAAAGCATTTTTTTTGACTCTTCCAGGGGACACTAATAAGTTTACATATCTATCAACTCCGACTAGAAAAAAAGCACTGACAGTCCTCACTCTGACTATGGACCGTGTCTTGGACATCCCCACTTTTAATAATCAGAATTTGTTTCACTTGTGAAGGGAGGCGTAACAGTGAAAACAAAACAAAGCAAAAATCAGCTATCTACTGAAAAACATTTTGCAGCCATTACCATGACATTAATCCTCACTCTGTCATGTCAGTTTTAATCAGTTGTAAATAAAAAAACCCTTTTTCTTAAGGAACCATTAGGATTTAACTCATCTAACTCTCATGAATTCCTCACTTCTTACCTGTGTCGTGATTAACTTTCTGGAGAGGTTTGGGGCAGGGGAAGATGGATGAGTGTTAAGACTTTCTGATTAACTGGCATCTATTTTTCAAACAATTTCAGGCCATTTCACAGGACATCATGGCAACTTTCATCATTCAATGCTTTTTGTACCACACGACACAGCACTGAGCTGTATAAACCCTGAGGGAGCCAAGTACATTCGTTTTATCATCAAAGGGCTGTAGGCATCGATGGCTAAACCAGAATTTATTGCCAATTCCTTGTTGCTCTTGAGAAGGTGGTGATGAGCCACATTCTTGAGTATTTGCAATCCATGTGATGTAGATACATGCACAGTACTGTTAGGGATGGTGGGGACTCTATGACAGTGAAGGAATGGTGATATATTTCCAAGTCAGGATAGTGATTTGGAAGTGGTGGTGTCAGCTGCACTTGTCCTTCCTGATGGTAGCAATCGTGCATAGGCAAGGTTCTGTCTTAGGAGATTGATGAGCTCTTGCAGAGTATCTTATAGATGGTACACACTGCTGCCACTGTGAGCCAATGGTGAGGGAGTGAATGCTTGTAAAAGGGGTAGCAAATCAAGTAGGTTGCTTTGTCTTGGATGGCATCAAGCTTCATGAATGCTTTTGGAGCTGTACTTGCCCAGGCAACTGGAGAATTTTCCATCACACTCTTAACTTTCACAGTAACTTCATTGCAAAGTTAATGTAAGCCTACTTGTGACCATAATAAATAAACTAAACTTTAAAAGCTTCAGATTTTGAATTTTAATTTGGAGCTTGTGGATGGTTGAAAGGCTTCAGGGATTTAGGAGAGGAGTTACTCACTGCAGAATTCCCAACCTCTGACCTCCTCTTGCAGCCACCATATTTATATGGCAAGTCCAGTCAGTTTCTGGTTAATGATAAGCCCTAGGATGTTGACATTGAGGGATTCAGAGATGGTAATGCTTTGAATATCAAGAGGAGATGGTTAGATCCTCTCTTGTTGGAGGTGGTCATTACCTGACACTTGTGTGGGGCAAAAGTTACCTGCCACTTGTCAGCCCAAGCTTGGATATTGTCTGGATTTTGTTACGTTTGGGCGTGGGCTGCTTCAGTATCTGAGGAGTCATGAATGGTACTGAACATAGTGCCATTATCAGTGAACACCCCCATTTGTGTTCAGTGCTGCAATAGCATATATCAACCCATGGCTGTGATACTTCAGTTGGCCTCAGAGTGAAGGATAAAACAGCATTTGCCTTTACGTGCTAGCCAGTGAAAAGCAACTGAAGGAATACAGGTTTGTGCTCCTCATTTAGTCTGACTTGAATTGACTACAAACAATCATTATCCCGTCTCATGGATATAGAATTACCAGCCTCCACAGAACTGTGCCTGAGCAGAGCAAGGGAGAAACTAATACAGATCTCAAACAGAACACATCAGAGACTAAGGGGTTATATAAAGATACATCATGAGTTTAATCAGTCACTGATTTTCCAAGATGATACTGGAGTGAGGTGACTTCTTGCAAGCTGTGTCCAACATACGTTCTAATTCTCTCTTTTACTCTCATTCTACGCTTCTAAAAATTCATTCTAACTTTTTAAAACTATGACCGTAACGCTACATTCTGCACTTTCTTGTTTCCTTCTTTAAGAACAATATATTTTGTTTGTATAATGCGGAAGAAACAATACCTTTCATTGTATGATAATACATGTGACACTAATAAATCAAATCAAATTTGTTTCAAGTAAATGGCCAGTCCTGTGATAGATGCTACTGCAGCAATACTGAAATTACAGTGGTAATTATTCAGAAAGCTGATCATTTTTATGGGGTTAAAAAAGAGCCAATAAAATAAAGCTGGATGTGCTTACTTCATCCAGCAGTTACTGCTGAAAAAAATTGGGCTGGTGGAGGATGTAGAGACAGATCTGTGTCTCAGTTACTACTGAGCAATACTTAACTCACAGAAGAGCTCAGGTCATACAGAGTAATGGGGTACCAAAGTGATCAAGTGTCTCACTGAAGGCTTCATTCGGTGACATTATACACTTACGAGTAGCAGAAATATGCTGGCTTTTACAAATACAAACAAACAGAGGGAAGTGAAAATAATTCTATTGCTTTCCGAAGAGTGCAAGGGATCTAAACTGTATTAGGAAACTGTTAAATGACCAACGTGAAGAATTCTTCATCAAGGGAGCCACTAAGGAGCATCACTTTTTGCCATCGGCTTGGCTGTACGCGATGTCTGGCAATGGAAGATGACAGTAAGAATTTAGCAACACCAATTTATAATCCAACTGATTTATTTGATAGTAAAAAAGCGAGCTTTCGACTCTGTGTCTTCGTCAGGCAAATGCAGTGTTCTGGTCTGCAATAGCACACATCAGCACAGACAGTCAGAGATTGCTGATTAGAATGCGAATCCTTACATCTAACCTGCTATTCAAGTGTTAAAGTGGCAAACAATGTGTGTGAAGGGAATGCTGAGCATTGTTGGAGAATTGTGTATTTTCTCCAGACAGCACAGTAAGTGAGGTTTTTTGCTAACCCAGGCAAATTACGGGGGTTACAGATAGTGTGTCATGAAGCCAAGATCCCTGTTAAGACCATCCTCATGTGTGCGGAACTTGGCTATCAGTCTCTGCTCAGCAACTCTGCGCTGTGGTGTGTCACGAAGGCCCCCTTGAAGAACATTTACCTGCAGGTCGGAGGCCAAATGCCCATGACTGCTGAAGTGTTTGCCCACAGGAAGGGAACTGTTTTGCCTGGTGATTGCTGAGCGATGCTCATTCATCCGCTGTCGTAGTGTCTGCATGGTCTCCCCAATATACCATGCTTCGGGACATCCTTTCTTGCAACTTATTAGGTAGACAACGTTGGCCGAGTTGCAAGTGTATGTACCGTGTACCTGGTGAATGGTATCCTCATGTTTGATGATGTCGTCTATGTCTATGATCCGGCATGTCTTGCAGAGGTTGCTGTGGCAGGGTTGTATGGTATTGTGGTCACTATTCTCCTGAAGGTTGGGTAGTTTGCTGCGAACAATGATCTGTTTGAGGTTGTGCAGTTGTCTGAAAGCAAGAAGTGGGGGGGTGGGGATGGCCCTAGCGAGATGTTCATTGTCATCCATGATATGTTGAAGACTCCGGAGAAGATGTCGTAGCTTCTCCGCTCCGGGGAAGTACTGGACAACAAAGGGTACTCTGTCCACTGTGTCCCGTGTTCGTCTTCTGAGGAGATCAGTGCGGTTTATCGTTGTGGCACGTTGGAACTGTTGATCGATGAGTCGAGCGCCATATCCTGTTCTCACGAGTGCATCCTTCAGTGTCTGGAGGTGTCTGTCACGATCCTCCTCATCTGAGCAAATTCTGTGTATACGGATGGCTTGTCCATAGGGAATGGCTTCTTTAACGTGTCTAGGGTGGAAGCTGGAGAAGTGGAGCATTGTGAGGTTGTCTGTCGGTTTGCGGTACAGTGAGGTGCTGAGGTGATCAGCAGCAAAACTTTGCCAAGCAGATGAGACAAAGAAACTACACCATTTACATGCACACCAAGAACAGGAAACTTGAAAAACTTGGCATCGCCACCAGCAGCAACCAAGCCTCCCTTGGCACCACAGTAGAAAACAACACTACCGCAGGGAGGTCCATTGTTAACCTGTCGGACTACACACTTCAATCAGAGGAAATCGAAGTTCTCAGCCGAGGGCTCAATTTTTGTCCCACCACCAAAATGGACCCCATCAGTCTCGCAGCAGATACAGAGGAATTCATCAGGCGAATGAGGCTGCGTGAGTTCTTCCACAAACCCCAAGAGGCCAATAGTGGACTCAATGAGACAGCTAATGAACCAGAACAGCCGACAGAGGGATCCGCAATGCAGCAACCGAAGAGGAATGAATCCAATTGGACTCCTCCGGAAGGCCGCTGCCCCCGACTGGACATGTATGCCCAAGCCATCAGGAGGTGCGTGAACACCAGATTTATCAACCGCACTTACAAGACAGTCCCGAACATCACCCAAGTACAACGCAAGGCCATCCGTGCTCTCAAGACCAACCGCAACATTGTCATCAAACCAGCAGACAAAGGAGGCGCCACCGTCACACTGAACAGAACGGACTACTGTGAAGAAGTGTACCGACAACTAAACAATGAGAAACACTACAGACAGTTACCAGCAGATCCGACCAAAGAACACACTCGCCAACTCAACGCTCTGATCAAAACCTTTGATCCGGACCTTCAGAACACCCTCTGGGCTCTCATTCCACGTACTCCCCGCATTGGAGATCTCTACTGCCTCCCAAAGATACACAAGGCAAACGTACCCGGCCGTCCCATCGTATCGGGCAATGGGACCCTGTGTGAGAACCTCTCCGGCTATATCGAGGGCATCCTGAAACCCATCATACAAAGAACCCCCAGCTTTTGTCTTGACACTACGGACTTCCTACAGAAACTCAGCACACATGGAGCAGTTGAACCAGGGACACTCCTTGTCACAATGGATGTCTCGGTGCTCTACACCAACATCTCCCACGACGATGGTATTGCTGCAACTGCCTCAGTACTCAGTGCCAACAACTGCCAGTTTCCGGATGCAATTTTACAACTCATCCGCTTCATCTTGGACCACAATGTCTTCACCTTCAACAATCAGCTTTTCATCCAGACACACGGAACTGCCATGGGGACCAAATTTGCACCTCAGTATGCCAACATGCACAGGTTCGAACAAGACTTCTTCACTACACGAGATCTTCAACCAAGGTTATATATTAGATACATTAATGACATCTTTTTCCTTTGGACTCATGGTGAACAATCATTGAAACAACTGTATGATGATATCAACAAGTTCCATCCCACCATCAGACTCACTATGGACTATTCTCCAGAATCAGTTGCATTCTTGGACACACGCATCTCCATCAAGGACGGTCACCTCATCACCTCACTGTACCGCAAACCGACAGACAACCTCACAATGCTCCACTTCTCCAGCTTCCACCCTAGACACGTTAAAGAAGCCATTCCCTATGGACAAGCCTTCCGTATACACAGAATTTGCTCAGATGAGGAGGATCATGACAGACACCTCCAGACACTGAAGGATGCCCTCGTGAGAACAGGATATGGCGCTCGACTCATCGATCGACAGTTCCAACGTGCCACAACGATAACCCGCACTGATCTCCTCAGAAGACGAACACGGGACACGGTGGACAGAGTACCCTTTGTTGTCCAGTACTTCCCCGGAGTGGAGAAGCTACGACATCTTCTCCGGAGTCTTCAACATATCATTGATGATGATGAACATCTCGCTAGGGCCATCCCCATCCCCCCACTTCTTGCTTTCAGACAACCGCACAACCTCAAATAGATCATTGTTCGCAGCAAACTACCCAACCTTCAGGAGAACAGTGACCACAATACCACACAACCCTGCCACAGCAACCTCTGCAAGACATGCCAGATCATAGACATGGACGAAATCATCAAACGTGAGGATACCATTCACCAGGTACACGGTACATACTCTTGCAACTCGGCCAACGTTGTCTACCTAATACGTTGCAAGAAAGGATGTCCCGAAGCATGGTACATTGGGGAGACCATGCAGACACTACGACAGTGGATGAATGAGCATCGCTCAACCATCACCAGGCAAAACAGTTCCCTTCCTGTGGGCGAACACTTCAGCAGTCATGGGCATTCGGCCTCCGACCTGCGGGTAAATGTTCTTCAGGGGGGCTTTCGTGATACACGACAGCGCAGAGTCGCTGAACAGAGACTGATAGCCAAGCTCCGCACACATGAGGACGGTCTTAACAGGGATCTTGGCTTCATGACACACTATCTGTAACCCCCGTAACTTGCCTGGGTTTGCGAAAAACCTCACTTACTGTGCTGTCTGGAGGAAATACACAATTCTGTAACCAATGCTCAGGATTCCCTTCACACACATTGTTAGCCACTTTAACACTTGAGTAGCAGGTTAGATGTAAGGATTCGCATTCTAATCAGCAATCTCTGACTGTCTGTGCTGATGTGTGCTATTGCAGACCAGAACACTGCATTTGCCTGAGGAAGACACAAGAGTCGAAAGCTCGCTTTTTTTACTATCAAATAAATCGGTTGGATTATAAATTGGTGTTGCTAAATTCTTACTGAGTTCTTACCACCCCAATCCAACGCCAGCATCTGTACATCATGGAAGATGACAGCAGAATCAAAGCCTTGAGACAGGCTCAGTAACCTGAAATGCCAGTCAGGTACTCCAGAGCACCGTAGATGGGAAGCCAGCCAGCCTGGCTCATTAATCGACTTGTTAATCAATAATGAAGAACAGACCTGCCGCTTCCTCAATGCTTCCCCTTGGTATGATGGTCACAGCTGGACAACCTTCCCGTGAGGGGGTGAGAAGAACAAGTTTGTTACATGACAAGAAAGGGTGGTAGAGGAAAATTCAATGGTAATTCTTTAAAAGAGGAATAGGTAATTACCTAAAGAGGGGCAAAAATGCTTCCAGGCAGTGGAAAGAGCAGGAGAGGGGAACTAATTGGATATTTCTTTCAAAGAACCAATGCTGGCGTGATGGGTCAAAAGGCTTCCTAATGATTCTGCATGCTTCGATGTTTCTTGTGCCTGACGTTGGAAAGCTGAAGCTGTTTCAGTCGATAGAACTGCAGCTCCACCCACTTGCATTTTAAACATTGGCTTTTGCAACGCAGCATCTAGATTCTCTGGACTACAGCATGCCCATATGGTGCACACTGCATCAGGAACCAGAAACTGTCAGCAGCTGAGGCTGAATGCTGTTCAGCATACTGATGGATCCCCGTACACATCAGATACTTGGACGATGAAGGAAGGTACTTTAATTAGATTTTCTATAAGGGGAAGATGTGCTTGTTAATCACAGAACCAGATGGCTTTGTATCTGCAGTCATTACCAAACCACAAAGTGGACAAATGATTGCACACAGGAAAGGAAGACATGCATTTATACAGCACATCTAATGACCACTGGATGCCTCAAAGGCACTTCACTTCCATTGAAGTACTTCTGAAGTGTAGTCACTGCTGTAATGTAGGAAACACAGCAGCCCTCACAAATAGCAATGTGATAATGATGTTGATTGAGGGATAACTAATGGTTAGCACTGTGGCACAATGATTGGCATTGCTATCTCACAGAGCTAGGGACCCGGGTTCAATTCTAACCTTGGGTCACTGTCTGTGTGTAGTTTGCATATTTTCCCCATGTCTGCCTGGGTTTCCTCTGGGTGAACTGGTTTCCTCCCACAATCAAAGGATGTGTGGGTTAGGTTGAATGGACATGCTAAAATTAACCCTAGTGTCAGGGGGATTGGCAGAGGAAATATGTGAATTTACAAGAATGGGGACGGGATGGGATTGTGGTCAGTGCAGACTCGATGGGCCAAATAGTCTCCCTCTGCACTGGAGAATTCTGTGAATCTATTGTGAGGGCACCAGGCATAATTTCACTTTCCCTTAGAAAATTAGAAAACAGGAGCATGAGTTGGCCATTCAGCCCTTTGAACTTGATCTGCTATTTTATGATCATGGCTGATCCTCTATTTGAATACCATACTCCCGCACTCTGCCAATATCCCTTGACTCATTTACTGTCTAGAAATCTATTTATTACCTTCTTAAGTATATTCAGTCTTCTGTGAAAGAGAGTTCCACAGGTTCACCACCCCCTGAGTGAAGACGTTACCTCATCTCAGTCTGAAATGGTCCATCCCATATCCTGCAACTATGACCCCTTTTTCTAGAAACCCCAGCGAGGGGAAACAATATTTTGCATCCAGTCTGTCCAAACCTGTCAGTCTATCCAACCCTGTCAGAATTTTTATGAGATCTCCTCTCATTTTTCTAAATTTCAGTTAATACAGGCTCAGTCAACCCAATCTCTCCTCACATGATAATCCTGCTATCCTAGGAATCAGTCTGCAGTACTTTCTCTATGACAAGTGTATCGTTTCTTAGGTAAGAAGACCAAAACTGCACACTTTGCTCAAGGTGTGGTCCCACCAAGGCCAATCTTCAAAATAGTGCCACAGGATCTTTATATCCAACTAAGAGAATAAATGGTGCCTCGGTTTTTAAAAAATTATTATTGTCACAAGTAGGCTTACATTAGCATTGTAATGAAGTTACTTTGAAAATCCCCAGTCGCCACACTCCAGTGCCTGCTCAGGTACGCTGAGGGGGAATTTAGCATGGCCAATGCATCTAACCAGCATGTTTTTCAGACTGTGGGAGGAAATTAGGGCACCTGAAGGAAATCCACACAGAGATGGGGAAAATGAGACTCCACACAGACAGTGACCCAAACAGGGAATCAAACACGGATTCCTGGCACTGTGATGCAGCAGTGCTAACCACTGTGCCACCATGCTGGCTTTCATGCCTCATCTTAAAAACAGCACTTCTGGCAGTGCAGCACTCCTTCAGTACTACACTGGGAAAGTCAGCCTTGATTTCTGGGACCTGATCACAAAATCTTCTCAGAGACAAGAGAGTCATCAGCTGTTCAGAAAGATCAGCATCCTGGAGTGCGCCTGTGCAGAATCTATTGGATTTGACTTGCTAATAAATCACAAATGTCCTTTATTAACGTATAGTGTCTTTAACATCATAAAATATCCCAAGGTGCTCCACAGTGTTATCAAAAAATATTTGATCCTGAGTCAAAGGAAAATATTGCAGCAGGTCAGAAGCTTGGTCAAGGAGTGGGTTTAACAAGTCACTTAAAATGAGGAAAGAGAGATTGAGAGTTTTAGGGAGATTAACTCTGAACTTAAGACCGAGGCATTGAGAACTGGGCTGCCAATGCTAGAGCAATTAAAATTGGAAATGCTCACGAGACCAAAACTGGAAGGAGGCTGACATTTCAAGGGTTTGTAGTGCTACAGAGGCTACAGACATAGGAAGGGGTGAAGCCATGAAGTGTTTTGAAAATGAGAATGAGTATTGTATATTTAAGAAGTTGCTGGTATGGGAGCCAAAGTCAGACAGGGGCAAACAGGTGATAGGTAAAATAGGACTTGGTATGAGTTAGAACCTAAGCAGCAGAATGTTGCATGATGGTAAGTTTATGAAGGGTGGAAGGTGGGAGACCGGTCAGCAATGCATCAAAATCATCAAACTTAAGTCATGGATTTCAGCAGCAGATGAGCTGAGGCAGGGACACAGTCAAGAGGCATTACAGGAGCGGAAATGGCAGCTTTAGTGGTGGAGTGAATACATCTTGGATTCAAATGCAGTTCAGTGAACAGTTTGGTTCAGAGATTCACCGAGCAAAGTGACTATGCTGACTGGTTTGTGGCAGGGGCCAAAAACATTATGCTTTCAATATATAGCTGGCTGGAGTACATTTCTGGCCAGCTGTGACATATTAGACACAATGGAAAGATGGAGGTTAGGTAGAACTGGGTGTCATCATTATATATGACGAATAAATGATTTTGTTCCCAAGAGCGCCATTGAACTGAGAGGTTAGATGGAGCCAAAAGGGAGTAGAGTGAGGGAGAATTCCAGGATGATGGTGTGGATGCAGGAAGAAAAACCATGCAGTTAACTGTCTGCATACAACTGGACAGTTAAATTGGAAGCCCCCAGGAGTGTGAAGAAAAAGAAAATGACTGTAAAATTCCATACTGTATTGATATTGTAGCAATTGCAGCAGGGAAACCTGCATTTGCAGCTGTTAGGTAAAGGGCAAGATAGGCCTCTACTGGTGATGCCTTTTGTTGGTGACCTGCTGACCCTTGTTGTCCAGAAACAGATGAATGGATTCTTGCATGAATTGTTCAAAGTCCCAGAATTTTTACTGAGTGGAAGTGATAGGCCTTCTTATGAAATGCATCATAAAATATAGTTGTCATATATTTTCTCCACAACCATGATGATAAAATAACTAATATTTCTAACAGAATAGTTCCTGTCTTTACAAAATTATTAAAATCTGTCAGATTGAATTATTTTGTAGGGCGATTTTATAGTCATTGCAAAATTGATGATCATGGTGCCTCTGATACTTTGATGTGTAGAGGTAGGAGGTGGCAATTATGCTCATAATTGCCCACACGCTGAGTTCCTGACCTTGGTGTTCTCATCGTGGAAGCTGCTCAATTTTCCAAAGGCTGGATCTGAGTTCTGAAGACGAGCCACCTCAGTGAACACTCCACTCCCCCTCTTGTGAGGCAATTACAGCCACAATGATTTGTAATTATACAGCATCTTTAACATAGAAAACATCCCTACATTATAAAAGCATTATCAAACAAAATTCAACATTGAGCCACAAAAGGACATTTTAGGATGAAGGAGAGAGTGGTAGAGAGGCAGAGGGGGATGTTTAAGGAGAGCATTTCAGCACCTTCATCTAAAAGTGACCTCTGGTGAGAGGAAAGAAACTGGGATCACAGGATTCCTACAGAACAGAAGGAGGCCATTTGACCCATCTAGCCTGCACCAACAACAATCCCACCCTGGCCCTATCCTCATAACTCCATTTATTTACGCCACTAATTCCCCCCAACACTAGGGACAATTTAACATGCCCGATCAACTGAACCAACACAGTTGACTGTGGAAGGAAACCAGAGCACGCGGAGGAAACCCACTCAGGGTTGGGAACAATGTGCAAATTCCACGCAGTCAGTCACCTGAGGCCGAAATTGAACCCAGGTCTCTGGTGCTGTGAGGCACAGTGCTAACCACTCTGCCAACGCGCAAGATGGCAGATATTGAGGAACACAGGGATTCTACGATTCTAGGCAGTCTTAGCAATAAATCATACAATCCCTACAGTATAGAAGGAGGCCATTCAGATCATCTGGTCTGCACCGAACACAATCCCATCCAGACCCTATTCCCATAACTCCACATATTTGTTCTATTAATACCCCTGACATTAGAGTCAATTTTGCATGGCCAATCAACCTAACCTGCACATCTTTGGACTGGGGGAAGAAACTGGAGTACCCGAAGGAAACATGGGGAAAATATACAAACTCCATACAGACAGTGACCTGAGGCCGGAATTGGACCTGGGTCCCTGGCAGTGTGAGGCAGCAGTGCCAACCACTGTGCTGCCCACCATGAAGAGTATGTGTGATTACAAATAGGCATTGATAAAGATTGATATCCCTGATGCAGCTGAGCGCTGCTTGGAATGAAGGATGTGGGAAAGGAAATTATTTTTAAAACAGTGGATGTCTTTTTCATAAAAAGAATCATTTCATAAAGTAAGATTTAGTCCTACAAGGACATATATATGTCTGGATCACATTCAGTACTCATCTGCATGTTGAAAAACTAATCGCCCACACTTAATTGTGATAAATTATAACAAAATAATAACCAGATACAAATTAGGATGTTAATATAGGTTTTGCAAAATGAAAAAGTAATTCAAACAATATTTCAATTCAAATGTAATTGACATTACACAAGCCATTAATAAACAAAACCTATAAACTGGCTTGGTTTAACTTGCACAAATACAAATGAGGGAAGGAAGCTGGAGCTATTCTTAGCTCAAGGGGTTATGGCTGAAAGAAAGCTATGAAAGGAGAATCATTTCTCTTCATTCCCCGGGAGCTCGGTCCTTGGAGAGATCTATTTACAAAGAACAAATAAGAGTATAGCACGGGAACAGGTCCTACTGCCCTCCAAGCATACGCCGATCATAATGCCCTAATTAAACAAAAAGAAAACCATCTGTACTTACTCAGTTTGTATCCCTCTATTCTCTACGTATTCATGTACTCATCCAGCTGCCTCTTAAATGTGCCTGCTCTTAATGTGCCTGCTCTGGCAGTATGTTCCAGATATCCTCTACTCTCTGCATGAAAAACGTCAATTGCACATCTCCCTTAAATTCCACCCCCCCTCACCTTGAACCTGTGCCCCTTTGTATTTGACACTTCCATCTTTGGAAAAAGCTTCTGACTATCCACCCTGTCTATGCCTCTCATGATTTTGTAGACCTCTATCAGGTCTCCCCACAGCCTCCATCTTTTCAGTGAAAACAATTCTAGTTTATTCAACCTCTCCTCATAGCCTACATGCTTGAGACCAGGCAACATCCTGGTGATCCTTCTGTGCACTCTCTTCAAAGCTTCCATGTCCTTCTGGTAGTATGGTGATGAGAACTGCATGCAATACTTCAAATGCGGCCTAACAAAAGTTTTATATAGCTGCAACATGAAAGTCAAAGGGCAGGATTTTATGGCCTCACTCGTCCTGAAATTATAAAATACTGCCCGAGATCAACAGAACTTTCCATGGTGCATCTCTTGCCCGGTCTGATTCCCTGAAAGATCAAGAATCTCAGTCTTAAATAGATCAAATGATGAAACATCCATAATACTTTGGAATAGACAATTCCAAAATTTCGCAAAGTGATTCCTCCTCATCTTAGTTCCCGATCGAGATTATGCTTCTATGCTCTAAATTCCCCAACGACCAGTATTTTACTATTCCATCCACCACAGAAATCAGAGTGGGTGAGGGGTGGACCATGGAAAGGTCCATTGATCTCAGGCAAAATTTTCCCATTTTGGAGGGAGCAAGCTGGAAAATCCCACCAATATCGTAGTGTCCTCCCTGTCAAGTTCCTTCAGAATTTAGGAACAACTTGATGGAAGTTTTCAAGATGTGAAGGGGAACAGATGGAGAAAAGTCGGTCAAGGTATTTCAAACTAAAGGCATGGTCTAAAAGTGAAAGTAGGCCCTTTCAGAAGTGAAATTAGAGTACATACAAAGGTGACAGTAGTTTAGAACTCTCTACTACAATTGGTGATTGATGCTAGATTAATGGTATTTTTAAACCTGAGATAGATACATGCTTGTGTTATAGGATCCTGTTTATGTAAATAACTGCAATGTTTAACCTGCACAACAAGAGTGATTATATTTCCGATTAAAACAGTTCATTTCCTGTGAGACGCTCTGGTATATCTGAAGATGTCACAGGCACTATTTTGCTCTCCCATCACTTGTACCCTCCCTGGGCAAGCTTGCACCCATTTGGGTGCAGGTATGCTGTTACCAGCTGACCATTCTACTGGATTTCCACTGCCCTTAACCATTTAGAACTGACTTGCACCACCCCCTCCCCCTGCCCCAATTGTAGATTAATACAGACTGGAAAGTGTTCTGGAGAAAAACTTGAAGCTTAAATTAAAATTTTAAGTAAGGACAAAGTTCTAGCTGAAGGAAATGCATAATTAGTACACTTCAAGGTGGAGGCAACTCATATTTTCTGCAAGTGACGTCTGAATTATTTTGCAAATTAGATCAATGCTTTTAATCATTGAGTGGTAACTTGCTACCAACTAGTTCGACTTTAAACAAAAATATCCTCAAAAAGACTAGAAACAATTGTTGCCTGCTGCACAGTATGTTTTAACCCTTATAAGATGGACAAATGACTATGAGTAAATGTCTTATTAGTACAAACAATATTTATTTAAACCCACACAATCAATAATCACCCACCCCACCAACAATAAGTTACCTTACAGGAAAATACCAAAGTTCAAGTCCAATACAAGACCTTGACTTAACTTTGCGTGACTGGCAAGTACCCAAGCAAGTATTGACCTTTATCCGTGTGCTGGTCTTGGTAGTTGTCTGCGTAGTCTGGTCCTTTGGTCTGGCGTGGCACTTTGGCTTTGATCCTCCTTCCTTCCTTCTCGGGTGCGGTGGCTCTCCTCGTGCTGGCGATGGTCACCATTGTTGCAGCTCGTTTGTGGGGTCAGAGAGAGAGAGAGAGATTCCTGGTTGTGCAGCACCCTTTATACCCCGTTCGGTTTCATGCCCCTTTTTGGCCATTGCCAATCAATTGATCAGGACTTGATCACCCTGATCAATAAGAGGCCAATCAGGTGGTACCACACCGATCTGTGGGTGTGTCCCCAGTGGCCACGCCTGTAGGTGTTGAAGGTACATATGTCACATACCTTCCTCCTAAATAAGGGTTGACAGTGTCCCTACGTCTGGTACACAACCTAGTGTGACCACAAAGTCTCTTTCATCCTGGAGATGAAACAACCCAGCGTGACTGTAGAGTCACTTTCATCCTGGAGATGAACCAGATCCTGTTTAGTCACCAGTCAGGACTGCAGACTGTTTGTCTCTGTCTTTAAACAGCAGCTTGTCGGTTTAGTTTCTTGCCCAATTGTCCCAGAGTGCTTTACAAAACGCATTTTAGATGGCCCGTTTGGCTACACAATTGACATTGCATTTGCCAGCGTGGAGGAATTTTGACTCCGTTCTCAAAAATGGCACACACCTTGCTCAGAGATGCTGGAGTATTTCCCTGGAGTTTAGAAATATTGTATTTCACGTTTAACACAATGTAAAGAAATTTGTAACCAGGTACCTCAAGGTAAATAGAAATGGAATTGCCGGTGGCAGCCTTTAAGTTAATTGAATTTTTGTAGAAAGAACATTAACCAAGGTCAGACAATCCAAGGAGGATTGGTCATTGTCACTTCCATATCACGCTGTGTCTAATTTGTAACCGAGCAAAAGTGTTTTGGCCGACCAATAATGAATCAAAATTGCTGTTGACAGCCAGAGCTCTTCAAGTGCTGAATTACTTTACTCATTGTCAAGCTTCATCAGAAACACAGGCAACGATCTTATGGCTTATTCATGAAAGAGCATTAGCCTTTTCCACTTATCTTGCCCTATTTGACAGCCACAATCTTCCCACCATTTGGTGATAGAGTAGTTGGTTAAGACTCAAAAATTTGAGCCGTTATCAGTTGCCATGCAACATTAAATGTGAAACAAAAACATTTGTTTCATTTCAAAAATAAACAACCACTCAGCAACTCGATGAATTTTACAATTCAAATGGATGCAGGTTCCAATTCTTTGAGATAACGAGGTCCCTCAGTACTTTTATCCAAGTATTGCCTGAGTCACTGGAACTGAGGGAGCTGCAAAACCTTTGTAATGTTTTACATTACCAATACGGATTGTGTCTATTAAAGAAGTGCCAACCCAATATTTGCTCATTCTTATTGGCTTCAGCTGATGACACAGAGAGAGATCCCGCAGGGCAACAATTTGGTCATATTTGATGTTTTCATTTTTCTGAGTAATAGTTTCTTTTCCCTCCCTCTTTCAGCTGATTCAGTTAATGGTTTCATTTATTTCTGGAATCATTACTTTCCTGTTGGTGCTGTGCAGAAATTAATTAATTCTACCTGTGAACCGACACGAGGAGAAATGAATATTAAAACTGATAAGTTGCCTTTAGGTGAAATTACACAAGTTTTGCATGCTCTGTAGTCAGCAGTTTAAATATTATTCATACAAGTGTAGCACTACAATACTGCAAGACATAACTTATTAAAAGTATTATTTGCAAGACTAATTTAATTGAAAACAGCAATAGAAACAGTTCTGGCTGACATGAGTTGTAAAAATGTTTCACTTTTATTCTTTTATGGGATAAGGGTGTCACTGGCTAGCACAGTGGCACAGTGGTTAGCACTGCTGCCTCACAATGCCAGGGATCCAGATAAGCTTTCTGGCTTGGGTTACTGTCTGTGCCAAGACTGCATTTCCTCCCCATGTCTGCGTGGGTCTCCTCCGCGTGCTCTTGTTTCCTCCCACAGTCTGAAAGACATGCTGGTTAGGTGCATTGGCTAAATTCTCCCTCAGTTTCCCGAACAGGCGCCAAAGTGTGGCGGCTGGAGGATTTTCACAGTAACTTCATCACAGTGTTAGTGTAAGCCTCCTCATGATACTAATAAATAAACTTCAACTATTAAGACAAACATTTAATGCCTGTCCCTAGGCACAGTAAGAAGTCTCATAACACTAGATTGAAGTCCAACAAGTTGTTGGACTTTAACCTGGTGTTGTGAGACTTTTTAAAATGCTTACCCCAGTCCAACACTGGCATCTCCATACCATAGGTACCATATCCCTAAGCAGACAGTGAGCTTTAGCTGCAGTCCATGTAGTATTGGTAGACTTGCAGTACTGTTAGAGAACATGTTCCAGGATTTGGATCCGGTGACAATGAAGGAATGGGGATATATTTCAAAGCCAGAATGTTGTGTGGTTTGGAGGGAAATTTGCAGGTTATGTTTCCCATACATCTTCTGTCCTTATTTTGCTAGCTGGTAGAAGTTGAGAATTTGGAAGGTACTGTTGAAGGAACAAGTTACTGCAGTGCATCTTGAATACACTGCTACTGCTTTGTGATAGTGAATGTTTAAGGTTGTGAATGGGCTGCTCAACAATTGGGTTGCTTTTTCCAGGATGGTGTCAAGCTTCTTGAGTCTGTTGGAGCCACACTCAATCAGGCAAGTGAATAGCATTCCATCACACTCCTGACTTGTAGATAGTGAATAGACTTTGGTGAAGGTGATCTATCATTGCAAAGTTCAAAGCTTCAGACTTGCTCTGATAGCCACAATATTTATATAGCTAGCCCAGTTCTGTTCCTGGTCAATGGTAACCCCCAGGATATTCATGTTGGAGATTCAATGATGATTATGCCATTCAGTGTCATGGGGAGATGGTTAGATTCTCTCTTGTTAGATATGGTCAATACCTGACACTTGTATGGTGCAAATGTTACTTGTCACAGCCTGAATATTGTCCAGATCTTGCTGCTTGTGAGTATGGGTTGCTTCATACCTGAGGAGTCATGAACACTCTAAAACCACCTTCACCTCTAACTTTATGATAGAGGGTCAGTCATTGATGAAGCAGCTGAAGATGTTTGGGCCTTGGAAACTATAACCTGGGGAATTCCTGCAGTGATGTCCTGAAACTGAGATGGATGACCTCTAACAATGATGATGACCTTCCTTTCTACTAAGCATTACTCCAACCATTGCAGGATTTTCCTCCTGTTACTCCTTGACTTCAATTTTCCTAGGGCTCCTTGATGCCACACTTGGTGAAATGCAGTCACTTTCACCTCACCTCTGGAATTCACCTTCTTTGTCCATGTTTGAACCAGGGCTGTAATGAAGTCGGGAGCTGAGTGGCACTGATAAAACCCAAACTGAGCTGTTTACCTTTCAGGGACTGGCACTTGATAGCACTGTTGATGATACCTTCCATCATTTTGATGATTGAGAGTAGATTAGTAGGCTGTAATTGGCTAGACTGGATTTGTTCTGCTTCTTGTCAACAGGAGATTATTGAATAATATTCCACATCTCTGGGTATATACCAGTCTTGTAGCTGTACTAGAGCAGTTTGACTTCAGCATAGAACCAAGGTGTTAAGAGGGCCCACAGCCTTTGTTGTACCAAATGCTTTCGGCCATTTCTTAATATGTTGTGTGGCAGAGGAGATCACTTCAGAACAGTTTTAGTTGATATAATTGGAGTGAGTGTGGCTCAACACTGGCATCTGTGATGATAGGACCTCAGGAGAAAGCAGAGATAGATTATTCACTCGCTAGTTTTAACTGAATATGATTATAACTGCTTCAGTTTTGTATTATTCACTGATGTGCTGAGCATCCTCATTATTGGGGATGTACATGGAGCTTCCTTCTCTAATAAGTTATTTATTGTTCATTGTCATTCAAAGCTGGATGTTGCTGGATTGCAGAGTTTTGACCTGATCTACTGGTTGTAGGATCATTAGCTGTATCTATTGCATGCTACTCCTGCTACTTTGCATGCATTTAGTCCTGTATTGGCACCACATTTTTGGCATACCTGGTGCCGTTCCTTCTCATGCAGTCCCACTTGAACCATGATTTATCTCCACGCTTAGTGGTAATAGTAGCATGAAGAATATGCCAAGCCAAATGGTTACAGATTACGGTCGAATATAGTTCTGCTGTGGCTGATGGTCCTTAGCATCTCATTGATACCCAGCTTATAGCCATGAGATCTGTTCGAAATCTGTCCCATTTAGCATGGTGATAGTGCCACATAACACGGTGGAAGGTGTGAAAGTATGAAGACCGGACTTCATTTCTACAAGGTATATACAGCATGCCACACTTATCAGAACCGGAATTCTATGGTTTTGCAAACCCCGCTACCAATGCCAGTGAGAATGGACACGGTAAGAAGTCTCATAACATCAGGTTAAAGTCCAACAGCTTTATTTGGGATCACGAACTTTTGGAGTGCTGCTCCTTTAGTCCATCCCAGTTCAATGCCAACATCTCCACATCACAGCAAGAATAGAGAAATTGGCAATCAGTCAAATCTGCATTCACAACAGTGGGACCAGAAAATCCTAGCCTCGGACAAGATTGGAGAATTTTGGCTCGTGTCATACCTCTGATTATTCTCACAAGCTGTCTCCCTGAAGGCTCACAATAGCTAAATGTTTAACTGACTAAAATGCATTTAATTATCTTTTTCATTCATTTACTGCCTACATTAACATTTCTTTTTAGACATTTAGATTCAGTATCTTGCAAAATCTTGGACATGGATTTAGCTTTTTTGGATAAGAGCTACATTTTTTTTTGCTGAATGTGCAGTCTGGATATATTTCATCTCCTGAATTTCCCAAAATAAAGCATAATATTCAGTTAGCAACATTGTTCAAATAAGCTCCTTTCAATCCTGACCGTTTCTGCTGGGGTTTTTTTTCAAAGAAAAGCAGAAGAATATATTTGAAAAATTATATTGAGGTAAAGTTTATCTCGAGCTACTATGCAGAAAAGGACACGAGAAGAGTGAGAATTGACACCTTCTGATTTTATACTCTGTTAATTTTAGAAAGTGCATGAAGCTGAAAGACAAGGGGTGGCATTTAATCCTTAGCACAAGACCTCTGATGATGGGAGTGGCTGTCAGTTCTGCTAAGTGTTTGGAGCTAGTACGTGTGCCCAGTGACAAATATCATTTAAAGGGAAGATGCCATCCATGTGGAATCTGGCCATTCACAAGTGGGATGGGGAGGTATGTATTATGCTTGATGTCTGATATTAAGACCAATAATAAACCACGAGGTCAGTGATAGTAAACTAGCTGAAACAGCTTATTAACATATCTCTTATCCTAGCGCAGTTAGCACAAGTTTGACTAGGAAAACTCCATCCAGGTGGAGCTTAAATCATAGGTTCATCTCGTTCACTCATTCTCTTAAAGGGGCATGCTCAAAATACATAACAGGGTGAAAGTACCTCCTGTCACTTGACCTGTTTGAAGCTCGGCTATAAAAGAGCCACCTGGACAAGCATGCACGCTCTGTTGGGAGGAAACATTGGCAACAATGTTCCCAAACAATCAATACAGAAGCCTTATTGAGACTCCAAACATGCATCTCCCATTGCAGCTCTTTTACTTTAACCTCTACCACTACTTTGTCCTATATTTAATTCATCTCCTGAGAAGACCATTTTTCCTTGTCCTACAATGGGTTAATCACCTGCAACCTGCCTTGCTGCTCCCTCAGCACAATGTCAGATACTGGATAACTCCATGAATCATGCCCCCATGCAGATCCAGGGACTTCACATTGGGAAGGGTGGAGTCCACTGAGAGCCAACTCCTTGTCCTCTTTCCAAGCAGCCCCCCTTCTCAGCCAGGACACACACATCATCTTTTCTTCTCCTATCTCTGGCCTGGGTCTTCAGCATTCCAAGGCCTCTCTCTAAGAGCGTTACAGGCAGCTGCCCCGTTTCTGGTGGTGTTCATGTGCCAAGGAGATCTGCTACAGTCTGATTGGGCAGCAGCTCTCAGTGGGCAGAGTTTCTCTTCCTGGTTCTTATGGTTTGTTGTTGTCTGGTTAAGTGCCTGATGGGCACCTAACTTTGACTGGCCTTACCCAACACAAGTGACATTGGGCTCCATCCAGTTTTCCAACTGATGAACAAAAACCACATTGCCAAAGTTATTCCTTGCCGTCATTTTAATTTATTTTTCAAAACATTCCAGTTTGAAACCATAATAAAACATGTAGCCTCCAGTCATCCCATCTGTGATTTGATGACAGAGAATCTTGCTAATACCTGTGAAACAGAAAGATCAAACTTACAAATGGTGCAAGCAGAAAGAAAGGCAGCATATCATAGAATCATAGAAACCTTGCAGTGCAAAAAGAGGCCCATCGAGTCTGCACCGACCATAATCCACCCAGGCTCTACACCAATACCTCCGCTCATTTACTTGCCAATCCCTCCAACCTATGCAACTTAGGACACTAAGGGACAATTTTAGCATGCCCAATCAACCTAATTCACACATCTTTGAACTGTGGGAGGAAACCTGAGCACCAGGAGGAAACCCACGCAGACACAAGAAGAATGTGCAAACTCCACACAGACAGTGATCCAAGCCAGGAATTGAACATAAGTCCCTAGAGCTGTAAAGCAGCAGTGCTAACCACTGTGCTACCATGCTGCCCCTTCTTCAGCAAGATGGCATAGTGGTTAGCACTGTTGTCCCATGTGGGACACGGCGCACAGAGTATCCTTCATCGTCCACTATTTCCCTGGAATAGCGAAGCTACAACATCTTCTTTGGAGCCTTCAACATGTCATTGATGAAGACGAATATCTCACCAAGGCCATCCCCACACTGCAACTTCTTGCCTTCAAACAACCGCACAACCCAAACAGACCATTGTCCGCATTTTTTACAGTCCACAAGGAAACTAAAGAAAACCACTTGCAATTTATTGACAAACCACCTATATTAGATTTAACCTATATCTCAATCAAAGAACAAAGAAAATTACAACACAGGAGTAGGCCCTTCAGGCCCTCCAAACCTGCACCGACCATACTGCCTGACTTAACTTAAACCCTCTACCCTTCTGGGGACTATATCCCTCTATTCCCATCCTATTCATATCAAGATGCCCTTTAAAAGTCACTATTATATCCGCTTCCACTACCTTCCCGGCAATGAGTTCCAAGCATCCATTACTCTCTGTGTACAAAATCTGCCTCGTGCATCACCTTTAAACCTTGCCCCTCGCACCTTAAACCTATATCCCCTAGTAATTGACTCTTCTACCCTGAAGAAAGCTTCTGACTATCCACTCTGTCTATGCCTCTCATAATCTTGGAGATTTCTATCAGGTCTCCCCTCAATCTCCATCGCTCCAGTGAGAACAAACCAAGTTTCTCTAACCTTTCCTCATAGCTAATGCCCTCCATACCAGGTAATGTCCTGGTAATCTTTTCTGTATCCTCTCCAAAGCCTCTACACTATATTCCAAGTGCAGCCTAACACTTCTATAAAGCTGCAACCTAACATGCTAATTTTTAAACTCAATACCCCGGCTGATAAAGGCAAGGATGCCATATGCCTTCTTGACTATCTTTTCCAACTGCATTGCCACTTTCAGTGACCTGTGTACTGTACACCCAGATCGCTTTGCCTATCAATACTCTGAAGGGTTCTGCCATTTACTGCATATTTCCTATCTCTATTAGACCTTCCACAATGTATTACCTCTCATTCGTCCAGGTTAAAGTCCATCTGCCATCTCTCCAAGACTCCAACTGATCTATATCCTGCTGTATCCTCAGATGGTCCTTATCGCAATCCACAAATCCACCAGCCTTTGTATCATCTGCAAACTTACTAATCAATCCAGTTACATTTTCCTCCAGATCATTTATCTATATTACAAGCAACAAAAGTCCCAGCACTGATCCCTGAGGAACACCACTTGTCACAGACCTCCATTCAGAAATGCCCATGGTGTTTATTGTAACTATAAATTGACTAGGCTTCGCTGAGTTATAATCGTCTTTTCACCTAAATCTACCAGTCTGGCTCACAGATGCACTTGACATATGCATGTGTTTCTTACAGTCTCTTGAGCAGTATCATACTATCCCAGCCATTGTGCTTAGGTTTCTCTGCTCTGATCTGTGCTTACACTATTTGCAAAGATTGACTTCTTAGTTACAGTTCTGAGCTTGTGGATTTACCTCTCCCCGTTTTTAATCCTCTTGCTCAATTTGCTGATGAAATTCTGCATTTACCCGACAGACGATATGCCTGCAACATCAGATGAAATCACTCTATAGCTGATTAGCTCGATTTGACCTTCAGTTCCTTCTGTTTATAAACGTCATTGGAGAAGTTAAAGGCAAATAGGCAAAGAGTGAATCAAAAAACATTTCCAGGAAACAATAGTTCCAGAAAAATGTCAATTTAATGTGTTTCATTTTCACCAGCAATACATTGTAATAAATAACGTGAAAGACTTACAGTTTTATAGATCATTAATAATTCTCACAGAAACTATGCAGGGACCAACACATACAGAAAACATAAGCAAATGTACTGCAGTGTGAGAATTGGATTTATTACAGTCACATTTGGCTGATTAAAAATAATTAATTTTTCTCAACTTTTCCTACTGCCCAGATGTGCAAATCACAAAATAGAGGATAGTTTAAAGAGGTTAGTATTCAGTTCAGTTCCAATTAAAGGAGTATTGAATGCTAACTCACTCCCCATAGATGTTGTCTGATCCACTGGCTGGAATTTTACATCCCACTGGGAATCGGAGCAGGTGAGGGTGGACCATGGAAAGGTCCATTGACCTTGGGTGAGATTTTATGATTTCAGGACAAACAAGCCAGTAAAATACTGCCCAATAATTGGGTCTGTCTCTGTCCTTAAGTACCGATGGTGAGTGGAGATTGGTAGAAACTTGCAGCAAAAATAGTCCCTTTTGCTTCAGTCTCTAATTGGTTCCCAGAATTGTCTCTCAGTCCATAAGCTGTTAGTTTTGGTCAACTAAAGATTGGGTATTACTTCAGCCATTGTCTCCAATTTCCATGCAACACAGAGTATGTTCCATAGCCACAGCTTCCAGTCCTCACCTGGCATTTGTCTGAGGCTGAACCAGACTACTTTGCAATCTTGCTTGTATATTTGATACTTCAATTTGCTTCTGAATGCATATTCAGGCCATCACCAAGATAGCTTACATCTAGCTACAAAACATTGCAGCATTCTGCCTGTGCCTCTGTTCATCTGCTGTTGGAATCCGCATCCATGCTTTTCTCAATCTAACCTTGATTTACCAGCTCAGCCTTCCACCTTCTGTTTATTTAAACTGATTCAAAATGTTGCTATCTGTATTCTAACCCACAAGAAGTTCCATTCTCACATTACACTTGCACTATTATTTTGCCTCTTTACAAAAGACATTGGACAAAATTTTACCAAAACATGGCAGAGTGTTGGTTCCAGTGTGAAAAACAGTATTTTGTACCAACTTTAAAATTAAAATTCACCTGCTGAGCCTCTGGAATTGCTTTCTTAAACTTCTGTGTGTCTCTACCTCTCTTCCTGCTTTTAAAACACTTGATAAGATCCATCTTCTTTACCTGTCCTAGTTCTCTTCTTGTGGCTTGGGGTCAAATTGTATTTGATGCGAAAAGTCTTAGGATGGTTTTGCCATGTTAAAGGTGGTGTATTAAAGAGATAATAAAAACAGAAAACAATGGATAAACTCAGCAGATCAGGCATCATCTACAGAGAGAGAAACAGAGTCAACATTTGGAGTCCGTGTAGTTCTTTTACACTGTAGATGCCAAATGTTTTCTGTGGAAGGGGTTTGAGCGAGCTTATCTGATTTACATATGTGCCTTAATTGTGTGGACTAATTACTCCATGCTGCTCATAAAATGTTTTAACTGAGTTGTTTGATTATTCAACATATTTTAACATTTATAAATATTCTTTAACTGTTGCATTTTAGGATTTATTCCCCCCCCCCCCATTTCCCATGGAACTAATTGGGAAGAGGTTTTACTTCCATTTTATACACTTGAAAGAACATGTATTCACTCAGATTTTAATAATGATACTGAATAATATGTGAATGAATGGACAGAAATTGAAAATAATTTGCTAATTTTATTATAACTGCTGAACTGTAGTCAGCCGACTCAGTTCCAAGGGCCCCGCACGGGTGCAGTTTACCTAATTTCCAAAAGTGATAGGAAAGAGACTAAAATAGACAAAGACACCATGAAGCAATCAGGTGATACAAATAGATGTCTTGGAAGCGAAAACT
This sequence comes from Sphyrna mokarran, assembly GCA_024679065.1. Classification (NCBI taxonomy): domain Eukaryota; kingdom Metazoa; phylum Chordata; class Chondrichthyes; order Carcharhiniformes; family Carcharhinidae; genus Sphyrna; species Sphyrna mokarran. The sequence goes on along the minus strand of JAGIQG010000009.1, from coordinate 70,808,708 downwards.
ATCATCCAGGTTCAGAAAGAGAGTGGAGGAGTGCAGTTAAGGTTTTTCTCGAGGCAATTCATATGGTTTGTTGAAACGAGGAAGCATAGCATATTTATTAGTTTCTGGGAGTTGGTTAGATCAGTTGGCTGGACAGCTGGTTTGTGATGCAGAATGACACCAACAGCACGGGTTCAATTCCTGCACCAGCTGAGGTTATTCATGTCTGTCTCTTGCCTTAGGTATGGTGATCTTCAAATTAAATCGTCACCAGCCTACAGTCATCTGGGACTATGGCAACTTCTTATTATTTTGCTTCTTTCCAAAAGACATTGGGCAAAATTTTACCAAAACATGGCAGAGTGTTAGTTCTGGTGTGAAAAACAGAGTCTTTCACACCAATGGTGCCTATGTGTTTTTGGGGTCAAACCTTACAGCTCATTAGTATTCATTTCTATTCCCATGAGTTTCATGCCGCTCCAACGATGCATTGCCTTTGACTCACCATCTGCATAACCACTTAACTGCTGCAAGAACCGGGGAGCTCCATATATATGGCTTCCCAGCACTTGTTCCACAATGACTGCAGAGAATGGCAGCCAAGAAGTCAGCGCTGTTGCTACATGTTGACGGCAGTGACTTACTGCTCTATGGAGTGGCACACAGATGGGGCGCAGTCTACCTCTGCTCCAGGAGACGGCCATCCAGCAGGGTGACCACTCCTGACTGGGTTGCAGTGGCAACCCTGATCAATGTAAATGCAATGCAGAAGAGGACGGGGCAACAGTGTCGGAGGAGGATGAATGGTCTTCTTCACTCAGTCAGGATAAGGGAACTCCCCAGCCCCCCCCATCTCTTATTGGACCTAACACAGATAGTGAGGCAGATCATTCACCAGTGAACACCTCACAGCTGAATGTCCGCTGTGGTGGAGGCAGGGACATCCCAGGGTACCAGCACTCTGCTGAGCTTCTTGTTAATGATGTGCCCTTGCGCTCTGTCATCCCAGAACTGCTAGACTTGCACTGGCAAAGTATAGAGTTACAGGAATGACAGTAGCCTTCCTTGGAGAACAAGGCCATTTGGAGGAGTCCCATCACCTTCTATCAGAGGAGATGGTGTCATCACTGCAGCACACAGAGGCTAACTGCAAAGTTGGCGCTCACAGTGGAGAACTTGGTGCAGGGCATACACTCCATGGCACAAGATGTCCGTACCATGTGCAGGCCTTCGACTGCATGGAGCAGGCATCGGTTGGAATCCAACACCAGAGGCTGATGGGGCTTCTGGATTGCACTCCAGCTGCTCCTCCCCCATGGAGGAACTTAAGGACTGGAGGGCGTTGCCTGGGCATCGGGGTGTTCCAGGACAGGGAGGGGTCAGGGCTGGCCCAGGAATTGCTGTGGGGGGCACAATCAGGTAGAGAATCTGGCCCTTTCTCTCTTCATCTTTGTATTATTATTACACACCATAAATAACTGAGGCCTCAAAACTGACTGACTGCCACACAAAAAGTTAATAGGCAAGATAGAGGCTCATGGAGCTGGAGGTAGTAAAATAGCATTGATAGCATGTCGGTTAATGGACAGGAAATAGAGAGTGGGCAAAAATGGTGCATCTCCAAGGTGGCAGACAGTCAGTTCTGAGGCCTCAGTTATTTATAGTGTATAATAATGACAAGGATGAAGAGAGAGAGGACCGAATAGTCTGACCTCAGCTGCAGCTCGGAATCTCCAGTCCTGCTGCTGTGAATGGAGATTTGTCTGAGTGCCAAATCCTCATTCTCACTGCAGCAGTAGCAGGACATGAATGGCCAGAGAATTACTGCCAGAGTGTAATGTATGTGCATTTTTTGAAATATAAAATTAGCTGGCAAGTTCAGCTGAAAGGACACAGAGAGGCTGCAAAATGATGGAGTCAGCTTAAGTGAGTGGGCAACAAGGTGGCAGATAGAATATAATGTGGTGAAGTGTAAACTTATTCACTTTCATCGTAAGGACAGAAAGACAGAATATATTTTAAAGGTGAAAAACTTGTAAACTTTGATGTCCAAAGAGATTTGGATTCTAGTACCACATGATTCTGTCCCTGTATAGCTAACTCACCTTATTACATTAATCAAAAAACAACCCAAACAATTACATGGCTAAATGAGTAATTATTTTGCTCTCTCAGCATCTTCTGCATTCTTCCCAGATAGACGGGGTAAGTTGCTTTTTCAGAGAACCTGTGCAGATGGGCTGAATGGACTCTTTCTGACTGTAGGGATTTTATGGTTCAATATTTATTTCTCGACTAGCCTCACTAAACAGATGATCAAGTCAATAACAAGGCTATTTGCGAGACCCTAATGTGTGCCAATTAGGATTGTACATTGTAGCAGTAACCACAATTAAAAGTATTTCATTGGAATGCTGAGGAAATGAAAGCTACTAGATAAATGTAAGGTCTTTCAATTTTTCTTTCTTGTTGTTGGAATACTTCAAAATAGAATATGTCTCCCATTTACCAAAATAAAATGAATCTATTAGAAGTTGAAAAAACATAATATCTGTTATTTTGCTTTCACTGTTTTGATGTGTAATGATACAGTCGACAATCGTGTTTTTTTTTAAAACTGTGGACCTCATTACCATTAATCACTGAAAGCCAGCATACTGATCTTGCAATAACTCATAAAACAACCCAGTTGGAGAACACTGCAGGAGAAAGATTGGAAGTGACAGTGTGAATGTGATTCAGATGCTAGTTTACCACACTAATGACAATGACTGTGGCCTCATGTGAACATTATACTGTTAAATAGGAGGAGACAATGGTTGTCTGCATCAGTGAAAAAGTGCTAGGATATAATAGCAAAAAATAAATTTACAACTACTGACAAACATAAATAGATATCTCTGAAAGATATCAGGAGAGATGAACTCGACCTGGCCATGTCTGCTCCACCACTCAACTGGATTATCGCTAATCCTTGCCTCAACTCCACTTACACTCAATATCCCTTGATACACAGGCCCAAAGAGAATCTTTCGAGTATTTAAAGCAAAAACCTTCAAGCAATGAAGAACGATTAAGAAATATGATCAGGGAAAAAAATAATTGGACAGCGATTTTCCATTTGCTTGCACACTGCGCTGGTGTGATTTGAAGCAAGATGTATTATCTTATTTTTATTTATGGCATCACGGTAGGGAAAAAGCATTTATTTCCTTCTCACTCTGGCAGGATAGACCCAACAGATGTTGGAAGCACAATGCCACACAGTTGTGAGAGAGTAACCAGGGAGTCTTCAGCATTGAAACCAGGTCCTGCAAAGTCACGTGGCATCAGACAGAACCTGGGCAAGGAAATCTGCTGTTGATTATTACTTATTGCCCTGCCTTAGCTGATGAATCAACATTATGTTGAACATCACTTGGAAGGCATATTGAAGGTCATAAGGGCACTCCAAGTATGGGAATTCAACTGGTGGTATCATTAGTGACTGAAATGGCTGAATTCTGACAGACACAGTTAAAGGCTGTGCTTGTGGCAAGTTACACCTATTTGATCTCACTCTCATCAATTTGATTGTTAGAGATGCTACCTGTCCGTGACAGTTGGCGTAAATAGCTCATTGACCGAGGGAGACCAAGCCCTGTCTTCACATTGAAGACATGCTCCATCATGTTGTGTAGCATAGATTCCGAACAGATCAAGCAACTCAAGATTGGGCATCCCTGAAGTGTTCTGGTCATCATCAGCAACAAAATTGTACTCAACTACAATCTGTATTACAATCTGAGGGTGGCATAGTGGCACAGTGGTTATCACTGCCACCTCACAGCACCTGGGAAGCAGATTCAATTCCGGCCTTGGTTGACTGTGTGGAGTTTGTGTGTTCTCCCCATGTCCACGTGAGTTTCCTCCAGTTGCTTCAGTTTCATTCCACAGACCAAAGACATGTAGGTTAGATGGATTAGCAATTATAAATGTGTGATTGATGGGGGTAGGGTGGAGGAAAGAGCCTGGGTAAGGTAGTCTGTCAGTGAGAGTTGGTGCAAGCTCATTCAGCTGAATGGCCTCCTTCAGCACTGTAGTGATCCTATGTAACGTTTTGGCCTGTCATATCCTCACATAACTTTCAAACCATGCAGCCATACCTAATTCAATGAAAGATGCAGAAGAGCACATTAGTAGCAACACAAGGCTTTTCAAAAAATGTAATGTCAAGCTGGTGAAGCTACAATACAGGACTGAATCATAGAATCCCACAGTGCAGAAGGAGGCCATTCAGCCCATTAAGTCTGCACCGATCACAATCTCACCCAGGTTTTATCCCCATAACCACATGCACTGACCCTAGCGAGTGCCCCGACACTAAGGGACAATTTAGCATGACAAATCCACCTAACCCGCACATCTTTGGACTGTGGGAGGAAACCGGAGCATCTGGAAGAAACCACTGTAGACACGGGGAGAAAGTGCAAACTCCATACAGACAGTGACCCAACCCGGGAATCGAATTCAGGTTCCCTGGTGCTGTGAGGCAGCAGTGCTGATCACTGTGCATGCTAAACAGGTGGAAGCAGCAAGACATAGACAGAGATAAGCAACTCACAACCAACTATTCAGGTCAAATCTTTGCAATCCAGTCATGAATGATGACGGACGATTAAACAAATAATGAGAGGAAGAAGCACCACAAACATTGCCATTCTAAATGATAGGAGGAAAGGGATTCCAACATGTGAGTGCAAAAGATTAAGCAGTCACAACCCCAAGTTCAACAGTACAAATTATCATTTGTGGCTTTTACCTGAGGTCAGCACCTTCACAGTTGATAAGTGAAGTGTGTTCCATAGGAGAATAAGTGCACTCCATCTGATCCAGGCATAGAATGATAGAATTACTACAGTGCAGAAGGATGCCATTCGGCTCATCAAGTCTGCACAAACAACAATCCCACTTCAGCCCTAACCCTGTGATGTCACATATTTACCCTCTAATCTGTCTAATCTCCACATCCCTGGACAATAAGGGGCAATATAGCATGGCCAATGCACATATCCCATGCATCTTTGGACTGTGGGAGGAAAACCATGCAGACATGGGGAGAATGTGCAAGCTCTACGCAGACACTGACCCAAACCAGAAATCAAACCCAGCTGCCTGAAGAGCTGTGAGGCGGCAGTGCTAACCACTATGCCACCATGCCACCCCATGGTATATCAACACAAGGATCAAATGTGTCTCCATGTCACAGGCAGCTCGTAACTTTTTCAGGTTGATTCGGGATCACTAAGTACGATGCACATGGCAGGATAGTCAGCTGTCCAAAAGAAGATGTATGCATGACAAGCATAACACATGGAAAACAGCTTCACAATATAAACATTCAGCACTAAAATCATTGAGTAATAAGTTGGCTATTGGTGGAAGAGGGCACAATAATCAAATTGCAAAAGAAATAGTGTGATCACACTATCAGCTCATGAAACCTGTGTGGAGAATGCCCAGATCCCCCAGGTGGGGGAGGAGGGGGGATGTCTGGCTTTGAATGGCAGTGTGGGGAACATCCATGGCCATGGTGAACTGTCCCCTGACCTCCTCCTGCCCACCTCCATGCCCGTGTTGATCTCTATGTCCTGGCTAGCAATCCTCACTGCCCCTTCACCCAACACTGTTGAACACTTGCTTTCCCAACCTACCAGCTTCCTCCATCTACTGTTAACTTAACCATCCCCTCCTATTCCAACCACTCTAAGTCTACTCTGCCAGAGTCACACATTGACTCCAACTGCCGCTGCTGGTGAATACGTTCACCTGGGCATTCCCACTCAGTTTTCAGACTTGAATGTTCCTCACACTGTCATTCAAAGCCAGACATTCCCCACCCCTCCACACACACATACACACACACACACGCACACACACACAAAATACACAAACACAAACACTTTTCAGGTCTATATGATTTGAATCTTAGCAATAGAGTGTCTCCTAGATTGGATGTGGAATATGAAGGAGGGTGGATTCACAGAGGAAATGATTGTCTGTGAGATGGGATAGTTAAGCAGCAACCAGGGAATAGAGGGTGGCAGTGATTGGGAAAGCACAAAGGCAGCAAGGGAGAAGGAGAGAGAGGCAGGGTGGAGTGACCAGCAATTGGGAAGGAATTGAATGGTGGCTGACAATGATTGATATTGTAAATGTGGTGCTGGGTCAAAGACTTGTGCACCACATGGTGTCTATAACTTCCTAGGCTATTGTATTTTAGCATGGTTAGCTTCCAGCTGTCAAATGATATGGCACTTAGACTAATGTTCAGTTGTAAAAATATGAATCATGGACATGGCAGGTATTATATCAGCTCCTCTTAAGTGGAAGCTATCAGAGCACTCTGCTCAAGAACTTAATATCAAACAAAAATAATCAAGCACAAACAAAGTGATAAAATGGAATCAGTTACATTTTATTTTGCATGTTAAACTGAGGCAAGGTGATGCTGGAGAGAAAAATAACCTACGAGCAGTGAACCAAAAATTAGGTTCCTTCGATGCTGAGGGAGATAGAAAGAATGATGAGCCAAAAACAAGGGACATACATCAGGCGAGTTCTTTAAACAAAAACCAGGCCAAAGATGTTTAATTGGGAGGGGAAGTGAAGAGAGAAAAAAGGCTAGCAAAGAGAGAATGTGGACATAGAAAGCAGTTAGCATAAAAGAAACCCAATAGTTTTATAATGGCATGGAAATGGGTAGTAAGATGCTTGGAGTGGGAGTGGGGTAGGGAGGGATTGGTCTATTTGGGTCAAATAAAAGATGAAGGAAAGTGACAATGCCTAAGGGGCACCTTGGCACTGCCCAACTGCCCAGGCATCAAGCAGTGCCAAGGGGCAAGGTCAGAGGGGGCAGCGTCTTATGGGGGAAGATTGCACAGGGTCCTTCTGTCACTGTACATAGAGACCCATGGCAGAACGTGGGAAGGGCTGATTAGGCCTGGCCATCAGGGGGGGAGGAGGGATCGAGGCGGGCCTGAGGCAGAGGTGGGGAGGAGGGGGTGTGGGGGCGGGGGTTGGTTGTGGCTGAACCGGAGATATACAAGAGGCCAGCAATGAGGGGCATGGAGGATCAGAGGGGTAATGATGTAGAGTTGCTTTGCACACCAGCAATTGAGTTGGCCAGCAATTAGAAGAGGCTACTGTAAATGCACCAATCTCCGCAATGATCCATTCAGCACTGTGCAGTCAGCCTCTTCAGCTGGAATAGGTTCCATCCCTAGATTTTCATTGCGAATCTTGCCAGGGCACTCTACAGTGCTCAGAGTGTGGGAAATTCATTTTGAGAATCCCACTAAAAAAAAACCAGCAGTAGTTACTCCAGGTATTGCACAAATTTAACATTTAAAATTTTTTTGGCAAAATCCTGGCCAATATACATTCAGCCATGCAACATCAAGGATATATAATGAGTACTTTAAATCAGTATTTACTAAGGATGTTGACATAATATTAGAAGAAGCCAAGATAATTGATGTCATGGATGGGGTGAAAATTGATAGGTAGGTTGTACTGCTAAAGGCTGCAATCATTAGCATGGATAAGTTGGCTGGTTCATATGGCTTTAATGTGTTCATATGGCAACGGGAGTGGGGAAAGTGGCAAGGCTTACCATAATCTTTTCAATCTCCCCTAGATACGGGGCAGATACCGCAGAGTGTTGGAAAGTGGCAGAGAAAAGGTGTAAGAATATTTCTAATAACTACGGGCCGGTCAGTGATGGGTAAGGTTTTAGCAGGAAAAAGTTAACAAGGACTTGGAGAGATTTCAGTTTATTAAGGAGAAGCAGCACGATTTGTAAAAGGCAGTTTACGTTTACCTAATTTTATTAAATTCTTTGATGACATAACAGAGAAGGTTGATAAAGGGAATGCAATGGATATTGTCGACATGGATTTCAAGAAAGTATCTGACAAATTACCACATAAAAGTTTGGTTAATAAAATAAAGACCCATGGGATAGAAAGGTCAGTGTTAGTTTGAATATAAAAAAGCTCAAAGAAGAAAACAATGAGTCATGGTAATACTAGATTTATGAGGCTGATACCAATTGACTACAACAGATCAGAGATAGGCTCACAGAATGGGCAGACAAGTGGTAGACAGAATTCAATACAGAGAAGTGTGAGGTGATATCTGCTGATAGAAGGCATAGGGTGAGGCAATGTAGAACTTTGTGGCACAGTTCTGAAGTATGCACAGGGCACAAGGACTTGGCAGTTCATGTATATAGATCTTTGAAAGTGGCAGGACACATTGAGAGTGTGGTTAGCAAAGCACATAAAATCCTGGGCTTCATAAATAGAAGTATTGAACATAAAAGCAGAAAAGTTGTGCTGAGTTTTTCTAAAGTTCTGGTTAATCCACAACTAGAGTTTTGCGTCCAGCTAATTCAGAAAGGTGTGACATCCCTTGAGAGGGAATATAGGAGATTTACCAATAGGGTTCGAGAAATGAGAGTGAGGCTGGAGTTGCTGGTATTCTTCCACTTGGAGGTGTAAGGAAGATAATGATAGAGATGTACAAGATTATAATAGGTTTGAATAAGATCGACGTAGGAACAAAGTAGATTACTCAGTTCCACCATTCAATATGACAGCTGATGGTCCACTTCAGTGTCTTTTCCCCAAACTGTTCCACAGATCCGAGGTGACAAAATTTATTGTGGATTAACATTGTATAAGTAATTACACATAAAGGTGCAATAGGGTGATATAACTGAGAACAAATCAGAACCATTCTTGGTCTTCAGCCATCGTGTGGTTCTTTTGCATCCCAAACAAGATTCCAAATGTAAGCAGAAACAACATCCAAGAATCACAATCCCACAGATTAATGTGAGCAATTATAGACACCTTCAGGCAATTACAAATTTTAGATGTACCGGCTTAATATCTCTACACTTTAGAGGGTCATAGATTCATCATCTGCAATGGAAACTATACAACAATACATGTTGTAAGTCATTATACCCCTTTGAAGGAGGGGGGAGAAGTCTCTTTATAAAGGTGGATATTGTAATATGCCTTTAAGGGATAGGAAAATGACAGCTAGGAAAGAAGTATGTCATGCCATTAGGTTTAGTTTCATTTTTGCTTTCAGTGGAATGTACAGAAGCTAGATCTTCACTGGTGTCTTCAGTATTCTACTTTTGTAAATATGTTTCCATGTGCTTAGTCTCAATCAATGAACACATAACTTGTTTACCCAATCCCTTCTGAGTGATGGGTGTGTTTTATATCATTTAAAAGTTTTCATATACAGAAAATGGGAATGAGCAGAAACTCACTGCCAAAAAGAGTGATGGAAGTGAAGTAGATCAATGATTTCAAAACAAAATTGGATGGGCACTTGAGGAGAAAAAATCAGCAGACCTCCCTTTTGGACTGTAATCATTCTATGAGCAGAATTTAATGGGGGAATTCTGGCATTGAAGGGGCTGCTGTATGATCTGACAGGAGATGTGGGGTGGAGATCTCACTGCCTTTCCAACCACCTCCGACTAAACCTGGGATGTGAATGCATGTGGATGAACTTCCTCCCAAAAGGCCAATTGGCACCAATTGCCCACTTAAGGGCCTCATCCTGCCACCACTGTTATAGAGGGGATAATTGGAGGGGTGCCACAGGAGCAGGCACCAGGAGCCACTCCTGCTTTTTACCCCAGCCACCCTGACAGTCTGCCTCTTGTAAGCAACTCCCCCCTACCTCCCCTCTTTCCAGGGATCCATGGTGAAGGGCCAAGTGAATTTCCAGCAATAGGCACCACTCCTACGGTGCTTATTGAATTCTCAGTTCCACCATTCAATATATCCTATGGACTGGTAAATTCTACATTCCTGCTCCTGTCTTTGAATCAACTATTTCTGTATTCCTTAATAGGATAAGTAAAAGACACTAAAAACATCTTCCCAATGATAGTAGAATATTAGAGGTCAAAAGGGAGGGGGGAACCTTAAAACAATCTAGAGAAAAACTAGGATAACTAATTGGACTAAAGGTTGATAAGTCCCCCTGAACCTGATGACTTCACCCTAGCATTTAAAGGAAATGTATTTTCAAGTTCGTTTACAGGGTGTGGGTGTTGTTAGCTGGACTGGCTCGTACTGTTAGGGAGGGAGTCCCAGGGTTTTGAACCAGTGACAATGAAAGAATGTAGATATATTTCGAAGTCAGGATGGTGAGTAACTTGGAGGGAACCCTCCAGTGGTTGGTGTTCCCAGGTATCTGTTGTCCTGCCTTTTTCTAGATGGTAGAAGTTTGGGCTTGGAAGGTGTTGCTTCAGAATCTTTGGGAGTTCCTGCAAAGGTAATGGATGCATTGATTTCAATGTTCCAAAATTCTCTAGGTTCTATAAAGATTCTGGTGGATTGGAAAATGACAAATATAATACCCCTACTCAAGAAAGTAGGGAGACAGAAAGCAGGAAATTTTATAGGCCAGTTAGCCTAACATCTGCCCTTGGGAAAGTCATGAAAGTTTAGGAAGAGGTCACAGGGCATTTGGAAAATCATCACATAATTAAGCAGAGTCAACATAGTTTTATGAAAGCGAGATCACATTTGACAAATTTATTAGTGTTCTGGGAAGATGAATAAAGAATAGATGTAGTGTTGGATTTCTAATGGACATTGAGTAAAGTATCACATAAAAGATTATTGCAAGAGATAAAAACTCATAGTGTGGGGATGATCTATGATCTATTTGAGGATTGGCAAACTGACAGGAAACAGAGTCAGAATAAATGGATAATTTTTTAGTTGGAAGCTGCAACTAGTGAGATGTCACAGAAATCAGTTCTGGGATCTCAACTATTTACAATCCATATTAGTGGCTTGGATGAGGGATCTGAGTTCTGTAGCCAAAATTGCTGATGATACAAAAATATGTGGCAAAGCAAGTTATGAGAATGCAAACAATAGAGATAGATTAAGTAAGTTAGCAAAAATTTGACAGATAGAGTATAATGTAGAAAAAAATGCAAGCTTATATCTTTGGTAGGAAGAATAGAAGAGCAAAATATTAATTAAATAGATAGTGACTACAGAATACAATGTGAATCTCACTGCTCTCATACATGGAATACAAACGTTAACATTAAGGTACAACAGTAATTGGGAAGGCAAATGGAATGATAGTCTTTAAAGCAAGGGGCGTGGATTATATAAGAAGGGAAACCTTGCTGTAAGACATTGGTATAGCTTTGGTCTCCTTATCTAAGAAGGGAGATAGTTGCATTGGAGGCAATTCAGAAAAGCTTCATTAGTTTAATTCCTAAGATAAATAATTTGATTTCATTTATTATTGTCTCATGTATTAAGATACTGTGAAAAACATTGTTTCTTGCACACTATACAGACAAAACATACCATTCATAGAGAAGGAAATGAGAGAGTGCAGAATGCAGTGCTATAGTCATAGCTAGGGTGTAAAGAAAGATCAACTTAATGCAAGGTAAGCACATTCAAAAGTCTGACAGCAGCAAGGAATAAAGAAGCTGTTCTTGAGTCGGTTGGTATGTGACCTCACACTTTGTATCATTTTCCTGGTGGAACAAGGTGGAATAGAAAATATCCGGGGTGCGTGGGCTCTTTAATTATGCTGGCTGCTTTGCCGAGGCAGTGGGAAGTATCGATAGAGTCAGTGGTTGGGAAGCTGGTTTGTATGATGGATTGAGCTACATTCATGACCCTTTGTAGTTCCTTGAGGTCTTGGGCAGAGCAGGAGTCACACCAAGTTGTGATACAACCAGAAAGAATAGTGATCTGTAAAAGTTGATGACAGTCGTAGCTGATATACCAAATTTCCTTAGTATTCCAAGAAAGTAGAGGCAGTGGTGGGCTTTCTTAGTGTCATAAAAACCTCATAGTACAGAAAGAGGCCATTCGGCCTATTGAGTCTGCAGCAACCACAATTCCACCAGGCCCCACATATCCCTACATATTTAACCTATGCATCTCAGAGACTAAGGGGCAATTTTAGCATGGCCAATCAACTTAACGTGCACATCTATGGATTGTGGAAGGAAACCGAAGCACCCAGAGGAAACCCACGCAGACACGAGGAGAATGTGCAAACTCCACACACACAGTGACCCAAGCCAGGAATCAAACCCAAGTCCCTGGAGCTATGAAGCAGCAGTGCTAACCCCTGTGCAAACGTGCCGCTCAATGTCCACACGGAGGGACCAGGACAGGTTGTTGGTGATCTGGACACCTAAAAACTTGAAGCTCTCCACCCTTTCTACTTTGTCCCTGTTGATGTAGACAGGGGCATGTTCTCTTTTACACTTCCTGAAGTCGATGATAATTTCTTTTGTTCTGTTGACATTGAGGGAGAGATTATAGTTGCTGCACCAATTATGTTATCTTATGAGGAAAGAGTGAGCAAATTGGAATCAGAAGAATAAGAGGTGATGTTATTGAAACCTATAAGATTCTAAGGAGATTTACAGGGTACATGTTTCCATTCATGGGGGCACTTAGGACTAGGTGCATAGTATCAAAATAAGGGGTCTCTGATATAAGACAGAAATGAGAAGGAACTTACTCTCACAGAGGGCTGGGTTGTCAATCTCTGGAATTCACAACCCAAAAAGCCATAGAACATAGAACATAGAACATTACAACGCAGAACAGGCCCTTTGGCCTTCGATGATGCGCCAACCAATTAGGAAAAAGCAATAACCCTACAACCTAAACCATTCCCTTTTCGTCCATATACTTATCCACTAATCTCTTAAATGCCACCAAACTTGGCGCATCTACAACTGCCGCAGGCAGGGCATTCCATACGCTAACCACCCTCTGGGTAAAGAACCTACTTCTGATATCCGTCCTATAACTACCACCCCTTAATTTAAAGCTATGTCCCCTTGTGCTAGCTTTCTCCATCCGAGGAAAAAGGCTATCACTGTCCACCCTATCTAAACCTCTAATCATCTTATATGTTTCAATAAGGTCTCCTCTTAGCCGCATTCTTTCTAACGAAAACAACCTCAAATCCCTCAGCCTCTCTTCATAAGACCTGCCCTCCATACCAGGCAACATCCTGGTAAACCTCCTCTGTACCCTCTCCAATGCCTCCCCATCTTTCTTATAATGTGGGTACCAGAACTGCACACAATACTCCAAGTGCGGCCGCACTAGAGTTTTGTACAGTTGCAACATGACTTGCGGCTCCGAAATTCAATCCCCCTACCAATAAAAGCTAAGACTCCGTATGCCTTCTTAACAACCTTATCGACTTGATTGCCAACTTTCAGGGATCTATGCACATATACACCGAGATCCCTCTGTTCTCCAACACTATTAAGAGTCCTACCATTAGCCCTGTACTCTACATATTTGTTATTCCTGCCAAAGCGAATAACCTCACACTTTTCCGCATTAAACTCCATTTGCCACCTCTCGGCTCAGCTCTGCAACTTGTCCAAGTCTCTCTGCAAACTATAGCACCCATCTTCACTACCTACCACTCCTCCGACTTTGGTGTCATCCGCAAATTTAATAATCCATCCTTCAATATCCTCATCCAGATCATTTATGAAAATTACAAACAGCAGGGGCCCCAAAACAGATCCCTGCGGTACACCACTTGTAACCGAACTCCACAATGAATAACTTCCATCAACCACCACCCTCTGTCTTCTATCAGCTAGCCAATTCCTAATCCAATTAGCTAAATCATCCTCAATCCCATACATCTGCATTTTCTGCAGAAGCCTTCCATGGGGCACCTTATTGAACGCCTTACTAAAGTCCATATATACCACATCAACTGCCTTACCCCCATCCACCTCTTTGGTCACTTTTTCAAAAAACTCAATAAGGTTAGTAAGGCACGACCTGCCCTTCACAAAACCATGCTGACTATCCCCAATCAATTCCTTTCTCTCTAAATAACTATAAATCCTATCCCTAATAATTCTCTCCAATACCTTGCCCACAACAGAAGTAAGACTCACTGGCCTATAATTCCCTGGAAGGTCTCTCTTCCCCTTCTTCAACAATGGGACCACATTCGCTATCCTCCAGTCCTCCGGAACCACACCCGTAACCAACAACGACCTGAAGATCATAGCCAGAGGCTCTGCAATCGCCTCTCTTGCCTCCCAGAGAATCCTAGGGTAAATCCCGTCCGGCCCAGGGGACTTATCTAACTTCAAACCCTCAAGAATATCTAGCACATCCTCCTTATCTACTTCAATACTTCCCAGTTTGCAACCCTGTATCCCAGTGTTCTCCACAACTACATTTACATCTCCCTGCGTGAATACCGAAGAGAAATATTTGTTCAGTGCCTCTCCAATCTCTTCAGGCTCCACGCACAACTTCCCACTGTTGTCTCTGACTGGCCCTAATCTTGCCCTAACCAATCTTCTATTCTTAACATATCTAAAGAAAGCTTTAGGATTCTCCTTGATCCTATCAGCCAAAGTCTTCTTGTGTCCCCTTTTAGCCCTCCTCAACTCACTCTTTAGCTCCCTCCTGGCTAATCTATAGCTATCCATTGCACTAACTGAGCCTTCAAGCCTCATCCTGACATCAGCCTCCTTTTTCCTTTTAACCAGCGAATTAACTTTTTTAGTACACCATGGTTCCCTTACTCGACCATTTCCTCCTTGCCTGACAGGGATATACTTATCAAGGACTCTCAGTAGCTGCTCCTTGAATAAGCTTCACATTTCAGATGTGCCCAGTCCCTGTGGTTTCCTAGTCCAACCTATGCACCCTAATTCCCTCCTTATGGCCTCATAATTACCATTCCCCAGCTATAACTACTGCCCCCAGCTTCATGCCTATCCCTATCCATCACTAAGGTGAACATAACCGAATTGTGGTCACTATCACCAAAATGTTCACCAACTTCCAAGCCTAACACCTGGTCTGGCTCATTGCCCAGCACCAAATCCAATGTACCCTCACCTCTAGTTGGCCTATCTACATACTGAGTCAAAAAGCCTTCCTGCACACTTTGTACGAAAACTGACCCCTCTAACGAGCTAGAGCTATAGCTATTCCAATCAATATTAGTAAAGTTAAAGTCCCCCATAACAATTACCCTATTACTTTCACTCCTGTCCAGGATCGACTTTGCAATCCTTTCCTCTACCTCTCGAACTTTTAGGAGGTCTATAAAAGACTCCCAACAGGGTGACCTCTCCTCTCCTGTTTCTAATCTCAGCTCATACTACCTCAACAGACAAGTCCTCATCAAACTTCCTTTCTGTCACTGTGATACAGTCTTTGACTAATAATACCACTCCTCCCCTCCTTCTACTTCCTTCTCTACTTCTGACTGAGTAGACTGAGACCATGGAGACTGAGTTTTTGAATGTGTTTAAGCCTGGGACTATAGGGAGCCAAGGGCAATGGGGAACAGGCAGGAAAGTGGAATTGAGGCCAACAGCGTTTTTTTTTATTCTTTCATGGGACGTGGGCATTGTGTACAAGGCCAGTAGTTATTGTCTATCCCTAATTGCCTTTGAATTGATTGGTTTGCTAGACCATTTCAGAGGGCAGTTAAGTGTCAATGACATTGATAATATAAGATCATCCATCATCTCAATGAATGACGGAGCAGGTGCAAGGAGCCAAAGAGCTTACTATTTCTTATTCTCCTTGTATGTACATGATGCCGTTTCCATGGAAAAACTTTATGGCACAATGGTTTAGGGCTGTAGTGATCTTCATACTAATATCCATATGTTGGACATTGTCCCTCGGTCAACTCGGATCAGATGATAATACTATTGGGGCGGAACTTTCTGCTCCTGCCAGCAGCATGGATCATGGCGAATAGGGTGCTAAATTTAGTGTGATAGTCAGTTGAGTTTCATTCAGTCAAATGAGCTTGAGGTTTTGATCTCCTGACTTTGATGGTGGGTTAAAGGTGGCTAGGGTTTCCTTGTAATCTATGTCATTGGCAATTATTTGCATCTCAAGAACGCTCATTAAAAGACCAACTCTCCAGAAGTATGTTTTCTGTCCAAATTAAACACCACACCAGTGGATAATTAGAACGTTCTGTTTCCTGAATCTATATATGTGGCGCGTGAGCTTCAGTTCACCAACGATTTTGAAGTACGTAGATGGTGCTTTTGACAACCTTTACAAAAATTGCTACAAGACTTCAGTTGACCTAATCACAAGCTGTGCCAATGCTGGGCACAGCAAGGAGGGAAGAGACAGAGGTAGAACTAAGGGCGTGTTGTGGAACAAGGAAGGAGAGGGGGAAGGCAGTGTTGTGAGACTGACTGTGAAAGAATTTGAGACAGTACTGTTGCTGAGGCTACACTGTTGGGGGGTGGTGGAGGCGATGATGTTGAACAGACTGTCGAGCAGCTGAGCCACACTGGTGGGGGAGGATATTGAATAGACAGTCTTGCAGTCGACGCCACACTGTTAGGGGAATATTGAACAGACTATCCTGGGGCTGTGTGGAACAAGTGCTGTGTACGGCACACATCTCTTGATCCTTGTCTTGGGCAAGGGAAGGCCTCTTTGGGCTGTGATGGTTGTACTTGGTATGGTCGGCAGGATGGAGTCAGTCACATAAGGCGTTTGGTCCTGGGCATCAGTGTACTATAAAGTAATAGTGAAGTTTATTTATTAGTTACAAGTAGACTTATACTCACACTGCAAGTTACTGTGAAAATCGCCTAGTTGCTGCATTCCAGCACCTGTTCAAGTACATTGAGGGAGAATTCAGCATGACCCAATGCACCTAACCAGCACCTCTTATGGGAGGAAACCAGAGAACCTGGAGGAAATCTGTCCCACACAGACATGGAGAGAATGTACAGACTCCACACAGACAGTAACCCAAACCAGGGATTGAATCTGGGTCCCTAGCGCTATAAGGCCATTGTGTGTCGTCGTGCCACCCTCTGAGGCAGATGACCTCATGGTCAAGAGAGGCATCTATGTTGTGTCAGTCAGGAGCTGAAAAATCATAGGGATGTAATGAATGGTCTCATGTGGGGAGAGAGGGGCAAAATGTTTGGGTGTATATGACCTCAAAAAGGGGAGGAGTCAGCTTGTCAAAGGGCATATTGATATCAATGTTAAATGGTTTTGGAGAGCAAGGTTAGACGATGACAGGGTAACACAGTGGCACAGTGGTCTTAGACCATTGGGAAGTCTTCAGGAGGGAGGGGCATCTATACAAGAGGGACAGGGAACAGTTGTCTGGGAAGGGCACCCATATTTTAGCTGGGAGGTTTGCTGGAGTGTTTCGGCAGGGTTTAAACTAATGTGGAGGGGGGGTGGGAGATAGAGGGAACTGGGAGTGGGAGAGAGATAGGCGACAGAGTAATTCCGGAGAGTAGGAGGGAGGATCAGAGAGTGCCTGAGGGCCTTCAGTGCATGTGTTTTAATGCGAGGAGTGTGACTGGCAAAAGAGATGAACTGAGGGCAATAATGTTTGAGAGGAAGTTAGAAGTGTTGGCGGTGACTGAGACGTGGCTAAAGGAAGGGCAGGGCTGGCAATTGAATATTCCGGGGTATAAGTGTTTTAGGCATGATAGAGGTGGTTTGAGGAGAGGAGGGGGAGTGGCGTTATTAGTTAAGGATCACATCATAACAGTGCAGAAGGAGGGTGGTATGGCTGAGTTAGGAATTGAGTCGCTATGGGTGGAGTTGAGGAATAGGAAGGGAGAAGTTACTATGTTGGGTGTGTACTACAGACCGCCCAACAGTCCGCGGGCCGTGGAAGAAGGGATATGTAAGGAAATTTTAGATAAGTGTAGGAAGAATAGAGTAGTTGTAATGGGAGATTTCAATTTCCCTGGGGTAGATTGGAAGGTGCCCAGAGCGGAAGGTGCGGACGGGGAAGAATTTGTTCAGTGTGTTTTAGAAGGGTCCTTGGAGCCGTATGTGGATAGCCCGACTAGAGAGGGAGCTATACTGGATCTGGTTCTGAGGAATGAGCCAGGGCAGGTGATTGACATTTTGTAGGAGAGCATGTGTCTAATAGTGACCACAACTCTGTCTGCTTTAGGGTATTAATGGAAAAAGATGAAGCCTGCCCTAAGGGGAGGGTGTTAAACTGGGGGGAGGGCTAGATATAGCCAGATTAGGCAGGATCTTAGGGATGCCGACTGGGATAAGCTGTTCGAGGGTAGGTCGACACTGCACATGTGGGAGTCTTTCGAGGGAAAACTAAAATTTTTGCAGGAAAGACATGTGCCGGTAAGGAGGAAGGATGGGAAAGGCAGGATTAGAGAACCGTGGATTACTAGGGATGTTGAGGACTTGGTCAGGAAGAAGCGGGAGGCGTACGTTAGATCCAGGCAACTGGGGACAGAGGCAGCGCTGGAAAAATATAGAGAGTGTAGACGGGATCTTAAAAGGGGTGTTAGAAAGGCAAAAAGGGGCCACGAAATGGCTTTGGCAGGTAGGATTAAGGAAAATCCTAAGGCATTTTACTCCTATGTAAGGAGCAAAAGGATGGTTAGAGGGAGGATTGGACCTCTCAGGGACAGAGGAGGGGAACTATGCTTAGAGCCTGAGGGAATGGGGGAGATCCTGAATGAATACTTTGCGTCGGTATTCACGCAGGAGAGGAGCCTGATGTCTGATGCCGGCTTTGAGGAATTTGAGGACCCGTTAAAAGAAATAATCATTACGAGGGACGAAGTGTTGGGGCTTTTAGATAGCATAAAGACTTATAAAGCTCCGGGGCCTGATGGTATTTATCCCAGGCTGCTAAGGGAGGTGAGAGATGACATTGCTGGGCCTCTGACGCAAATCTTTGTCTCTTCTTTGGACACAGGGGAGGTCCCAGAGGACTGGCGGATTGCAAATGTAGTACCGTTGTTTAAAAAGGGTCAGAGGGATAACCCAGGGAACTATAGGCTAGTGAGCTTGACTTCAGTTATAGGTAAGCTAATGGAGAGGATCCTCAGGGACAGGATGTGTGAGCATCTGGAGCACTGCGATCTGATCAGGGATACGCAGCATGGCTTCGTTAAGGGGAGGTCGTGCCTTACGAATCTAGTGGAATTTTTTGAAGAGGTGACAAAAACGGTTGATGAAGGACAAGCCGTTGATGTCGTTTATATGGATTTCAGTAAGGCGTTTGATAAGGTCCCTCATGGTAGGCTGATAGAAAAGGTGAAGGCGCATGGTATACAGGGCCAGGTATGTAGATGGGTAGAGAACTGGCTAGGGAGGAGGAGACAGCGGGTAGTATTGGAAGGCTCTTTTTCCAACTGGAGGTCTGTCACTAGTGGTGTGCCACAGGGCTCTGTACTAGGACCCCTTCTATTTGTGGTGTATATAAATGACTTGGAAGAGGGGATAGGTGGTGTGATCAGCAAATTTGCTGATGACACTAAGATGATTGGATTGGCGGGTACTGAGGAGCAGTGCCTGGCAATACAACATGACATAGATAGGCTGGTAGATTGGGCATATAGATGGCAAATGGAATTTAATCCGGATAAATGCGAGGTGATGCATTTTGACCGGAATAATGTAGAGGGGAGTTATAGGATAAAAGGTAAAACTATCCGGAGTATAGAGACGCAGAGAGACCTGGGGGTGCAAGTTCACAAGTCTCTGAAGGTGTCAGTACAGGTGGAGAATGTGGTAAAAAAAAGCGTATGGTATGTTAGCCTTCATAGGAAGGGGTATAGAATACAAGAGTAGGAGTCTGATGTTGCAGTTGTATAGAACGTTGGTTAGGCCTCATCTGGAGTACTGCGTCCAGTTCTGGTCGCCGTACTACAGGAAGAATGTAGAGGCCCTGGAGAGAGTGCAAAGGAGATTTACCAGAATGCTGCCTGGTATGGAAGGGCTGTCTTACGAGGAAAGATTGAAAACACTGGGGTTGTTTTCCCTTGAAAGACGTCGGCTGAGAGGGGATCTTTTGGAGGTATATAAGATTATGAGGGGTATAGATAGAGTAAATGGTGGTAAGCTTTTTCCACCATTAGAAATGGATAGAACGAGGGGTCACGGGCTCAGGGTGAGGGGGCTATGTAATAAGACGAATATTAGAGGCCAGTTTTTCACACAAAGGGTAGTGGGGGTGTGGAATGCACTGCCAAGTAAGGTGGTGGGAGCAGGCACGCTAGAGTTGTTTAAGGGTCTCTTGGACAGCCACATGAGTGGTCTGCAGATAGAGGGATATAGCAGGACTGTTTGAATATCGGGAGGACCAAATAGTAATAGACTATCTTTTAGTTTCGTCTCGGGAATGTCTTAGTTTTTTTTTAGCATGTTTAATTAAGTCTTATTTGTTTTCGCAGGCAATTCGGTCCACCTTGTTGACCAACAAGGGGCATGCATGCGGCATGTCGTGCGAGTGCTGCTCTTGGAGGTTGCTTCAGGAGTTGCCTAGTGCTTCACGTCGTCAGTGTATGCTTAAACTGGACCATCTGATGGGCAACATGACCGCTCAGAGACTATCGCTGTTGCTGTGCTGACACATGGATTTGGGCCTGTGTCTGCAGGAGTTTGCGTGTTCTCCCCGTGGTTGCGTGGGTTTTCTCCGGGTGCTCCGGTTTCCTCC
The DNA here is from genome assembly GCA_024679065.1 of Sphyrna mokarran. Lineage (NCBI taxonomy): Eukaryota > Metazoa > Chordata > Chondrichthyes > Carcharhiniformes > Carcharhinidae > Sphyrna > Sphyrna mokarran. The sequence goes on along the minus strand of JAGIQG010000009.1, from coordinate 70,788,167 downwards.
CACATCCCAAAAATGTGCTCTTAGGCTGATTGGGTAACAAATTGTCCCTATATTGGTTCCTATATGGGAATCTTCAACAATAGGCATAGCCTAAAGTCAAGGATATGTCATTAAGACGTTAGGACGGCGGCGTGAGCTCGTTGGGCCGAAAGGCCTGTTTCCCATGCTGTGTTGCTCTTTGTTCTTTGTTCTTTGATTATCACTGCTGCATCACAGAGCCAGCGACCCGGGTTCAATTCCAGCCTCGGGTCACTGTCTGTGTGGAGTCTGCATGTTTTCCCTATGTCTGCATGAGTTTCCTCTGGGTGCTCTGGTTTCTTCCCACACTCCAAAGATGTGCAGGTTAGGTTTACTGTCCATGGTAAGTTGTCCCTTCGTATCAGGGGGATTAGCAAAAGTACATGTGTTACGGGGATTGGTACGGGTGAGATTTTGGTTGGTGCAGACTCTATGGGCCTAATGGCATCTTTCTACCACATAGGGATTCTATGACAGGAGGAAGGGGAATTGGGAGGCAGTGAGGATGGAAGGGGGCCAGTGGATGATAGGAGGAAGTCGGAAGTTCCCAAATGAAGACTCACAAATGAAGGCTAGCTGCACCATTTTCAAGTTCAGCTTTCAATGACACAGCTCGTAAAACAAGTTAGAGAAAAATTGATTGGGGACAGGTTTCAGGGTGTGTGGGAATAATTCAATTCAGTAATTTGTGATCGATTAAAGAAGCGCCCTATATATGTCCAGATGACAGAACGGAGAGCAGGGCTCAGCTAAGTGCTGGACTCAAGGGTTTAATCCACAATGAATGAGCTTTACTCCTTTACTAATTGTGCACAGTCAGATGAGAATCCATTATGTTTAGGTGCTGCAATGCATAATACCTTATTTGGCATCTGATTCTTACAGAGGCCTGTTATAATAGATTTAAGGTCACAAAGTCATTGTGCTCTATGCACTGGGCATTGGCATTCAAGTCTCCCTGCTTGCTGACAGGATACAAGTGCAGGGACTAGGGTATCCATAGTTATTATCAAAGCCATTAGAGGTCAACCAGTGGCTTCCAGAACTTGAGTCTTTAAACTTGAATAAAGACTTTCATTGTGAACTTGCAGTCACGTCTGAGGGAGAAGCTCAATCACCTGTCATTTTCCAGGGTGTGGAGATGCCAGTGTTGTCTGGGGCAGGCACAGTAAAAAATCTCACAACACTAGGTTAAAGTCTGTCAGAACACTGCTTCTTCATCAGATGAGTCACCTGATGAAGGAGCACCACTCTGAAATCTCATGCTACCAAATAAACCTGTTGGACTTTGATCTGATGTTGTGCGACTTCTTACTGTGCCTTCTCCAGGGGTAATATTATCCTGCAAGGAGTGGCATGGTATGCACTGTACAGACTAAGGGGAAGTCCAGGGCTAAGGATTGCATTTCTCTCCTGTACATAGAGGGAAATCATTCCACAGGAATTAACATTGATTCTTCAATTGTATTTATTCACAGCTCTCAGCAAGAGTGGAGAATGCAGGCTGGAGGACATGTTTCCTTCTTGATGGCTATAATTAAAATGTGGAAGGGAAGAGCCTTTTGCTAATTTGCAAAGCTCAGGGAAGATCATCACCCTGAGGAACAAGTGCCAGTGAGGCCCCAGGAAGACTCAGATGCTGATGAGGAGGAGCCAAATCTATAAAGACATTTGGTGTGATCAAGAGTCTACAGAAAATGCAGTTCATACATGGAGATGAGCGAAAGACAGTGCAGTATATGCCTTTGGTTGTAGTTGGTTGTATTTAACACGTTCTCTGTGATGAACTCATGCTGCACAGAACTGAAGGGCATTTAATGCTATGAAGGTTACCGCTGCCATGATCTGATTTGCTTGTGGATCTTGAGAGAGGTTCACTGGGGACCTTAGTGAAATCTCACAATCGGCACCATACAAACACAGAAGGATAGATGCTCTTTTCAATAAAGCTCACCATTACGTGCAGTTCCACATGAATGAAGCAGGCCAAGCTGCCAGCGCTGTGAGATTCATTGCAATCTTTGACTTTCTGCGAGTACAAGGTGTCATCAACTGAGCACGTGTCCTTGACAGCTCCCTGGCAGCAGCCAGTGAGATCCATTAATGGGTGAACTCTGTGAATGTTCAACTAATTTGTGATCTCACGTTTATGCTCAGGACCAGGCAGCTCACATGACTCATGTTTTGAGTATCTAGAGATCTAGAGATACTTGAGACCTTATAGTGTTGATTCCTCAGTGATCAGTGATATCTCCCTAAAGACATGGCTAATGAAGCCTATTCATCATCCACAGGACATTTCAGATGTTTGGATCTAACAAGTGGGGTTCTTCAATATTCTTCACAGACAGAGTCCTGCAGCATCATTGCTTACTGCACCCTGCCCAACGAAGAGCTGTAAAAGGGAGATGTGTTGTCCCAGGGCGACATTGAGGAGCTAGATTTCTCTTCAGATGAGTGGGGCATTGAAAGGGATGAATGTGAAGAGGCCAAGGAGCCACATGACAATACCATTGCACAGGCAGGATGCTGGAAACATAGAATCATAGAATCCTTACAGTGCAGGAGGAGGCCATTCAGCCTATTAGTTCTGCGCTGACCAGAATCCCAGCCAGGTCCTATTCCCGTAACCCCACAAATTTATCTTCCTAATTCCCTGACACTAGAATCAATTTAACATGGCCAATCAGCCTAACCTATACTGTGGGAGGAAACTGGAGCACCCGGTGCACAGACACAGCGAGAATGTGCAAATTCCACATAGACAGTAACCCAAGCCTGAATTGAACTTGGGCCCCTGGTGCTGTGAGGCAGCAGTGCTAACCAATATGCCACTGTGCCACCCATAACAACTGCAGAGCTACAGGATTCCAGGAGTTAAAATGGTGAAGATGGGTTTTTATGAACAATGTTCTCTTCATGCTTTGATGCAGGGAATGATTCGCTGTCATCTTTAATGCGTTACAACAGATCAACAATTCACAAAGAACACTGATGAAGCATAAGTCACCTTCACCCTCATGATGGGGCATTCTTAAAAGGGGCAGTTGCCTCGAGAGCATGTGGCGCTGTGGAATGTGCTTAGCACTGCAGAAGCACACAGCCATAAGCAGCTACACATTGGGCAGTCCTTTCAACCATGACGCCAACAACTCAGTGGCCTTGGCAGCCTTCAAGAGACTGAAATGCTATACACATATGGATGCACTCATGTTGGTCAGACAGGAACTTAGCAAGGCAGCTCTAAGATGAAAAACATTTGCCAATTGTTAGTATTTGATCGTCTGAAAATGTAGCTATGTCTGGACAGCACCATCTGTCAAAAAGCCAGCTCTCATACTGATTAATGCAGAAGCCGCACCTTGACGCTGAATTCCAAGATGCCACTGGACATCAGGATGCAGTGATTTGTCACACGCCAGCATACATCCAAAGCTGAGTGTATGTTAACATGATCTTCACAGATAGTGGTTCAGCAGGAAAATCATGTGGATGGCACAGTAGCACAGTGGTTAGCACTGCTGCTTCACAGTGCCAGGGACTTGGGTTCAACTCCAGCCTCAGGCCTTGTCTGTGTGGCATTTGCACATTCTCTTGTTGTCTATGTGCTCCAGTTTCCTCCCACAGTTCAAAGATGTGCAGGTTAGGTTGATTGGCCGTGCTAAAATGCCCCACATGTCAGGAGATTAGCAGGGTAAATATGTAGTGTTATGGAAATAGGTGGGATTGATGTTGATGCAGACTCAATGGGCCAAATGACTTCTTTCTGCACTCTAGGGATTCTATGTGATTATTGACAATTTCCCCTACATTCAGTAGGAGCCTGCCAAGTTTACATCCTGCATTGCCTTGACATTTGGTAGAGATGTGGACCAGACAATGCAACACAGCAGTCAATAGATCCTGCTGAGCCCCCAGGGGATGTACCAGAGCATCATTTTCATACTATTACAGTGCTCGACATTGTCCATCTCACAAAGGTTACTCCTTTCTATGAAAATCAAGTCAATGAGTGCACACTTATGCCAAGAATTACTTACCAATTTGCATTCTGCAAAGAACCACTAGGCAGCTGTACAGGAGCAAACTATGATCCTCACAAGTATGTGGATGAGCACCCACCTCTGAAATCACTCATTCATTTCTGTCTCACAGGTTTTTCAAACGCCACTGTTCGCATCATGTGTAGAGAGAGTGGGAAATAATTAAGGAACATTCAGTCTTAAACAAAATTACAGCTGCAGCAAGACATGATGGGCGGTGATGCTTTATGATGAATACTACTTTAACCAAATTTCACCATCATAAAATAAAGGCCATTGTGAAGTGGGTGAGAAAACTTCAACATTTGTTGCAACACATCCAGGATTAACCATGCGAGGCACAGAATAAAATAGCAGGGAGGTTATGATGGAACTGTATACAAAGCAGGTTAGCCCACAGCTACAGGACTGTGTGCAGTTCTGATCGCCTCATTATAAGAAAGGATGTGATTGCACTGTCAGTGAGTTTCACCAGGATGTTGCCTGGGTTGGAGCATTTCAGCTATGGAGGGAGGCTGGATAGGCTGGGATTATTTTCCTTAGAGCAGAGAAGGCTCAGGGGGAAGGAAGGGGGTGGACCTGATTGAGGTGTACAAAAATGATCAGGGACATAATGTAGACAGGAAGAAAGTTGTCCTGCTTAGTAGAAGATTTAAGGTAAGGAGAGGAGCTTTAGAGGGGATTTTAGGAAAATCTTTTTCACTCAGAGGGCAGTGGGAATCTGAAACTCACTAGCTGAGTGAGTGGTAAAGACAGGGACCCGTTTTTAAGGAACATTTAATTCAGCACTTGAAATACCATGGCATACAAGGCTATAGATCTGGAAATTGGGATTAGAATAGAAAGGTGCTTGATGGCTGATGCAGACGTGATTTCTGTGCTGTAAAACTCAATGACTATGATTAAATACTTATAACATACATAAATTGTGGATTTCAGTGTAACAGCATCTGGATAATCACTAATTTTGATGAACAAATCTCGTGAGGTCATATCATGACTGCTTAAGATGCAACGGTCTTATCCAATCATCATTGTGATATGGGAAGTGCCAATGTCCATGTCACTGATGTGGAACTGAAGATGATTCACTGTGATTAGACTGAGTTAGACTTAAGTGCACTCATTGACTTGGTGTTCATAGAAAGGATTGACCTTTGTGAGACGGACAATGTCAAACACTGTAATGGTATGAAAATGATGCTCTGGTACATCTCCTGAGGGCTCAGCAGGATCTATTGACTGCTGTGTCACAACTAACTGGACCCACATCTCTACCATAGAGTCATAGAGGTTTACAGCATGGAAACAGGCCTTTTGGCCCAACTTGTCTGCTGCCCCTATTTTTAACCCCTAAGTAAGTCTCAATTGCCTGCTTTTTGTCCATATCCCTCTATACCTATCTTACTCATGTAACTGTCTAAATGCTTTTTTAAAATACAAAATTGTATCCTCCTCTACTACTATCCTTGGCAGCTTGTTCCATTTACTCACCACCCTCTGTGTAATGAACTTGCCCTCTGGACCATTTTCCATCTCACCCCTCCCACCTTTAACATATGCCCTCTAGTTTTAGACTCCCCTACCTTTGCGAAAATATATTGAATACCTAGCTGATCAATGCCCCCTCATATTTTATAGATTTCTATAATCTGTAGATTTCTATTTCACTCCTAAGCCTCCTTCGCTCTATAGAAAAAAGTCCCAGTCTATCCAGCCTCTTAGAACTCAATCCACCAAGTCCGGGTAGCACCCTTGTAAATCTTTTCTGCACTCCTTCTAGTTTAATAATATCCTTTCTATAATAGGGTGACAAGAATTGTACACAGTATTCCAAGTGTGGCCTTACCATCTGAAACAGAAGGACAAGATGGGAAATAACTGGAGGAGAGAAGGTGGAAGTTCATTTTATAGCTTTGAATGAACATGTGACCATGCCTCACATTGGTTAAAATCATTCAATATCTGACACTTGGGATGGGATTTTCCAGCCCAGCACCTCAGCAACAGGAAAATCCTGACCTTGGAGAAGGATAAATGTGAAATATATTAACAATGCTGCAGATTATGTAGCTGTGCCAGCACTGTGCATTCAAAACTTATTAACTTTCCTAACTCTACTGTTAGGACTATGTGCAGCCCTGACATTTGCAGTGGAGGCCGAAATAGCCCACTGATTGCTATCTCCTGTTGTCTGAGATGAATTTGGCAAATTCCCTTTGGAGGCCCGAGCTTAGATGGTCATGGCCTGCTAAGGGTTAACTGCTCTGGGGCAAATACAGCTTCCTTGGCCTGACCTGCTGCAATTCATAAGATCTTCAGAGGAATTGAATAGTTACTTTGCATCAGTTTTTATTGTGGAAGACACCAATGAGATGCCAGAGCTCCAGGACGATCGAGGGCACAGGTGAATGTAGTGGCCATCACTAAGGAGAAGGTTCTGGAGAACCCCAGGGTTCTAAAAGAGATAGCTGAGGAAATTGTAGAGGCGTTGGTGATAATCTTTCAGGAATCACTGGAGGCAGGGAGGGTACCAGAGGACTGGAAAGTAGCAAATGTAACGCTGCTGTTTAATAAGAGAGGGAGGCAGCAGATAGGAAATGATAGGCTGGCTAGTCTGATTTTGGACATTAGCAAGATTTTAGAGTCCTTTATTAAAGATAAGATTGCGGGTACTTGGAAGTCCTTGATAAAATAGGAGCACGGCTTCGTCAAGGGGAGGTCATGTCTGACAAATCTGTTAAATTTCTTTGAGGAGGTAACACAGAAGTTAGACCATGGAGAACCAGTGGATATGATTTATTTTAGGTTTCCAGAAGGCCTTTGCTAAGGTACCTCATAGGAGACTGTTAAATAAGTTTAAATGCCCATGGTCTTAAAGATAGGATCCTGGCATGGATAGAGGATTGGCTGACTGGCAGAAGGCAGAGAGTGGGGATGAAGGAGTCTTTTTCAGGATGCCAGTGATGTGCCTCAGGAATTGATATTGGGACTACAACTTTTCACAATACATTAACAATTTGGAGGAAGGAACTGAAGGCACTGTTGCTAAGTTTGCAGATGAGACAAAGATATGTAGAGGGACAGGTAATATTGAGGAACCTGGGGGGTGTGGGGGGGGTGGGGGAGAGGGAGCTGCAGAAGGACTTGGAGAGGATAGGAGGGAAACATTTGGAGCATAATGCAGCAGAAACTATGTTTGTACTTGTAGTAAGAGTACATTTTCCCAAAGAAGTAGCACATGAAATACAATACAGAAAAGTGAGGTTATGCACTTTGGAAGGAGGATTTGGGAGCATAGACTATTTTCTAAATGGGGAAATGCTTAGGAAATCAGAAGTACAAAGGGACTTGGGAATCTTTGTTCAAGATTCTCTTAAGGTTAATGTGTAGGTTCAAATGGCAGTTAGGAAGGCAAATGCAATATTAGCATTCATGCCAAGAAGGATAGAATACAAGAGTAGGGATGTACTTCTGAGGGTGTATAAGCTCTAGTCAGACCCCATTTGGAGTATTGTAAGCAGTTCTGGGCCGTCTATCTGAGGAAGGGTGTGCTGGCCTTGGAAAGGATTCATAGGTTCACAAGAATGATCTCTGGAAAGAAGAGCTTGACATATGAGGAGCGGTTGAGGACTCTGGGTCTGTACCTGTTGGAGTTTAAGAGGATGAGAGGGGATCTTATTGAAACTTACAGGACACAGCGAGGTCTAGATAAAGTGGACATGGAAAGGACGATTCTATGTGTAGGAAAAACTAGAACCAGAGGGCACAACCTCAGGCTAAAGGGACAATCCTTTAAAACAGAGTTGAGGAGGAATTCCTTCAACCAGAGTATGGTGAATCTTTGGAATTCTTTGCCGCAGAAAGCTGTGGAGGCCAGGTCATTAAATGTCTTTAAGACAGAGATAGATAAGTTCTTGATTAATAAAGGAATCAGGGGTTATGGGGAAATGGCAAGAGAGAATGGGGATGAGAAAAATATCAACCATGATTGAATGGCAGAACAGATTTGAAGGGCCGAGTGGCCTAATTCTGCTTTTATTTTTGTAGCCTTTTGGTCTTATGGTCTTATCACAGGTAAATTGGATTTTTATTAACAGGATCGCTTTGGGATGTCCTGGTTGGACTTCCTGTGGGGTCTTACTGGTATTCCTCCTCTGTTTGGGTGCCCTGGACTGCTACTTGACTCCTTGAGGAGCAAGAGCACCTGGAAAGAGGTTGAAGTACTCTGTCCCCTCTCCCTAGCTACAGCTGGAATGCAGTCATGATAGACCAATGGTATGCAATGCCTGAATTCAAATCTAACAAGAAATGCTGGACCTAGATCTCCAAGGCAGCTGCCACCCTTCCTGTGGAGACTTTGATGTGCTTCCAAAGCTACAGACACAACAGCAGGCAAAATGTGGATGGACTCCTCCGTCAGTCTAGTGATGGCCTGTGTGAACTTTGCCTAATCTTCACCTGCCAGTCTCTGCATCATCAATGTTTCTCAGAGCCAACACCAGAGGCTTGTCATAGGATTCAAATCAGCAGGGGCCTGCTTCCAGCAGCCCTCCAAATGTTGCAGACCTCAGTTGTCATTGTCCCCTGCTTGCTGTGAACCCATATCACCAGATTGTGACCCAGAACCTACTCTAGAGCTGGGACCCAACAAGGTGCGTGTATCTGTGCTGCTGGAGCGTGCTGGTGAGCACAGTGATGAGAGTTCATCCGATGCTTGGTCTCCCTCCTCATCTGAGGTGACCTGTGGTCTGGAGCTCAGGCACTTGCTTAGTGTATTCTTCTGCTTTTTCCTGTTGGAAAAGAGATCATTAAAATTGATTATGGCTCCTACACTAGAGGTCACAGTCATTGTCCATATGCTGCCAATGTATATTGAATGGACCCTCACTGGCCATATAGGAAGGCCATTCTGGGCTTCTATGCAGGCGTGAGCACGATCCACCCCAGCAAGCTCCACTGCTCCTTCTTCATGGGAAGAGAATGTTTTAAGCTCTAGGGCCCCTCTGGGTTTTGCTCCCTCATAGGAATTAAATCTTGCATAAAGACAAATGGATTAATGTGAGCACTATGAATGAAATTGCATTTCAGAAGATTGAAGGTTTTTAAGGCGAGGGAAGATAAATTTTTGAATAGTAAAGGAATTAAGGGCTATGGTGATCGGGGGGAGTGAGGAGTAAGTAGAGCTAAGTCCATAAAAAGATCAGCCATGATCTGCTCGAATGGCGGAGCAGGCTCGAGGGCTCAAATGGTCTACTCCTGCTCCTGGTTCTTACATTCTTAGTCCCGATTTGGGAGAATTGCGGCCAGGATATCATTTAATCAGGTATTGATATAAAGATACTTTTAAAGTTGCACAAGATATAAGAATTACTCGATGGGAGGGATCAGTGACAGTGAACCTGAGGGAACATGTCCAAAATTTTGAACACCTATAAAATTAAAAGTAAATTCTCAGCAGTTTGGCGGAGAGGGATAATATCTTTCTAAAGACCAGGTGTAAACTGACACCTGATATTAGATTTACTGAGATGGATCTTAACTGAAAGTTGCCGGCTGCAATCTCCAGTCATTGTCAGTTTCCCCAACTGTAAATCTACTCCGACGTGCTGCTTTTGTATACTGGGGAGTCCAACATTCATACGTGGTTGTTTTGTGCAACAGTATTCGAATATGTTCATTAACTTCACAACAGAAGCACTGATCTTTGGGATGGATGGTGCTGCAAGGTCAGTGATAGATTTCTGTGGTTATAGCTATGGAAAATGTTTTGCACATTCTACATAGTGGTGACCTTGTATGTGAATAAACTTCTAAAAATAAATGATACGCCTGATAAAGGTCTGTGATAGGGGATGGAATCATCCATAAGTAAAACTTGCTTCAACAACATTGAGGGGAGCAGCAAAAAGTTAAATCCTATTTTTGAAAGAGGATATACTGAATATTAATGGAGTTTGCTCTGATCTGCGGAATTAACATTAGTACCTCTTCCTCATTTACAGCATTTGCACAATAAATCAATTTTTTTTTACCCTCTTGCTGCGGTGCTTCGAAGTTGTGCACGAGAAGCAATAGCACGCAAATATTTTCCTATCGCTTTGAGATATTCCGTTTCCTTGGTTACCGTTCAAATGAGATCTTGCCAAAGACTGGGCTGTTTGCCAACTGCTCCAAGTGGGAACATAGCCCTTGGGAGTTTGCAGACAGTTATCTGACATTAGGTGAAGCTTATGGCATTGATCAGTGTTGAAGTTGTTTTGTATTCTGGAAGAGTGTGTCTTAAGACAAGTGCTCACTATATTTTCGATGGTTGCTGTTCCACTAATCACTACAGATGAACTGAACAAGTGGCATTTATGAAGATCATACAAAGATAGCTTCCAGATTTTTGATGGCTATGAGTTTGATTTTAAAATGTATATATTCATACATACACATACATGTACACATATATAAACATACATATATATGTGTATTATTCTGTAAAAAATATTCATCCAAGAGCCAGTCTTTGATTCCTGCCAATCACAATAGAAGACAAGTTGAGTGACGTAAAAAAATAAATTGCTGGTTAAATACTCAGCAGGACTGACAGCGCCTGTGGAGACAGAAACAAAATTAAGAATTCAGATCGATGACCCATAATCTGAATTAGGATCAAACAATATTTACCTGACTTCCACATCATCAGATTAACTCAGCACAAAGTACATCTTTCAAGATAGATCAATCTTTTCCTTTCTGCCTTCCCCCGCCTACTGTGATTTTTCAAAGTGGTACCAGAAATGCTGGGCGATGAGTTTGATTTTAAAATGTATATATACGTACATGCCTCTACACATACACAGATACATACATGTACAAATATATAAGCATTCATATATAGATATGAACATGTTAACATGTAGGGCCTGATTGTGTCAAAAGTTTGTGCCCGTTTTCAGGTGCGAAATCACGGTAAATTCAGGCTTTTAGCGCAACCTGCACCTGAATCCGAGCAGATCACGGCTTTACCAACACCCGATTTGGGCACGGATCCGGTCTGCCCCAAATTGGGTGGCCCGCCGATTTAAGTACATTAGTATGCATTCAAATTGATTTAGTGAACCGCGCGCCCAACTCTACCGCCAAATCCCACTTTACCGTCTTCTGGTCTGTTCCGGATCTGCGCTGTAAGCAACCTGCCAAATAAAAATCTGAAGCCAATCTGACATGCGGTCACTCCAGGAGGAGGGATTTGTTCCTCTGGTGGGGATGAAGGGTCACCCGCAGAGTGGCAGCGGATACCCCTACACCCCCCTCCCCCCACTACCCCCACCGATCACCCGCAGACCTCCTGCCTGGGCACGCTGCTTCACATTTTTTTTTGAACTGTGCTTGTGCAATTCAGAGCTCCAATCGTTCTGGCAAGTCTAACCCCCACCCACAGCACAGATCGGACCAGAGCCGGCAAAAAGCGTATGGGCATGCTGCAAAGAGAGTTCCAGGCTTGGATCTGTATTATGCCCGGATCTGGCCCTTAGACTCCAAATGGTAAAATCAGGCCCATAAGGTGAGTATTCATATCTAACGTTGAGCTTACATGGGATGAGTGCAAACCAATGTCCTTGGTCTAGGTTCCAGGCCTGAGGTTAAATGGGGGCCATTTTCTTTTTATTCATTAATGGGACATGAGCGATGCTGGCTGGACAGCATCTATTGCTCATCCCTAGTTGCCCGAGGACAGTTGAGAGTCAACCACATTGGATCTGGAATCACAAGTAAGCCTAACCAGGTAAGGAAGGCAGATTTCCTTCCCTAAAGGACATTAGTGAACCAGATGGGTTTTTCCAACAATCAACAATGGTTTCATGATCATCAGTAGATCCTTAATTCCAGATATTTTTTACTGAATTCAAATTCCATCATTTGCCTGGTGGGATTTGAACCTGGCTCCCCAGAGCATTAAATGAGTTTCTGGATTAACAGTCTAACAATAATACCACTGGCTGTCGTTTCCCCATATTTGCTACATTAGCAGCCCATCAAAAACCGGAATGTGGCAGCCAGACATCTAATGGCATTGAAAGATAATTTTCTCACAGGGAGGAGAGGTACAGGGAAAACCTGTCACAGGGTTGAGGCCATTGCTTTGCCTGTGGGATCAAGAGAGGCACTGCTGCTCCTTCTGACCCCAGGGAGGAGAATACTTCCATTTAGTTCAAAGTGCTTGTCGTCGGAGACTGACCTACCTTCACCCAGTAGAGAAAGCCACAGTGACTGTTCCCTTCCACTCCCCATTCCGTACTCCCATCCCATTCATTCCTGCTTTAACCTGCTATTGGTGGCCCAGTTGGACAATGAAACTCCAGTTATATAAAGGCTGCAAGACTCTTAGAGCAGAAAAGGCAGAGAGGTAGCTGGATAGAGTTTTATTTGCTCCCACATCCATGTATTCTGTGAAATTCTGTGATAAATTAATTTACGTTTCCTGAGGGAGCCGAATCTACCAGTCTGTATTCATCGGTAAAAATGGTGGCCAGTGGGTGGTAAGGCTCCCTTTTAAAAGACTATTTCCACACGGGGGGGTTAAAAGCCAACACTCTATCTCCCTGCCCAAGCCCACCTCTGACTGTTTTTCTTCCATCTTACACGGGATTTGAATAACCAACCCCAACTTGAAATAAAACAAAATCGCGAAATGTTAAAGCCTGAAAGCTGCTTTGTCACTGCCTACAGGCCCTCGATAGTTTGGAATAAAAGCTGGAGTGGGCCTCTCAGCTCTGACCAACCGATCAATTGTGCATCAATATGGTGCCATTGAACAAAGATGAAGGCTAATGTTCTGTGATGCTGCTGTCATTCCGATAAACTGGAATGTAATTAAAAATGTCTTGTTAATGAAGTACAAGGATCAGTGGCAGAGCGCTGTGTACAGATTAAGCGGATCACAATAACTCACCATCTCGCTGGCAACTGGCCCATTTTCTGTCAGCCATTTCAGGAAATGCAATCAATAACAGGCCTGGTTTCCTGGACTGCTGGGTCGCTCCCGCTGTCACAACTTGTGTGGGCAGAGAGGCCAGGATTTTCGGTGGCATCTTGCACCCACTTTGTTGCCGTTTGAATCCCAAACAGCTTTAACACCTGCATGGAGATCTCTCTTGTAATCAAATCAATAATACAAAAGCTGAACATGATTTCCCATCTGTTTGTGTGACAGGATCTTACAGTGCACCCGAGTACAATGGACAAGATGTTCCGAGATAGCAAAGAACTCCCTAAAAGGCACCAAAAGGTTTTCTTTCGGCTGTCTTTTTAAAATGATTTTCCTTTCATTTTTATTGTTGTTCAGGCATATGCTTTGATTTTTTTTTGCCAAGCATTGCTTTTTACCATTGAAATGCAGAGCAGATGGGATAGTGGTTTATTTATCCCCTTCAATGTCTTCTCTCCTACCACTGTTTTCCTCTCCTGTTGGGCTACTTTATTTAATTTCTTCACTCACTTATTGCAGATTTTGCAGGCAACATTAGGATGTTCACAGAAGAGTATTGTAGGGATTTTTTTAAAGTTTCTGAATGAGATTTGGCTTGGTGAGGTTTGGCGAATTGAAATTAAAGAAAGTCATGACAATGAAAAGGAGGGAATTTGAAGAAGATCTCTCAGGAAGAAAGAGTAAAGGGATCAGGGGGCAAGAAAGGCCTAAAATTTCTTTCTGAAACCAGAGGATCTTTTTGACTCCCACAAAAGAAAAGAAACATAAACATAGCTTAAATGACTCATTTCTGGTCCCGTGTCTTCCTATTGGAACCCAATCAGTATACGTGTCGGCACTGACTCGGTTAATAGCACACTCGCTTCAGAAACACCAGTTTCTGGGTTTAGATCCACTTCAGGTTTTGAGAGACACACACTGCAGCATTGAGGGAGCCTTGCACTGGCAGTGGTGCTGTTTTTCAAATGTTCCTTTAAATTGAGGTCCTAAATGCTTGTCTGAGTGTAACTAAGAGATCTCTTTGCACCCATTTTGACCATGGACAGGGGAGTTATTTCTGCTGTCCTGGCTAATACTTACTCTCAATCAATAACAGAAAGGAAAACAGAGTTTCTGGTCATTTCCGCATTTTCATCTTTAGGAATTCATTGAGAGCAAATAAGCTGCTGTGTTTTCTACTATTGTGCTATCAACATTATTTGCAGACTCCCAGAAACAATGATTGAAAAGAATTGTCTCCTTGAAGCTCCAGGCTAACACAAAACTAGTTGTACTGCTGTGCAATCAGTTGCAAGAATGTTTGTAATCAACCTCTGGCACAGGATGCTAGATCATACTCTTGACAACCTTACTATTACTGTCAACTGTTGAGTTTAGTGTAGGCATCGACCAAAATACTAGCCAATGTGATGATCATGTATATATGAAATAGGAGATGGATGCACTAGTCAGCATGACTAGAATTTTCATCTCTCTCACTTATCAATAAGGGTAGCCTTGACGCAACTGGTTCAATGTCATCAGAGCACTGTATTTCCCAAAATAAATAAATTATTCATGACAGTTATCTGGCTGCCAAGGTAGTGGGCTTTTAGAACCTTATCTTGTCCATACACTATAGCCCAGCCACATCATCTCCCCAAGCATGCAGCTGTGATGTGGGAACCTATGCTAATGCTTACAAGTATGGGGGGGAGTGGGGGGTGTGAAATAATAGGTCTGCTGCAAGCAAAATTTAGTGTCAGCTGACTAGTGACATTGGGCAAGTTTCCATATTGTAGAAGTTGCATCGAGTGTGTATAATGTAGAATTGACCCATTTGGCAGGAATTCTTCAAATATTTGCAAATGCCTCAGACTGCAAAACAAACATGGCACTTGGAAGGATTTATTAGAGTCATAGAGTGATAGAGTTCTACAGCACAGAAAACACTCCTTAGCTCATCGTACCTGCACTGGTCAAAAACAACCACCTAACTATTCTAATCCCATTTTCCAACACTTATCCCGCAGTCTTGTATTCCTTGGCATCACAAGTGAACATCTAAATACTTACTAAATGTTATGAGGGTCTCTGCCTCCACCACCCTTATAGGCAGTGAGTTCCAGGCTCCCACCATCCTTTGGGTGAAAATGTTTTTCCTCACACATCCCCACAAAACTTCCTGCCTCTTATCTTAAATCTAAGGTCATTGATCCTTCCACCAAGGGAAAAGTTTCTTCCTGTCTACTCTACTAAAGCCCCTCATAATTTTATACATCTCAGTCATACTTCCCCCTAATCTTCTCTGTTCCAAGGAAAACAATCCCAGTCCAGCCAATCTATCTTCATAACTGACACTCTGCAATTCAGGCAACAACCTGGTATATTTCCCATGCTATCACATCCCTCCTATAATTTGGATTTCAAAAGTGCACACAATATTCTAGCTGTAGCCTAACCAATGTTTTATACAGTTCCAGAATAACCTTCTCACTCTTAAATTCTATGCCTCGGCTAATAAAGACAAGTATGCCTTTATATGCCCAGTATGCCTTATTAATAACTTTATCTACCTGTCCTGCTACCTTAAGAGACCACGCTCTATCTGATCCTTGGTCCTTCCCATGGTCTTGCAGTTCATCATGTTTTCCCTTGCCTTATTTGTCTCACACACTAAACTGGATTGAATTCCATTTTGTGAGGTTCTTAGGTGAGATAGTTACTCAGGTAGAAACTGGATTTTGCTTCTCTTAGAAATGAGAGAAAGGCTTTTGCATTGTCACCAAAGGAGTCTTAGCTTCTATGTTTTATGATCCATACAAATTGGAAATAATTGACGATTTGTGTGTTCTGCAAAGAGGAGATGAATAATTTCATTACACTCATTTCAGCAATGGAACATTCTTTTGCTATTGCAGTCTGCTGTGTTTACCACGAGAACCAATCCTTTCATCTTTCAATGACAGTGGAGAAATAGCAAGCAGAAAGTCAGAACAGGGCAATTTGTTTGGGGCTGGAGTGATCAGATGTTAAAAATTAGCTTGAGAGCAAATCTTGTTTCATGCACAGCAAAGCACTAAGAGACTGTGACAAGTTGGCTTATTGGGCAAATGTGTGAATTTGCTTCTGTCAGCTTATTGCACAGAAGCGCAATCCTTCCCAATCATGATAATGCATGGACTGTGACAATACGCTTTTATAAGTAGCTGAAATATTACAAGCACCTGTAATGGCAACTAAAGATAGGAGGCAACCTTTGACCTTCCTCTGCCTGGTAGAGACAAATGTGATGGAACTAAAATTGAGCTGACTGACTTATGGTATCGCAATGGTTAGCACTGCTGCCTCTCAGGGCCAGGGACCTGGGTTTGATTCCTGACTTGGATCACTGTCTGTATAGAGTTTGCGCATTCTCATTGTGTCTGTGTGGGTTTCATCCGGGTGCTTCAGTTTCCCTCCACAGTCCGAAAATCATTCTGGTTAGGTGCATTGACTGTGCTAAATTCTCCTTCAGTGTACCTGAACAGGTGCTAGACTGTGGCGACTAGGGGATTTTCATAGTAACATCATTGCAGTGTTAATGTAAATTTATTTGTGACTAATGAATAAACTTTAACTCATGCCAGCTCATATCCACTCAGAATCACATTGCTGAGTATCTGCCTGAGTCAGGCAACCTCATGAATCACTGGAACGGGCTCTGCACTGCAGGGAATCATAGAATCCATTCAGTGCAGAAAGAGGCCTTTTTGCCCATCGAGTCTGCACTGAAAACAATCCCACCCAGCCCCTATCCCTGTAATACTATTTTATGCCCTACTCGTCCTCCTGACACGGAAGGGTAATTTAGTTTGGCTAATCAACCTAACTTGCATATCTTTGGACTGTGGGAGGAAATCAAATGACTCAGAGAAAACCCACTTGGACACCAGGAGAACCTCCACATTCCATTTTCATGGCTGATTTAATGGAGTCTGTGCATTCTGCTCAATAAAGCCTGATGGAGATGGAGAAAAGGTCCAATAAGGTAGGAAATAAAAAGATATCTGTGAGACCCAGGAGGAGAAGAAATGTCTCCCCCGCCAGAGGGTTCACGTTCCACATCATTCTGCTGGGAACTCCTGCCCCAACAGTCAACCTTCCCTCTGTATTTTCTCCTTCAAATCTGTTAGCTCTTAAAGCCCCAGCTTGATATGGTCTAATCGCAATTTTTTGGTTTACTTCCTTGGCTCTGCTATTTTGTGTATACAATAGGTCTTGGCTCTTGCAGTTCTTGAACGAGTTTCACTCAAGAACTGACGCTTGCTTTTGGAATTGAGTAAGCCCCATCTTATGTATTTACATATGATGGAAATTAATGCTCAGAAACCCTCAATAAATGGGATGCAACTGCTTTGCTGTTTCTTGAGCACTACAAGTAAGATATAATGTCACTGCAAAGCACATTACTGCAAACATTTCCCTGGCTAGCTTGTGCTGCACTGACTGTACCCATAGGCCTATTATTCATTTGGAACTAGTCATTCAATTCAGTTCAAAGTGCAGCCATTTTTGATGCCAGCACTTTCCAAACTAAACACAGCTCTCTGCACTTAGATGGCTCTGCAATTTGCATTGCTCTTGCTGATCATATATCTAACTCTCAACATTTCCAAAGTGTTGAGATGTGTGTACATGACAGTTGTCTTGACTTTAAAAGATGGATAAAACCAAGGGAATGATAAGCAAGGCCAGCATAGTCACTCATCAACGTCGCATTGATAAGGGCTGAATGACTTTGATTATTGCCATGGAGAAACCCCACAATTTGAATCTTCGCAGCTGGAAGGTAAAGAAGATGTACTGGCTGGAGAATTGAGTGATTTAAACTGGCAATACACAAAGAAATCAGAAAAAAGACACATCATAGAATCCCAACAATATTGAAGGAGGCCATAACACCATAAAAGATAGGAGTGGAATTAGGCCACTCAGCCCATTGAGTCTACTCTGCCATTCAATCATGGCTGTTTTTTTTCTCATCCCCATTCTTTTCCTTTTCCCCATCACCCCTGGTCCCCTTATTTATCAAGAATCTGTCTTTCCCTGTCTTAAAGAATGACTAGGCCTCCACTGCCTTTTGCAGCAAAGAATTCCACAGATTCACCACTCTCTGGCTGAAGAAATTCTTCCTCATCTCTGTTTTAATGGATCATCCCTTCAGCCTGAGGTTGTACCCACTGGTTCTAGTTTTTCCTACTAGTGGAAACATCCTCTCCACATCCACTAAATCAGGCCTCCCACTACCCTGTAAGCTTCAATAAGAACCTCCTTCTAAACTCCAACAAGTACAGACCAGAGTTCTCAATCATTCCTCATACAAAAGCAATTTATGGCCAATCAAGCTTGCATTGAAAACAATCCCACCTAGGATCTATCCCCTTAATCCTCCTGACACTAAGGGGAAATTTAGCACAGCCAATTACCTACCCGCACATTTTTGGACTGTAGGAGGAAACCAGAGCATCCGGAGGAAAACCTCGCACATACATGGAAAATGTGCAAACTCCACACAGACAGTGACTGAGACTGGAATTGAACCCAGGTCTCTGGTGTTCTAAGGCAGCAATGCTAATCACTGTGCCACCATGCTTTATCTTGAAGTCTGAACTATTTTGAGAAAGTTCAAGATTGCATAGTTGCAACCAAACATTTCACAGAAACTTAATATAGACAGCAGAATTCTAGTCTTTATTGACAGCTGAGGAAAACAGGGATGGGGGTAAAATGGGTCAATGGAAATGTAAATTGTACAGGGTGCAAACAGGCTACCGATTTGTTCTTGCTTATCTGGAGCGACGGCCACAGGTTGTAAGTGCAGTTAACCTGAATATATTCTCCCCCTCTTTTTAGCAACTGAACTTCACATCAGAAATCATGGAATCATAGAATCCCTACAGTGCAGAAGGAGGCCATTCGGCCCATCGATTACCAGCTACATTTAAATAGGAAGTCACAAAGGCCATGTGAAGGAAAAGCACAATGTTGGTTGACAGGTAAATAATTGCCGGTACACCAAAGAGAACTCTCATCTTTGTCTTTCAAATCGTGCTTGGTGATATTTTGTGGCCATCTGAGATGTTAAATATGGCTTTGGGTTTAGTGCTGGACCCAAATTCTTAACAATACTTGCTACATTAGTTCACACCCTGTTTGTAATCACAACAATCAACAATGATCTTACCAATTTGTCAAATGCTGGCAAAGAAAAGAGGCAACATCACTGCTTTCAGTTTAAGTGTGGATTCCATATATCTTCTTCCGATAGTCTGAGACAACTTAATCAAATAGTAGTTACTCTCCTGGAGTGCACTACCCTATAATTTCCTTTCACTGGGAGGCAATGCCACTGATCTAACCTTTAAACTAACTGATGTCATCCATCCCATCGAAATGCAGTTGGTATAATTTACAGGGAATGAAGCGTCTTCAATCACAGCTGAGCATTTTCCAGTTGACAGAAGAAAGTATTAACCGTCCAGTGAGGTCATCCATCTGACTGCAATCTCGTGATTGGAAAATCATTTTCATAGTCATTTCTGAAATTGGGACATGCTGGAATGATCATAGAATTGGTTATCAATGAACAAGTAGAGAATGGATTTTGAGGCTAGATAACGTACAATAATTTGATAAAATGCCCTAGAAAAAAATTTTTAGCCTACAATCTTCTGCTCTCGAGATGCAGCTGAGGCCAAGCCCAGAGACAGTGATAAAAGGCTCAGTATTTTTTATGCCTGCATTATATTCATTGATTTATGATGAAACTTTATCAGCGTAGATCACGATGAACATGATTTCCACAGCTATTTAATAATAAACTGAATCCTCCAGGGATAAAGTGCGAAGAATGCAAATGTTGAGGGACTGAAGCTCGGAATAATCATTTTGGAGTTGGCTTCGAATTGAGTTGCCAAGGTAACGTAGTACAGGAGGGCCGAATTTCTGAATGTGTGCTTAAGGTTGTGGGAGAGAGCAACTCACATCAGCCCCTTGGCTCTGCCACCTACCCACAAGAGGCAGGAAATTGCTAAAGTTGTCCCTATCATTTCTTTACCTGTTGATTTTGATGGCTGGGAGAATCCTGGGGAATGCATCCATGATTTTTGTGCACACATGTCCTCCCAATGAGCCGGCCTCCCGCTCCGGGGAGAATTGTCAAACATTGGTCTTAAAATATTTTAAAGATGGAGGTGAGGCCAGGTTCCTCAGCAAGTCAAGAACTGGCAGCTCAATTCTGGGTCCTGCTTCACATGCAGCTCAGACTGATGAGCTGAAAGCTTACTGTGTGCCAAGGGTAATTCAGGGATGGGCAATAAATCTTGGTCCTTGCCAGCGACGCCCACGTCCCAAGAACGTATTGAAAGAAAACCTGTAATAAGTTTCTGTGAAATGAGTTTGTGAGGTCAGAATTCAATCCCCTATGCCTTGACAGCAAAGAGTCTCTTAAGCTGCACTGATTAATTTTAATTGAGATTGCTGCTAAGAGATATTTGGTGTAACATAACTGAAAAATCCACTAATATGGTGCTTAGGGGTGGGGAGACATTCAGCGGTGGCAGTGGCAGTGGCGGGTGGGGGGGGGGGGAAGAATAAAAGAAGCTTTATTCCACCTTGAACAAATCTGAAAGTATTTAAGTACAAGAATTGGCAAATCATGTTGCAGCTTTATAAATCCTTGGTTAGGCCACATTTTGAGGATTACATGGAAACTTTGGAGACAGTATAAAGAAGGTTCACCAATGTGTTGCCTGGTCTAAAGGATTTTAAGCATGAGGAGAGTTTGGATAAATTTGGATTGGTTTTCACTGGAAAGACGGAGGCTGAGGGGAGACACGATAGTGGTTTACAAAACTATGAGAGGCATAGGCAAGCTGGATGGTCAGAAGCTTTTTCCCAGGGTGGAGGTTTCAATTACAAGGGGACACAGGTTCAAGATGAGAGGGGAAGTTTAAGGGAGGTGTGCTAGGGGAAGCTTCTCATGTAGAGAGTGTTGGGTGCCTGGAACGCGCTGCTTGAGGATATGGTGGGAGAAGGCACATTAGCAACATTAAGAGGCATCTGGGTGGGTAAATGAATAGGAAGGGAATAGAGGGATATGATCCAGGTAAAGGTAGTTTTTTTTAGTTTAGTTAGGGCATCATGATCAGCACAGGCTTGGAGGGCAAAAGGGCCTGTTCCCGTTCTGTATTTTTCTTTGTTCTTTGCTCTTTGTTCAATGAAGATGAAACTGAAATTGGAAAATAATGCTTCAATTCCTACCAATACATGCCTCACTGTGTTAAACACAACTATGAGAAAGTAGATGGTCTGGAAAGATCAATTCCCAATTAAGTGCAGCGTGTTTCCCCCTCAAAAAATATTATTTGCAGCAGTTAAAGAAATTGAATCCAGTTGAAGATCGAGGTTTCAAATACAGTTTAAATCTGTGGTAATTTAAGATTCTCATTTCACATTGCATACTGACTGGAAGTCTCAGGATCTGCCTGCAGCTGCACTCGTCTAGAAATAAGTCAATAAGACCATAAGAAATAAGAAAGGATTAGGCCATTCATCCCTTCGAGCCTGCTCCAGGATGTAATAAGGTTATGGCTGATCCAGCACTCACTACGTCCACTTTTCCTGTCTTATCTCTGTAGCCTTTAATTGAAACCTATCAACCTCAGCTTTGAGAATGTTCGAGGACCCCACAGCTTCCTGGGGCAAAGAATTCCAAAAATTCATCACTCCCTGAGAGAAGAAATTCTTCCTCAAATCTGTTTTAAATAAGCACCCCCTTATGTAGCGACAATGTCCTCTGCTCCTACACTTTCCCAAGGAGAGATACAACTGGGATTTAGTTTGTTCGATGGGTTAAGAGTGAGACATCAATATTTTCCTTGGCATGCAGCTGGACTTCCTTTGAGACAGAATAATTTAACCATCGTTCTTCAGGATTGTGGCTGGATGCTGAAGATCTCCTGCCCGTGGAATGGGAATTTATTGGAGAATGGTGGAAGGGGCAGGTTGGGGGAAGGGAAGGGAAATGTGAAGGGAAACCCCCATGTGTTTAATGGTGAATCTCTAACTGATCTCCCTTTGGGGCTTGTTAAATATGAGTTTCCTTGGTAACCAGCAATGATCTACGTAGTGGAACCTGTCATCTGAGCCCTTTGTAAGGCAGACACTGGGAGAGTCTGCAGAGTTGTTGTCCGTGTGAAACTTCAATACGTGTGCCTCAGAGATGTGGCTTTATTTTGTGCCCAATAATAAAGACCGTTTCTTTCCAATTGGGCTTCTTGAGTTATTACAGGAAACAAATCCAAACGAAACATTTAAAGTATTTTGAGCTGTTTGGTTGATAAATAAACTTTGGATGTGTTCTTGAACTCAGTTCTTAAGGATTAGCCACACCTACAAGTTAAAAATAAAAACGATTTGAAAATAGTGGGCCTGATTCTTCCATCCCAATGTGTATATTTTTTTTTGGCATGTTGGGTTGGGAGATGCGTGTGCCGGCCATTTTGCAGGATTCATGTATGCAATCTATTCCCAATGCAATGCGTTCCCAGTGTATACATGTCCCCCACAGCCAGAGAGCAGGTGCAGTGAGGACCACGCTGTAAACTGGTGAGAAGACAAAGTAAATGATATAAATTTATTTTTAATCTATTTCAAATGTCATTATCAGGCCCTGGACTGAATTCTCCGGGTGTGACAGCATCTCCCATTTCCACTATTCCATTCCAGGGGGCGTTTAGGCTAGCTCCCCATTTGTGGAGGATAAACAGAAGATCCTGCTGGAGTGATGGGGGGACAATTAGGGCTTCTCAGGGGGTCGGGCATTGGGCAGGTCGTACTCCCTGGGTATGGACACTCTGTAGAGATGCCGGCGTTGGACTTGGGTAGGAAGAACTCAGTAAGAATCTAGCAACACCAATTTTAAATCCAACCGATTTATTTGATAGTAAATTTGCGAGCTTTCGATCTTTGTCTTCGTCAGGCAAATGCAGTGTTCTGGTCTGCAATAGCACACATCAGCACAGACAGTCAGAGATTGCTGATTAGAATGCGAATCCTTACATCTAACCTGCTATTCAAGTGTTAAAGTGGCTAACAATGTGTGTGAAGGGAATCCTGAGCATCGGTTAGAGAATTGTGTATTTTCTCCAGACAACACAGTAAGTGAGGTTTTTTTGCTACCCCAGGCAAGTCTGGCAGTTCCAGCTATGGACACTCTGGCAGTGCCAGCCTATACCCCCAGTACTGCCCAAGGGGCAAAGTGCCCATGCCCAGGGGGCACCTTGGCATTGTCCATCAAGCATCCATTGGGGTCTAGGGAATAGGGCTAACCAAGGGAGTGGGGCCAAGAGCAGTTCCTATTGTGGGTCTGGACTATGGGTGATCGCTGCGGGTGATGGTCCCGCTGCCAGTCTGCAAATAGTATCAGTCGAGGTTGGAGAGATGTTGGTCGACTGTGGGTGTATGCCTCCCAAGGGCTGTCTGCCTCCTGTCTGGGGGTGAGGGGATCTACCGGAGGGGGTAATGGGGTAATGTGTGAGTCAGTGTGGGGGGGGAGGGATTGTTACTGCTGGAGGAGGTGGGGCTGTAGATTGTGATGCTCCGGGATGTGGGGCTGGTTGGGACTGGCTCAGGAATGCTTGTGGACGCCACAATTGGGCCACGGAGGTGTAGGGGCTCCAGAATGGCCAGTGATTGAGCTGGCCAGCAAATTGCAGGCTCATAAGTTTGGTACCACTGTGCAAGCACAGAGCTCCAGAACTTTGTCATGAATAGGCCCTGTCCCCCTGAGCTTTTCATAATAACTCAGTAAGAATTTAGCAACGCCAATTTTTAATCCAGCCGATTTATTTAATAGTAAAATTGCGAGCTTTCAACACTCTTATGTCTTCCTCAGGCAAATGCAGTGTTCTGGTCTGCAATAGCACACATCAGCACAGTCAGAGATTGCTGATTAGAATGCGAATCCTTACATCTAACCTGCTATTCAAGTGTTAAAGTGGCTAACAATGTGTGTGAAGGGAATCCTGAGCATTGGTTAGAGAATTGTGTATTTCCTCCAGACAGCACAGTAAGTGAGGTTTTTTGCTAACCCAGGCAAGTTACGGGGGTTACAGATAGTGTGTCATGAAGCCAAGATCCCTGTTAAGACCGTCCTCATGTGTGCGGAGCTTGGCTATCAGTCTCTGCTCAGCGACTCTGCGCTGTCGTGTATCACGAAAGCCCCCTTGAAGAACATTTACCCGCAGGTCGGAGGCCGAATGCCCATGACTGCTGAAGTGTTCGCCCACAGGAAGGGAACTGTTTTGCCTGGTGATTGTTGAGCGATGCTCATTCATCCGCTGTCGTAGTGTCTGCATGGTCTCCCCAATGTACCATGCTTCGGGACATCCTTTCTTGCAACGTATTAGGTAGACAACGTTGGCCGAGTTGCAAGAGTATGTACCGTGTACCTGGTGAATGGTATCCTCACGTTTGATGATGTCGTCCATGTCTATGATCCGGCATGTCTTGCAGAGGTTGCTGTGGCAGGGTTGTGTGGTATTGTGGTCACTGTTCTCCTGAAGGTTGGGTAGTTTGCTGCGAACAATGATCTGTTTGAGGTTGTGCGGTTGTCTGAAAGCAAGAAGTGGGGGGGTGAGGATGGCCCTAGCGAGATGTTCATCATCATCAATGATATGTTGAAGACTCCGGAGAAGATGTCGTAGCTTCTCCGCTCCGGGGAAGTACTGGACAACAAAGGGTACTCTGTCCACCGTGTCCCGTGTTCGTCTTCTGAGGAGATCAGTGCGGTTTATCGTTGTGGCACGTTGGAACTGTCGATCGATGAGTCGAGCGCCATATCCTGTTCTCACGAGGGCATCCTTCAGTGTCTGGAGGTGTCTGTCACGATCCTCCTCATCTGAGCAAATTCTGTGTATATGGAGGGCTTGTCCATAGGGAATGGCTTCTTTAACGTGTCTAGGGTGGAAGCTGGAGAAGTGGAGCATTGTGAGGTTGTCTGTCGGTTTTCGGTACAGTGAGGTGCTGAGGTGACCGTCCTTGATGGAGATGCGTGTGTCCAAGAATGCAACTGATTCTGGAGAATAGTCCATGGTGAGTCTGATGGTGGGATGGAACTTGTTGATATCATCATACAGTTGTTTCAATGATTGTTCACCATGAGTCCAAAGGAAAAAGATGTCATCAATGTATCTAGTATATAACCTTGGTTGGAGATCTCGTGTAGTGAAGAAGTCTTGTTCGAACCTGTGCATGAAGATGTTGGCATACTGAGGTGTGAATTTGGTCCCCATGGCTGTTCCGTGTGTCTGGATGAAAAGCTGATTGTTGAAGGTGAAGACATTGTGGTCCAAGATGAAGCGGATGAGTTGTAAAATTGCATCCGGAAACTGGCAGTTGTTGGCATTGAGTACTGAGGCAGTTGCAGCAATACCATCGTCGTGGGGGATGTTGGTGTAGAGAGCCGAGACATCCATTGTGACAAGGAGTGTCCCTGGTTCAACTGCTCCATGTGTGCTGAGTTTCTGTAGGAAGTCCGTAGTGTCAAGACAAAAGCTGGGGGTTCTTTGTACAATGGGTTTCAGGATGCCCTCGATATAGCCGGAGAGGTTCTCACACAGGGTCCCATTGCCCGATACGATGGGACGGCCGGGTACGTTTGCCTTGTGTATCTTTGGGAGGCAGTAGAGATCTCCAATGCGGGGAGTACGTGGAATGAGAGCCCGGAGGGTGTTCTGAAGGTCCGGATCAAAGGTTTTGATCAGAGTGTTGAGTTGACGAGTGTGTTCTTTGGTCGGATCTGCTGGTAACTGTCTGTAGTGTTTCACATTGTTTAGTTGTCGGTACACTTCTTCACAGTAGTCCATTCTGTTCAGTATGACGGTGGCGCCTCCTTTGTCTGCTGGTTTGATGACAATGTTGTGGTTGGTCTTGAGAGCACGGATGGCCTTGCGTTGTGCTTGGGTGATGTTCGGGACTGTCTTGTAAGTGCGGTTGATAAATCTGGTGTTCACGCACCTCCTGATGGCTTGGGCATACATGTCCAGTCGGGGGCAGTGGCCTTCCGGAGCACTCCAATTGGATTCATTCCTCTTCGGTTGCTGCACTGCGGATCCCTCTGTCGGCTGTTCTGGTTCATTAGCTGTCTCATTGAGTCCACTATTGGCCTCTTGGGGTTTGTGGAAGAACTCACGCAGCCTCATTCGCCTGATGAATTCCTCTGTGTCCACTGCGAGACTGATGGGGTCCATTTTGGTGGTGGGACAGAAATTGAGCCCTCGGCTAAGAACTTCGATTTCCTCTGATTGAAATGTGTAGTCTGACAAGTTAACAATGGACCTCCCTGCGGTAGTATTGTTTTCTACTGTGGTGCCAAGGGAGGTTTGGTTGTTGCTGGTGGCGATGCCGAGTTTTTCAAATTTCCTGTTCTTGGTGTGCATGTAAATGGTGTAGTTTCTTTGTCTCAGTTACCAGCAGATCCGACCAAAGAACACACTCGTCAACTCAACACTCTGATCAAAACCTTTGATCCGGACCTTCAGAACACCCTCTGGGCTCTCATTCCACGTACTCCCCGCATTGGAGATCTCTACTGCCTCCCAAAGATACACAAGGCAAACATACCCGGCCGTCCCATCGTATCGGGCAATGGGACCCTGTGTGAGAACCTCTCTGGCTTTATCGAGGGCATCCTGAAACCCATTGTACAAAGAACCCCCAGCTTTTGTCTTGACACTACGGACTTCCTACAGAAACTCAGCACACATGGAGCAGTAGAACCAGGGACACTCTTTGTCACAATGGATGTCTCGGCGCTCTACACCAACATCCCCCACGACGATGGTATTGCTGCAACTGCCTCAGTACTCAATGCCAACAACTGCCAGTTTCCGGATGCAATTTAACAACTCATCCGCTTCATCTTGGACCACAATGTCTTCACCTTCAACAATCAGCTTTTCATCCAGACACACGGAACTGCCATGGGGACCAAATTCGCACCTCAGTATGCCAACATCTTCATGCACAGGTTCGAACAAGACTTCTTCACCACACGAGATCTCTAACCAAGGTTATATACTAGATACATTGATGACATCTTTTTCCTTTGGACTCATGGTGAACAATCATTGAAACAACTGTATGATGATATCAACAAGTTCCATCCCACCATCAGACTCACCATGGACTATTCTCCAGAATCAGTTGCATTCTTGGACACATGCATCTCCATCAAGGACAGTCACCTCAGCATCTCACTGTACCGCAAACCGACAGACAACCTCACAATGCTCCACTTCTCCAGCTTCCACCCTAGACACCTTAAAGAAGCTATTCCCTATGGACAAGCCCTCCGTATACACAGAATTTGCTCAGATGAGGAGGATCGTGACAGACACCTCCAGACGCTGAAGGATGCCCTCGTGAGAACAGGATATGGCGCTCGACTCATCGATCGACACTTCCGACGTGCCACAACGATAAACCGCACTGACCTCCTCAGAAGACGAACACGGGACACGGTGGACAGAGTACCCTTTGTTGTCCAGTACTTCCCCGGAGCGGAGAAGCTACGACATCTTCTCCGGAGTCTTCAACATATCATTGATGACGATGAACATCTCGCTAGGGCCATCCCCCCCCCCCCACTTCTTGCTTTCAGACAACCGCACAACCTCAAACAGATCATTGTTCGCAGCAAACTACCCAACCTTCAGGAGAACAGTGACCACAATACCACACAACCCTGCCACAGCAACCTCTGCAAGACATGCCAGATCATAGACATGGACGACATCATCAAACGTGAGGATACCATTCACCAGGTACACGGTACATACTCTTGCAACTCGGCCAACGTTGTCTACCTAATACGTTGCAAGAAAGGATGTCCCGAAGCATGGTATATTGGGGAGACCATGCAAACACTACGACAGCGGATGAATGAGCATCGCTCAACAATCACCAGGCAAAACAGTTCCCTTCCTGTGGGCGAACACTTCAGCAGTCATGGGCATTCGGCCTCCGACCTACGGGTAAATGTTCTTCAAGGGGGCCTTCGTGACACACGACAGCGCAGAGTCGCTGAGCAGAGACTGATAGCCAAGTTCCGCACACATGAGGACGGTCTTAATAGGGATCTTGGCTTCATGACACACTATCTGTAACCCCCGTAACTTGCCTGGGTTAGCAAAAACCTCACTTACTGTGCTGTCTGGAGAAAATACACAATTCTCTAACCAATGCTCAGGATTCCCTTCACACACATTGTTAGCCACTTTAACACTTGAATAGCAGGTTAGATGTAAGGATTCGCATTCTAATCAGCAATCTCTGACTGTCTGTGCTGATGTGTGCTATTGCAGACCAGAACACTGCATTTGCCTGAGGAAGACACAAGAGTGTTGAAAGCTCGCAATTTTACTATCAAATAAATCGGTCGGATTAAAAATTGGTCTTGCTAAATTCTTACTGAGTTATTACCATCCCAATCCAACGCCGGCATCTTTACATCATGACTTTTCATAATATCCATGATTGTGGACCTCTGCATTGCACAAAATGGGGAGAATCGGATCCGAACTCCCACTGAAAAAACAATCATGAATTAGACCATTTTTCTGGTCACTTAGAACTTATTTGGGGATAATTGGGTCAGTATTTCATTTTCTCAATATGACGTCAGTGACATGAGTGATATGATATTGACCATAATTTCATAGCTGGAGTATCATATTACCACCTCCATGGTAAGAGATGGCAGGAATTAAATGGAGGGTGAAACTTGTCTCTTGTTCTGACAAACTCATTGCATTTACCAGTCTCTCAGGAATGCACCACTGGAATATTGAATGAGTCTTGAGACCTGTGGATAAGCTAACCACAGAAATTTACCTTCCCGCCCACCAAAGGGATCAGAGCAGACAAGGAGCGGACAATTGAAAGATCCATTGACCACGAGAGGAATGTTACAGTTTTGGGATAAGCAAGGCTATAAAATCCTTGTTCTTTATCAATTAGAGACGAAGACTGGAATTTTCCGATCTTGTCTGTGGCCAGGATTCTCCGGTCCCACTGCAATGAATGAAATTTTGGCGAAATTCTCTGTTCTCGCTGGGAGCAGTGGCAGGGCGAATGAGATCAGACAATCCTGGCTGAAGTCTGGAGAGCCTGGTGCAGTGTGCTTACCCCTGCTTATGACCAGACGGACAAAGTACATGGCATTAGAGAAAATTAGCACCAGATCAGAATGGGATAAATTCAAGATCAGGTCCCAAAAGTGCCAGTTCTGTGAGGAATGAGGATTATGCTATTTTGCGTGTGCTCGCAACTTGCTCTCCATAGATTATACAAATATTTTGCTTAGAAGATTAAGTGATGGTGACTAATGATGGATGGACGCTAGGAGTGCTCAAGATTATTGTTGGTAAAGAAGATCAAGTGGGAAGCCTAATCCCCAACTTGAACAAATGAATACACTCAAAACAATATAATCAAAACAACCCTATAAGTATACATGCATATAAATCCAACATTGATCATAAATTAAAAATACAAAAATGCAGTCTATTCATCTTGAAGGCAAGGTCTCTTCAATAACCAGCAAATTTGCAAACTTTACTAGTGGTGCTTCATCCCTGCCAGTTGCCATGTTTTTTTTTGACCATTTATTTATCCATGGGATGCGGGCATCACTGATTGGGCCGGCACTTATCGCCCATCACTGAGGGTGTTAAAGAGTCAACCACACTGCTGTCTGGTATCACAGATAGGCCAGATTAAATAGGGACAGTAGATTTCCTTCCCTAAAGGACATTATTGAAACAAATGTGATCTTATGACAATCGGCAATGGCTTCATAGTCATCATTCAACTTTTAATTCCAGTTTTTTATTACATTCATGTCTTACCATTTGCCTTGATGGGATTGAAACCTGATTTGACCAGGTCTGATCAACACTAATAATGATGCTATAATTTAAATAGGTTTACTTTCATCTAATTAGCTATTATAATTAGTCATAGTAGTGGGTGCCTTTTCTGTTTGAAGGGGCACTTGGGCAGATAGTCAGTTCTCTGCTATAGATATTACTTACTATATTTTACTTAAAGTAGATAAAATGAAGAATGGTGCTCCAATCATTCAGTGGATAAAAATACCCAAGCTGAATAATGGCTTAAAATGTTCAAAAAGAACACTTTGTAGTCACATTATTTAATAGTCTGTACTTTCCAAATTTAACAGTCTGCTATATTACACAGCTGAGGTCATTACATTTGATCTCATTAAAACTAGGGACAATTGTTTACTTTTCTACATTAATTTCAGCTTTGAAAGTGCTTGAATTTGATCCCAGACCTAGAAGCTCCATCTTATTTTTTTTAGGCCAACACTGAAGACAGACATGTCAGGGATCAAATGTATAATCCACTGTGCCACCACAAAGACTGTCAAATCAGTATTGTGGCAGCAACACAGCCACAGTTAGACAGCAAGAAAACATTGATATGGATTTGCTTCTAACTACGAGCTCTTACTGATTGGGTTGCCTTCCCAGATACGAGGGTGACAATCAATAGAAGCTACCTGTGTGGCTGTGGGTGCTCAGCTGAATAGCAGTTCCTCCCCAAGCATTTGCCACACAATAAAGGGATGCTCATAATGGATCAGGCAAAAATCGAGCAGGTTGGGAATTCTGACATCTTTCAACTTGTTGCACCGGAGGGCCAGGAAGTTCCAGGAGCTGGGAAGATCAAACAGACTTTGCATATTTAAATGCTCATTTAAATACGTTGATGCATTGACACGGTGCAGTGTCACTTAACCAGGAGTGGTCCAAATACAACTAAAGTAAATTAATAGCTATGATTTTCTGGCCATGTCATGCCTGGCCTAGAATGTGTTAGAGCACAGTGAATTGCAGATGAGTGGTTTACTGCATTCTGCGCCAGCACCAAACCTTGTTGGTATCTTCCCATCCACTGCTCCAGGTGAGAACCATATCAACATATTTAAATGAGGATTTAAATATACAGAGCCTATTCAATCTTCCCTGCTCCCGGGATTTTCTGACTCTCAGGCGCAGTGACCAGTAGGCGAGAAGCACTACTGGTCTCCACAAATGGAGACTAGGTGTGTTGGCCACATTGAGGACATGGCAAGGCATTGCTCATCCGGCAATGCCAACTGACAACCTGGTAGTGTCAGGTGGGCACTGCCAGGTGGGCTCTACTAGATGTGGACTGCCATGTGGGCACTTACCTGTGTGCCATGGCAGTGCCAAAGGGGCTGGAGCATGATGGAGGTGGAGCCTGAGGAGGGTGGAACCTGAGGGGGGCTGGGGCATCAGGAGGGGGGGATTGTGAAGCCAGTAAACAGAGCGAAACCTCCTGCCATTGAGGAACATAAGACTGGGAAGCTGGAGTAAAGTGTATTCGGATGTACTGAGGACGTGACATTCATTCATTGGACGTGTGCCTTACTGGCTAGGCAATCATTTATTGATATCTTTAAATGCCTTTGAGAAGTGACAGTGAAGGAAGGCTGATATATTTCCAAATCAGGATGGTGAGTGGCTTGTAAGGGAACTTTCAGGTTGTGGTGTTCCCAGGTACCTGTTTCTCTTCTTCTTCTGGATGGTAATTGTTGTGGGTTTTGCATGAGGCTGCCTAAGGAGCCTTGATGAGTTCCTGCAGTGCACATTGTAGATAGTACACACTGTGCATTGATAGTGAAGGAATTGAATTTTTATGGAAAGCATGCTAATCAGGTGGGCTACTATGTCCTGGATAGTGCCAAGCTTCTTTAGGGTAGAGCTGCGTTCATCCAGGCCAGTGAAGAATATTTCTTTACACTCCTGACTTGTGCCATGTAGTTGATGGACTGGCTTTGGGGAGTCAGGAGATGAGTTACTTGCCACAGGATTTCTAACCTCTGACCTATTCTTGCAGCTACGTTATTTTTGTGGCTAGTCCAGTTCAATTTTTGCTCAATGGTAACTATTGGGATAATGGGAAGATTTCCTCTCATCTTCTTTGAAACAGTGTCATGGGATCTTTGAGATCCCCTTTATTTGATAGATGACAACTCAAACGGTACTGTTCGCCCTCAGTATTGCACTGAAATATCAGTCTGAGTGCATGTTTCTGGATTGGGATTTGATGACACAACCTTCTGAGGACAGGCAAGAGTGCTACCATTGACCAAAACTGAAGACTCGGTTCAGACTAATAGTCTCAGACTAATAATGCTCAGCTCTGAAGGATTTAGTAAAGTACATGAAAACAAGTAATAAAATAGAAGTTCTTTGAATATATGATGCTGAACTAAATGAATTCCCACCAATGTTCATAAAATTCGAATAAGAGGAACAAATATCAGAAGATTGAAGATAAAGTTAAATAATAGAACTCAAAGGATTGCATATCAAATTCATTGAAACCTATTCCTGTAACCTCAAGATACTGGAAGAAAGGTTTGATTTTGTCATGTACCAGGAACTTTCCATTCTCAAACAGATAAATGTCCCATAGAGCAGCTACTCAAGGCAGGCTACAGCCTAATATTTCACAGCAAGAAAAACAAGTCATTCCATCAGCCTTCCAACCAACAAGGACAAGAGACACAGGGAACACCAGCTACTCACCATCCTGACTTGGAAATATATCGTACTGTTGCTGTGTCAAAATCCAGGAAGTCTCTCTCTAACAGCACTGTGTACGTACCTACCCTCTATGGATTCTAGACACACGACCACCTTCACAAGGACAATTAGGGATGGGCAATGAATGCTGGCCAGCCAGCAAAGCCCGCATTCCTTGAATTATTTTTTTAAAAAATTTACAACACATAACACCATGCAAATCTTGCAACATGCTGTGACTTTAAATGGCCACAAACTCAGCAGGCTAAAGTGAAAAATTATTAAAATTTCAAACTCAACACCTTCCCATGGAATGAGAGCAGAATATGCTGCAAATGTGCAGTCAGCTTCTGGAAGAAAGAAATTAGTTTCATGTTTTGTGCAGTGCTCCGTCATTCCTAACAAATTCATCAAACTGAGTTCCAGCTTTGTTCTTTGCTCTGCTGTCAGATTTCCTGCATTGTAGATTTTTCTTTCCATTTTGCTGTTCTCTGCATGATGTTATGCAAAAAAAAAGAATTTGGAGAAAATTCAAAGGCAGCATGGAAGCCTCATGATTTGCTACATAAGGCCATTTAGCTTCATTTTAAAACTCAGCTCAATCTACTCCTACATCCAAACAAATGGCTGGAAATTTTAGAATGGTGACTGCTTGGCACCTGCCGTCCTGAGAGTCAGTAAGGACCATCCCTGTTGACCTGGACAGGTCCACTGCTGTCTTGTGTCAGTTTAGTGTTTATTGGCAGTAGGTGGGACTTCTGATCACCCATGGAAGGAAATCCTGCTTTGGAGAGCTGTCGCCAATCTGATCTCCTACCCTTGGGGGAAGGGAGGGACAGATAGGAGGGGGAAGGTGGAATGGGGTAGGGGAAGAGAGGGGGGAACAAGGAGAGGAGAGGAGGATGAGAGGGGAGGAGGGGAGGAGGGGAATTAGGGCCATCTCAGTATTGGATGGGGTAGGGGTGGTGGGGTTGGGTGGGGGGAGATTGGGAGGAAGGAGGAGAGAGGGGTGGATTTCAAAGGCGCTGGAAGAAAGGGAGCACATCTCCCTCCCAAGCTGCCACATCCCACCACTTCCCACCTTGGATGGAAATTTTTAATTTTTTTAGTTTGGCACTCTGCCGTGACCAGCAACTACCAACCTAAAAATTGAGCTTGGGCAAGAAGAGGCCACTCTGTGGACATTAAGTAGCCACTTAAAAGCCCTAATAGGGGCATGAATGGGTTTTCCATCCAAGACCCTGTCCTCCCTACCATGAAATTCAATCTGGATCAGAGTGGGTGAGATGTTGGAGGAAATCCTGTCCATGCAATTTTACATTCCCGTTAGCTGGCTTCAGAACCTGCCAGAAGTGGAGTGTAAAACTTTGGCCAATAATCCCCTGCTTTATCACTATAACACATCCATTTGTTCATTTTTCAGAAATAAATGTTTAAATAGATGAAAAAGTGGGCTTTAACAAACTGAGTGATGTAGCCAACATCATGGTGTTGGTCACATGATGTTTGAGAGCATTTTATTTTTAATTTTGAACTGAGCTTTTCCTGCATGGCAGTGTAGGAGGACGTGTCAACCTCATCCCTGACGCCTAACAGTTATTGAAATGCTGGGTTGACATACAAAGCATTAACTAAATTTGTTTGGCATGGGGGCACAACATATAATCACCCATTGAAAAAACACAGACCATCGATTCCAGAGATGAAATAGTTTCACAGAACTTAAATCTTACGTCAACAAACATTTCTTTATGCTGTAGTTATTTTTGTTTCTGGATTAAATGAAGCTAACAAAAAAAACATAAATGCTGCTCCATCATGTTGATCATCAGCATAGTCAAGGACCTCACACACCCCGAAAATATTCTCTTCCACTGGGAAATAGATAAAAGTCTAAGATTATGTACCAACTGACTCAAGAAAAGCTTCTTCCCTGCTGCCATCAGACTTTTAAATGGATCAACCACATATTAAGCTGATCTTTCTCTACACTCTAGCTATGATTGTAACACTACATTCTGCACTCTGTCTTTTCCTTCTCAATGAATGATATGCTTTGTCTATAAAGTGGACAAGAAAAATTATTTCTCACTCTGCACCAATACTTGTGACAATAATAAAGGAAATCAAATCAAAATCAAATCAAAATTTAGGCATTATTTAGCTCATCATACATTGTTATATCATTGCTATACAGTTCTTGTATAAATGTCTATATAAAGAGTTGGCAAAGTTAGGCCAACATCACTATTACTTAAAGCCAACACAACACAAACAAAATATAACAGCCCAACATCTGTGAGATGTGTTTATTTATCAGTGTACAATAAACCTGAACTATTGTACACAAAATAAAACAGAAAATGCTGGAAAATCTCATAGGTTTAGCAGCATCTGTGGAGAAAAACATACGTTTCAAGTCCATACGACCCCTTTTTATGGACCTGAAGTGTTAATTTTATGTAGCAAATGCAATAATTGGCAACCGCCAGTTAGCTGACAAATGACAAACAACGGATTTATTACTATATACAATTATAAATACGAGTTTATTACTATATACAATTATATTCCCAGGACCATAACTGATGTTCTCATTCTCAGCTCTGGACTCAATCTGGCTGCTCTGAGATCCCCATACTCATTTCTCATTGGATATCATGTTATGTAATCCTTGTGATGCACTGCCCCACAAAGGGGCCAATTACAACTTTCTGTTTCTCTCTTCATAGGTGCTGCCAGACGTGCTGAGTTTTCTTTTTTGGCAGTTTCTGTTGTTATTTCAGATTCCCAACATCTGCAGTATTTTGCTTTTATATTATGTAAAAGTCCTTTCAGCGAACTGAACACTGAACAATGTACATTTTGGGTTAAAGAAGGAAGGGAGCTTTAGGGTTTAGCTTGGTAATTTGCATTTACCTCACTCCTGTTGTGTTGTCCTCAGGCTGCGTAAATGTGCATCGCGGTCAAGGAATAACTTTTTTTTAAAGCGCATTCAGTTCTTTAGCATTTTGTAAAGAAATACACCAATCAATTTGCCCAGAACAGTGGACTGAATGGCCAATTAATCTACATTGGTTGGATTGGAGAGTGGTTATTAGTCCAGAATGCCAAGAAAACTGAGGCAAGAGAAATACTGGACATAAAATTCACCTTCAACTTCAATGGAAATGAAGGGCAGGTATGTCATATAAATAGGGCAATCAATTTGCAACTGACTATATCTCTGTCTGGTTGAATTTGACTCTCACTACCTCATAAAATATAGAACATGCCATAATATAAAAAATCTGTAAACATTTACCATTTATTTCCACTCTATAACTTGAAAATCAATGTTAAGAAATTGAATTGCCAGTTGTTAAAATTCCAATAGCCGTTGATCTAATTTTACCTGAAACTCATCTCTTTTTTTGCAAAAGGATTTCTGGCATCATATCTGAAGATCCATTTGCTTTGGTTTTGTAAACAACTATATGGATCTTTTTAGATTATGAAACAGGGTTAGCGTGGCAGGTCTATTGCTACAAAATATCAATGCTAGTGTTCTGGGAATGAGAGCCTATTTCAATCCTTACCGTCAATGCCATTATTTATCACCCATTTATAACTGTCCCTGTGAAAGGAACACTGACCTGCCTTCTTGAACTGCTGGAGTCTATGGAGGGAATTTTCCTGTCCTGACTGCCACGGGAATTGTAGCAGGCGGGGAAGCAGATCATGCAAAGGTCTGTTGATCTTGGATTGGATTTTTGGTTTTGGGGCGAGTGCGACCATAAATCCCACCTCATAGTCGGCATGATAGTGCAGTGATTGGCACTGCTGCGTCACAGCTCCAGGGACCTGAGTTCGAGTCCCTGCTCAGGTCACTGAGAATGTGGAGTTTGCACATTCTCCTCGTGTCTGCATGGGTTTCCTCCAGATACTCTGCTTTCCTCCCACAGTCCAAAGATGCGTGGGCTAGGTTGATTGGCTGTGCTAAAAAATTGCCCCTTAGTGTCCTGGGATGTGTAGGTTAGAGGGATTAGTGGGTAAAATATGTAGGGATATGAGATAGGGCCTGGGTGGGATTGTGTTTGGTGCAGACTCGATGGGCCAAAGGGCCTTTTTCTGCACTGTAGGGTTCAATGTTCTATGGATTATAGTCCTATATTACCATTTTGAATCTAAGTGTTGGGTGGGCTTGAAACTGGGAGTGTTTCACATCCAACTTTTAGACCTGTTCTGAGGTGTCCCTATATGCATTCTATCTGCAAAAATACCAGTGATTTCCAATTGTGCTGCACAAGCCCGTGGATGGGGCACACTGCTGTTCCGATCTGTGCCTCCAACTACGCATGCGCAGAAATAAAATTAATAGAATGCTGCTCCCCTACCACGTTCCTCCCAGGCAGGATAATGCCTCCCTCTGGCCCTCACAGACATTGCCCCACCTCCACAACATTACTGACTCTCTTATCCTTTCCATACCCCTTCCACCCAGACTCATTGCGAGGCCTTTACCCCCACTGATTACAGGCAGAGTGGCAGCGGACCTCTCTTTCAAACCCTTCCCCCATCAATCTCAAGCAGAAAGCTATTGGATGCTTAGCACTTTCCTCCTCACTAACCCTCACAAATGGAGCGCCTGAATCGGACTTATATGGAGTATGTCTGTTTTGTGCTCATTCTGAATGGGCAAATGTGGGGCTAAAGGGAGAAGTGCTGGTAAAGTTGGTTGTACAGCCCACTAAGTCAATTTAAAAGCATGCCAATGCAGTCATTGATAAAGAGGCAACTAGCATGCAAGCGGGCGCAGATCATGCTACTCGAATCACAGCTGACTTTGACACATTTTCGTGCCCAAAAACAGGCACAATGCAATGGTAAAATTGGGCTCTGTGGGCGGAATTTTACCGGCACGTCCACCGAAGTTTTGCATGATTCTGCCCGAGGCCAACAGAGAATGCCATTCTCTGAGCCTTGCCTGTCCCTGGAATCGGGTCGGTGTGCCAGTAAAATTCAGGCCTATGTGTCTGTGTATCTACACAGTGTTACTAAATAAGGAGATTCCAAGATCTTGACTCAGTCACCATGAGGTAGCTGTGATATAGTGCCAAATCAGACTGGTGCATGAAATGAAGAGAGTCATGCAGGCTTTGATGTTCCCATGTGCCTGCTGTCCTTGTCCTTCTTGATGGTACAGGTTGTTGATTTAGGAAATGCTATAGAAGAAAGGTTGGTGAGTTGCTGCAGTGCATATTGAAGATGACACACACTGCTTTCACTGTATATCAGTGATGGAGGGTGTGAATTTTAACAATGATTGATGAGGCATTAATCCAATGTGTTACTTTGCTTTGGATGCGATCGAGCTTACACAAGAAAGTAGGAACATAGGAATTAGCAACGGAATTAAGCAAATTTAGTCCTTTAGCCTGCTCCGCCATTCAATCAGATCATGGCTGATTTCTTCCTGGTTGCAAATCCACCTCCCCACTTGTCCCCCATATCCCTTTATCCTGTTTTTTTAATAGAAATATATCCATCTTCTTCTTGAAACCATTTAATGATTCAGTCTCCATTATGCTCTGGGGCAGTGAGTTCCACAAATTCACCACTGTCTGTAATTCACCATCGAAGTAATTCCTCCTCATCTCGGTCCCCACTGATCTCCCAGCTATTAAACAGATTGAATTCTTTCTTATCTGCTCACAAAAGGATGGGGCAGATATTTTCCTTTTTGCAGTGCCTTTTAGAATTACAGAATGTCAATGTGGACTTTTATTTAAATTTCTCAAATGCCTCAACAACATCATCGGCCTCCCAGTTCACCCAGAGCTGGAGTCATATGCTCATTCCTGCAAGAAAGAAATTGGTCTGTTTAATAGCTGGGAGATCAGTGTTGACAGCAGAAAAACTCAGACACATTTTTTGAGAAATTCAACACACACCTCCAGCCAAAATCAAATCATCAGATCCATTGACATGAATTTGAAAGCCCGAGGCAGGAATCAGGTGAGTCAGTTGACAATTTCTTAGAGAGATTGAGAAATTCAGCTGAAAAGTATATATTCCAAGAAATGGATGAAGGTCTGGTAGGTCAGCTAATTATTTCTGCATGTTTTTTACTTTTTCTCTCTGGTACTAATTCAGATAGTTTCTTTTTTGTCAATCTAATTCAGTACCAAATCCATTAAAAATGTTTGCATTTTTTACTCACAGACTCATGCTACTGCTATGTCATGTATTGTGGTTCCCCAGAAGTTTGATATTATCATACTTTTAAACTCAAAAGCTGGAGCTTCATCAGATGTATTTCTCAGATTGCACCATGCACCCATGGACTGATACTTTGTTAGTTGGATATTGAGACCATAATGCATGAGTGGGTAATGTGGCACTTTGAAAAATTATATAGACATATGCATTAGAATAGTTCCTAAATAATATTGGAATAATATAACAAAATAATATTCCCCTACTGAGTGGCCACTGCCTGGCACTTGAACTGGTCTCTGCCAATACAGGAAATTGGAAGCCAATTGGAATTTCTCTTTAAATCATAAGGCCTCTAATAAGTTTAATCTACCATTATTTTGTGAAGGAAGGTAGCTCAGTCAGGTCCAAGCATATCTCAGGAAAAATGGTATTTTGGGGCCCTATTTGCCTCAATTCCTGCCTTGCCACGGCCTGAAAATACTTCTGACTTGTTACTAGGGACCTGTGTAAGTTCTACTCCTTCCATTTTTAACTCCAATTCAGTTCCAGATAAGAGCCATGGGATTTCTAGCCACCTGTCCCACATGGGATACCCAATTCAGAGAACTATGTTTGAAAATGTGTATTGATGCTGGCCACAATCCACATCCCATGTCCCGTCAATGTCCATCTTATATTTAAGGCCCTCTCATTTTTAGTGGACCTTGAGTTATGTCATGGTACTGTGTCTCTAAGAAATGTATTTTAATCATATTCATTTGCATAATGGAAGTTGTTGGCACAATTTTATTTATAACCCGTATCCTCTAATTGTTGCTGAAGCAATATAATGAACATCATGTTTATTTTCATTCTGGCCTAATGCAGTGTCCTGGGGT
This sequence comes from Sphyrna mokarran, assembly GCA_024679065.1. Classification (NCBI taxonomy): domain Eukaryota; kingdom Metazoa; phylum Chordata; class Chondrichthyes; order Carcharhiniformes; family Carcharhinidae; genus Sphyrna; species Sphyrna mokarran. The sequence continues at coordinate 70,748,380 of JAGIQG010000009.1, read as the reverse complement.
TTATGATCCTTTGGGGATTGTGGAGTGGAGCTTGATTTGGGATAATTGACAAGTCAGGTGATGTCTGGAGACAGCTTTTTCCTCAGAAAAGTCCAAGGTTTTGGTTTCATTTCTCTGAGATGCTCTATTTCCTTCAGACAGAAAACAATGTCTCTGTCTCTATTTTCAGAGGCTTTTGGAGGGTTTCAGGATTTGGGGGGGCCTTAGAGGTGTGTTCCAACATTCAGAGGGCCAATTCACAGCAAGTGTTGCAACACTGAAAATGCAGCATCATGCGAACATACTTGTTTTTTGTGTCAAGTCTTTAAGGGAGTGTATGTTTGTGGAATGTTGTTTGTCTTGGAACATCATAGACAGATAGTTGTTAAGATTTATATTGTATTATGTTTGAAATTTGTAATTGGTAAAGCTTATCCTAATTCTTTTTTTTAATTTTAACTCTGTTCTTAAATGGACTTTGTTTGATAAAGGCTCCCTCAGTGGGTCACTTAAATAGTACCTGGAGTGAAACAAATTTTATTCAGCTGTGCCAGATTCAAATGTAAAAACTTAAGATCTGGGCTATCTTCATAAAGCACCTTGGAGTTTCTGGCCCTGGCCATACCTTTTACTGAGTGTTTTTGTCAATGAAATGGAGGCAGTCAGTGGGAGTTACAGCAGTCTATTTAATAGCAGGGTCCAATTGAGTCTCTACAAACTGCAACAATGTCCCCCAATAAAAGCAGGATATTTTCCCCAGGATCAAGAACAAAGGTTGCTGGAAAAGCTCAGCAGGCTCTGACAGCATCTGTAGGAAGAGTTAATGTTTTGAGTCATCAAGGCTCTCCAGCAGAACTAAAAAGAGGGAGAAATGTGTTAGATATTAAAGTGTAGCTGTAAAGAGATTGCAACAAGATGCAGCAACATTAAGAACAAAGACAGACAGTCAGATGTGTGTGTGTGTGTGTGTGTGTGTGTGGTAGTGGGAGGAAGGTTATTGCATTGAGATTATGCTCCTCCCTTTTTTCCATTATGTTTTTGTTCAAAAATTGAATGTGAAGCATTGTATGGGTAGAAAGGAATATAATCCAGTTGGTTCATACAATTAGAGTGAGATTTACAACAAACATTACTTAAACTTACCTGTCCTTCCCTTGTAAGATCTACATATTCTGAGAAGTGATTCTTAGTTCAGTTACAATGTAAAATGAGATGCAAAAGTTCTCAGTTAGGTAGGGGAGGGAAAAATCATCACAGTGAAGCTATTGTAGCATGATGTTAAACTCTGTCATTGGACAGGCTCACTTGGTTCATTCACTTTGAATTCCCTGCTGAACCAACTATTCATGACTGATTGAGCATGAAATTGGTGACAAGGAATAAGTAAGATGTTCAAGGAAGTTGTTAGCTAGTGCCAAATGGAACGGAGATTGCGACAGGCATTCAGAGACAGGACCTGCTGGTCCACATAATTTGGTCAATAATGAAGAACATATTTTCTTCAGTTCGATATTTATTACCTGGAGACATGTGATACTTCTGGTGATCAGAAAGGTGGAGATCTTTTTGTTAATTCTATTGCTATTTAGCATCTTGTTGCCTTGACTGTGGTGGTAAGTCCCAGTTCATTTGAATTGGAGATCATCTTGCTCGTGGAAGGCACGTAAATTGATAATTGGGTCAACAATATTTATTTCACTCAAATGCACGTGCACTGCCAGTCTTAATAGCAAATGCACTCAGTATTCCAACGGTTTAACTGAGAAAGTTCCCCTTCTGTTTCTCTGCTTGTGTTAAATGACCTGACCTCTCCCTCAGAATGAAATAAATCTAGTGTTTAACCCTTTCCATACTGTGTCAGAAAGAATATTTCCAGAGTTAAATTTTAGACAAGAATATATAGGCTCTGGAGTTCTGGCCTCACTCTTTCTACAGTAACCACCAGTATTTGGCACTGAGAGAGGCAAGTGATTTGTTAATAAAAATTGCAATGGCAATTATGTTCAAGTAATTCAATAACGTAGATGAAGACTGCACATTAGAAAAAGTTGCAATCGTTGCAGATATCAGGGAGATAGGTTGGCTCAGCTTGCTACCATTTTTCAAATTCCCTATATGAAATACATTGAGGGTCATTTAATGCATTGCTCTGGGTTATGTTAAGAAACTTTCACATTCAAACTCCCTCGTGACTGCAAGTCAGTTCAAAGTGCTTCACAGCCAATGAAGCATTTTTGAAGGGTAGTCACTGTTTTTGTGTGGGTGATGCGGCAGGCAATGTGTGCATAGCAGGCTCCCACAGAGAGCAATGCCATAATGACCAGATCACTTATTTAAGCAGTGTTGATTGAAGGATAAATATTGCCCTGGATATTTGGAAGAGCTCTCCTGTTTTTCTTGGGTATAGTGTTGTGGTTCTTTTGCACCCACCTGAAGGAGCAGGTGGAGAGAAAGGAAGAAATGTCAGACGTTTCTTTCAAGCAAAGATCAATGTTCTGTTCTCATGTCTAAATCCGCAGGGAAGAACACTAGTCAAATTGTGCTCGGGTCTAGGGTGATTTCCTTGTTTTACACACATGAGGAGCTTTAACAAGTATTCAAACTGACACTAGAGTAGGAGGCTGATGTGGCTCAGAAAGGGAGATGGTTACCAAAGAAACAGTGCACAACTAAAGCTCTTAAGAAGTTGTCTGCGCCTTCTTGAGTGGATGCGTTAATTTTTACAACAGAAAACTGGAGAATTAGTCGGAGCAGAGAGTTCCAGGTTCCAAAATATCAGTCCGCAGGCAGGCCTTCATACAGTAAATGAAGTAATAGGGAGTTGTCCGCCTTAATAGCCAGGAGCACAATCCAACAAGCAAAAATAACCAGGCTGCTTAGCAGCGGGCTGTCTTACAGATTTGACAGAATTTCTAACATGCAGAGGAATCGGAAACAGATGAAACAAAGAATGAATGCCCTCAGATGTTGGGGGAAACCACTATTACAGTATATCAATTGGGTAAAGAAATATTTGCACTTATGGAGTGCTTTTCATTCTCTTAGAAACTACCTTTCTGAAACGTAGAATCACGAGCTTCCGGGGCACTTGTGATTCCGTGTAAACTTGTTGGACTTTAACCTGGCATTGTGAGACTTCTTACTGTGCCTACTCCTTGTCCAATGCCAGTATCTCCACATTGTTTCTAAAACGTAGCCTGCTCTAGGAATGCAGCAGCCAATTTGCACAGAAAAAAACAAAATGTAGTAATGGCCAAATGATGTGTTGTGGGTTCATTGGTTGATGGATTAACACAATCCCTTTATTCTGCTAAATCGTCCCGTGGGATCTTTCACATCCACATGAGTGGGCCGACCCTTGGTTTAACATTTCATCTGAAAAGTGGAACCTCCGGCAGTGCATAATCGTTCGAGTGTGCATTTAAATGTCAACCTGTTTAATTGTAAAATGCATCCTTTCTGCTGAAGTGAGTCATGCAATTGTGGCTAAGCATCTGTATCACTAACAAGTATGGTTCAGCAGTGCCATAGCTCACAGAAGGCCAGCGATCGAACGGAGGCCTTGCTGAGTAACAAGCTGTTGTAGTGGAGATGCTGTGAAATATACGCAGCAACCTCTCTCCCTCTGCTTGGAGCTCCCATGACCTCCTGGAAACAGTTGGACAGTGTCATCCTTTCACAGTGTCTGGAAGCAGCTTGTGGTGTAAAAGCTGCAATTACTTTCTCCGTTACCAGTAAGTAATTAGCTATTGGTGAGAATGACTCAAGGTACACATTCAGCTTGTAACAGATGTCAGTGAGTGTGCGTCTCTGGTAAGGGAGAAATAAATCGGACAGACAATGGCTCGATTGGGCAAGATCAATTTATCTCTCATTAATCACGCATAAATCTTCCAGAAGTGATGCTCTGTCCTCTTCGAACCATCTTTTTTTTAAATCTCGAATGGGACATATTTAGCACCTCACATTTTGGCAACAATCAACAACTTTGCTTTGATTGTAATTTTAATAACACGAAACGTGAGATTATTCATTGAAGAAGACCACATTCTTTCCTTGTTAGTCGAATTTTCCATCTAATTCATTATCAAAACACTATTGCAATGTGTCTTGGTTAGAAAATACAGAGGTAAATGGCAAGTTTAAAGTTCATTTATTAGGGTCACAAGTCAGTTTACATTAACACGGCAATGAAGTTACTGTGAAACTTCCCTAGTTGCCGCAGTCTGGTTCCTGTTTGGGTACACTGAGGGAGAATTTAGCATGGCCGATGCACCTAACCAATATGTCTTTTAAACTGTGGGAGGAAACCGGAACATCCGGAGGAAATCCATGCCGATACAAGAAGAACTTGCACACTCTGCACAGACCAAGCTTGGAATTGAACTCAGGTCCTTGGTGCTATGAGGCCGCAGTGCTAACACTGTGCCACCATGCCGAAGAAGAGGGATGGAGATTTGTACCTGCAGTAAATGCCTAGTAAGTTACACAAATCGGGAAAATTGCACTGACAGTGGTGATAGCCCATTGTTATTGTCAGCACAAATCAACCTTTGAGGGCACTACATCAAAACAATGACATCTGAGATTTACTGGCAAAATCTTTCACATCTCTTGATTCCTCTCCCCTGCTGCCACCCACACCAACACCCACCCCCCCCCCCCCCCCCCCCCCCCCCCCCCCCCCCCCCCCCCCCCCCCCCCCCCCCCCCCCCCCCCCCCCCCCCCCCCCCACAACCAACAACCTCCCTGGCATTTTCTTCTTCACCATAGAATCCCTACAGTGCAGAAGTAGGCCATTCAGCCCATCAGACTGCACCAACTCTCCAACAAAGCATTCTATCTGAGCACTATGCCCATAATCCCACGTATTTACTCTGCTCACCCTTCTAATGCACATATCCTGGGACACTAAGGAGCAATTTAGCATGGCCAATCAACCTAAACAACCATCTTAAATTCCTTCTCTTCCCCATCCCTATTTCTTCCTCTCCCCTCCTTACCTTTCCTCACCACTTTGGATTTCCTCTCTTCACCACTCTGTTTTCCCTTATCTACATGCTGGTTTGCCTACTTTTTAAAATCTAGTAAGTGCAGTATCACAAAAGCAAAATCTAAGCAGAAGCTTTGCCCATGTCTTTGTGGGAGAGATCATAAGGATGGTTCCCCCTTTGGGAGGATACAATTGCGTCCTATATTTATGGGAAACGTGTCGAAGGCCTTCTTGCAATACTGCCCACTGACATCACCAAACTTGCCTGCCATAAACATGAAAAATCCCAGGCAAAGACTTGAAACATTGAAGGACTATAGTTCCTCTTTGATCCACAAAGGACTGAGCCTGGGGATTTAGGAAGATGAACCCACTGTGGTTTATTGTTTGCATTAGCAGACTTCTCTTGTTCCATTCCAGCTAAAGTAAAATCAAATCTCTTGAGCAATACCCTGGTTTGGTTCCTTAAGTGGGGAAGAAAACGCCGATCCACATTCTTTGCCTGCTGATGATTATTAGGCAGAATCTTGTTCCTTTGGTGACCTTTCTCGCCTACTACTCAAAAATGTACCCTATTCAATGTCCTTGTCAAAAACTTAGTTTCTGTCATGTGATGGAAGTAGTTCTGTCCATTGGCCTGGCAAACAGTTTCTGACAAGAAGACCTTTGTCAAACAATGGGGTCTAAATTTCACTCACTTACATATCGTTGTGACAGAGTTGGTCATTTTCACACACATCCGCTGGATTTTAACTCCAAAACTTGGAGTATTGTGTGCAGTTCTGGTCGCCTCACTATAGGAAGGATGTGGAAGCTATTGAGAGGGTGCAGAGAAAATTTACAAGGATGGTGCCTGGATTGGGGGGCATACCCTATGAAGATAGGTTGAGGGAGCTCGGTCTCTTCTCCCTGGAGAGACGAAGGTTGAGAGGCGACCTGATAGAGGTTTATAAAATGTTGAGAAGAATAGATAAGGTGGATTCTCGGAGGCTATTTCTCAGGGCTGAAATGGTCACTACGAGAGGACACAGGTTTAAGGTGCTGGGGGGCAAGTACAGAGGAGATGTTAGAGGTAAGTTTTTCACTCAGAAGGTGATGAGTGAATGGAATTGGTTACCGTCAGTGGTGGTAGAGGCGAACTTGCTGGGATCTTTTAAGAGACTTCTGGATGAGTACATGGATTTAATGGGATTGGGAGTTACAGATAGTTCTATGGACTGGTAAGTATAGATATGATCGGCACAACTTGTGGGCCGAAGGGCCTGTTTGTGCTGTAGTGCTCTATGTTCTATGTTCTAAAGCTGAAAAATCTGCCAACAGTATTCTGAGAGCAGTTTCTTTAATTATCTGCAGAACAGCAACCATTAATCACAGAAAAATCTGATGCACATTAATTACTCCTCAAAGATATAAGTCTAAAGTGTGTTTGTATTTTAATGAGCTTTTCAGACATGACGATTAACTCAAGAGCCTTATTCAGTTGCATGAGTATTGACAGGAAAGAAAAGATCATCTGACCTCTCAGCTCCATTTTGTTTTAAAGTAAAATGTCCATTCAGATTTGTACTATAGAAGTCTATAAGTTCATATTGCATCAGTGTGATATTTCATAGAAATTATAGAAACCCTACAGTGCAGAAGGAGGCCATTTGGCCCATCAGGTTTGCTCCAACAACAATCCCATCGAGGCGCCATCCCCATAACCCCACAATTTACCCTACAAATCCTTCTAACCTATGCATTCTAGGACATTAAGGGGCAATTTAGCATGACCAATCAACCTAACCCGCACATCTTTCGAGTGTGGGAGGAAACCTGAGCACATGGAGGAAACCCACACAGACACAGGGAGAATGTGCAGACTCTGCACAGATGGTGACCCAAGCCGGGAATTGAACCCAAGTCCTTGGAGCTGTGAAGCAGCAGTGTTCACATGGTGAAGTGCTGCCCGTGTACAACAAGTGTCAACATGCGACACTTGTTATATTTATCTGAGTAATTCCTCACTCATTAGGTTCTCTTCTCAATCTACATCATAGAACAAAGATCAAAGAACAAAACAGCACAGGAAACAGGCTCTTCGGCCCAACGAGCCTGTGCCGCCTCCCTGATGTTCCCACCTCTACCCGTGATCCCTGTCTATGTTTATAGATCTATGGATTAAAAACCAAATTTGAGACAATTTAGGGAGAATTTGTTTTGCCAATCAGCCTAAGAGCGCATCTTTGGGATGTGGGAGGAAATCAGAGCACCCGGAGAAAACCCACGCAAGCACGGGGAGAATGTGCAAATTCCTATAGACACAGGCCCAAATCCATGAATCTGCACAGCACAGCAATAGTCACTGAGCTGTTGTGTTGCCCATCAAATGGTCTAGGTCAAGCGTACACTAACGACGTGAAGCACTAGGATACTCTCGAAAAAAATCCAAAAGCAGCCCTCTCATGACCCATCGCGTGTATGCCCCTTATTAGACCATAAGGTGGGCCAAAGCACCTATAGGATAAAAACAAGTACATCAATAACATCATCTATTTACACACTTCCCAGGGACTCCCAAGGCTCATGATCCCTATTTTAAATCAGTTTTCTATACCCCTCCATTCCCATTCTGTTCATGTGCCCATCTAAATATTTCTTAAATAACTCCAGAGTGCCTGCCCCCACCACTTACTTGGCAGCGCATTCCATACCCCCATCACCCTCTGTGTGAAAAAACTTCCTCTAGCATCCAAATTATACCTTACCCCCCTCACCCTAAGCCCGTGACCCCTCGTGCTATTTGAGTCCATCCTAGGAAAAAGCTTAACCCTGTTTACTCAATCTATATTCCTCATAATCTTGTACACCTCTATTAGATCTCCTCTAAGTCTACATTTTTCTAAGGAAAACAGTCCCAATTTGCCTAACCTCTCCTCGTAACTCAGACCTTCCATACCAGGCAGCATCCTGGTAAACCTCCTCTGCACTCTCTCCAGAGTCTCCACGTCCTTCCAGTAATAAGGTGACCAGAACTGGACGCAGAATTCCAAATGAGGTCTATCCAATGTTTTATACAACTGCAACATTAAAGACCAGCTCTTGTACTCTATACCCCTTTCTATAAAGGCTAGCACGCCATATGCTTTCTTCACAACCTTCTCCACCTGGTCTGCCACCTTCAGAGACTTGTGCACCTGCACCCCCAGGTCCCTCTGCGTTTCTATACTCTTAATAGGTCTACCCTTTATCATATACCTCCCCCATACATTCTTTCTCCCGAAATGCATCACCTCACATTTATCAGGATTGAATTCCATCTGCCATCTGTCTGCCCAAGCTACCAGCCTATCTATGTCCTGCTGCATCGCCTGACAATGCTCCTCACTATCTGCAAGTCCAGCCATCTTTGTATCGTCTGCAAACTTGCTGATCACTCCTCTTCCAAGTCATTTATATATATTACAAATAGAAGAGGTCCCATTACCGAGCCCTGCGGCACACCACTCATGACCGACTTCCAGCTAGAAAAACACCCTTCCACTATTACTCTCTGTCTCCTATTACCAAGCCAGTTACTTATCCACCTAGCTACCTGTCCTTGTATCCGATGAGCCTTGACCTTTACAACTAACCTCCCACGAGGGACTTTGTCGAACGCCTTACTGAAATCCATATAGACGACATCAACGGCTCGCCCTTCATAGACCGTTTTTGTCACCTCCTCAAAAAATTCTACCAGATTCGTAAAGCATGACTTCCCTTTAACAAAGCCATGCTGTGTATCCCTAATCAGATCACAACACACTAATTGCCTATATATCCTATCTCTAAGAATCCCCTCCAACAGCTTCCCTACCACTGATGTCAAACTCACCGGCCTATAATTTCTAGGGTTATCCCTACCACCCTTTTTAGACAACAGTTATAGCTCTAAACTAAAGGCAGCACCACCCCACTCATGCCTGATCTCTGCCTCCATGACATCATGGATGCCCACCAAAGAGCATCATCTGGCTTGGTGATGTTAGCACTCACCTCCCCTCTCCTTTCCAGAGCCAGTAATGGGTGACCTTCAAAGAAATCAACTGATGGAGAAATCAGAGAATCCTGCCACTTGCAAATAACACACTGCCTTCCACTGCAGAGAGACACATTGCTGAGTGGTGGGGAAGACATGCAGCATAGGAAGGTGTAAGGTGCTGAGTGTGGGGAAACAGTGGTGATGAGGGACTGGGTTTATGAGAAGGGTGAATAATTTGGAGACTGGGTGGGGAGTGGTGGTGGAGTTTGTAGGAAGAGCGTGACTTTGGACTGAGGAAAATTTTGTCAAATATGAAATCAGCTTATATCAGACTCACGCTCATTGAGGCAATTGCTAATATCGAACACACAAGATTAAAACATAGAGTAATTTTACACCATTCTGCGCCCTCTCCTTTCTTCTTCCATATGTATTCTATGCGTTGTCTGTATTGCACGCGGAAAACAATACTTTTCACTGTATACCAATACATGTGACAATAATAAATCAAATCAAATCAAAAACCTTGTCCAGTTTGGACAGAGTCCATATCTTCTCTAGCTTCACTAGTTTAAGCTCAGGACAGCTTCACAAACTGTGGTTCATTGCCTTTGCTGCAAATGTTTTTTTTAAGAACAGAACCTTTCAAAAAGGGTCAATTCCAGTCATATCAATTTATTTCACTTTGAATTTTAATTTTGCCTTTTCAGAAATTGCTGCCAGCCTACGCTTTCTTTCTTCTCTCATTTACTCAATATCTTGCATGAAAACACTGAATAAGGCAGGGGCAGAGTTATATTCCTTCAGATGTCTACTGGGACTGCAGGGATCATGATTATTTTTCGTCAGCGGGATGTTGCATTCACTGAACCATTTTCTCATTGATTTTCAAAACTTACAATCTGCCCATACTTTCCCTTTAATGCTGTCACTGTTCAAGGGCACTTTTAATTCATTACATAGGTTTTATAACAATGACTATTGGGCGCAGCTGGCCTATACTGGTGTTTACACTGCACACAATATTCCTCACACCCTATTCCATCAGCAAAACACTTCAACCAGAATTCTCCAGCCATTCGCGCCAATGGGATTCTCCGGTCTCACCTACAGCGCACCTCCGACTGCGTATTTCACAGCAGTGTAGGGTGGTATCATTGGGAAATCTCATTGACAGTGACGGGACCAGCAAACAACATGCCACCTTCCATGTTAGGAAACACATGTCTGGGAAACGAGAGAATTTCACTTTCATTTCAATTCTCCCTCATTTGTTTATCTGGCTTCCTCTTAAATGCATCTGTTCTATTCATCTCGATTACTTCATGTGGTGACAAGTTCTACATTTTACCAGCTCTCTGGGAAAAGAAGCTTCTCCTGAATTTTCTACTGGATTCACTATTGAATCTCTTATATTTACAACATCTGGTTCTGATGTCCAGAAGTAGTTGCTCCACACCTCACTTTTCTCAAAGGAAAAACCCCAGACTATTCAGCCTTTCCCAATAAATATAATCTCTAAATTTCAAATTTATTTATTAGTGTCACAAGTAGACTTACCTTAACACTGCAATGAAGTTACTGTGAAATTTTTGATTTGATTTGATTTATTATTGTCACATACATCAATATCAAGTGAAAAGTATTGTTTCTTGCGTGCTATACAGTTAAAGCATAACATTCATAGAGAAGGAAAGGAGAGAGTGCAGAACATAGTGCTATGTTCATAGCTAGGGTGTAGAGAAAGATCAACTTAATGTGAGGTAGGTCCATTCAAAAGTCTGATGGCAGTAGGAAAGAAGCTATTCTTGAATCAGTTGATATGTGGCCTCAGACTTTGTGTCTTTTTCCAATGGAAAACAATGGAAGACAGATTGTCTGGAGTGAGTGGAGTCCTTGATTATGATTGTTGCTTTTGTGAAGCAGCAGAAAGTGTCAATGGATGGGAAGTTGGTTTGCGTGATGGATTGGGCTACATTCATGACCTTTTGTAATTTCTTGCAATCGTAGGCTGAGAAGGATCCATACAAAGCTGTGCTACAACCAGAAAGAATGCTTTCATGGTGCATAATCGTCATACTCTGGCGCCTGTTCAGGTAGATGAGGGAGAATTTAGCATGGCCTTTGCATCTAACCAGCGCATCTTTCAGACTGTGGGAGGAAACCATTGGCAATAACCCTGCAAGTATTTCTGCTACCATCTGTAGTGCTCCCACATCCTCTTTATAATGTGATGATCAGAACTCTGCCAGCTAAAGTATCCATATACTAACACTGTGTACTACTGCCACATTAGCAGTGTTCAAGCAAACCATGGCCAGCTTTCTAAATAACCCTCATTTCCTTACGTAATATAATGCTGATCAGATATTGATGTAAGTTGTCCTGAGTTCTGGCAGCTCAGGGCTACAGTTTGTGGGAAGTTGTGGCGTGGAGGGCCAATTACACACAAAAAAAATTATGGTAGTGGGCAGGTAGACTTCATTAAACAATCACACTACATTTGCCACTCTTACAGTTGTGGAGGTTGACATGTCAAAAAAAAATCACGTGCTGTTCGTAGAAGGGTCACAATGAAAGAAATCATTGTCTAGCCAACTGTGAATTCAATAGGAATGGATAGACATTGAGCAGCAGAGGTTAAACAGGTAGCAGCTATAGTAATAGAAACCTCTCAATGGCACAGAATAAAATCCATCAGTTCTGAGTGTTAGGTAATGGAGCTCAGCAATCTGTGCATGCCAAGAATCAATGAAGACGTATTGTTGTACCATAGTATCACCAATCAGATTACAAATCCCTGTTGCCTTACTTTCCAGGGAAGTGTAATCGTTCTAAAAGCAGATTGAGTTTCCTTATGCTGCAGCTCCAGGCTACTGAACTGCAAGCTTTCCCCGTCATTACAAACAGTGGCATTTCTGATTTGATACTGGTTGGGTGCAGGATTGTTTCGTGTGTGTGTGTGTGTGTGTGTGTGTGTGTGTGTAGGGGCGCGGTTGGTGGAGGGGGAGCAACAGGTGAAATCTGGCAGCAAATAGATTTTCCAATTCTGATTGGATATGTTCCTTAGCTATTGTGCAGAATCACAGGATTACATAATACAGCACAGAATGATGCCATTCGGTCTATCGAATCTGCAGCAACGTTTTCAAAGCTCAATCTAGTTAGTTCCATTCCTCACCTTCCTGCAATATTTTTCTTCTTTGAGTATTTATCCAATTATTTTTGAATCTGTATTTGATGTCCTATCAGGCCCTATATTCTCAATTCCCATTCACTCATTCTTCCCTCAGGAATAACATGATGGCACAATGGTTAGCACTGCTGTCTCAGAGCACCTGGTACCTGGATTTGATTCCCAGCTTGGGTCACTGTCTGAGTGGAGTCTGCATGTTCTCCCTGTTTCTGTGTGAGTTTCCTCTGGGTGCTCTAGTTTTTTCCCACAGTCCTAAAGCTGAGCTAGTTAGATGCATTGCCCTCATTAAATTCTTCCTCAGTGTATTTGTATGTTATTGGAGTGTGGTAACTAGGGGATTTTCACAGTAACTTCATTGCAGTGTTAATGTAAGTTTATTTATGACAGTAATAAATACACTTAAAATCTGATTCTTTTAATAACCTTAATCTGTAACACCTTGTTGTTGACCCTCTTACAATTATGAGATTTATAAGATTTTAGTGCTGTACCTTTAAATTTAGGATAGTTACAAGATGTGATTTTTACTGTCAGGGTTACATAGGTCACCTGACTGTAAACCTTGATGATTTGATTGAGAAGAAGATGCGAAATGTTTATGCGTGGAGATAATAGCAGCAGTTTCTGAGTCTAAAATGATGCTCAGTTTCCAAAAGTCACAGAAAGGTGATATAAGTATGGAATTGTAAAAAATCCTTTCCAATTTGATTTTCAAGTTTGCTGATGACATCACCGTAGTGAGTCGGATCTCAAACAATGAGACAGAGTACAAGAATGAGATAGAGAACTGGTGAACTGGTTTAGCAACAGTAATCTCTCCCTCAATGACAACAAAATGAAAAAGATTGTCATTTTAAAGGAGAACATGCTCCTATCTACATCAAAGAGGTGAAGTAGAAATGGTCAAGAGTTTCAAGTTCTTAAGTGTCCAGATCACCAACAACCTGTCCTGGTCCCCCCATGCCAACACTATAATTAAAAAAGCTCACTAATGCCTCTACTTTCTCAGAAGATTAAGGAAATTTGGCATGTCAGCTACGATCCTCACCAACGTTTACAAACGCACCATAGAAAGCATTCTTTCCGGTTGTATCACAATTTGGTATGGCTCCTGTTCTGCCCAAGATCTCAAGGAACTACAAAAAGTCATGAATGTAGCCCAATCTATGCGCAAACCAGCCTCCCATCCATTGATTCTGTCTACCATTCCTGCTGCCTCAGCAAAGCACCGAGCATAATTAAGGAACCCACAAACCTGAACATTCTCTGTTCCACTTTCCTCTGCCGGGAAAAAGATACAAAAATCTGAGGTCACATACCAACTGACTCAAGAACAGTTCCTTTCTCTACTGCTGTCAGACTTTTGAATGGACTTACCTTGCATTAAGGTGATCTTTCTCTACACCCTACCTATGACTGTAGCACTACATTCTGCACACTCTCGTTTCCTTCTGTATGAATGGTGTGCTTTGTCTGTACAGTACGCAAGAATACTTTTCACCGTATATTAGTACATGTGGCAATAATAAATCAAATCAAGTAATACTGTACCTATCCATGTACTTCTAAGATGAAAGGGATATGAGATCAAAGATAACTGAATAACGTTTCTACTTAGATACAAATGTGTTTCCTATTGCCGTGGTAAAGAGGGTAGAGAAAGCCATTTTTGAGATCAGGTTGCAAGTGCCTACTAAATTCATGATTATCCCTGATAGATAAGAGTTTTGGGCTTGGTCTGCAGCCAGCTGAGAAATAGAAAATAAGAGGCAGAAGTAGTCAGAGAAAATGCTGACTTTACTGTTAATTACACAGAGCACAGGTGGGAGCTTAGTGCTCAGATTGAAGCTAAAGTTTGTGATGAGGTAAAGGAGATTGGAATATTTGCCTATGTAACCCTGATAGTTAAAGCCAGTTCTAGAGTAAGGAGTTATCCAGTAAAGTAAAATGAGACAACCTATTGGAAGCCTGGAGAAGCAATTTGTTGCAACAATTGTGATTCCAAAGAGAGTGTGATGGGCGATAATTATAAACGAACTATATATTTCTGAAGTTTAAACGGTAAGTTGCAAACAAAAGAAGATAGTGTTTAATCAATACTGTTCATTTTAGTCATTTGATACTGTAAAGGTTTTAAAATGTAAAATCTTGATGTGTCATTATTATTGCTATTAACTGAAAGTTCAAATTTCTGTTTAGAAGTCTGCAGGTGAGGGCTTAGAAACAAGGGCATGGAGTGGTTCTCAGAAGGCCCTACACTTCCCAATGTCCAATCCTGTGATCAGGCAGTGATTGCCTTTGATTAAGGAACCCATAACCTCAAGATGACCAGCCAGCACATGTTCACCTATCATGTATGCCACATGTCAACAGACCAACCCATAGCTGGGTTAATCCTAATGGTCATTTATTGGCCACTTAAGAACTTCAATTGGCAGCAGAGGGTAAAAGTTGACCATGGACCATACATGACCTTAATTCTGGGCGAAGATGGAAAAGGTTCAGGTATATTACCATTCCACCTAAACAAATGCCCTTCCCATCTCCAAGCCTTCAACTCACAACAACAAAAAAATTTGACCTAATACTTCTGGCTGAAGATGATTGCAAATGCTTCACCTTTGTCTTTGCACTTCATGTAACATTGATGATGAGGATGGTTGTGGGGCCTCTTCTGCCCATTATTTGTTCAACTGTCACCACTATTTCATGACTGGATGTGGCAACACTGCAGAATCTTTATCTGATCCCGCTGGTTGTGGCATCATTTATCTCTGTCTATTGCTTGTTGCTCCTGCTGTTTAGCGCACATTTAGCCCTGTGTTGTGATCCATCAGGTTGCCATGCTATTTTCCTACATGGGTGGTGTTCCTGACATGCTGTATTACATTTCACATAGGCACTGTGTTGGTTCTCTGGGTTAAGTGTAATGTTAGAATGTGGATATGCCAAGCCATGGGGTTACAAATTGTGGTTAAATATAATTCTCCTTTGCAGGTGGTCTCAGATCCTTCTGGATGTCCAGTTTTGAGCTGCTAGATCTGCTCTGTATCTATTCCATTTAGCATAGTGTGTTACAATCCTGTGGAGTCAGATCATGTTTAAAAAGAGATACAAATGTTCCACTGACCTATGCAAAAGATTGCACAAAAGGATTTCACACCTTAAGGCTTTTACTGCAACAAACAAATTAAAATAAACTTTTTTTAAAGATTGCTTAGGAGGCAGCTAACACACTAAGATACAGAAAATGTATCCTCTGCATCCTTTAATTTCTTAAGACAACTGAAACATTAGCACCATGCTTATACATGGTGCTGCACTCTGCTTAGTAATGTTGTCTTGAGTTTAAAGTCCAATGTCTCCCAACTCTCCCTACTTCAATGAGGTGAATCTTCCAATGTCCTTTTAAATAAAGTCCTTTTCAGCCAACTTTTTAAGCGTAATCACATGGAAATCCCATTGCAATGTACCTTCTGGTGATTCTGGTCCTTTACTTTTCACATTTGTTTCCTCGAACTTGGGTTCCGTCCTCACCAATCCTGCTGGGTGGTTACACAAAACACAGTCCTGTTCTTCTTTCCAGCATAGCAGTGCTTATTGTGGGTCTCCTTCCCCCAAAACGTTCAGTCTGACTGACTCTGAGAAGCAAAGAGTTGCAGCAATAAGACCAACTGCTCCTCTTTTGCGTCTACTTCACTTTCAATATGTTTTGATTTTGGCCCTCATGGGAACCAGCTCACAAAGGTCTATTGCTGGACAGAGTTCAGTATAATTTCACAGTATAATTCCAGGAAATTCTGCTTTACATTAAATAAACATGGCCGCCTTATTAGGTCTAGTGGCTTTATCTTGATAGTGCACAACATGAAGCATTCCCAAGCAGGGACAATTGGTTGGGAAGAGGATAGTTCTGTAAAGCGGGAAGAAGGAGTAAAGAGTGCTATTGTGAGGAAGATGAGGGAGTGAAAAGTATTCCTCTAAAAAGTATTCCTGTAAACTGGACGACAAGTTCCCTGAAGAAATACAGCAAATTCAGCCATCACAAGCATATAATCTACACTACAGATCCAGTATACATTTGGAAACATTCAAACTAGTTCTGCCCTGATATAGCTTGTAAGTGTGACCTCTAGTCCTCTCCAACCTATTTAGTCGAAATAACTGGCTTACACAAACATGATGTAGTCTGTTCTGTGTTCTTTATCTCAAAGGCATGCATTTAGCAGTCATGCTGTTAAAGATCTTTACTGATAAATCAATAACTGATGGTGATATAATCAATACAAAATGATTTTGATTGGCAGAGGAATGTTAAGTTTTCACATTGTGTTTGTCACAGTCATCCTACACCAAATCCAATATTAATAATACACTTTTCACTTTCCATGGATTTGAACTGACCCAGTAATTATGTCTCCAAACAATTTCAAGCAGCAATTACTGACCTTCCCTTAGCTAATCTCTCGACTGTCAAAACTAATTAGTTGTCTGCCAAACAGGTCAGACCATTGGATGAATTGCTACGTTGGTGAGAGAATGAGTGAGTGAGAGAGAAAGATAAAAAAAGAAACATCACAAAATCAGTTCTTCCTTTTGTAAAGTGCAGATAGGTTCTAGTGAGAAAGTAAATAGCTGAGACTATCTAGTTGTCTTGCCATGATTGATGACCCTTTCATGACTGATTGATGAAGTAATATCTGTAATCATCACCAGCTTCTCAGTTCAACGTGGCCTGCCATTACTCTGTTGCACGCTTGCAATTGAAGGCAATTTCCCATGCAAAATTAAATGTTGCATGAAGCATTAGAAGCATTTTGGATTATTTTTTGTGTCGTTAGTTCCGCTTACCCACATTTGCAAAATTAAACAAAACAAAGCATTTCCATCATCCTTTGGTCATGTGCTTGGTGAATTTGAGTGCGCAGCACTGACTGTGTTTTAATTAAACGGTTTTGGGGTAAGTGTATCTATCCCCGGCAGGCAGCAGGTAATAGAGACAAATATTCTGTGCCATAAAACAAACAGAACATCAACCGCGCCAGTCAGCTGGGAGGCAGGCTCTCCTTCATTTTAATGAGATCACAGCAGAGGAGACAGAGCATCTGAAATGATCAAGCAGTGAAACGGCTCTTGGCATTTATCTCAATGTGGTGCATTTGCATCATGTATGGCTTTTGTTTTAATAAAAGGAGCAGCGTTCTCTTATTAAAATAAGTGGGAAAAAATGTGTTCTTTGTAATGGCTGGATAGATAGTGTTATGTTGTGACAGAGACTTGCACCAACACTCTTTGTATCCATTTCAAATCACAAGCTGATAAGGTTGTAGGTTTGAGGAAGAGAGAGGGAACTAAGTATTGTTTAGGATCTTTCAGGCTATTGTATGTGGAACAGATTGGTCTTCCCTTGCCAATCAATTGCACAGATTCCTATCAGAATACACCAGGGTGGAGGCCATTTACCCCTCATGTAAAGATACACTTTCACAGACTTCAATAATCAACACAAAAGGTATTTATTAATAAGAATTGTGCAGCCACCTCATGTCTGTAGCTACTTTCCAAATGTCTCTTTGCCTAGGAGCCTCTCAAACAATGGGATGATTCCCGCACTCTGTGTCTGATTGATCACCGTGGGCACGTGACCCTTGCTCTGTGGTGTTGCCCTTAAAGGGACAATTACCACACCTCATTAGCTTAGAATGAAAAACCATTTCCTGCCAACCCCCCACCCCATCCCTTCAAATCCTCTCCTGTATCTAGATTTAAGGTTGTTATCCCTGAAAGACCATTCCAAATTTTAAAAAGTTTGTTTTGCTCTGAGCTATGTTCCTGAATTAACATCCTAAACTTTCTTCTCACCAGTTTTAATCCTTGCATTCCCTGCCTTCCTCCCTGCCCTCAGTCCTCACCACTTGATTCCTATCTTTTAACAGGACAGGAGAGGTTCAATTCATCATATGCAAACAAAGTCTAAATATTCTTTTTAAATATCACTGTTTACAAATATAATCTTAGATGGCACCTACAAGAGGGCATTTGTTGTCCATCTCTAATTGCCCTGAGGGCATCGTTACACACTTGAGTCAATCATTTAGCATACAATCCCATGGAGGCTAGACCAAGCAGATGTGGTAAATTGTTTCTTTGTCGAAGGCATTAAAATGGGTTGTGCTCTACTGGGCACGCATGGAACATAAGGCGATTATCCCTGTTTGGCAGCAGTTCTGTACTGTACATGTGGCACTACTGACAAGCATTCATGAATGAAGCAGCATTTTTGAAATGCACATAGAGTGTCACTGGAAACTCACTACTCTATCTAAAGTCATTTGACAGTGCATCCGACTAAAGCAAAATCTTGTGTAAATCAATACAGAAATAAGTTGTGTCCAGCTGGCGATGCTGCGATCTCCCAATCACTCTATAAGCTAAAGCACATAAATATTATGATACAAAAATGCCTGCTTGGCAGGGAGATCTTTGTATAATGTGACCAGTTCTATATTGCAATCATCCATCACAAACCCAGGAAGCAAAAGATCCTGATGTAAGGAACATAGTAGTTTCAACATTGCACATTGTAATTTATTTGAGTAGCTGATGGAATCAAAAATCAACAACTTACATTTATATAGCTCCTTTAATGGGTCTTAAGGCACTTCACAGGAGCAATCGCAGACAAAACTTGAAGCCACATAAAATGATGTTAGATTGTCAAAGCTTGTTTTTAGTCAGCATCTGAAAAGAGGAGAGGGACAAAGATTTAGTGATGAAATTCCAGATTAAAAGTGAGAATTGATGCCAAAGTAATTAAATATTTAAAAGGGTATACAGAACAGTCCTTGAATCATGAGGAGTAGCTGATGAGTGATGCAATTGTGATGATTTGAGATTCCAGTAAACTTGATGTCAATAAGTGAATAGTTATTTTCAAAGTTTCAATAGAATTTATTTCCGTAGAACTTTTTTTATCTGTATTCTGCAGTTTGGTGGAACAAATCTTATTTTATATTGATTTACACAAGATAAGCTTTGCTCTAGCT
Organism: Sphyrna mokarran; assembly: GCA_024679065.1. Lineage (NCBI taxonomy): Eukaryota > Metazoa > Chordata > Chondrichthyes > Carcharhiniformes > Carcharhinidae > Sphyrna > Sphyrna mokarran. The sequence goes on along the minus strand of JAGIQG010000009.1, from coordinate 70,729,163 downwards.
AGTTTTCTTTTCAGCTGTGGTCTTTTACTGACTGGGATGACTTTCACAATGTAAAGATGCCGGCGTTGGATTGGGGTGGTAAGAACTCAGTAAGAATTTAGCAACACCAATTTTTAATCTACTATCAAATAAATCGGTTGGATTAAAAATTGGTGTTGCTAAATTCTTAATGACTTTCACAGTCAGAGAGAGAGATTTGAGACGTTGCTGCAAAATGGCTAATTTGCAGGCACACTGTGTGTATGTGCTTGCTGGTTTTTAAATTTCCAAATGCTTATTCTCTGACTATGCAAAGGCTGAATTCTATAGTCTCGCATATCCTGCTGCTGAAAGAGTGGAGAATTTGGCACTCAGCCAAATCTCTGTTCACAGCAGCAGGACTGGTGATGTTGGAGAATTCTGGCTTATGACAAACATTGGGGCAGCTTTTCAACTGGCTATTAATCCATTCTTTATATATTCCACCTGGGAAGGCAAATCCACAATTCTTTCTAGACATTAGTCACAGAATCTCTTAAGATAAGATGATTATGGTTAGCACAGTGGTTAGCACTGCTGCTTCACAGCTCCAGGGACCTGGGTTCAATTCCCAGCTCCGGTCACTGTCTGTGTGGAATTTGCACATTCTCCTCGTGTCTGCGTGGGTTTCCTCCCACAATCCAAAGATATGTGGGTTATGTTGATTGGCCATACTAAAATTGCTCCTTAACGTCCTGGGATGTGTAGGTTATAGGGATTAGCAGGTAAATGTATAGGGATATGCGCATAAGGCCTGGCTCGGATTGTGATTGATGCACACTCGATGGGCTGAAAGGTCTGTTTCTGCACTGTAGGGTTCTATGTTCTATGTTTAGGGTTCAATGATTCTTTGTCTTCATGGAAGACAGTAATCATCTTCTGCATGCTTTTAGAAGTGCCTTGCCTGGTAACAGATGTTATGATCCAGGCCAGAAATTCCAATGTGTTTTATGAAGATAGCCTTAACCCTAAGATTTTACCTTTGAATTTGGCATGGCGAGCAGAAAGTGTTTAACTCCACTTATGATTCAAGTGACCCACAAGAAAGTTTTTATCAAATAAAGTTAATTTAAGAACACAGTTAAACTATAATAAGACAAATCAGCATAACTTTTACCAATTACAAAATAACAATCAAGATTTTGTATCAAACTTAACAGCTAACTATAATGTTCCAATTCAAACAACACCCACAAACACACAAATCTTCCTAGTCTTGGCACAGAAAGCAAATGTGCTTCAGTGATGCTGGTTTTGCAGCTTTTTAACACCTGCTGTGAATTAGTCCTTTGGGTGTTGAATTAAAACTTTGAAGATTTCCAGTCCTGGAATTTCAGCATACTTCTGAAGAGAGAGACAGAGAGAGAGAAACACACTGCCTTCCTCATAATAACTTCTAACAGCAGAACTTTCATCTCTAGAGAGAGAGAGAGAGAGACACCACTGCCTCCACCAGCTTCTAGCTAGCAACTAAATTGAAACTAAAACTTTGGAATTTGGTATCGAAAATAAACTATCTCAAGTATCACCTAACTTGTCAATCATTCCCAAATCACAGAAACCCTACAGTACAGAAAAAGGCCATTCAGCCCATCAAGTCTGCACTGATCACAATCCCACCCAAGCCCTACCCCCAAATCCCTACATATTTACTCACTAATCCTTCTAACCTATGCATCTCAGGACAATTTTTAGCACGGCCAATCAACCTAACCTGCACATCTTTGGACTGTGGGAGGAAACCAGAGCATTCAGAGGAAACTGAAGCAGATATGAGATTGTGCAAACTCCACACATATAGTAACCCAAGCCAGGAATCGAACCCAGGTCCCTGGAGCTGTGAAGCAGCAATGCTAACCACTGTGCTATCATGCCGCCCCAGTTAACCCTAGATGAAACCCCAGTCAACAATCCAAAGGATCATTAAAAATGCCAGGTCACCTCATTAGCCCAGATTAAAATGAACATATCCATTGTATTGTTTCAGTATCAATTAGAGGACACTGGAAATGGATAATATGGCAATAAAATAAAATGCCAAGGCCTGGTTGAAAAAAAAACTGCAGAGAAACACGATTAAAATATTTTTCTTTAAGTCATAGTATTATCAGGAATCTATTGTCTCTCAGAGGATCATCCTGCAGCAATTCAGCCAATGGCTGACTGGACATTCTCAGCCATCTTTGGGTTTATGTCTATTTAAAAAAAAATAAACTCAGGTCTTGTTTAAAACTCATCATTTTGTGTAATTTCATAGCTTTTTTCCCCATCATCCCGATACAAGTGACAAAACGTTTTCAGAGTCAAGGCCTGTAGTTGTCAGCTATGACTATTGCTGTTCTAATGAGAATAAACATCACGGAATTATAGACTTTATCGCACAAAAACAGGACATTAGCCTAACTAATTCTTGTTGGTTTTTATAGTCCACAAGGATTTCTTTCCAATTCTTTTCATCTAACCCTAAAAGTATGACTTTTTGCTCCTTTATCCCCCATGTACTCATTTAGAATTCCCTTAAATGTATTCTCCTCAAAGATTCCTTGTGGTAATGAGTTCCACTTTCTAAATGCTCTCTGAGAAAGAGATTTCTCCTAAAATCCCTATTGGATTGATTAGTCGTTATCTTCTATTTATTGTTAATTGTATATTAATTGAGTATTTAATTATATTCAGGTGGTGGGATTAACTGGGGATTCACATTTGCTCATACATCTGGAAGCAGGGAACGACATTTTAATTTGATTTTGTATGTTTCCTTTGCCCCCTCTTGTTAATTTTATTTTTGATGATTTAGAACATCGAACATAGAACAGTACAGCACAGTACAGGCCCTCGATGTTGTGCCAAGCTATGTCTGAACCCAAGATCAAGCTATCCCACACCCTATCATTTTAGTGTGTTCCATGTGCCTATCCAATAACTGTTTAAAGTTCCTAAAGTGTTCGATTCCACTATCACACCCCAACTGTTCTCTGAGCAAAGAATCTACTTGGACATCCCTCTTATATCTCCCACTATGAACCTTGTAGTTATGTCCCCAGTAACAGCTACATCCACCTGAGGAAATAATCTCAGAACATCCACTCTATCTATCCCCCTCATCATCTTATAAACTTCTATTAAGTCTCCTGTCATCCTCCTCCGATCTAAAGAGAAAAGCCCTTGCTACCTCAACCTTTCCTCATAAGACCTACCCTCCAAATCAGGCAGCATCCTGGTAAATCGCCTCTGCACTTTCTTCAATGCTTCCACATCCTTCTGATAGTGAGGTGACCAGAACTGCACACAATATTCCAAATGTGGTCTCACCAACATCCTGTATAATTACAGCATAACCCTACGACTGTTAAACTCAAACACCCTGTTAATAAACACTAACAAACAATAAGGTTTCTTCACGGCTCTATCCACTTTAGTGGCAACTTTCAGGGATCTGTGGATATGAACCCCAAAATCTTTGTGTTCCTCCACGTTCCTCAGAACCCTGCTGTTGACCCTGTAATCCACATTCAAGTTTGTCCTATCAAAATGAATCATCTTGCAATTATTGGGATTAAACCCCACCTGCCATTTTACGGCCCAGCTCTGCATCCTATCAATGTCTCTTTGCAGCCTACAAGAGCCCTCCACCTCATCTACTACTTCACCAATCTTGGTGTCATCAGCAGATCCAATCAGCTCCCTCTTCCAAGTCGTTGATAAAAATCACAAATAGCAGAGGACCCAACACTGAAGCATGTTGTACGCTGCTGGTAACTGGCCTCCAGTCTGAAAATTTTCTCTCCACTACCACCCTCTGCCTTCTAAGAGACAGCCAGTCACTTGTCCAATTAGTCATATTTCCTTCTATCCCACACTTCCTTACTTTCTTCATGAGCTTACCATGGGGAACTTTATCAAATGCCTTACTAAAATCCATGTATATTTGTTTTATTAAAAGAGTATATAGAAGCAGATATGTGAATATTGGATTAGGAACTATACCTTTATAATTGGTAGCCTTGCAAATAAAAGCGTATAGAAATGTGAACCATTTCAGAAATAGAGGAGGCTGAGGAAAGATTTAATTGAGATGTATAAAATTATGAGGGGTCTAAACAGAATGGAGAGGAAAAATTTATTAGCCTAAACGGAGAGAGATAAATAACTGGGGGATTTACACAGAAAGATGAATGGCAAGGCAATTGTTGGGGAGCTGTTAGGGAGAGAGCTCCAGGATTTTGATACCATGACAGTGAAGGAACAGTGATATATTTCCATGACAGGATGGTATGTGTTTTGGAGGGGAATTTGGTGGAGTTCCCATCACTCAGCTGCTCTTGAATTTCTAAGTGGGGTATGGCCATGAGTTTGGAAGGTGCTGTCAGAGGAGGCTTGGAGAGTTGATGTAAGGCATCGTACAGTTAGTACACACTGTTGTCTGTATGTTAGTGATGAGTGAAGTTGCGAGATGGTGGGGCCAAACAAGTAGATTGCTTTGTCTTGGATGGTACATGAGTTTCTTGACTGTTACTGGAGCTGCATTTATCCAGGAAAGTGGAGAGTATTTCATTGCACTCTGGACTTTTACCTTATAGACGGTTATCAAGATTTTGGGAATCAGGAGGTGAGTTATTTATTGCATATTTCCTCATCTCTGACCTACCATTGTAGCCATAGTATTTCCATAACTAGTCCAGTTCAGTTTCTGGTCAATAATAACTTGCAGGATTTTGATAATAGAATTTATTATGGTAATGCCATTGAATGTCAGCAGGACATGGTTAGTTTGTGTCTTGTTATGTCACTCCTGGATTTGCGTGTGTGAATGTTACTTGTCCCTGATTAGCCCAAGCCTGAATGTTGTCTAGATGTGGCTGCATTTTGGCAAGAGGAGTTGCAAATGACACTGAACATTGCACAATCAATGATGAATATCCCCATTTCTAATCTTATGATAGAGAGATGATTAACTATTGAACAGCTGATGATTACTGGGGCTACGATGTACTGGGGGAACCCATGCAGTAATGTCCTGGAAATGGGATGTTGACCTTAAACAGCCACAACATCTTCCTTTATGTTAGGTATGTCTCCAAACATGGGAGACCCCCCCACCCCAATTTCCATTAACTCCAGTTTTGCATGTGTCCCTTGATGTCACACTCAGTCAAAAGCTGCCTGGATATCAAGGGCAGTCACTCTCGCCTCACCTCTTAAAACAAAGATAAGAGAAGGAGGAGGCCATTTGGCCCTTCGAACCTGCTCCACCATTCATTATTATCATGGCCGATCATTCAACTCAAGAGCCTAATCCTGCTTTTTTGGCCAAGTTGGATATGCCCTGCTTTTTGTGACCGAGATGTAGACAATTTTCCACGTTGTTGGGTAGGTGGTAGTGTTGTAGCTGTAGTGCAGCATCTTGACTTGACAGGAGCACATGTCTTCAGTACTACAGCCAGAATGTTAGCAGTTCTAAAAGCCTTCACAATATCCAGTTCTGACATGTCCAGTAAAGGCATGTCATATTCATAACTTTAAACATGAATTATATGGAAGATAGAATTTTCTGGAACTGCCTTTTCTTTAAATTGACATGAAAAGGTTAGTAGGATAGTTACCAAGGATCAGGTGACTTCTGCATCCTCTGCATAGATTCAGAATTAGCTCATTTCTCTGCAAATTTCTTAACTGTCCACTATGTCTCTTGAATAGTCATAAGATGAAACCATTTGTGGAATTCACATGACCTATTGTTTGTGGACCTGCTCTAAACTCAAAATCTGTGGACTCCTGGACCCATTTGCCAAAATTCTCCAGCCATTCACGCCTTGCTGCTACTGCCAATTTGGCTCTCAACTAAATCTCTGTCCACTGCAGTGGGATGGGAGAACTCCATCCATGAGTGTGATTGGAGAATCCAGCCCATTGTCTCTGAGCAAGATATTTCAAAGAGAGCTGCAGAAACCAATTAACAACAGCTTTATTTAAACCCACTAAAGCTTGCTGTCATTTAGTCAAATTGACCATGTACATTTTAATGGGGGAGGGGCTGCACCAATGACACAGTGGTTAGCACAACACTAGGAACCTGGTTTCGACTCTTGGTTTGGATTGCTGTCTGGGCAGAGTATGCACATTCTCTCCCATGAGTGAGAGGGTTTCCTCCGGGGTGCTCTGGTTTCTCCCAGAGTCCGAAAGGTGTGCTGACTAGATGCATTGGGTACACTGAGGGAGAATTTAGCATGGCCAAACAGGTGCCAGAATGTGGCGACGAGGGGATTTTCACAGTAACTTCATTGCAGCATTAATGTAAGCCTACTTGTGATACTAATAAATAAACATTAAACTTTAAACTTTTCCTTTCCACCAACAAGCTGATTATGGACAGTAAGGGAATTGAGGGTTTTAGTTCTCTTTCATCTCTGTCAGCCTTAGCCATTTTTTGATATCATATGCTGTAAATCAAACTGGCTGATGATTGGGGTCTGTGATGCCAGAAACCTTGGAAAAGGAGGCCAAGCTGGATGATCCACTTACTGAAGATGGTTGCAAATGCTTTGATCTTGTCTTTTATTTGTTCCTTCCTCGTTGGAGAGGGAAATAGTCGTGGAGTCTCCTTCTCCCAATAGTGAACAGATTCCTCCTGTGTCAGAAATTTCTGCTGCTATTAGCATGCCACAATTCTTTATCATTGGAGCTGGGAAAATGAGCTGTTAGATTATGTGGATCAGTTCAAAGCAGGAGGCCCTGTGATAAAACCTGCAGAAATTTTTGCAACTGGAGTTGGCATCCCTACATGGCACTCACTATTGCCCTGGATATCTTCCAAGAAGATTAAGGCAAGGATTAGCAGACTTTTGGAGATGGCATGTGGACAATTCTTGGCAAATATTTTTTCTCTTCAAAAATTGGACACAAGCAACAAACATTTCCCAGTCACCGGGCAGCCAACCCAAAAGTCTCATAGGGACAATGAGTTGTGGGAGGGTTAAGGGTTCCGGGCGGGGATAAGGGGAGAAGATAATCAAAAAGCAACATCACAGTTTACAAGAATAGGCAATGCATTGAAACATGCTGATCACTAATTACATTCTAAGTCTTTGAATAAACGCAGCATTACACATGACGATGTGTCTCTACCAAGCCAAGCGACTGAACGTTTACAAGAAATTGCAGAAGTGCATCCTTGTGCAACAATGAATAACTCCCTTGTGACATCTTCTTTACGGTACAAGTTAGACAGTTAGATTTCTGGTGTCAAATACCCACTGATTGTGAAGGGAATATGAAATTAGCTGTAAGTCTGTTAGCAAATGACTTGATGCACTAAGCCAAAACTTAAACTCAGAGAGAAAATGGCAAACCAAGCACCAACAGGGGCCCATGTTCAATTCCAGCCTTGGATGACTGGAGTTTGCACAATCTTCCCGTGTCTGTGTGGGTTTCGTCTGGGTGCTCCAGTTTCCTCCCACAGCCCAAAGATGTGCAGATTAGGTTGATTGGCCATGCTAAATTGCCCCTTAGAATCCCAGGATGTATAGGTTAGCGAGATAAATGTGTGGGTTATGGGGATAGGGCCTGGATAGGATGCTCTGTTAGAGAGTCAATGGGCTGAATGTCCTCCTTTTGCACTGTAGGGATTCTGCGATTTAACTGGATTAAATCTCGATGACAAGTTAAACAATGTTATCATCCCCACTCCTAAAACTTAAGTACAAAATCCAGTCCGACAATTCAGTACAATGCTGAGGAAGTGTGACATAAAAATATAGAAACTAGAAGCAGAAGTAGGCCATTTGGCCCTCTCCAAGCCTGCTCCACCATTCATTTTGATCATGTCTAATCATCAAGTTCTATATCATGATTCCTCCTTCTGCCCCCCACCCCCCGTTCCCCCTCTCATTGGAATTCTTTGATTCCTTTGGTCCCAAGAGTTATATCTTATTTCTTCTTGAAATCAGACAAAATAAGATTAGAGTTTATTTACTGGTGTCACACACAGACTTACATTAACACTGCAATGAAGTTACTGTGAAAATCCTCCAGTCGCCACACTCCAGCACCTGTTCGGTACAGAGGAAGAATTTAGCTTGGCCAATGTACCTAACCAGCACATCTTTTAGACTGTGGGAGGAAACTGAAGCACCTGGAGGAAACCCATGCAGAGACGGAAAGAACGTGCAGACTCGACACAGACAGTGACCCAAGCCGGGAATTGAACCCAGGTCCCTGGCATTATGAGGCAGCAGTGCTAATCGCTGTGCCACTATGCCGCCCCTACTGTTGATAGTGCCATCTTTTGGATAAAACATTAAAGTGAGTGCCTAGTCTGCTGTGCCACATGGGCATTAGAGATCCCATGACATTATTTTGAGGAAGGGAAGGATGAGTCTCCCTGGCATCCTGGCAATGATTATCCCTTCATCCAACACCATTAAAAACTGATTTTACAACTATGAGCGCATTTCAAATGTATGAGCTGTGACTGTATTTGGGATAAGTTGAGGTTATGAAAGGATGTAAAAAAGTTTTAAAAATCCTCCACGCGCTTAACTCAGTAACAATAAATAAATAAATTTCATCAATGCCCTCCAAACTTCTCCAGTTTGTTTCTGGTCAATCAGACATCAACCTTTTATTTCTGAACCTTCATGCTCTCCAGCAATCAATCTTTATTCTACAGCCATGGTCATTAATCCTTGTCTGTACGGGATTGGTTTACATAGTAGAAAACGTGATTAGTTATTACAGCCACCAGGATAAAACCTTGTTTACACTTGGAAAAAAAAGTGTTTTTAAGACTTGGTGTTTCTGGGCTGAAGAAGGGACAAACCAGCCACGGCTTGTCTCTTCTCTCTCTCTCCTGTTTCACCAGACAATGAAATGTGAAATATGGAAATGTGCAAATTGTGAGGGTAGTATTGAGATGTGCTCCCCCATGTCTTGAGCAAGTCAAATAGCCCATAATGTAAAATGTTCTGATGGATGAGGGCAACAGCCAATGACCCCTTACTATTCTAGTCAATGGTCTGCATTCAATGGGTCAATTGGCCATCTTCTGTACCTTTATGTCTCTGTGGGTGTGTTAACCCATTGAAAACAAACAAATTAACACATCAAAATTATGCTGGGAAAGATATTGTAAACCAACCTGATTCAGCAGAAGGAAAAGGGCTGGAGACATTCAGTGACTTTGAAGGAACTCCATCCCCTGCTTTGAACAGATGGTCTCCATCACACTCTTTAGAAATGTTGCCCTTTTCAGTAGCATGGTACCACAACATAAATTAAAAGGGGGCTTCCAGTTCAACAAATGATTATAATATTCTCAGTAGTGGGGTAGGAGAGACATTTTGAAAATATCAGGAACATTAATACCAATTGATATAAAATCATCAGAATTTGTTCAGCATTCCTCTCTCTCATCCCGACTGATGCATAACGCTTGTAAGAATTAAATTTTCTTCCTCCCTCTGAGTGACAATATGACATTTCTCAAATAGGAGAGTGGGCAGACAGGCCACCTGCTCCCAGGCCTTTGCCAATCTCCTGTTGCTAAGAAACAGAGGGCTGCCTCGGATGATTCTTCCTCCAAAATTTGCACCTTGTGTTTCCCTCTGAGATTTCTGATTAGGAAGTCATTCCATGAACAAATTGCAGTCATGGACCACCGACCTTCTCCACACTGCATAAACCCATCTTGAAGCCTGCATCTGCTTGTCCCCCTTGTGACTGTAAAAAATGTTTGGGCTGCCAATTGTGATGAAATGTATTCATGGAGTCGTTATCACATGATTTTCCTCCACCCCTAGTCATTAGTTGGTCAACACACCATCCTTGTCATGTACTAAGTTTTATGGCCAATTGGAAAGCAAAAAGTCTCACTGCCCAATTGGATGATGCTTGGCTATCAGCCAAACTGTTTTCTGTCCTCCATTTTCAGTATTTTTATAGATGGCAAAGAGAAACATTCAAAGCAAATTTAAAAAATCAACTTTTTTTTTTAAATGTCCTGATGGAAAGGCCACAGCCTAGTCACATTATTGCTAGACTATTAACCCAGAAACTCAGCTATTGTTCTGGGGACACAAGTTTGAATCCCACCAAGGCAGATAGTGAAATTTGAATTCAATAAAAAAAATCCAAAATTTAGAATCTACTGACGACCATGAAACCATTGACGATTGTTGCCCTCATCCATCAAAACATTTTACATTATGGGCTATTTGACTTGCTCAAGACATGGGGGAGTACATCTCAATACTACCCTCACAATTTGCACATCTGGCTCACTAATGTCCTTTAGGAAATGAAATCTGCTGTCCTTATACGGTCTGACACACATGCGACTCCAGAGCCACAACAATGTGGTTGACTCTCAACTGCCTTCCGAGGGCAACTAGGGATGGGCAATAAATGCTGGTCAGCCAGTGACACCCATGTCCCACGAAGGAATAAGGAAAACATTTTTTCTTTGAGATTGCGCACAACAGCTCCCTGGTAAGTGATCTTCAGTTCCTGAAAATGCCAGGCCAGTTCCAGATGGTTGGCAATGCCATTCACTAAGTTGGGTTCAAACTTTTCTGGAATATTCTGGAGTCCCCAGCATGAAAGACTAATTTCCAGACCACTGCTATGAGATTCCCAGGAGAAAAATCACTGGAGCAAAAAAAGATTGTGTTATGTTTTAAGATGTCTTTGAAAATTTGCTCAGTACTTAGAGCATCATTCAATTGGGTAATGAAAAGTCTGTGCGCTTTTTGATTGGTGTAGGAAGGCAGTCCGCTGTGAAGATGGACATATGAGGTGACCAATGATGACACAGTATGCGTGTACTAAAGCAGGAGGTCATATGCCCGCAGCTCCAAGAATATGTCCAGTCAGAATGGCCAAGCCAAGATTTTGCGCTGCTCCAGTCCCCAGCATTACTCCCACCCCAACACCTGCATGGGGCCCCGAACAAAGCAGCGGATAGAAATGTTTAAAATTATTTTGGGAGATTAGTTAATTCCACCATTCTGGGAATAGCTGTGAAGTGAGATTCCATGTTGATTACACAGGTATGAGACTTCTGTAAAGATGTACACCCCAATGCTTCTTAATTTGGACAAGTGACATTATACACTAGATTGCTCGCATACTCATTATATACTCTTTTTGACTACGAAAACTCCTCCCCTTAGAGAGATTCCTTATGCTCAGTATTGATTGATTGTTCAGATGACATAAGACTGGTCTGAAAATGACAATCATCACACTGACCATCTCATGTCCAAGTTGTTAAGCTTAAAGTCAAGAGAGATCCCCCAGCGATGGCAATCAGAGTGGGAGGACAGGAGAGGAGAAGAAGCGAAAGATGATGAGAAATATCAAAGATGGAGGAAAGGAGAGGTGAATACCTGTATGAACTGGGATGGGGAGCAGAGAGTAATGTATGAGGTTATTCACCTTGAGAGTAAGAATAGGGACACAATATTTTTTAAAAGGATGTGAAAGTTTTACATGTTGACATTTTGAGAGATAATGAGTAAGGATGACAAAGTTAACATGCAACAGCAAACAATTAAGAAGACATATGACACATATGTCAATGTTTTGAGGATATGGGTTCAAATCCCATTGTGGCATTTGGTGGAATTTAAATACAATTAATAAATTTGGACTACAATGCTATTCTCAGCAAAGTCGCCATTAAACTATTATTGATTCATTAATATCCTTCAAGTGAGGAAATCTGCCATCCTTACACAGTCTGACCTACCCAGGTCTTACAAGGAAAGGTTGAGGGAGCCTAGGGCTTTTCTTTTTAGAGTTGGGGAGGATAAGAGGTGACTAAATAGAGGAATGAGGGGGTAGTCTCTGAACATCCACTGTATTTCCTCAGATGGATATAGCAGTTACTAGGGGGTATAACTATAAGGTTCATGGTGGGAAATATATGAGGGATGTCCGAGATAGGTTCTTTCTAGAAAGTGGTTGGGGTGTGGAATGCACTGCCTGCTGTGATAGTGGAGTCAGACACTTGAGGAACTTTCAAGTGGTTATTGGATAGGCACATGGAGCACACCAGAATGATAGGGAGTGGGATAGCTTGATCTTGGTTTTGGACAAAGCACAGCACAACATTGAGGGCTGAAGGGCCTGTACTATGCTGTATTGTTTTATGTTTTTATATTTCTATGGCCTATGTGTGACTCCAAACACATTGCAATGAGGTTGATTCTTAACTGCCGTCTCTGAAAATGCCCGGCAAATTACTCAGTTCAAAGGCAATTAGGGATAGGCGACAAATTCTGATCTTGCCAGGAACTCTCACATCTCAGGAAAGAATAGAAAGAAAAAAAATTAACCTTAATTTAAAGGATTTAGAGTTTGTAAATGAAGAGGTCTTGAAACAATTGTATATTGTTTTGGTGAATTAACACAATGCACAATTTTCATCTCCATAATAAAGGAATGATATACATTGCTTGGAGGAGATCCAGCAAAGATTCATTCAATTAGTTCCAATGTGAGACTGAGTAAATTGGGCCGGATTTTACTGGCTTGCCCAATATAAGAGTCGAAATTGGCGAAGGGCAGAGCAAGGCAAGGTCCATTAATCTTGGATGGGAATTTACGGTTTGAGGACGAATGAGGCCATAAAATCCTACCCAAACTGTCATTATAAGAATGAACAATGATCTAATTAAACTGCATATAATTCTGAAGGGGTTTAACAGAATAGACAATTCTACTAGCTGTGGATTCTAAAACACGGGTGGGGGGAGGCTAAGGGGATAATCATTTAGGACAGAGATGAGGAGAAATGTCTGAACTCAAAGTGTTATGGACCTGTTGAATTCTCTACCCAAGGGGTTTGGAGACATCCATCGTTTAATGCACTTAAGATTGGACGGCCAAATTTTTAATTTTTCAGGGAATTCAGGGATCATCCATGATCATATTGAAAGGACGAGTATACTTAAGCAGCTGAATGGCCTAATTTTGCTCCTATTTCTTATATTTCTATGTTTATAATTGAAGAGGGGGAGAAAGTGCGCCCTCTCAGAAGAGGGGAAGAAAGAGACTGGAGGAGGGGAATACTAATATCAACTGAGGGAATGGGAGAGTTCCAGTGTGAATAGTGGCCGTAGATAGGGCCTCTGTGAACTTTAGTGTATTGGGGGAAGAATGCCAGTGTGAATTTTATCTGGGATTTGAGAAGAATCAATGTGAACAAGGGTAGAATTTTATCACAAAATTACCACATGGTACTTCCGACGCAAAGACAAGCTGGGTTAGCTCTTGTGGATGTGTCAGCCTTCCTGCGTGGGGCAGGATACTACTTAACCAGCTTGGGTTATTCCTGTGCCCTTCACTCTATGATACATATCCTGGAGCACGGTCACACCAAGCCACCCAGATAGAAACAATCCATTCAAAATGTATCCTGCAGCGTGTCTATTAATGTTTGTGGAAGTGAATTATGCAGATTGTGTATGCCTGTGTGTATAATGTGATGACTCAGCCCCTCCCACAGCACACTCACTGCTTGTGCCTCATGCTGAGCCCACACAGAGCTCATTATAAATTAGTACTCGACTGCTAGACTAGGTTGTTGTGAATTAAAGGACGCGGATCGTGCAAAACAGACAGCGGGGCAGCTGGTAAAATTTTAAGTTATTAGTGACATTCAGTGGGCAGGAAGTAAATGGGATTTGTCCTCAGTACAATCCATCACGAAATAAACGCTTTTTACATGTTGGTGCGTCAGGTCCAACTGACAGTAATAAAATTAGATTAGCAACACATTAAAAGTCATATACGTCACATATTCTAGTAAACACTTTTTTAAAGACTTGACAATTAAGGTATGGTTCGTTGTTGAACCACACTAAAGGTCAGACGGATTCTCAATCAGTTATTCAAATTCTCTCCAGAGGAGTAGATAATGGTAAATGAAAATCAATAACTTTTTCACTGAGTGTATGCTGACAACATTAAGACCCAGGAAGCTTCATTCTAGTGCTGTTTCAGTAGGAATGATTTTTAATGCATCATCAGAATCAGAAGAAGGCCACTGAGTTCCTCGTTTTGAATTGGTTTGATTTGATTTATTATTGTTACATGTATTAACATATAGTGAAAGGTACTGTTTCTTGTGTGCTATACAAAGCATACCATACATAGAGAAGGAAAGGAGAGAGTGCATGAATGTAGTGTTATAGTCATAGCGAGAGAAATGAGGTTGGTTCATTCAAAAGTCTGATGGCAGCAGGGAAGAAGTTGTTTTTGAGTCAGCTGGTATGTAATCTCAGACTTTTGTACCTTTTTCCTGAAGGAAGAAGGTGGGAGAAAGCATGGTCTAGGTGCGTGGAGTCCCTATTTATGCTGGCTGCTTTTCTGAAGCAACGGGAGGTGTAGCAGAGTCAATGATTGGGAGGCTGGTTTGCATGATGGATTGGGTTTCGTTCAAGATTCTTTGTAGTTTCTTGTGGTCTTGAGCAGAGCAGGAGCCATATCAAACTGTGATGCTTACCAGAAAGAATGTTTTATATGGTGCACCTCTCAGTACAAGTCTAGCGGACATGTCAAATTTCCTTACCTGTGGAAGTAGAGGCTTTGGTGGGCTTTCCTAACTATGGTGTTGCTGTGGAGGGACCAGGACAGGTTGTTGGACACCTAGAAACCTGAACTCTCAACTATTTCCACTACATTCCCATTGATGCAGACAGGGGCACGTACTTCACTATGCTTCCAGAAGTTGATGACTATCATTCTGCTGACATTTATATCAACCCTTTGAATGGGCTTTCTAATTAATCCCACTTGCCTGCTCTCCATAATTCTACAAAATACATCCCTTCCAGTATAGAAAGCCACAACTAGATCTGCTTCCACTTTCCTTCCAGGAGTGTTATCCAGATCACAACAACTTGCTACTTAAAACGACAGAATTATAGAGTTGTTACCATGCAGAAGGAGGCCATTTGGCCTACTGTGTCTACATTGGCCCCCTGAATGAGCAATTCACTTAGTGCCATTCCCCCACTACTCCCTATAGCCCGGCACAATCTTCCTTATCTAATAAAAACCTAATTCTCTCTTAAATGCTCCAATTGAAACTGCTTGCACCACACTTTCAGACAATGCCATTCTAGATCTCAACCACTCATCGATTGAAAAAGTTTCTCCTCATGTTGCTTTTTCTTTTATTGCCAATTATTTTAAATCTCTGCCCTCCCATTCATGATCCTTTCATGAGTGAGAACGGTGCCTCCCTATCCACTCCGTCCAAACTCCTCATGATTTTGAATAACTCCATCAAATCTCTTCTCAGCCTTCTCCTCTTTAACTTCTGCAACCTATCTTCATTGATGAAGTTCATCTTCCCTGGAGCAATTTTTGTGAATATTTTCTGCACTCTCTTCATATCTTTTCTAAAATTTAGTGTCCAGAGCTGAATGCAATTATCTGAGGCCAAATCAGTATCTTATAAAAATCCAACATAACCTTCTTGCTCTTGATTTCTCTTCAACTGACCCCCCCAACTCTCCCACCCCCACTCCCCCCACACCGCTCACAGCCCCCACCTCTCTATCCCCTCCATCCCCCACCTCCTATCCCCTCCATCCCCCAACCTCCCCACTACACCCCAGCTTCCACCCCCCACCACCCCCCCCCCCTCACCTCCCTATCCCCACCTTCCCCAATTGCCCACCTCCCCCACTCCTTTCAGCCATCACCTTAAATCTATACACTCTGATTATCAACTCATTCTCCAATGGGAACTGTTAAAGCTCTCAACGTTTTGAACACTTTCCATTTAATTTCCCTTATTTGTACTGCAGTTAGTCTAATAACTGAAGACCCTTTCTTTGGACACCCTCTCCAATGCTTGACACCCTTCTTAAAAGTGTCGGGCCTGGAATGGGACACATTTGCGCCTAACCCAGGATTTAAAAGGGTTTGGCTGTGTTTCGGAATTCCATGTTTTTAAAGTCCATATGCTTCTTTAACAGATTTACCGACTTGTCCTTTGTACCTGCAAGCCATTCTGCTTCTGCAACCCCTTTAAAATTGTGTCAATTTATTTGCAGTACTTGTTATATTTGCTTATTGGGATTTTCCTTCAAGAGTTTTTAATATTCCTTTAACTTATAATACCAATTGTATATGGAAGTGCCAAGACTGAACTTAAGTATAAATGTCACACTCATACAAATATACATGGATTAGCATGACCTGGGACTACTACCTGTTGTGGAATTTATAATAGGAACATTATTGAGAAAATGATCAGCACAATGCAATGGAAAAAAGAGTAACACATCATAGAATGAATGATTCCATCATCTCTTTCATTCCACATCTGTAGTCCTATCACTTTAATTTTTAGAGAAGAATATTATACTTATGTGTCCACAGCTCTAAAAGAAAAATATCATTGTTGTGGTGTAGGGAAACTTAAAGATATTTTGTGCACACTAAGATCTCAATAAGGGCAATGAGATCATGACCAGATCATCTGTTTGAGCAATGTTGGCTGAGGGATAAATATAGCCCCACTCTCTATCCTTCTAAATGGTGTCATGGTCAACTGAGAGGGCAGAGGTGGCATCACCTCTGAGAGAGAGGAATGCGAAGGTAGTAATCTCAGGATTGCTGCCTGCGCCTCGGGAGAGTAAGAGCAGGAATAGTATGAGGTGGAGGTTGAATACGTGGCTGAGGGACTGGAGCAGGGGGTAGGGATTCCGGTTCCTGGATCATTGGGACCTCTTTAGGGGCAGGTGTGACCTGTACAGCAAAGACGGGTGGCACCTGAATCCCAGGGGGACTAATATCTTGGCGGGAAGACTGGCTAGGGCTACTGGGGGGACTTTAAACTAGAAAGGTTAGGGGGAGGGAATAGTGATGTGGAGACTGGAGCAAGGAAGTTAGCTCCCAGGTAGGGAAGGACTCTAGGCAGGATGAGAGGCAGGTTAGACGAGTGGGGGAGAAGGGAAATGTCCCGTCTGAGGGACTGAGCTGTGTCTATTTTAATGCCAGGAGTGTAGTAAATAAGGTGGATGAACGTAGGGCGTGGATTGCTGCTGGGGATTGTGATATGGTGGCCATTACAGAGACTTGGATGTATCAGGGACAGGACTGGGTACTACAGGTCCCGGGATTCAGATCCTTCAGGAAGGACAGGGAGGGAGGCAAAAGAGGTGGTAGAGTGGCACTGTTGATCAGGGACAGTGTCATGCTGCAGAGAAGGTGGATACCGAGGAGGGAATGTCTACGGAGTCTCTGTGGGTGGAAGTTAGGAATAGCAAAGGGTCGGTGACATTGCTGGGTGTATTCTATAGGCCGCCCAATAGTGACAGGGAAGTTGAGGTGCAGATAGGAAAACAGATACTGGAGAGATGTAGAAATAACAGAGTTGTTGTGATGGGAGACTTCAATTTCCCAAACATCGACTGGAATATCCCAAGGGTAAGGGGTTTGGATGGGGAGGAGTTTGTTAGGTGTGTTCAGGAGGGTATCCTGACACAGCACGTGGACAAGCCTACGAGAGGAGAGGCTGTACTGGACCTGGTACTAGCTAATGAACCAGGACAGGTGATGGATCTCTCGGTAGGAGAGCATCTTGGGGATGGAGATCATAATTCTATCTCCTTCACCCTTGCATTGGAAAAGGATAGATCAGGCAGGCTAGGAAGGTGTTTGTCTGGAATAAGGGGAAATATGAAGACATCAGGCAGATGTTGGGGCGAATAAACTGGAAGGAGGTGTGCTTGGGGAAAAGCACAGAAGGAAGGTGGCAGATATTCAAGGAATGCTTGTCTGGAGCTCTGCACGACAACGTTCCGGTGAGACAAGGAGGTTTTGGTAGGTCAAGGGAAGCGTGGTGCACGAAGGCTGTGGTGAACATAGTCAGGAAGAAAAGAAAGATGTATAAAAGGTTCAAAGAGCTAGGAGATGTTTGGGATCTAGAGAAGTATAAGGCTTATAGAAGAGAGCTTAAAAAGGAAATTAGGAGAGCCACAAGGGGTCATGAGAAGGCCTTGGCTGGTAGGATTAAGGAGAATCCCAAGGCCTTCTACAAATATGTGAAAAGTAAAAGGATGAGAAGAGAAGGGATAGGACCTATAAAAGGTGAAGGGGGAAAAGTCTGTACGGAACCGGAAGAAATGGCAGAGGTGCTTAATGAGTACTTTGCCTCAGTATTCACGGTGGAAAGTGATCTGGGAGGATGCACTACAAGTTTGCGGCAGACTGAAAAGATTGAGTATGTAGATATTAAGGAAGCGGATGTGTTAGAACTTTTAAATGCTATCAAGATAGACAAGTCTCCGGGACCAGATGGGACGTACCCCAGGTTATTGTGGGAGGTGAGGGATGTCATTGCAGAGCCCCTGGCGATGATCTTTGCGTCGTCGATGGAGACGGGAGAGGTTCCGGAGGATTGGAGGATTGCGGATGTGGTTCCTATTTTCAAGAAAGGGAACAGGGATAGTCCTGGAAATTACCGACCGGTGAGTCTGAACTCAGTGGTTGGTAAGCTGATGGAGAGGCTTCTGAGGGACAAGATTTACGAGCATTTGGAGAAGTTTAGGTTGATTAGAAATAGTCAACATGGTTTTGTAAAAAGCAGGTCATGCCTTACGAGCTTAATTGAGTTCTTCGAAAATGTGACTGAACACATTGACGAAGGAAGAGCAGTGGACGTGGTGTACATGGACTTCAGCAAGGCATTTGACAAGGTCCCACATGCAAGTCTTCTTGAGAAGGTGAGAGGGAATGGGATCCAAGGGGCTTTGGCCTTGTGGATCCAGAACTGGCTTGCCTGCAGAAGGCAGAGGGTGGTTGTGGATGGCTCTTTTCTGCATGGAGGTCGGTCACCAGTGGAGTGCCCCAGGGATCTGTTCTAGAACCCTTGCTGTTTGTCATTTTCATAAATGACCTGGATGGGGAAGTGGAGGGATGGGTGAGTAAGTTCGCCGATGACACGAAGATCAGTGGTATTGTGGATGGTCTGGAGGGATGTCAAAAGTTGCAGCAGGACATCGACAGGATGCAAGACTGGGTGGAGAAGTGGCAGATGGACTTCAACGCGGATAAATGTGTTGTGGTCCATTTTGGCAGATCCAACGGATGAATGAGTACACTATCAAAGGTTGGAGTCCTTTGTGGAAGAGCAGAGGGATCTTGGGGTCCGGGTCCATAAGACTCTCAAATCGGCCTCCCAGGTGGAGGATGTGGTTAAGAAAGCTTATGGTGTACTGGCCTTCATTCATTGAGGGATTGAGTTCAGGAGTCAGGAAGTAATGCTGCAGCTTTATAGGACCCTTGTCAGACCACACTTGGAGTACTGTGCGCAGTTCTGGTCGCCTCACTATAGGAAGGACGTGGAAGCTATTGAAAAGGTGCAGAGGAGATTTACAAGGATGTTGCCTGGATTGGGAGGCATGCCTTATGAAGACAGGTTGGGGGAGCTGGGACTGTTCTCCCTGGAGAGACGAAGGTTGAGAGGCGACCTGATAGAGGTTTACAAGATGTTGAGAGGAATAGATAGGGTGGACTCTCAGAGATTATTTCTCAGGGCTGAAATGGTCGTGACGAGAGGGCACAGATTTAAGGTGCAGGGAAACAAGTACAGAGGGGATGCTAGGGGAAAGTTTTTCACTCAGAGGGTGGTGAGTGAATGGAATCGGCTGCCGTCGGTGGTGGTCGAGGCGAACTCGCGGGGGTCTTTTAAAAGACTTCTGGATGAGTATATGGGATCCAATGGGATTGGGGGTTATAGATAGGTCTATGGCTGGGTAGGTTTTGATGTGTTCGGCACAACTTGTGGGCCGAAGGGCCTGTTTGTGCTGTAGTGTTCTATGTTCTATGTTCTAATTTAACACTTGTTCCAAAAGGTGGCACCTCAATCAGTGCAGCACTCCCTCTAAGTGCTTCGGAGAGTTTGCCAGGCTTATATGTTTAATTCTCTGGCCTTCTGACTCAGAGGCGTGAGTACTACCATCTGAAGCACAGCTGACACCTAAATTGAGATCATAATTGCTCACAGCCACAATAATACATGGAACCTGCAGTGCCAACTGTCAGGGAATAAAAGGCCAATGAAGTGATGTGAAAAGGGCGTGTGATTGAGTAGCATTTATAAGCTAAATCAGCCCTAATATTTGATCAACAGTTCCTGCATCTCTGATACCACAAACTGTTCGATTTCACCTTCAACTCTCTCAGTGTTCCAGTTGATCAATTAGGTGCAGAGTTCTGAGCACACTTGAACTCTCAAACCATGTCCACTGGGGATACAATCAGCAGCACAATGCTGTCAGCAACTGTGCCTTATGTATGTTGCATTTCAGTTGTCTGATGTTCAAAGCGCATTGCTGTGGAATCAGCTCAGAGATGTGCTTGACATTTAATCTTGTAGACTTTTCAAAACAAGACAGCCAGAAGTGGACCAATCCATCAGAGGAGTAACTTATTATGCAGGGAAAGAGGGGAAATGCAACTTTAAACTTCACCCATCCTGACCACATTTCAGATCCCAGCTATTTCTCTGTAAACAGCATTGTTGGGGGTGGTAGTGGGATGGGAGGGCCTTCTCGTGCACCTAACAGAGCAGAAATCAAGAGTTCTATTGCAGAAGCTGGTCACTTGATCATGGCCTACTTGACTCAGTGGACTGGAAGGGGAAAGGAAATAAAATAGGATTTCTCCTTAGTAGCAAGGACAGTGATCTGCCTTTAGGTAGCATCTTTGCCATCGTGAACCATCCAAGGGCACTTCACCAGCGTGTCACTGAGTCACATCAAGAGGCAAATGAAAGGTAGATTTTAAGATATGTCCTAAAAGCAGGGAGAGAAGTGAAGAGATTTAAGAGGAACTTTCAGAACTCAGGGCTAAGCAGCTGAAGGGATGCACCCCTCCCCCTCCAATGCTGCACTGATTAAAATCAGAGATGTTCAAGAAGCCAGAGATGTTCAAGAAGCCAGAGTTGTAGGAGCTCAGATAACTCGCAGGATTGCAGAGACGGGGATGGGTGAGACAAGGATGAGAATTTTCAAATCAAGGCCTTTGCTTGACTTGGAGCCAGTGGAGGTCAGTAAGCACAGACGCTGAGAGTGAAACAGTTCTTGATGCCTGGTGAGATACTTGCACCAGAATATTGGATGATTTCAAGTCTAGGGAGGATGGAAGATGGGAAATCAGCCAGGAAAACATGTAATTCCCTGAGAGAGAAATGCAATAGGAAGAGTAAAGAAAATGCAATAGGAAGAATTGAAATAAGAGAAACACTTTTTCTGACTTTAGTCTTATACAATTAAAGCCTTTCGAAGCAACTATCCATTTTCCAACACTGAACACAGTATGGAAATTTTACATCTTGGATCTTCCAGTTCCCTTTGCACAAATTATTTTTGAGATCTAATTCACTTATTTCTGATTTACAATCTTTTACCATCAGTCTAAGTCATTCCATCCAATTTGTTCCCAGTTTGTTTGGAGAACAGCTAATTAACTTGGTGCCTTCTTTAATGGTTCCCCTGCAGGAAGCAGGAGGGTGACAGCTGTGTGTCACTGGCTTCAGGACACCCTATTGTGGCTTTTTGTTTCTGGGAGCAGAAGGGCTGGCTTCAGGCTGTGACATTGTTACTGCTGCTGGGACAGTCTGACTTTGCATGTTCATTGCACTGAACTGCCAATGGGGTGAGGTGGAGGCAGGGATTAGGGAATGAACAAACTGAATGTTGTAGAAATTGAGTCATCCAGCAGAAATCTACAATGCTTACACCCTCCTCGCCATGTTTTAGCCCCTCCAACACTCTTTTCATCAGAGCAGCCTAATTGGCACACTAGTTAATACTGCTGTTTTACAGCGGCAGGGATCTGGGTTTGATTTCCAGTTGGATCACTGTAAGTATGGAGTTTGTACATTCTCCTCATGTCTGCATGGATTTCCTCTGGATGCTCTGGCTTCTTCCCATTGTCTAAAGATGTGCAGGTTAGGTGGACTGGCCTTGTGAATTTGCCTCTTACTGTCCCAAGGTGTATACGTTTGGGGGATTACCAGGGTAAATACATGAAGTTATGGGGATATGCCTAAATGGGATGCTCTGTTGGACATTCGGTGCAGACTCAATGGGCCAAATGGCTTTTTTCTGCATTGACGGGATTCTGCTTATCTATGCTCCTTGTATCCCATGATAGAATTGGGAGAGTGCTTGCTAGCAATTGCTTCCCTCCTCATCTGGGCAAATCCTTCTGTGACCCTGTGTATGGATGCTGCTACAGTACAGGTTTCAACCCTCCCAGATTTTTCTTGATTCTCCCAGGCTTCCTATTGCATTTCTCTCTCAGGGTATTACATGTTTTCTTGATTTTTCTTGATTTGGCTCGTAACCAAATGTCCTTTACAGGCTTAAGCAAGAATAACACATGAACAGATATAAGGATGGAGTTTTACCAAAAGCAGTCCATGTCAGCCTGGGCTGTGCCCTGTTGTATCATGCATTTTATTTGAGGAGTCAGGAATGTTTTGTGCCTCTCTCTGTGGATGTAACTTCACCTATCTGAAGCTTATTATGTATTTAAGAAGGTTTTGATTACTTATTGAGACGGTGGAATTTACTTGCTATTTTTCAATGTGCATGATAGTGTAGAAACATCACAGGAGTATGTTTTATGTAAACATTACCTATCCGTAAATCTTTCTATTCTGGTCTCTGCTGCAATAGGAACATAAAAGGTATATGTTAATAAAAAAATCTGTACAACAGTACAGCTGCCACACAGCTAGTCTTAGTCCCCGACCTGTCAACTGCCTAAGAAAGGACTCCAGCCTTGGGATGATTATATACACAGTGTCCCAATTGATCCCAAGACAGATGACCCTTACTGTGCTGTGTTGTCCTTAAAGAGATAATCACCACATTGCTCCCATCCCCCACTCCTTAGAATCACAGTTGTACAGCACAGAAAAGGCCCTTCAGCCCATTGAGTCGACACTGACCATAACTACCATAAAATTGCACTAATCCCATTTTCCAGCACTTGACCCATATCCTTGAATGTTATGATATTTCAGATGCTCACCCAAATACTGTTTGAAGGTTATACAGTTTCCAGCTTCCACTATCTTCCCAGACAATGCATTCCAGATTCTCACCACCCTTTAAGTGAATTTTAGATACACACACATGGGTGATGAGATGCTTGGTGGTTAGGCTTTCTATGCTTACACCAATGTTAACATGAAAGGATGATTTTCCACTTTACTGGTCACAGTCTGTATCATGACAAGCTGTGTTAGACAGCAAGGATCTGTCGCAAAAGCCACAATTAATATTTGAAAATATCATTTAATACAATTTCCAGTGAGAAATCTATAACACCTACAGCCACTTTGCCATATCTTAGCCTCTCTACAAGTCTTCTCAATGAGGCGCAATGATGGCGCAGTGATTAACAATTCTGCTTCATGGGACTTGGGTTCAATTCCAATCTTGGGTGAGTGTCTGTGCGGAATCTACACATTCTCCCCAGATCTGCGTGTTTTTCCTCTGGGTGCTCCGGTTTCCTCCTGCAATCCAAGGATGTGCAAGTTAGGTGGATTGGCCTAAGCTTCAGGTATTCCATGTATCCTGAGGAAAGCCAATAACTAGGAAAATGGCATAAAAACTTTAAAATCAATTAAAATCACAGCCATGTCAGAAGGGCACCGTTTCACAAAATTCTGATCTTGGTGAGTTGCCATTCTAAAACACTGGCTACAATTTTTGGCTCTCACACACCAAGGACTGGCTGGTGGCATGACAAGGACTGCCATCCCTGTTGATTTCCCTCTTTGGGTTGGAAACAGCAGCTGGCCCGCCCACTTCCAAAACCAGTTGTTCCCTTAACTGGTCATTAATGACCCCTTAAGAGTATTTTCCACCAATGCTTGTATTTCACCAGTAGTTAGTGGAAGTGTGGAGATTGGCAGGGAAGTGGGAGGGATTATGTGCCCACATGACATGGCAAGACCACTGCAAGTAGGCTGGGGCTTGGGATGGGTGGGTGGTTCCTTCCGTTTAGGCTTAAATAGCTGAAATGTAAATGTGAATCCTGCCTTCCACGCTCACCAGGCATTGTCCAGCCCATGGAAAGTCTCCATCATTGTTTATATCCCAAAGAATTATGTCAGTTGCATTGGGAAGAGGCAAGTTGCCTATGGAGAGTCAACACATTTGTGTAAAATGCCTTTGGAGGCATTAACCTGTTTAAAACATCAGTAAAATAGTGAATGAAACAATTTCATACAAAAACATAAGCTAATATCACACGCAGTAATTTCACAGCATTTCATTGAAGGGGTAAAATTATTTAAACATAGAAAATTTTTCAAGGATGGTTGGATTTAAAACATTATCTGAGCTTAATTTAAATATTCACTCTTTTTTAACATACAAAATTAGAATTATAGGGCCTGATTTTACCATTTTGATTCTAAGTGCTGAATCTGGGAGTGATCCAGATCCGGCTTGTAAACCTGTTATCCAGCGCTCCCATACACACTCTGCCTGAAAAAATGCAGGAACTCCGAATTGCGTGGCACAGATCTGTAGGGGGGGCTTATTGCACCTGAAACACTGCAGCTCCGATCGGCATTTCCAACTGAGCATGCGCAGAGAAAAAAATGACAGAATGCTGCTTCCTACTATATCGTGCCCAGGCTGGATAATGCCTTCCTCTGGCCCCCAGTGACATTGCTCCACCTCCCTGCCACCCAGGCTGATTATGGCCCCCCTCACCCCATTCCCCCCAACACCGATCTCCCCTCACCAATCTCAGGCGGAGTGCCAGCAGAGCCCCCCCTGGTTCTCCTCACTGATCTCAGGGAGAGAGATCCACTTGGGTCCCCTCTACCCTACAAATATCAGACAGAGTGATCCCCCTCAATCCCTCCTGGACCTTCCTGCACAAATCCCCCATCTCCTCCTGACCACGATAATTGTGTGACATCTCCCTGTCTCTCTCCCCTCATCCACCACTAGCCCCCACCCATCCGCCTCCCATGCAAGCAATCACTTGTCTTTCCCTCAATGCTAACAAGCAAATTGTATGGGCCTGATTTTACCATTTTGATTCGAAGTGCTGAATCTGGAATGAATTCAGATCTGACTTAGAAATCTGCTTTCAGGCGCCCCCAGACGCACTCAGCCTGAAAAAAAAATTGCGGGTCAAATCACACTGTGGGCAAGGCTTAGCGCGCCTGCAACAACTGGAGCTCTGAACTGCGCACGTGCAGTTAGAAAAAATTTGAAAACGCGCACCCGTGTCAGATTGCTCTGAACCCGTGCTGCAGAAAGCAGAGAAAGTGGCCCAAGAGTGACAAGAAGGAGCAATGGTGCACACACACATCACTGCCCTCCCTTATCCACAACCCCCCTCCCCCGCTACCCAATCAATTGCGACTCTGCCCCCTGCCCCTGCCCCCTCCCCACTGATTGCCTGCAGATCTCCTAGCCCCCTACCAGGGATCCACCCGCTCTCCCCCCAACTATGAGCAATCGGACCTTCTCCCCTCTCCCCCACCACCAGAAATTCATCTTACCGCCTTCCTCCTCCCCTCCTCAGAGAATGATCTGGCCTCACTCCTGTCCCTCCAGAAGAACATCTGACCCCCTCTCCTCCCTCCCCACAGACAACGATCAGCTTTCCTCTCCACTACCACACAGGATCACCCCTGCCCATTTACCCCCCACCATTCCCCCCCACTGCCCCCCCCCCCCCCCAATCCCGGATCGCCGCCATTCCCAGGTTTTGGCAAAGTAGCGATCTGCGCAAACGCGGGAGCGGATTGCATTAATGGCCTCTCTCCCGACGACCACATTTTCATGCCCGACATTGGGCGTGACGTAAGGTAAAATAGGGCTCCATGGAACTTGCAGGGATACTCTGCCAAACTGCCTGCAACTGATCTGCCCAAACAAGAAGCAGCTCCGTTAAAAACTCAAGAATGGACAGGCAGGCAGGCAGTGCAGGAAAAGAAATGAGTTCTCAACCAGCCCCCCTGATTCTCTGAGGACAACCTGGGGAGACTGCTAGATGCAGCAAAGGTGAGGCAGGATACCCCCTTCACATCAGGAGGATGCAGACCCGGGCAGGGCCGGGGGAGGGTGGTTGATGGAAATGCGGCCTGGAAGGAAGTTGCTGCTTAGGTCAATGGCCCCCCCCAAACCAGGAAGCAGTGTCGGGAAAAGGTCAATGTCAACATCCATTCAGCAAGGATGAGTGTAGAACCCCATTATGCATCTTCAGCCATATCTCCCCCAGATCCTCCCATCCCCAGCATGCTGTATGCTTTCAGCTCCTGACACCTCCAGCAGCTCCTTCCTTTTCCCCCAGTGAGCCCTGCTATGCTTGTCCTCTTAGGGCCACCACCTGCAGGAGTCATTTCTTTCATGGCTCCATCTGTCTCCACAGAAGAAGACCGAGCACAACACCCATGAGAGGGCAAAGACAGGAAGTGGTGAGCCAGACCTCCAGGTCCTCGACCCCTTTGACAAGCGGGCGCTGGAGCTGTCGAGGGAAGGGGAGACGCAGGCTGTCAGCAACAGCATGGTCGGACTGCCGGTAGGATGTAAACACCTGTCATTCCTCCACTCACTTTGAGGCAACCTTCAGAGGCACGAGTTTTGGGTGTGAGGGCAAGGTTTAAAAAAGATGTACATTTATCTGCATAGAGAGGGTAGTGGGTGCCTGGAACTCGCTGCCGGGAGAGGTTGTGATTCCAGACATGATAGTGACCTTTGAGGAGCATCTCAACAGTTATGTGAATGGGATGGGAATAGAGGCATGTGGTCCCCAGAAGGGTAGGGAATTACAAAGCAGATGGGCAGCCTGGTTGCTACATTGTTGGAGGACCAAAGGACCTGTTCCTGTGATGTAATTTTCTTGGTTCTTTGTTCTATGTTCAATAGAAATATGTGATATTTCTGATATACAGGGCGAAGAGGGTGTCATGGAAACATCCCAGACATCTGAAAGCAGCCCAGAGCCCTCAAGGTGCAGGACATCCGTCACACACATCACAGGCCACGGGGCGAAATGAGCAACTGGCTCCCTCCATCTCTTATATACATTCTGGGAAGTCACTGAGATATAGTGGTAGGCCATGTAAGGTTAGGAAGTTGTAGTTGCACTGAGATGGCACAGATGAAGGGCTGCACTAGTTAGAAAGATATTTAAGCACCTTAACGTTTTCTGTTCATAAGTTTTTATATTAGAACATCTTATTTAAACACCGTTATTGTAAATAAATGTTTTTTTAACACCCACCTTCACTAATTTATCTCGATAATGAATCCTCTTCCATTGATGATCGCTGGAGAGATGCTTCATGTAGATATCAGTTGGGGAGGACCCTCAATGCTGTGTCACCGAGAGAAGGAAGGCATTGGTTTCACGGAATCCACAAGCGATTCCCTCTCCTCCCCCACCCTACCCACCCCAGGGTCCTCTATAAGGGTTTCAGATCCCTATCCCATTACATAGATGTGGGCCCAGGTGCCAGCATATATGCGGAGCTCAGGTAGGAGTCAGACTAGTTTGCACCAGGATATGATTATAGTGGTGCTTGGTAAATCGTCATCACCCTCCTATCTGTCAAAAACACAAAGTGTGCAGGCCCACCACTTTGGTGTGAAATGTGCAGGATATATAGAAGGCAGTGAGGGGAGGAGAGGAGTGGGGAATGGAACCCACAGACTGAACCGTCTGATTATCAAGGCCCCCCCTTGCTGCCCTCCCATTTGAGCTGTCAGCCCTCCAGCACCTGATTGGTGTTTCAAGACGTGGTCTTCCTCCTCTTCCTCCTCCTCTTCTTCTTCCTCCTACTGCAGGTCATTCTCACGAGTGACAACCAGCTGGTCAGCCTCCACATCTTCCTCCTCTCCCTCCTTCTCTAAGAAGTCACTTAGCTGCAGAGCCAGATTGTGCAAGGCACAGCACACCACCATAACGCAGTAAGAAATCGGGGGCTATACTTGAGAGCCGAAATCATTCAGGCACCAGAATCACATCTTGAGGAGCCCATTGCATCTGTCTGCTATCGCGTGGGTGGCTATATAGGTCTCATTATAGTGAGTCCCCACCTCAGACACGGGCCTCTGCACAGACCCCGTCAGCCATATCCAAAGTGGGTGACCCAGCAGACACCCCCGTAGGCTGGGCTCCTCTTCAAATATCTCTGGGATATCCGAACTCCTGACAATGAAGCTGCCGTGCACGATGTCTGGTGGTCTGGTGCAGAAGTGCACGATAGTCATGTTATGGTTGCACATCAGGAAGTGGAAATCCCTTCCTATTAACAAATCATCACAGATTATCTAGGGGGGACCCTAAGGGTGACGTGGGTGCAATCAGTGGCCCCCTGCACATTAGGCATCCCTGCAGCCCAGGCTTCCTGATGGGCCCTGGTCCGGGTTGAAGTTGATGTACTGTCCAGTCGGGACATATAGAGCTTCTGTGACCTACCTCATACAGGTGTGCGTGGCTAATTGGGAGATGCGACAGACATTTCAGCTTGGAGTCTGAAAGGAACCAGTCACGTACAAGTTTAGAGCGACCATCAATTTGACGGCCACCAAGAAGGATGCCCCTCCAGCCCCCTCCCCGACCCTCTAGATGCCAGGTCCTGCAACAAGTTGCACAGATATTGCATGGTCTCCTTTCAGTGTTGGAGGCGTCGGTGGCACACGGTGGCCAGCATCTGTTTGAAGGCCACTCGTGCGTGGATCTGCTGGGGTCTCTGCTTCCTTCTTCTCCTATGCCCCTGCTCTGGGTGAATGGCGGCCACCTCCTGCCTCTGGTGGTCGTCTCCCTCTGGTCCTGCAAGTGATAAGGCCCGAGCTTCCTGTTCCTGCAATTCTTTCTCTAACTCCTCCTCCTCAGCTCCAGCAGCAACCAAAAGAACAGCAAAGTCTATTGGTTGCATTGAAAACGTCATCTCGTCACTCTGAAGGCGAGGACGAAGGGAGATGGAGAGGAACCCATGTAGAGGTTATGTAATGCTGCTTACCCCAGTACACCCACAATCACAGCCCCCTCCAATTCCCCCAACCACATGCTCCCCATGTCTTTGTGGGTTTCCTCCAGGTGCTCTGCTTTCCTTCCACCGTCCAAAGATTCGCGAGTTAGATGGATTGGCTGTGCTAAATTGCCTCTTAGTGTCAGGAGGACCAGCTAGGGTAAATGCATGAGATTATAGGGATAGGGCCTGGATGGGATTGTGGTCAATGCAGACTCGAAAGGCCGAATGACTTTTTCTGCACTGTATGATTCCATTATAGCACTGGCAACAGAATCAGCAAGACCCCATGGCATCAAAGATGCCGGAACCCACCTGCCTTATGCTCCCAGCTCACCTTTATCTGCCTGACACAATAAGAAACCTGCAGAAAGTGTGACCACTGACTTCTTGCTTCTTACCCTACAGATATCCTGCACGTCAACTTTCCCCTTAACCGCAGGATGGAAAGAGAATAGAAAGTAACAGCACAAACTGATGAAGAGGTATCAATCCAACATACTCGCAGCTAACAGTTCCAATATGAGCAGGATAGGTACCTTGGGGGCCAGTATCAATTTGGGATCAGCATGAGGTAAATCAGTGGGCAGCAAACAGACCTGGGAGAAAGGATTGTTCATGTCACCGAAGGTTAAGGTGGTAGTTCAGCCACAGGAGACTCATGATAGTGTGGCATGCAAGAGATTGCTCAATGGGCATTTACACTCGGATGGTGGGTGCATTAGCTGTCCCCGTACATTAGCCTCCTGTCACCATTGGAGGAAAAGGGAGTTCAACTTTAACTTGGGAAAGGATATGGTGCTGGGTTTGTCTTCTCTGCAAACTCTGTCCTATTTCCTGGCAGATCCAGGAACCCTGGCAACACTGCCCCCATTGTATCTTGTAGCCATTATGTGCACAGGTCAGTCGTTCCTATGTGGGTGAGGTATCACTCTTTGGCAGATACAGTAACAGACCAAAATACCTCCAGACACATTCAGAGATTTTGCAATAGCAGCTTGTAGCCCTGCCTTTCTCTGGGAACACCGATCTGGAAGTTGCATTATTCATGTTCTTGCTATGTGCGAATTGGCAGCTGTTTCCTTGCATTATAACACTGCCTGCAATTCATCGGCCATCAAATACACTGCAATGTCTTGGCATCAAGAAACGTCTTTGTTTCTTTCTTCTCTTTATATTCGCAAAAAAAAGCATTTGTATTTTTATTCTCTATACAAACATGGCCCTAGGTTAAATATAAAATAAGTTCGATTTATATTAAATGATCAAATTTTACTTAGCCCTTGTCCAGTCTGTTAATGAATCACATCAACCCTGAAGGTACACTGTAGGAAATAGACTCTTAACATTATCGTTTCTTCAAAAAAGCAGTGGGTTTTATTTTCTCTTCAATTGGCTAATATCAGTGAAAATATTGGCCTGAGAATAAAGCAATTGTTTTCCTTTCCTGTTGATCATTCCTTCAGAAAAGCATATTAACAGAGGAAATGCCATTGTCTAGAAATGATTGTTTGTCTAGTTAGCGTACAAATGTTTGTCATTAACGTGAGATGTTTGGTGCAATCATTGAATACTTGTACAATTAATGTACAGATGTTTTTCAATTAGTATACATACATTTGCAGAATTCATTACAAAATCATTCTGTATTCTCTATTCACAGGACTGTTAATAAAGGGAATATTGTTTGGGGTGGCGATGGGCTAGTGGTATTATCACTGGACTTTTAATCCAGAAACTCAGGTAATGTTCTGGGGACCCGAGTTCAAATCCTGCCATGGCAGCTGGTGGAATTTGAATTCTATAAAAAACGTCTGGAATTAAGAATCTATTGATGACCATTGTCGATTGTTGGAAAAATTCATCTGGTTCATTAATATCCTTTAGAGAAGGAAATCTGTTGTCCTTATCTGATCTGGCCTACATGTGACTCAAGAGCCATAGCAATGTGGTTGAATCTCAACTGCCCTTGGGCAACTAGGGATGGGCAATAAATGCTGGCCAGCCAGCGATGCCCATATCCTATGAATGAATTTAAAAAATCATAATCCCATTCAGCCACCTTATGTATAAATAAGATTTCCTCAAGTCCCATGTTTTAAATTTTGACCATTAAATTAAACAGACAAATTTTTCTGCATGAGCTGTGTCAAGTGCAAAGCAGTAATGAAATACTGACATAGCAAAATGCAAGTCCATTAGCATTTTCAGATTGGCAATAACCTTTGGTAAAACCGTGAGTGTGCTGCAAAACCTTGCTTGTGTGCCACAATATTGGCCGGGGAGTTTCAATGGTCGGAGAGGTTGATCTCCAGGCTAGGACAGAGACAATGATCAGGGAAGCCGATGAGGTTTAATCGAGGTGTCGCCTGTGCAATTTTCCAAAGCCACCTCGGTCTTTTGGCTCAGATGAAGCATCAGATAAAGCCCAAGGTGGAATGCAATGCGTTATTTTGTCATATTGGATCTTGTTTGTTTCCCTTTTGGGAAACAAAAGTTGGATTCAATTAGATTTGGATTGAATAAAAATTTGAGGGAAAAAATGGCCCTTTGGTTCAGATCAAGTGTAAGATGAAGCCTAAGATGGGTGCAATGCCTTTACTTGTCAGCTTGGATGTTGTTTGTCTCTCTTGTGAGGACCAAGAATTAAATTCAATTGGAATTTGAATTTGTTTTTTGGAGCAAGCAAGGATCTGGATTAAGGGTTAGTCCTGCCCACTCTGCACATTGGCTTTGTAACTTTAAGAATGAACTAAAAAATGGCTGACAAGTGCACAAATATTTTGTGTGTAAAACTAAGCAATTTTTTATGATGTTTTCTCCCAGTTACACCTGACTGAGGAACTGATGGCTTGCATTACACATATTGCTATGAACTGGCAAAATATCAGCAAAGGAAGCTACAGGTCACCAGCCATCTGGCAGTAAAGATGCTTGAAAAATCGACAACAGCTTGTATTTATATAGCACTTTTAACTTGGTGACATGTCCCTTCATTGGAGCATTATAGAACCAAACTTAATACCAAGAAAATAAAGAGGTCTGACACTGAGATACATCTTAAATAGAACCTTTAAAGGAGAGACAGAGGCAGAGAGATAGAGAGTCAAAAGGAGCGTACTCCAGCCGAATTATGAAGTGATTACCACTGGGGATATTCAAAGGGCCCAATTCAGAGGAGTGCAGATATCTCTGAGGTTTGGGAGATTACAGATATAGCAAGGGATGAAGCCCTGCAGGGATTTGAAAACAAAAATAAGGATTTTAAAATTGAGGTGATATTCGGTTGAGAGCCAGTGAAGGACAGGGAGCACAGGCGTGAATGTACATGTGAGCACTAGACTTCTGGATCATTTACAAAGGGTAAAACATGGGAGGCCAGCCTAAGGAGCACTGGAACCATCAAGAATGAGAGAGGGTACAGCAGCAGATGAGAAGAAAGTGTTGGGAGGAGTGTGTGATACTTTGCAGGTTGGGACTCTTAGTGGTGGTATGAATATATGATTGGAAGCTCATCTGAGGGTGAAATAACAATACCAAAGTTTGGTACAATCTGATTGAGCTTAGATACTTGTGGAGCAGAGAGGTGGAAATAGTGATTAAGGGTCAGGCCTTGATGTGGGGACTGAAGGCAATGGCAGGATTTTCCAGTCCTTCCTGCCAATGGGATCTTCCGGTCCCTGTGACAGGTTTCCTGGCGGAACAGCTGGTAAGCAACTCAAATGGCTATTGACTTCATCAAGACCGGAAGATCCTGCTGGTGGCCAATAGCAATCTGCCTCTGCAACTGGAAAACCCAATGAGGCAGGTTGGGGGGAGGGCAATCCCGCTCAATGGCTTCCGTCTGCTTGATAATTTGATTGAAAGGCATTCCTGATCTTCCAGCATTGGGATGCCAGATTTTAATTGAGAAAAGTGGGC
Source organism: Sphyrna mokarran (assembly GCA_024679065.1). NCBI lineage: Eukaryota > Metazoa > Chordata > Chondrichthyes > Carcharhiniformes > Carcharhinidae > Sphyrna > Sphyrna mokarran. The sequence continues at coordinate 70,696,183 of JAGIQG010000009.1, read as the reverse complement.
ATGAAATTGAGCTGGAACTTATCATCACATATAGTATTACCATCTCTAAATCTCCCACTATCAACATCCTTAACGTTACTATTGATCAGAAACTCAACTGGGCTCACCACATATGTACTGTGGCTACAAGAGCAGGTCAGAGCTTGGGAATACTGCAGCGAATAACTCACCTCCTGACTCCCCAGAGCCTGTACACCATCTACAAGGCACAAGTCAGCAATGTGATGGAATATCCCCCACTTGCCTGGATAGGTACAGCTCCAACCACACTGAAGAAGCTTGACACCATCCAGGACAGTGCAGCCCGCTTCATTGACATTGTATCCAGAAACATCCACTCCCTCCTCCATCGACACTCAGTAGCAGCAGGGTGTACTGTCTACAAAATGCACTGTAGCAATTCACCAAAGGTCCTTAAAGTGCACCTTCCAATCCCACGACCACTTCCATCTAAGAAGGACAAGTGCAGCAGATATATGGGAATGCCACTACCTGCTATTTCCCCTCCAAGCCACTCACAATCCTGACTTGGAGATATATCGCCATTCCTTCACAGTCGCTGGGTCAAAGTCCTGGAACTCTAGGAATCCAACTGTCGTCAATCGCTTCTTTGTGATTAGCCTGATGGGTCATCTGACTCCCAATAACTCCATTCACCTAATAACTCAGATATGTCACCAGATAAGTGATACTGTGACTCTGACTAGATAGATAGGAATGGAAACAAGTAGAGGAGCTGGATCTCACCAACTTTTATAGATGCACATAGAAAGCATTCTTTCTAGTTGTATTACAGTTTGGTAAGGCTCCTGCTCTGTCCAAGACCACAAGAAACGAAACCCAGTCCATCACTGAAACCAGCCTTCTGCCCATTGACTCTGTCTACACTTCCTATTGCCTCGAAAAAGCCGCATAATCAAGGACCTCATGCACTCCAGACATACTTCTTCCACTTTCTTTTATCAGGAGAAAGATACAAAAGTCTGAGGACATGTACCAACTGACTCAAAAACAGCTTCTTCCCTACTGCCATCAGATTTTTGACTGGACCTACTTTGCATTAAGTTAGTCTTTCTCTACACCCTAGCTAACTACGTTCTGCACTCTCTGCTGTTGCTCTCCATGAACAGTATGCTCTGTCTGTTCAGTGTGCAAAAAACAATAATTTCATGGTAACCAATATATGCGACAACAATAAATCAAATCAAATCAAATCAGAGTGGAGGATGCAGGAGGAAAAATGAGTCGACCTCATCAAAAGTTGTAGAAACCTCTGCATCATATTGGCTGTCTTTTCTGACTTTGATAAGAGCTGTTTTCATAATGAGGGAGGAGCAGAAATCTCATTCAAAGGTCACATCCAATCTTAATTCATTGTATTTGGAACCAACGCAGTAAATGCAAGAGATCAAAGTAGGACTAGCATCTTAAAATGGTTCGCTTTAAATTGTAGACATTAGTGAATCCAAAATGACATTTCAAGAATGTCACACATCTTTGCGACATGGTTAAGAACATAAATAATGAACAAAGAACAAAGAACAAAACAGCACGGGAAACAGGCCCTTCGGCCCGCCGATGTTCCCACCTCTACCCGTGATCCCTGTCTATGTTTATAGATCTATGGATTAAAAACCAAATTTGAGACAATTTAGGGAGAACTTGTTTTGCCAATTAGCCTAACAGCACATCTTTGGGATGTGGGAGGAAACTGGAGCACCTGGAGAAAACCCACGTAAGCACGGGGAGAATGCGCAAACTCCCACAGACACAGGCCCAAATCCATGTATCTGCACAGCACAGCGATAGTCACTGAGCTGTCGTGTTGCCAAGTCAGAGTGATTTTTCAGAAAAATAACTGGGATTGAGTGATGCAGATTTCCATAAATATAACTTAATTAATTTATCCAAGAAAGAACCAGAGGTAATTTATTTTATGGAACAAGTTATTTTGGAACACACTGAAAGGGAAGCAGATTCAATAGTAGCTTTCAAAAGGAAATATTGAAAATACTAATAAAGAGAAAACAAAAATCAAGGGCATAGTGAAAGAGCAAGGAAGTTGAATTAATTGGACTACACTTTCAAAGTGTTGTCACAGACATGGTGGATCAAATGGCCTCCTTCTGTCTATATCATTCAATGGTTGTATCGGCATAGTTGCCAGAATTTTACAGCCTCAACCACCCGAGGCTCGTAAGATCCCAACTGAGGTCAACAGAAATTATCGTTCTGTGAGCCTCGATTCCACAGCGAATATGCCAGTAAAATTCCAGTAAATACTTCTTTCTGTGGTTTCTTAAGAGTAGTCCAGGCAAAAGAAAAAGTTTGTTCAAGTGCTCAGTGTAGAAGCCCAGTAACTCTAGCCAAAATGGTGATAACTTTCCCCTTGTAGGCCCCTTTTAAAGAGAACTACCAGCTTCAATTCCTGCAGTTTGCTGGTTTTTTAAGAGGGGTCACATGACCCATCAGGCTTATCACAGAGAGGCGATTGATGACTGTTGGAGTCCTGGAATTCCAGGACTGTGAGCCGATGCTTGGAAGCATTTGGTTTTCTCTGAACTGAGGAGAGCGGCAGGACAGGGGGAGAGGGTGGAAGAAGGGCTGGGCCAGAGTAAGAAAGGAATGAGTGAAGTATAGCTGGCATCTGCTCGGGGAAACTCTGATGTTGTCCATGGCACTCACGTCTATGGTTACAAAGATAGGGGTGATTAATTCAAAGAAGCGCCAGGCAGCTAATGATTGCTTGTGAAACTCTTTTCCAAGCAAAATTCCAGTTATCCCACCCTCATCTCAGTCTGCCTGACACTACCCACGCAACCAGTATTCCCAAAATTCACTGCACCAATCCAACTCTCCAGAAGAGCAGCCAACAGCGGGAAAACATGCCCCTAGTATCTGGATTTGGGCCCATGAAAACAAGCCGCTGTTTCAAATTTGAAACAATGACAACAGTTGCCATGGTTAGGGATTTCCAGCTTCTGTCTGATTCTGTACCTACTGCAGACAGGCATTTTGATTTCTTATGCCCTGTCAAAATCTTAGGATATCCTAGACTTACAGGGAAGGAGAATGGACATCTACCTTCTTAGACGCCCACTGTGCTAATATGATTGGTAAATATATTCAAAAATAGACCAGATTGCCATTAGAAGCGAGGGGCAGATATGTCTTTGTGAAATGGGAAAGAAAGGCACTTCAGTAGTAGAACCTCTTTGAGAGACTGAAGCATTGGCCACTCAGCCCATTAAGCCCGTTTTATGGCTGATCTGTATCTCAACCTCACCTCCCAGTTTAATACCAAATTTTTCGGTGTCCAATATCTAGCAAAAACCTATCAACCTCACGTTTCATAGAACATACAACATAGAACATAGAACATTACAGCACAGAACAGGCCCTTCGGCCTTCGATGTTGCGCCGACCAATATAAAAAGCAATGCCCCTCCAAACTAAACCATTCCCTTCTCTTCCATATACTTATCAACTAACATCTTAAACGCCACCAAACTTGGCGCATCTACAACTGCTGCAGGCAGGGCATTCCACTCCCGAACCACCCTTTGGGTAAAGAACCTACCTCTGATATCCGTCCTATTGCTGAAGCATAACATTCAGCTCTAAGTGTTCCAAACTCTTTGAATAACGGTTCACATTCCATTATATCTTTGGATTTTTTTTGTACCTGTACATAAAATATTTGTGGCATAGTGGGTAGCATCTTTGCCTCTGAGCCAGAAGTTCCAGAATCGAGAATCTCCTTGATGTCTAAGGAAGGTGTGTTCATAATGTAGTCAAATCCTTCCAAACACACCAATGGCTGGCGGTAAGAGCAGGAGAGATTCCTGGTCATCCACGCTTGTTGTGGAGTGAGGCCCCAGAAGCTATAAGCCTTTGGTGACAGACTAGTGAGTTGTTCTGGGAATTACTATGGATAGAGTCAAAAGTTTGCCTTAGTGCACCACTAGGTTTGGGAAGAGAATTGGACACAAACTTTTAATGATTTGTGTGTGTGAACACTTCAGCCTCTTAGCTCATGCATGCTTTCCAAGCTCCCTTTAGAAAATATTCCAACCTTCTTCCTTTGGATCCAATGTGGACTACCTCACATCTCATTTAACACCCATTTTCTATCTGAACGACAAAGAGCACATCAACACCAAACTGATTCTTAAATAAGGGCAGGCACGTTTCACGTAGATGTATTTTAGCCAGCCAAAAATGGGAAAATATCAATCTACTCCTACTAGCTTGCCTCCAAAATCAAGTTTATACCTGAAGATAGCTCAGGTGAGAGGCAAAGTAGATAAGTTATTAGGATGTTACCCAAGTACTATTGTGGGGATAAGCAGGATGACTGCTGGTATTCTGCAATTGCACAGTCCAGCAATCCAGCAAGCATTGCATGGCACAGGGAGGTGATATAGAGGCCGGGATTTTACCATTGCCTTGTGTCAGTTTTCAGGCATGATGCAGTCGCAAAGTGGGAGGAAAGTGATTAGCGCGATTTTTGCAACTGGCGCCATTTTACAAGCACAGGATTTCCAGCGCAGTCAGCCACTCACGAGAAATGGGTGAGAAGCAGGTTAGCGTATTCAAATTGACTGAAGTAAGCATTTAAATGTCATTAGCCAGCCCAGCACTCAACCGTCCTGGCTCACCTGCCTTCATGGCCTTGCCAGGAAAGGTTCTCACCAGCGAGGAATAGATACTCTCCGCTGGAACAGAAGCAATCCACTTGGCCTCACCGATGGATCCAGAGGCAATTGAGGCCCTCTCAGGGAGACCAAGGACAAGGGGGGGGTGGGGGGGAGGTGCCCTCCACCCTGGTACCTGGGCAATGCCAGTCTGGCACTCGGGCACTGACCACTGGACATTGCTCATGGGAGCAGAGGCAGTAGGGGTGGGGTCAGTGGGGATGGGGCTAGTGGGAGTGGGGCTAATGGGAAGAGGGGGCCTCCCGTTGCTCTGTAGTGATCCGTGCGGGTGAGGGAGGCTGAGGGGGACTCACCGCCACTCTGCAGAGATTGGTGGGGAAGGCAGCGGGGCCGCGATCAGTGGGGGAGGGGGACCCACATTTGGTCTGGTCAGCAGTGTGGAGGGTCGGCAGTGTTTGCATCTGTGGCCATCTGCCAGACCCCCGCTACTGCTAATGCTCATGTGCAGCATTAGAGGCCTGCAGATGTGCACTACCTCCCCCAGCAGACTTTTAGCATATTAAGCCCCACCCCCAGACTACTGCAGTGAACAACAAGCTCGCTCAGAATCTTGCAGCCAGAGTGCACATGCAGGGGGAACTGAAAACACGCCAGAAAGACGTGTTTCTCAGTTTCAAGTCCACCCAGCACTTAGATAATGGTAAAATATCACCCAATGTATTTAGCATATCATTGATTGCATTCAGTTTCAGCCAGTTTTGAGGGACTGCTTTTGCGATGTGCTGCTGTACCAATATTAAAAAATAAACAATATAATCTGCTGTGGTGTACGGGGACAGTGAAGCAGCACAGGTATAGCTTAATCAGTGAAAATATGAAAAAGACAATCAACTTCAGTGAGATACAATTTATCGTGACTGAGAAAGTCTCCATTGGTCCCAGAACTCTGTATGGGAAATGGAAAATATTACAGTGAGTATTACTGACAGCTGTGGACTATATTCAAGAATTGGTACTTGCAAAATGACTGCAATTTCTATTTGCATTACATGGGGTGAACAGACTGAAGAAAAAGTCGTGAGAAACTTCCAGAAGAATTTTTGTTTTAAATTATGCCTTCCTTTCACTAGCAGGAGGAAATATGACAATATTATTTATCCATATCACACTATCCAAAAAAAAGTGAACTATGCAGTTATTAGTCTCTATGGAGGAAATGTCAGCGTAATTTCCCAGAGTGATGAGTATCAAGCACAATAAATCTCGCAAAATGTTATATTACCTTATTTAGTGTTCAATGTGACTTTCTCTGAGAAGTCTCTCATGTGGCATAACCGCAGTAACTTACAGCAGCATTAAACTTTACACATTGCAGTTGTCAACCCAGTCTAATTTACAGGAATACAGGGAAACGGGATACAGTGAGTTAAGAACATTGACCACTGAGCAATATCCAGGCTGCTGCTCCAGTGCAGTGCTGAAAGAATGTTGCACTATTAAAGGTATCATCTTTCTGAATGAATGGAAAAGATCAGAAGTCACTTCTTCTACCAAGAGACTGTGAGCTCTTCTGGAAATTCTTTCCAGTAATTATTCCCCAAACAAAAGCATCAGAAGAGAAGGCAATGGCTTAGAGGTATTATTGCTCGACTATTAATCCAGAAACTCAGCTAATGTTTTAGGATCCAGGTTCGAATCCCACCACAGCAGTTGGTGGAATTTGAATTAAATAAAAAATATCTAGAATTAAGAGCCTCCTGATGACCATGAAACCATTGTTGATTGTGGGAAAAGCTCATCTCATTCACAAATGCCCTTTAGAGAAGGAAATGTGCTGTCCTAATTTTGTCTGTCCTCCATGTGACTCCAGAGTCACAGCAGTATGGTTGACTCTCAACTGCTCTCTCAAATGGCCTAGCAAGCCACTGAGTTGAATCAATAAGAGTGACCACTGCACAGTCCTTGTGGAGATGAAGTCCTGCCTTCAGATTGAGAATGAAGTGGAGGTGCCAGCATTGGACAGTAAAAAGTCTCAAACACCAGGTTAGAGCCCATCAAGTTTATTTAGAATCATGAGTTTTCAGAGCACTGCCCCTTCATCAGGTAAGTGAACAGGTAGGTTTCACAAACATGGCATATATAGACAAAGAGTCTTTAACTATATATGCACGGGTTGACTATGACAGGACTGCAAGATCACACTGGCGGGAAGGACTCAAAACTCCCATCCTATTTGTTAAGCTATGAGACTTGCACTGACAACCACAAATGATGTCCCTATTTGGGTTGAAGGTAAGGCACTTATATGTAATATAGGCAGTGTCCTCCTTTGGATTAATCCTGACTTTTTTTCTGCTCAGATGAAGTAAGGATATAGAGTAGCATGGTGATATAGTGATTAATATCACTGTGTCACAGCCCCAGAGACACAGGGTTTGATTCCAGCCATGGGCAATTATTTGTGTAGAGTTTGCACGTCCTCCCCATTTCTACATGGGGTTCCTCCATGTGCTCCAGTTTCCTCCCACAGTCCAAAGACTGCAGATTTGGTTGACTGGCCATGCTAAATTGCCCCTTAGTATCCCAAGATGTGTAGGTTAGGGAATTAGCCATTGTAAATGTATGGGATTACGGGGATAAGACCTAGGTCAGATGTTCTGCTGGAGAGTTGGTGCAGATGCTATGGGCCAAATTGCCTCCTTCTGCACTGTAGGGATTCAAGAGCAGCCAACTCATCCCCATCGGCTGTCACTCCTGACTCCCAGCTGCAGTTCAACCTTCAATTTCTAACTTAAAGTGGAGCCTGCCCAAATACAAGGAGAAAAGATTTAGAATCAGCAGTGGAAGCCAAGACATAAGTTGTGGAGGCAGAGTTGACATTTAAATATCACAGCATTAGTAAGAGTGGGTAGGAATGTGTTCATTGAAATGAAAGAAAGACTTTTTCACAACTTCAGGACAATCTGTTTTATTTGTTTGTGTGACCTGAGCATTGCTGACAAAGTCAGGATTCATTGTCCATCCCTATCTGGCTCTTGGGAAGGTACAGTTTGTGTAATGCAGGTATATTCTCACAGTGTTTTTTGGATCTTTTGCCAAGATCTTCATCTAGTGACAAAGTGAAAATTGTGGTATATTTCCAAGGCACGATGAAGGATAACCTGCAATTACTGGTATTCGCGTGGACCTACAGATCTTGCCTTTCTGGAAAGAAGAGATCACGGTTTTGAAGATGCTGTTGAAGAAGCCTTGGTAAGTCACTGCTGCAGTGCATCTTGCAGATGGTACACAGTGTTGCCACACAATGTACGTTGGTGAAGGGATTGAATTTTTAAGATGTTGAATAGAGTGCTGATCAATCTGATTTCTTTATCCTGAATGGTGTTGAATTTCTTGAGTGTTGTTGGAGCTGCACTCATCCAGACAAATGAAGAGTATTCATCACATTCCTGACTTATGCCTTGTAGATGGTGCACAGACTTTGGGAAGTCAGGAGGTGAGTTATTTGCCACAGAATTCCCAGCCTCAGACCCACTTCTTATAGCCACAGTATTCATATCACTGGTCAGGTTCAGTATCTGGTCAATGGTGAACCCTAGGTTGTTGATAGCGGTTCAGCAATGGTAATGCCATTGAATGAAACTGGATTCTCTTTGTCGGAGATATGGTGTGAGTGTTACTTGCCACTTACCAATGCAGACTTGAATGCCATCCAATCTTGCTGCATATTGACATGGACTGCTTCAGTATCTGAGGATTTGTGAATGGTATTGAACACTGCGTAATCATCAATGAACACCCCCACTCTGACCTTGTATTGTAGTGAAGGGCATTGATGAAGCAGTTAAAGTAAAGTTTTATTTATTAGTCACAAGTAAGGCTGACATTAACACTGCCATGAAACTACTGTGAAATTCCCCTGGTTGCCATATTCCGGTGCCTGTTCGGGTCAATGCACCTAACCAGCATGTCTTTCAAAATGTAGGGGGAAACCAGACCACCTGGAAAAAGCCCACGCAGACACGGGGAGGATGTGCATCTTCACACAGACAGTGAACCAAGCCGCAAATCAAACCCTGTGAAGTAGCAGTGCTAATAACTGTACTACCATGCCGCCCCTTGGTTGAGCTTAGGATACCACCATGAGAAACTGTTTTTCTGATGTCCTGGTACTAAGATGATTGACTTCTAACAACTACAATCATTTTCCTTTGACTTAGTTATGTTTCTAACCAGTGGAGAGTTCCTCCTTTTCCGCTATGTTAGTTTTGCTGAGGTTCCTTGATACCCACACTCGGCCAGCCCAACACTGATTTGATACCAACTGCAGTTACTCTCACCTCTCCTCTGAAATTCAGCTCTTTTGTCCATGTTTTGAACAAGGCTGTAATGAGGTCGAAAGCTGAATGGTCCTGGTGGAACCCTATATCAGTGAGCAGGTTATTGCTGAATAAGTGTAGCTTTGGAACAATCAATGACAACTTCCATCAATTTTCTGATGACAGGAGACCAGTAATTGGCTGGATAGAATTGGCTACTTTTGTAAATAGGAACACCTGGACAGTTTTCCACATGGTCAAATAGTTGCCAGTGTTGTAACTGTACTAAAACAGCTTGATGTAGAGATGCAGGTGTTGCACTGGGGTAAACACAGTAAGAAGTCTGACGACACCAGGTTTAAGACCAACCGATTTATTTGATAGTAAACTCACAAGCTTTCGAGGTTATCCTCGAAAGCTTGTGAGGATAACCCTCGAAAGCTTGTGAGTTTACTATCAAATAAATCAATTGGACTTAAACCTGGTGTTGTCAGACTTCTTACTAAAACAGCTTGGCCAGAGTTTGGCACAAGCCCTCATTACCACAGCTGGGATATTGTCAAGGTCCATAGCCTTTTTTTCCTTCATTGCCTTCAGAGTCATTTCTTGACATAATATAGAGTGAATCATTGGCCGATAAATATCTATGACGCTAGGGATCTCAGGAGGGAGACTCAGATAGGTCATCCATAAGGTATTTCTTGTTAAAGATGATTTCAAATGCTTCTTTTACACTGTCAAACTAGACTCCTCCATCATTGAGGATGAAGATATTTGTGAACCTTGTCTTCCAGTTAGCTGATGATCCGTTCCATCATTCTTGAGTGGACGTGGCAGGGCTGCAATGGCACGGTGACACAGTGATTAGCACTGCTGCCTTACAGTGCAAAGGACCCAGGTTTGATTCCTGGGATCACTGACTGTGTGGAGTTTGCACATTCTCCCCATATCTGCGTGGGTTTCATCTGGATGCTCTAGTTTCTTCTCACAATCTGAAAGACGTGCTAGTTAAGTGCATTGACCTGAATAAGCATCAGAGTGTGGAGAGTAGGGGAATTTCACAGTAACTTCACAGCCTTAATTGTGACTAATAAATAAACTTTCCTTTAAACTTTGGCCTGTTGGTTGTCTGATCACAGTACAGTCCATAGCACATTTCTTCCACTGTGGAACATGCATGTAGTCCTGTGTTGTAGCCTCACAAGGTTAGCAATTTTTAGGTGTTGCCTCTGGCAATCCTTCCTGCATTTCTCATTGGTATCCTCGTTTGACTGTAATGATGTACTGAAGAATGTGCCAGACCATGAGGTTACAGATCATGGTTGAATACAATTTGGCTGTTGTGAAGACTCACAGTGCATCATGGATGCCCAGTTTTGAGTTGCTAGATCTGTTCTGAATCTATCCCATTTAGCACGGTGATCCAAATGGCAATGTTCTCAGTGTGAAACGAACTTTGTACAAAAGCACATTATAGCCAGGAAGTATTTTTGAAGTGTATTCACTGCTATAATATAGGACACAACACAAGAATTATGCATGGCAAGATCTCATGAACTGTAAGGAGATGACAACAAGGTAATTCACCTCTGTGCTGTTGTTTGAGAGGCAGATGTTGGCTTGGAAATGGATGAGAAAGAACACAGGGTAAATTATTGAGGACACCAGTTTATAAGATGAATATTAAGGTGGATAGTAGCTTTCTAATACTTACCCTCATGTAATATGGGAACTATAGATTGTTTGGGGTTCTTTGGCGTTGTTTTGTTTGTGAGTCAGCTTATACTCAAGTGTTTACGGTAACATTAAACCCTGTTTGTGTTTGGACATACTGCAGTGTGGTGGTCAGAATGATAGCTGCATTTCTCTGACTGAGGAATGTTGGGCTACTATCCATATCACAAAATATCCTGCTGGCAAACTTGGAGCCTCTTAGATGGTTGATCTACAGGCCAGCTTGCTATTTCCCAATTGGACAGAGGAGAATGTGGTATTTGTCTACAGTGAAAAACACTTCAATGCTCCTCAGCCTGCAGTTTATTGGCAATTCATCTTGCTTCAGGATAATGTAGGTCATGAACTCTTGTTCCTAATAGGGATGCTAATAATAAATTCTGTTTTCTAACTCTGGGCTTCCTCAGGGAGATGGGCTCTTTGACTTTTCTCTCCATTGCTGGAGAAATATTCAATTCATATTACGCTGATGTTTATTCTCATCATGATTGAGAATTGAAAAACAATGAATTTTGCATGGCCTGAGAAATTCTTCTTTACATCACTGGGAGTGATTTTAGTCTCATATGTCCAATTGGACACTAGTGGGACAAAAACAGAAACTGCTGGAAAATCTCAGCAGCTCTGACAGAATCTGTGAGAGAGAATAGAGCCAATGTTTTGAGTCTGGATAATCCTTCTAGACTCAAAACATTGGCCGTACTCTCTCTCCACTGTCAGATCTGCTGAGATTTTCCAGCATTTTTCTGTTTTTGTTTCAGATTCCAGCATCCACAGTATTTTGAGTTTATCTGTGGAAATTGGCAGAATTAGATTGCCATCCATTTCAGATTGGATTGGTATCCATTTTAGACACCACTGGACTTAATTTACTCTCTACTAATTGAAAACCATACAATCCAGCACTTTCACAGTCCCAATTGCTCACCCCCATTGACAGATTGGCTCAACCACCTATGGATTTGAGTAGATACGGGTTTAGTCATCAATCATCTGGTTCATATCAAGTGTTGTCAAGCCTCCTTCTTCTTTGGCAAACACACCCATTGATCCAAGATCATCCTCAAGAGGGAAGCTAAGCTCCTCCCTCTCTCCCCTGATCCATTTGCCCTCATCCTCAGCAAATGTGAGGAGTTCCTGCAAAATCCATCAATTGTCAGTTCTTGCTGTTTCCTCTCTACCTTTCTCTTGCCCACATTGCTAAAACTCCCAACAGCATCCCCCTGTACTAGCCCTGAATGTGCATATCTCTCTAGATTCTCCTATGTGATGTCCCTGAGCTTATCTTGTCCCTTGCACAAACCTTCACCATATTCCAAGTAAACTGCTTACCACTCAACTTTCCTTCCTGGTCCCCAAGTTAATTGGTCGTATTAATGGTTCCTTCTCTTCTGATAACATTCCCAACTCTTTCGAAACTCCTTCATCCTCATCTCTTTCCTCACTAGCTACTATCTCAATTGTAATCTCCCTTTCCTTTGTTGCAGCGAACAAATTGGTTCTATCTAGCAATGCCCTGTTTAAATCTCCCTGATCAGGTTACTGTTCACAAAATCCTCCTGAGAGCTCTTTCTTATATTGTCCAACTCAGTGGGACATATGAAAGAGCCATGTATTTGCACTTTGCAAAAGAAGCAACTGCATGGCCATCAGATTGGCACAGTAGCATAGTGGTTAGCACTGCTGCTTCACAATGCTAGGAACCTGGGTTCAATTTTGGCTTTAGGTGACAGTGTGGAGTTTGCACATTCTCCCTGTGTCTGCGTGGATTTCCTCTGAGTTCTCTGCTTTCCTCCCACGGTCCAAAGATGTGCAGGTTAGGTGGATTAGCCATGCTAAATTGCTTTTTAGTGTCCCAAGATGTGTAGGTTACAGGGATTAAGAGGATAAATCTGTGTGGTTATGTGGTTAGGGCCTGGGTGAAATGCTCTATTGGAAAATTGGTGCAGACCCAATGGGATACTTCTGCACTATATGGATTCTATAATTCTGTGAATATAAACAGGGTGTGACAATCCTGGCTGTTTATTTTTTTTCTTTTCCCCTTGCCATCTCAGAGATACCAAGGCCAGGTGTTGCACACAAAATGCTAAACTGGCTGATTTAGTTCAGGGATCAAAACTGGGATCTGCCTGAAATGATCTCACTCAAAATGTTTCCACTCATAGGGTCATCAAAACCAGGATCTTTAAGGATAACAGGCAGACTTTCCCTTCCCATATTCAAAGGGTCGCTAATGCATCCCATCGGAGACATCCCAAGGAGTGTAATTGACTGGAGATGGGACTTTTACCCCTCAGTTGAGAGGAAGCCCACCTCAGAAGTCAGCTGGCTGGTTGTCCGGCAGCCCTTAAGACCCAGTGATGACAGAGGCTGCAGTGGACAGGATTGGGATTGACAGAGAGGTCAAAGGCCAGGGAGCTCATGCAGAGGCCTGACCTTTTTGGGGGAGACACCTAATATTGAAAGAAGACTGTTGATGGAGATGCCCTACACTCCCTTCCTCGAGAGGTCTGAGCAGTGTCACTTCTTGAGTTTCTCTCTACCCCTGAATTCCTCCTGCCAACCTGAAAATTGAGTTTGGGCCGGAATCGGTGGTCATTAGTATCGCTTAAGGGCCTCAATTTGGAGAACGGCAGGCCAGCTGGCTTAGGCCTCACCTATCCCAGGGTAAAATTTGCAGAAAGGCCACAGTGAGTGAGAGCCGGTGGGAAGGGTATCTGAGACCTTCGCAGCACTGCACCCCACCACTCAGCCATTAAAAGCTTGCAAACTTGCTGACAAAGAAACTAAAATTCTGACCAATGAGAATTCTTGAGCCTTGAATTAAGTTGTTGCAATAATCTAGAATTTTGTTTTAGGTAAGTGCAGAATATTAACTGATTGACAGGGAAAAGTGGGATACTCTGCTGATTTTTAGCACCAAAGTTTTCCTTCACTGTAATCTCTCCATTTTTATGAATTTATTTCATTTGGCTGCTGGGTTCTACTAAAAGATTAATGCAGGAGGAGTCAATGGACAGATGGAGCAGGTATCTGATCTGAGAAATATTTCAGGTTCAAAAGGGCCTCACTTGGGACACAAAAACAGATGGCAAAAGAAGAGGAGAAGATGAGTAAATTAAACAGAATTCTGCTCAAAAGGGCAAATGTCACACTTGGACAGATTACACAATGGGTGTTGCAACCAAACTGAAGATGAGTTGTTCAAAGTGTCAATGATTCTGTAATGACACAGACAAAGTGCAAGGATTACTTGAAGCAGAACTAATAACCTTTTGCAGAACAAAACAATTGTCTCAACTCAGTAATATTCATTTCTTAAAGTTGAAAGTGATATATAGTGATATGCACAGTATGTAAAAGATGTTGATTCAACACCATCCCTCCCCAATGACCTTCTAGTGTTGACTGGACTCTGGCTTGAATCAAGGGTGATCAAATGTCAGCAAGCCATTCCAACATACCAGCCAGTCTGAAAGAAAATAATCTTATGAGTGAGATTTCCAACCCGACAAGCAAGTAAACAGGCAGTGAGCAATCTGTTAAAAATAGCTTGCTATATCCTCACCCAAATAGCATCCTCGGTGATATTCACGGAAATCAGGGCAGCGAGTGGAACAGGTGGCCAATCCACAAACTTGTGACATCCCCCTTCCCCACTCTACCCACTGCATCCGCTCGCCTGGCTGCCAGCACACACACACACACACACACACACACCCCCCCCCCCCCCCGCCCCCCGCCAGCTCTATTCCCACCTCATACTTCATTTCCCCATTCAAATGGAAAATTGAGGTCTTTTGGGTGACACAGTGGTGCAGTGTTAGCACTGCTACCTCACAGTGCCAGGGACTTGGGTTTGATTCCAATCTTGGGTCACTGCTTGTGTAAAGTTTTGTGTGTTTTCAGTGTGTCTGCGTGGGTTTCATCCAGGTGCTCCGATTTGCTTTCACACTGCAAAGGTATGTAGGTTAAGTTGATTGGCCTTGATAGATTACCCCCCAGTGCCAGACAGATTAGCAGTGTAAATATGTGGGGTTATGAGGATAGGGCCTGGCTGGTTTGTTGTTGGTATTCAACAACATATTCAATGGGCTGATTGGCCTTCTTATGCACTGTAGGGATTTTATGATTCTACTGCAAAGACTGACCCTGGACAGCTCATAAACATACAGTCAATTAACAAAAAACAATGTTGACCCCTGCCCAGGTTGACAGCAGAAGCCTTCACAGGACTAGAACAGAGAAGTTCTGACTGCTTCCTGCCAGCTACATGTTTAGACTGTGAGTTCAGTTTCTGAAATGTCTTTCTCTATAAAGAGTGAACCATCCCCTCTTCCAGTGGCTGCACAGGAGGCAAACAATCCGATTAGCTAAATGAGGTGTCAGCTTGTGTGTTGCCTACTTCCACCTCATGCAAAAAGCAGGTCACGGACCAGAAGCCCCACATTCAAAAAGTTAGCATGGACCAACTTTCAGCCTGTCACATGTGTGTTCACCTTCAGCCCATCAAAAGTGTAATAGGACTCTGAAGTTTGTTGTAATCATTTGTGGATGTGGGTGTCACTGGCAAGGCCAGCATTTATTGTCCTTCCAAATTGCCTTGAAAAGGTTCAGAAGTTAACAGAGACCTTTGTTTTGAGCTAAAAAATCACTTGGGGACCATTAGAGTTACTAAACAATCAGAATGCAGACCAGGGTAAGAAGATTTGAAATCAACATTTATCAAAGTGTGACAGTCTGGAAACACACGTACGCAATGATAATTCCTCAAAACATTGTGTGCAAAATAATTTTGAGGCATGTTCAGGCCTGCTGTAAGGCAACTCATGATCAGACAGTACAATTTAATATACAAACAAATTTCAACATCAGGGAGCCATGAGAGAATGTTTTATTTATTTGTAAATCATAGAATCCCTACATTGCAGAAGGAGGCCATTTGACCCATAAGTCTGCACCAATCACTGGTCCTATCCCTGTAACCCCATGTTTTTACCCTGCTAATCTCTCTGGCACTAAAGGTTAATTTATTATGGCCAATCCACCTAACCTGTACATTTATGAAGTGTGGTAGGGAACTGGAGCACCCGGGGGAAACCTACGGGGAGAATGTGTAAACTTTACACAGACAGTCACCTGAGGCTGGAATTGAACTGGGTACATTGCACTGAGAAGTAATAATGCTAAACACTGTGTCACAATGCCATCCCAATTTGTGTTCAGCAAGTTGTCCTGATCTGGAAGGCACTGTCTAAAAGGTTGGGGTGAAGAAGATTCATTAGTAACTTTCAAAAGGAGATAATATATTTGAAAAGAAAAAAATTTGCAGGGCTCAAGGAATGGACAGGAGCATGGAACTAATTGGTAGCTATTTTGGAGAATTGACACAGAATTGATAGGCTGAATGGTCACCTTCTCTGCTGTCTAATTGTAGAATGCCATGAGTTAAAATCAATAAGATAATTATATTTTTGGCTTCTGCCAATATTAAAATTATTTCACTAAGCTCTTCTGTTGAAAATTTTAGACATGACTCCTTGATAGTCCAGAAGACAAACCTATCATCCGACAGTTCAACCAAGTCCTTTATGGACTGTATAATTTGACAACATTCTCTAAGATAAGAGATTGCACATCTGTTCTGATTTTAGTTGTTACACTTCTTTCTTTACCACACTGCCCAATTATTGAAGAAATTTTCCCTCATTAGTGTTCTGTAGTAAGGGAAGGTGAAAGATTTATATGGTAAGATTATTATTTGCTGTCTATCACAAATTGAAGTGGTTCGCTCTGACTATGTTAATAACAAACTCTCTGCCAGTGTGAAAATGACCTTAACCCACAATTAAGGAAACATTATGATGTAAACAATATGCAGATGGTAAATATAGAGCTAAAATATTCCTAATGTTGGGTTCCATATAACATGAAAAGAAATTAAAAGCTTTATTTTTCTGCATTTTTAATGACTTTCTGCTGAATCAAAGAAGCTTGCCTGCTGCAAGCTACATGATCCTTTGTTCTAGGAGCTGCCAACAGGAGTTACATGAACAAGATAATGCAATAGCTTTTCACTCAGTCTATGGACTGTCACACCTCATCATAAAGACTCCTTGTAATTAACAAAAGGAGTGGAAAGTGCAGACAAAGTGGCTCCCCAACTAGAACTAATAGAAAAGAAATGCTAAAATCACTTTGATACTCTCCAAAGGAGGAGAATGAAATTCTGGCCAGAAGCACAGAAATTGATTGTTAAGCAACAATTAGCCATTAATGGACTGTGTCACATGACCAGATCTTCCAGTCCTTTTGGATCATTTCAGCTTATTTCATTAGGTTCACACGCTGTTTACTGTTTAACATTCAATTGGTGAACCACCAAGAAGCAGGCCTCCAGGCAGAACAACAGCCAACTCCTTGAAACCTCTTTGCTGGAAGATGTCCTACCATCACCTGAAGAAGTGTGCCACATTCTGTGCACCTATTTCATCTTGTGGCATCAGAACTATGACGTGAATTTTACAATGCCAATATTCAGTCAGTTGAATTTGCAATCCTCAGTGAATGAATGGCTGTTGGACTCAACTCTGGAAATTGTGTGAATGAATATTCATCTCTGTGATTCTCATACTGTTACTCTCTTTTGTTGCAAAACTCTTTCTGTTCCCCTTCCCTCTACTTTGTGCGTGTGTGGAGTTGCAAACACTACTTCCCTGGATTTTGCATGTGAAACAACAAACCTCTGAGCTAATTTGAAGCAAGTTTTCTGTGGATTATTAGTAAACTGGATCAAACAAACCAATGGTTTGGGGAAACACACCATCACATACTTTAGAAATAATTCAAAATATTTTTTGCTTGTGTGAGAGGTAATCATGGGATCCATAAAATCTCTATAGTACAGTAAGAGCCATTTGGCCCATCAAGCCTGCACCAACAACAATCCCACCCTATCCCCATAATCCCATAATTTATCCTGCTAATCCCCCCTGAAACTAGGGTCAATTTAACATGCCTTATCAGATAACTGGCACATCTTTGAACTGTGGGAGGAAACCGGAGAACCCAGAGGAAACCAACACAGACATGAGGAGAACATGAAAACTCCACACAATGACCCAAGCCAGGAATCAAATCCAGGTCCCTAGCGCTGTGAGACAGCAGTGCTAATCACTATGCCAAAGTGTCGTCCCAACTGTTGTGTCTCTGTGCTGCCCCAATCACTATGCCACTGAAATTGCCTGTCCTTCTATTAAATTTGTTTCTTCTTTTCTGTAGGTTCTAAGGTTCATTTGCTTCAAGAAAATATAACTTTCCTGATGGAGGAATCAAAAGTAGAATTTTAAGAGTGGTGAATAATTGGTACTCACCATCCCAAATATTAGCACCTAACATGCAGCCAACAACTCTCAAACTCCCATTGTCATTTAACATTGAATTGACCATTGATTGGTTGTGGCAGGACTTCTATCCTTGGAAGACCTGACTGTGAAAACTGTTGGGTAATCAGGAGGGACAACAGCTCCTCAAACTGACAAGTGCAGATGTGCAGCCTCAGGTGTCATTGTAAATACGACTAGTGTCTCCTTAGCAACTTGCCTTCCTTAATACATGGATTTGGGTCAGTGTCTGTGGGAGTTTGCACCTTCTCCCCGTGCTTGCGTGGGTTTTCTCCGGGTGCTCCGGTTTCCTTTCACACCCCAAAAACGTGCTCTTAGGCTGATTGGTGTTCACAAATTGTCCCTAAATTAGGCATCCCTCAAACTGATTATAATTCCTTTATTGTGGAGTCCAATAGGCTTGGACAAAGGTCATAGATAGAAGCGGGCATTCACAATATTAAAATGGTGGCGCAGGCTTGTGGGCTGAAGGGCCTGTTTCCTGAGCTGTGTTGTTCTTTAAATAAATTGTAGAAGCACCTTCAACAACCTCACAGCGCCAGGGTCCCAGATTCAGAATCCCTACAGTGCAGAAGGAGGCCAGTTGGCCCAACAAGTCTCTGCCGACCACAATCCCATCCAGACCCTATTCCTGTAACACATTTATTCTGCTAATCCCCCTAACAATTTAAGTAAGGAAGGCAAGTTGCTAAAGAGACACCAATTGTATCCGCAACAGAAACTTAGGTGGAAATTTTCCAGCCATTCTTCCCAGTAGGATCTTCTAGTTAGGGTGTGAGCAATTGGGAAATCTGTTAACAGCTTCCATCCATAAGACCCTGCCAGGCAATTGACAACCCACCTCCACCATAGGAAAACACACTGCAGGGCATGGAGCTGGAAAATCCCAGCATAAATGTCAACAATATTTCACAGAAAGAAAGATTTACAGTATCAATGTTTCTAATAGAAACTCTGGCTTTATGAACTTGTTTTGAGAAGCCAAGTTAGCAGACTTTCAGTATGCCCATTTCATATGGATAAGGCTTTTATGAGCACATCAAATTTAGGGATGTGGTGGTGTAATGGACTAATATCCCAGATAATGTTCTGTGACCCCAGTTTTGAATCCCATCATACCAGATAGTGAAATTTAAGTTTAGTAAAAAGCTGGAATTAAAAGTCTAATGGTGACCATGAAGGCATTGTTGATTGTGGTAAAAACCCATATGGTTCATGAATGGCCTTCATGGAAGGAAATTGGCCATCTTTACCTGGTCTGATCTACATATAAATCCAGGCCCACAGCAATGTGCTTGACTCTTAACTGCAAAGCATCTTATATTCTGCAAGTTTTGAACCTAATTGTTTTTCTATGTTTTGAATCCTTTGGTATTTCTGGAATTTTTCCTTGCATATCAGAACTCCAGAACTATTTCTGGGATTGAGTCAGGAGCCATGTTAATTGCCTAAGAATGTCTTAAATTATTCATTTGCAACTCAGCTTCTTTTCATTGCCAGATAGGTAGTCAATTTGCACATCAGGAAAAATGACAAAAACATATTACCGTAGCCTTTTGTAGCTTCCCATGGGTGGCACAGTAAGAAGAATAGTTCATATGTGTTTGATTTAATTAGATCCAAGGAGTGACTATTAAATCTCCAGAGCCAAACTCCTTTATTTGAGTTGAGGAAGGTAAAGACATTTATTCATTTGGTATTTAATTATTTTTGAGTGCTTGCCAGTGGCAGCTCACAGTTCAGTGAGTAGCACTGTGCTGAGTCAGAAAGCTATAGGTTCTTGCCCTGATATGAACCTGAACACATTACTCAAGCTGATACTTCAATCCAACGACAAGGAAGCCTGCCAGATCTTCAGACTGAGTTTCAGGTAAGATCTTATTTCTCCCCTCAAGTCAATGTAAAACAGAAATAATCAATGAAGAGCAGTTTACCTTACATTATCAACAGTACGTATTTATGGTGTGCCTTTGAATGTAGTAAAATGTACTAAAATGCATCACTGAAGAGCAATAAAAGAAGATAAAAACTGTGGCTGCTGGAATCTAAAGCAAAGACCAAAATGTTTGAAAATCTCAATAGATCAGAAAGCGTCTATGGATAAAGTATAGAGGTAATGTTTTGAGTCAGGATGACCCTTCGTCGAATTTCCTGACTTGAAACATTGGCTCTACTTTCACGCCACGGATGCTGCCAGACTTGCTGAGATTTTCCAACGTTTTCTGTTTTTTGAATCAAACAAAGTTTAATTTGGAACCACAGAAGGATATATTGGAAAGAAAGGAAAAATTGCATTTTTATCACACTTTTCATGACCACCACACATCTCAAAGTGTCAATGAAACATGTTTGTAACATAGAAAATATGGTAGTCAAATTATGCACAATAAGCTCCCACAGGCAACGATGTGAAAATGAGCAGTTAGTATGTATTTCATGTGATGTCGATTGAGGGATAAATGTTGGTCAGGTCTCAGGGGTAACCTCTCTGCCCTTCTTCAAAATGGCTCTATGTGATCTTTACATCAACCTGAAAGTTAGGTTTAATAACTCGTTCAAAAGGCAACACTGCACCAGAGTGCAAACTTGCTTTTTGTGGCTGGGTTCTAGAGTGGGACTTGAGTTTGAAACCTTCCAACTCAGAAGTGAGCAATCTATCCATTCTTTCAAGTTTAGGGAGAATGTTCCAGTAGTTAGGGCCTCAGTAAGCGAAAGCATGGCTATCGGTGGTGGAGTAGTTAAAATTGGGAATGTGCCAGAGGACAGAATAACAGAAGTACGTGTTTTTTTTTATTCATGGGATGTGGGCATCACTGACTGAGCCAGCATTTATTGCCCATCTTTAATTGCCTTTGAACTCAATGACTTGCTAGCCCATTTGAGAGTCAACCACATTGCTGTGGTGCCAGCCCCCCCATTCACTGACATTGTCTACACTTCCCGCTGCCTTGGAAAAGCAGCCAGCATAATTAAGGACCCCACACAACCTTGACATGCTGTCTTCCAACTTCTTCCATTGGGAAGAAGATACAGAAGTCTGAGGACAAATACCAACCAACTCAAGAACAGCTTCTTCCTGATACCATTTGAAAGAGCCTGCTTCACATTAATGCACCCCCTCCTTTCCTTCTATAGGTACGTATGCTTTGTCTGTATAACGTGCAAGAAACAGTACTTACACTGTATACTAATACATGTGACAATAATAAAATCAAATCAAAAACATCTAGGGCAGACTAGTTAAGGATAGCAAATTTCCTGTTCCTGGTTAGTGAACCAGATAGGTTTTAAAAACATTTGACAATAGTTTCATGGTCATCATTTTATTGAATTCAACTTTCACTACATGAACTCAAATCCCCAGAGATTAACCTGAATCTTTGGGTATTGGTCCAATGACAATATTTGATTTGATTTATTACTGTCACATGTATTAATATACAGTGAAAAGTATTGTTGAAAAGTATTGCTGTAAGACAAAATATACCATTCATAGAGAAGGAAATGAGAGAGTGCAGAATGTAGTGTTACAGTTATAGTTCGGGTATAGAGAAAGAGCAACTTAATGCAAGGTAAGTCCATTCAAAAATCTGACAGCAGCAAGGAAGAAGCTGTTATTGAATCAATTGGTGCATGACCTCAGACTTCTGTATCTTTTTTTTGAAAGAAGAATGTGGAAGAGAGAATGTCCAGGCTGCATAGGATCTTTAATTATGCTGGCTGCTTTGCCAAGGGAGCAGGAAGTGTGGACAGAATCAATGGATGGGAGACCAGTTTGCGCGATGGATTAGGCTACGTTCATGACCTTTTGTACTTCCATGCGGCTTTGGGCAGAGCAGGAGCCATACCAAGCTGTCATACAACCAGAAAGAATGCTTTCTATGGTGCATCTGTAAAAGTTGGTGAGAGTCACAGTTAACATGCAAAATTTCCTTTGTCTTCTGAGAAAGTAAAGGCATTGGTGGGCTTTCTTAACTATAGTATGAGCATGGGGGGACCTGGAACAGGTTGTTGGTGATCTAGGCACTATGCCATCACCTTCCTGATGTCTCGGAGGGTTGTGGCACTGAAGGAGATTACAGAGATGGGGATGAAGTGGGTTGCATAATAAGGCCATAGAAATATTTGAAGTCAAGTTTGAGAAGTTTAAAATTCAGAGTTGCTTAACCGAGAGTCAATACAGCTCATCATGCAGATGAAGGTAAAGATGTAAGTGACAGAGCTTTGTCAGGTTTATGGAGGGTAGAAAATGAGAAGCCAGCAGCAGTATATTAGGACAGAAATGTCCAGAGATAGTGGAGGCATGAAACAGGGTTTCAACAGTATATGAGATGAGAGAGAGGTCGAGTCAGCTAATAGCATAAGTAGAAATATATGGTCCGAGAGGTGACCCTTCAATCTGGTTAGAAGCTGAGCTCGTTGTCAAATACAACATTCGGGTTGAGAACAGTTTGACTGACAGGGAAAGGGGCAGTGTCAGTGGCTTTGGGAAAGATAGCAGGAACTGAAGACATGGCTTCTTAGAAAGCAATCATAGAATCCCTACAGTGTAGAAGGAGGCCATTGACCCATCAAGTCTGCACGGACCACAATACCACCCAGGCCTATCCCTGTAACCCCCATATTTACCCTGCTAGTCTCTCTGACACTAGGGGGCAATTTAGCATGGCCAATCAACCTAACCTGCACATCTTTCGACTGTGGGAAGAAACCGGAGCACCGAGAGGAAATCCAGAAACAGACACGGGAGAACATGCATACGCTGCACAGACAGTGACCCTAGGCTGGAATTGAACCCAGGTCCACTGTGAGGCAGTAGTGCTAACCACTGTGCCACTGTGCCACTGTGCCACCCCAACCTTCGATCCTTATAATTCTTATTTGGAGGAAAGCTCTGCCCAGGATGCCAGGTGAGCAGGCTTGCAGATTGGAAAGTGGTGGTGCTGAAGAAGAGTTAGGTGTCAG
Source organism: Sphyrna mokarran (assembly GCA_024679065.1). Taxonomy (NCBI): domain Eukaryota; kingdom Metazoa; phylum Chordata; class Chondrichthyes; order Carcharhiniformes; family Carcharhinidae; genus Sphyrna; species Sphyrna mokarran. The sequence continues at coordinate 70,673,101 of JAGIQG010000009.1, read as the reverse complement.
TAGTGTTTATGTGGAACCTGGTGCTCTGTTTACAGATGACATTGCCTTGGGGAAATCGTTCACCCGGCCGTAAGAATACTTCAGTTGCAAGCAATAAAATAACTAACTTCAGAAAGTAAATCAAAGAAAAAGATAAAAAAAAATCTTCATTATCCCAACACTTGGGGCCACACCTTGAGCCATACAAGCTCTTCACAATCTCCATCTGCTTTTTATTTATAGCTGGCCAGCTGATCAGCTGACTAACATATTGCTTTGTGATTGATTACATTGTCTACTGGGTCAGCTAGTCAGCTGACCCTCACAGCACGTTACCATTGGTTAACATCTATTACAGAAATAGATGAGAAAACAAATGGGGCCAAGAATATATCTTTGGGGATACTGATGTTTCTTTCTCAATTCAAAAATTGAGTAATTGATCATTTGTCTGCCTTACCATTTGTGTGATCAACTTTGTATAAATTGCTTGCTATGTCTTTTCTAACAGTAGTTACTACATTTGAAAACAAACCTATTGCCTATAAAGTACTTTGGGATGTCTAGAGGATATGATAAATGATATAACGTATGTTATTTTCCTCTTGCCCATATATCATTGACCTAGCTGTCTCCTTAATAATACCATTCTCTAAGTGCCTGCAACAAGATGTATCAAAAGCAGTTGAAACAAGCTTACTCTTGGATTTCTTCTCTATCTCAAAGAGAAAATAAATTATTTCCTGGCGGTCTCCACCGTTCATCACTTTTTACATCAGTCAAGGAACTGACAGGCAAAGAAGTCAATCTCTATACAACGGAGAAAAAAACCTTCCAAATAGGCTGCTGAAAGATCAGTGAACAATTAAATTTAGCATGAGCTCTGTGTGTCTCTGAGATCCACTTGGTCACAGAATCAATGCAGACCATAAGACATAGGAGCAGAAGTAAACCGTTTGGCCCATTAAATCACAATGAACTTTGAGGGCAGCAAGGGAGCGCAGGAGAAGTGTGGGTGCAGAATTGAGCTGGTTAGAAGGCCACTTCAGTTCTCAGGCACAGCAGCCCAGATTTCAAATTAGTTAAGTTCAGGCCTAGCTTCTTAAACCTCACACTTCAACCACCTAACCCTTCGCAACCCAGTATTCCTTCAGATCCCCATGCTAGCCCATATCCTCTCAGATCCCCACGTTATGTTCATGCCCCCATGTATCCTCCATAATCATTCACCTGTTATCTACTATATACAGTTGACAGAAGATACACGAAGCAATGGGAATTCTTCCCAATGTATTTGAAAGAAAATGTTAAACCTGTGACAGTCTAATAAAACTCTTCTTCAAACAAACTCCCATTGATACTGCAAGAAACTTTTCCACTAAAAAAGTTTATCATTGAAATTGCCATTAAACTGTGTTCATAAACAACTACGTTCTCTCAAATCCCAGGAAAGACAGAGGGCACAAACATGCTGGTCGTTCACGCCACACTCGCTCTGCAGTGAGGTTAAACAATTTGATGCTCAGCCAAATTTCCATCCAATGCAACAGGAAGGGAAAATCCCACCAGCATGATCTGACCAGAAACATTTATTGCAAACTCATATAATTGTTAGTCACTCCCTTAAAGGACTTGAATGACAGACTACATTTTTGGGCCTCAGCCAAGCATTCATAATGTCCGCAGCTATCAAAACATTAGCTTCCCACTTCCAGAGGCTGAGATTGCAAGGAGAAAATTTTATACTTTAAAGCAGCTTATCTATCAATCAATGCAGGGGAGCAGGTACTTAGATTTTCTTTTACATTTCAAAGCAGGGACATGGTTATTTTCACAGCCAGGGATATATGTACATTAAAAAAAGTGCTAGACAGAAAAACATCGAAAACAGAAGCAGGAAGAGGCCACTTGAGATTTCAAGCCTGCTTTGCCATTCATTATGATCATGGTTGATCATCCAGCACAATAGCCTGATCCCACCTTCTCCCATATCCTTCGATTCCCTTTGCCCCAAGTGTGATATCTAACTGCTTCTTGAAAACATACAATGCTTTGGCCTCAACTACTTTCTGTGGTAGCGAATTCCACAGGCTGACCACATTCTCTGGGTGAAGAAATTTCTCCTCATCTCTGTCCTAAATGGTCTACCCTTTATCCTTGCACTATGACCCCTAGTTCTGGACAGCTCCACCATCAGGAAAATTCTTCTTGCATCTATGCTATCTCGTCCTGTTAGAATTTTATAGGTTTCTACGAGAGTCCCCCTCATTGAACTCCAATAAATACTCATAGGTCAGTCCTGCCATTCCAGAAATCAGTCTGGTAAACTTTCTCTGCACTCCCTCTAGAGCAAGAACATCCTCCTTCAGATAAGGAGACCAAAACTACACACAATATTCCAGATGCAGCCTTACTGTAGGGTCCATTCATTCCTCAGAATAGACAAAAACAGCACTGATTTATTGATTTCCTTTTATTGAGCAGAATTTAAGTTTAACACATTACAGAGAGCAAAAAATCTAGGAGAGGAAGAGAGAGATAGATAAATAGTTGCAAAACCAGTATTGTACTGGACCCAAACTATAAAACATACTCTGAATACAGCATTATATGTTTTCCATTATCTTGTATTGAAATTCTGTGGTACAGGCTGTCTCTAACTTTCATAAACAATTTGTAGCTGTGGCCATGCAAATCTTTGATCTGGTTTATGAGAAAGTTGTTCCTGCTAGCATTGCACTTTCAAAGAATGCAGTCAATTTTTCAAGCTAATCTCAGCATGTCTGCTGAGTTTAAAATGTGGTCAAGTTAACTTTGAAAGCTTGGCATTTAAATGTAATTGTATAGGCAGAAATATCTTAAAATGAAATCTTTGCATTAATGAAGCAAATCATACACAGGATCTACAATGCTCACCAAGATTCTATAATTTCAGCAAAATGTCTCTGCTCCTGTATTCCAATCCACTTGCTATTAAGCTCAATGTACTATTAGCTTTTTTTAACTACCTGCTGCACCTGCATGTTTATCTTCAGTGATTGGTGTATGAGGACGCCGGGGTTCCATGGCAAATTCCCCATTCCTAATTTGTCAGCACTGATCCCTGTGGCATGCATGAGTTACCGCCTGTCATTTGGAAAAAGGCCCCTTTGTTCTTATTCTTTGATTTCTGTGTGCCAACCAGTTTTCAATCCATCTGAATACACTGTCCCCAATCCCATGTGTTTTAATTTTACATGCTAACCTCTTAAGTGGAACTTTATCTGAAAGTTTAAATAAACTACATCCACTGGCTCCCCCTCATCCACTTGACTGGTTACATCCTCAAAGAACTCCAATAAATTTGCCAAGCATGTCTTCTCTTTTATAAATCCATGCTGACACTGTCCGATCCTATCACTGTTTTCCAAGTATTTTGCTATAAAATCTTTGATAATAGATTCTAGAATTTGTCACGCTTACTGATGTATACTTTGCTGTTTTGTCTCTACCTCTCTTTTTAAATGGTGGGGTTCCATTAGCTACGCTTCAATCTGTAGGAATTGTTTCATAACATGGAAGTTTTCTGAAGCCATTTTATTTTTTTTCATTTTTTAATGCATTGAAACTTTCCCTAATAGAAAAAGTATTGTAACGCTTGTCAACACTTACGCAATGGTGGTAAATGAGATGAACAGCTTTAGCCTTTCAGAGCAGAACTCTATGATGAATCATTTGAAAAAAAAAATGCGCATTGGAATACAACATCTAATAGTGACATGTAAAGGTGTGAAAATATTTTACGTTTATCTTTCTAGATGTTGCAGTCTTCTTAGCAGACTTCCCAAACACCAAGGGAGTGCGTTTTTAAAGTTTATTTATTAGTGTCACAAGTCGTCTTACATTAACACTGCAATGAACTTACTGTGAAAACCCACTAGTTGCACACTCTAGCACCTGTTCAGGTATACTGAGGGAGAATTTAGTATGGCCAATGCATCTAACCAGCATGTCTTTTGGACTATGGGAGGAAATCCATGCGGACACGGGGAGAATGTGCAAACTCTGCACAGTCACCCAAGGCGGGAATGAAAATGGTTCCCTAATGCTGTAAGGCAGCAGTGCTAACCATTGTGACATCATGCCATCCCAGCAAGTGAAAATAAATTTCCTCTGGTCCTCCAAATGGAGATTCTGACCACGGAAGAACTGTGTTTACATTGCACAGAATGTTTCTGGCCCAGGAAAAGAAGAAGTGTCATGATGTTGAAAAGACAGAGGAAACTTGCTCTTTCCCAGCAAAGTTTAGCACTCCACAATCCAGCTTCCACCTTCTCCAGAAAATGGCGATCTGACACATTCATTTTCAAGTGAGGAGCTTTAACAAAGAGACTTCCCTCCCTTAAGGCTCAGGTTGTCTCCTATTCCAAGATGTTTGCGATAAGTTGGTACCAGACAAGCCTCCATTCTATGCAGATCTCCCCTTTCTAATTGTGGACCTGGAATATCATAGGAAAGCATTCTAATGTTTTGAACCATGCCAAGGACTTGGCTAAGTATCTTACATGTTGCAACCATTGTAAGAATACATCCAAACTGCCCTTGGCTCAGATTGGTAGATTTATAGGCATGAATCAACATCATACTGTAAGTGGAAGCATGACACTAAATCACATGCAATTATACTTCAATCCATCACTAGTGCCAAATGTCAGATTTGTGTCTTCAGATTAAGAATGTAAACAACAATTCTTACATAAATATTTCCCAAGCATTCTTTGCTGCTCAGAAATATCTTGCACAGAAAGTAAAATAAACAGAGCGGTGCCTTTCTCAAAATAGTTGGCAAAATATTGTCACATGAGACATCTCTCAACAACCACATTGTCATCGCCTGGTTGAACTTATTTGACCAATTCTTGAAATTTTTAAAAATATTCATTATTTGGTTATTGTAAGTTATCTTACAGTTTTATGAAAAAGAAACATCAATTCCTTTCTTCATAATGGGAAATGCGACATTCATCTGAAGATTAAGACCAAAACGCTAATGCCTGATCACAAAAAAAAGTAGCTCCTAACTTTATAAGTAAAGTTCAGTGCTACTAATCAGTTCACATGAACAAAAGTAATAAACCTCTTGCTTTGCTCATTTCTGTAGAGGGTAATCTATTCATTCATGAAGCAATCTCATTTATATAGAAAGTAATCTATGAATCTATTAAGTAATCGCTCTTCTATCAAAGATCTTATCAAGTGCAGCCAGACAATAATTTGATTTTAGAACATTGATTCAATGCCAGTTAACTGAGAAACATGAATTGTCAGCTTACTTTGAAACTGCTAAACAACAGTAAATGAATTGTTAATATAGAAAATAGACGCAAGAGTAGTTGTGTTGTATGAAGCCATGTTATGAAAATCAATCACAATTTTAATTGGGATCAATGACCCAGATCTTCTGTTCCCCAAGGGATTTCTGAAACTATCCTAGAAGATGTGCTGTGGTCCCACACCCATAAGGCCATAAGATATTGGACAAAATTAGGCCACTCAGCCATCAAGTCTGCTCTGCCATTCAATCATAGCTGATATGTTTCTCATTCTCATCTTCCTGCCTTTTCCCCATAACCCCTGATCCCCTAATTAATTATGAACCTATCTGTCTTAAAGACACACAACGAACTGGGCTCCACAGCTTTCTGCAGCAAAGAGTTCCATCGATTCACTATTCTCTGGCTGAAGAAATTCCTCCACATCTCTGTTTTAAAAGATCGTCACTTTAGCCTCAGGTTGTGCCCTCAGAAGTCCTCACTTAAGGATTGTACTGGGAACCATCCAAAACTCCAATTTCAATCAGGGACTTTAGATCGTCAGACTCTCTTAGCAGAATAGTTATCCCAGAAAAGTTAAAAGGATAAAAACCACTTTGAACTCCAAGAGAAACTCCCCTGGCTACTGCTCCACACCCTGTCCCCTGACTTTCTCCCCATTGACTAATCCCTCCAACTGCCTCTCCCAACACCATGTCACCCAAAGGTCATCCTCCCGACACCTGTCTCCCCTTCCACTGCTCCTCCCCTCAAAAAATGGTCCAGCAGTGAAAATGGAATAGGGACGAATCTTTTCCTAGCCCCAAGTTAAAGGCTTCTGCCCTAAATATGCTATAATTCAGTATGACTCTGAGACTTCACGTGATTTTGCTGAGTATGCATGTAGGCCTACAGGCAACAGCCCCTCACGTAAGAAGACACACCAAATTAGGCTAAAGGACAGGGCAATCCACACTGGAGACCATTTTGAGATGCTTGTGTTGTGATGTGAAGAACCAACATGGCCACTAGGACTGCCCAGCAGGAATGCTTGCAGTATGGCAAAACTGGACTTTTAAAGCATTTCTGCAAATCCAACAACTTTAACCGAGGTAGAAGACGAGAATAGTTATCTGAATAAAGTATTTCAAATCTAATGGAACTTTCTCCAATGCTAGTGAACTTTGGAGGATTAAATCCTATTTATCATGAAATCACTGCTTTTATGTTCCTAGGATGACTTAAAGATTTATTCAACTCCACTTCCTTGGTGATTGTAATTTTCCTGAGTTCCTCCCTCCCTTCCATTTCCCAATGCATTGCTATTTCTGTGATGCTACTTGTATTCCTTGCAGTGAAGACCTATGCAAAATATCTGTTCAATTCATCTGCCATCTCCTGATCTTCCGGGTGACTTTTCTTCCTGATGTTCAAATGCCCTACTACCCTGGTGTCCAAACAGGCTACAGTCTGTCCAGTAACGAAGAACAATGCCTGGAGCCCATACATCAGAAGGATCATCTCAAAATACTGTTGAGGCCTTTAAAGAACCTGAACGTCATCATTCCCAAAGTCTCCACACAACTGCAAATTGATTGTAGAAAAAAAAGACTTGTGCCAAAATTCCAGTTTTCAGTGGATGATCATTCCCTTTTTATCCTTGATCCAGGGTACAATTTGAGGTCCAGAGGTCCATCCAATTCTCCAATCTGCCCTAACAGTTGTAACCACCAATATATTTACATTCAAAATTCTTGTCCAATTTGACTTGAGAGAGTTACTTGGCAATTGCATCAAGGGATATGGAGATAGGCTTGTAATTGGAGTTGAGATACTAATCAGCCGTGGTCTAATTGAACAGCAGAGTAGACTCGAGGGGCTGAGTGGCCTATATTGGTTCCTTACTCTCTTTGCTATATTCTCCTTCATTGGTTATGAAGTGCTCCAGACCATCCAAAGACAGAAAGGACATTATATATGTGCAAGTCTGATATCCCCAGAAAAAGTTTCTAAGATTTAAAAACACATGAGTAAACGTAAGTAACACATGAGTACAGGAGACTTACTCTGTAGGAAGGTGCAAAGTGAAATCAGAGCTGTCTGAAGTCAAAATAAATAACAAGAAGACAAAAAATTTTTTTCAGTATACTCTTCCAAATAAAGGATGCAAAAACAGAATCAAATTAAAGGAAGCACAGTAAGAATCTCACAACACAAAGTTAAAATCCAACAGGTTTATTTGATAACACAAACTGCCCCTTCATCAGGTGAGTTCTCAAATTAAAGGAATACAGAATAACCTGCAGCAAACATAGATGAAGAATTTAAACCAGAATCACTAATCACAGTTTATATTCTACAAATAGCCTTTTCTGATAATGAACAAATGGAAGGAAAGTCATTGAACTACAACTGATCAGTGATAAGAATGGTCCAGTGAAATCACAGAAATTCAACAATGCAAAAGGAGGCTCTTTGGCCCATTGAGTCTATACCGACAACAATCTGACCCAAGCCTTATTTCCATAATTCCATGCATTTACCCTGCTAATCTCCCTGACATTAATGGTCAATTTAGTATCACCAATCAACCTAACCTACACATCTTTGGAATGACAGAACAGAAAGCAATGGAATCTCAGTAGTCCAGAAAGAGGCCATTCAGCCCATTGAGCTGCACCGACAACAATCTCACCAAGGCCCTATCCCCGTGGCCCATGTAGTTGTCCGAAAGAGTAATTTTAGCATAGCCAATCAACATAATCTGCACTTCTACAGGTTTAGTCAGTCAGCGCACTGCTGCCTCAAAGCTCCAGGGATCTGGGTACAATTCCAGCTTCAGATGACTGTCTATGTACAGCTTGTAGATTCTCCCTTTGTCTGCGTGTGTTTCCTTCGGGTACTCTGGTTCCCTCCCATGGGGACGGCATAGTGGCATAGTGGTTAGCACTACTGCCTCACAGCACCAGGTACCTGAGGCTGGAATTGAGCCTGGATCCCTGCAGCAGTGCGTTGACTAGCTAAACCTGTAGAAAAATAAAAACTAAATAAGGAGGCTCTCAGACAAGTAAGGGCAGAATGACAGGAACAAAGAAGGATGTCAGCAACAATTCCTCATTGTAGGGATCTCTGTCTGAATGAAGGTAATCATAATGTGGATATGCCAGTGTTGGACTGGGGTAAAGCAGGCAGTGAAGCAAATCACTTTCAATAAATACTGATGCATCAAATCACAATGGGGTTGAAAGACATTTGGCGTGAAGTGACTGGGTGAGCTTGGGCGATGATGGCAGAGAATCGCAGGCGAGGTTTAATAGAAGCTCTAATGAAAAAGGAAACAAAAAAGAAAGCAAGATTCCCCAAAGCAATCAAACTCAATTCAGGTTTGCAGAATTAATTTTTTTTTATTCTAAGACTTGCTCAATGTGTTTTCATCATAACAGGCCATGTATCTTATTTCCTGTCTATTGGTAAACATGAAGCTCTGCATTTTCTGCACACCACAAAATATGAATTCCCTGATGAAGGGTTTCATTTACGGTTTCTCTCTTGCCTTGGAGAATGTGCCAATCAGCAAGTGAGCAGTTGTGATTGGAGCTGTAGAGAACCATTCCTAATTACAAAATGTTTACAATTTTTAGTTAGGGAGGGAGACACAAAATGTGAGCTTTATGAGGTGATTATTTTTGGTTGGTTTTCAAGTTAATACTTAAAAATAGGATTTTGTGTCAGCCTCTCAAAAAAGCTGAGGCTGCAACAGCATATTTTCGCAATATCAAACAGTAATAACTAGCTGGGAAGCACACACTAGTGCATGAATGGATCTAAGTGTAATTTTTAAGGTTATAAAAAGTGCTTTAGAGCATGCTTTGTTAAAATTCAATGTGTGAAATTGTATCCCAATAACAATAGCAATTTCCTGTACCTCCCAGCCTTTGAATGACATACCACGGGGGCTGAATGCTAAAGGGTTGATATACAGTCAGAATAATGGATTGAGAGCTCCCTTGCTCTGACAGTTGCAGGAGTTCTAATTGAGGTCAACGTGGAAGCTTTGAGCCAGTTGCTAGCAGACATGAACCACACTAACCAGTTTTAAGCTGACAGTTATTGAACTTATCAACATTTCACAAGAGGAATCAAGGTGCTGAAATTAGACTTTGCCAGCAGCCTGCGAAAGATAAAACTGAACATGAAACAGAGCTAGTTGTAGGCAGCACACACAAGATCAGCTGCTTTGTGTCCACATTCAAGTCCAGCTTCACAACACAACCACCACTTTCCTCTCCCCACCTCCAACTCTTTAGCATGGAGAGGTTTGAACATTGTCAAAAGCCATGATATTCACCCTGGAGTATAGGAGGTTTAGGGGTGATCTTATAGAGGTCTATAAAATAATAAGGGGCATAGATCAGCTATAGATGTCTATGAAATAATAAGGAGCATAATCAACTAGATGGTCAACATTTTGTCCCAAAGGTAGGGGAATCTAAAACTAGAGGGCATAGGTTTAAGGTGAGAGGGGAAAGATACAAAAGGATCCAGAGAGGCAAATTTTTCATACAGAGGATGGTGAGTGTCTGGAACAAGCTGCCAAAGGTCATAATAGAGGTGGGTACAATTTTGTCTTTTAAAAAGCATTTAGACAGTTACATGGATATAGGGGAATTTGAGCCAAATGCGGACAATAAGGACTAGCTTATGGTAAAATAAAAGTGGCATGGAGAAGTTGGGCTGAAGGACCTGTTTCCATGTAGTAAACTTCTAAGACTCTAAATCCAATAGGGTATTCAGAAGAAACATCTTTACCCAAAGAATGGTGAGAATGTAACACTCTTTCACTGGGAGAAGCTGAAGCAAATCCAGTACAAAAGATATATTTAAGGAAAAGCTTGACAAGTATATGAGGAAGAAAGGAATAGAGAGTGGCCATGACAGATTTCAATGAGAAAGAATGGGAACAAGCTGAAGTAGAGCATAAACACTGGCACCTATGACTGCTTCAGCACCATGCATCCAATGTGACTCAATGTAATGTAAACCTATCACTTAGAAGGTAAGGCTATAGTCTTAGAACCAATCATACCAATTAGAAGACAGACAAGGCACAGGTCAATCATTAGTGGGTAGTCTGTGCCATCAGTTAGATATGCCCTTTCTTGTTGGAGCCACCACATAAACCTGAGGCAAAATAATGAGAAATGACTGGCTGGTTACTGGGCATTAATGCCTTTCCATACAACCATGGCACAGTGGCACAGTGATTAGCACTTCTGCCTCACAGTGCGAGGAACCCGGATTCACTCTGAGTCACTATCAGTGAGGATTTTGCACACTCTCCGTGTCTGTGCATTTTTTGTCCAGATGTTGTGGTTTCTCCCACACCCCAAAGATGTGCAGGTTAAGTTAATTGGCCATGCTAAATTCACCCTCCGAATCAGGGGGCTAGTAGAGTAAGTAAATAGGGTTAAGGGGATAGGGCCTGGGTGGAATTGTAGTCGGCGCAGACTCAATGGGCTGAATGGCCTTCTGAACTGTGAGGATTCTATGATTCAATGATTCTATGATTTAACAATAACTTGCGTTTATCAAGCACCTTTAACATAAGAAAATACCCCTTGCTGCATCACAGGGACAAAATTAGACAACAAGCCACTTAAGGATTTATTAGGACAAGTGATTAAAAGTTGTTTTATAGAAATATCAAACAGCAAACAAACAGCAAACTTAAAAAGTTTAAGAAGAGGCCCATGTCCACTTATTTTCTTCAACAAAGGTTAATTTTCCTCAAAGATAGCTACAGATATAAACTTTACTGTTATGTAAATGATTTCTTGATTTGAATTGATGTGATTTGATTTATTGTTGCCACGTGTATTAGTATATAGTGAAAAGTATTGTTTCTTGTGCACTAAACAGACAAAGCATACGTAGAGAATGCAGAATGTAGTGTTACACTCATAGTTAGGTTGCAGAGAAAGATCAACTTGATATAAGGTATATCCATTCAAAAGTCTGATGACAGAGGGGAAGGAACTGTTCTTGAGTTGATTGGTACAAGACCTCAGACCTTTGTATCATTTTCCTGACAGAAGAAGGTGGAAGAAAGTATGGGGTCCTTGGTTATGCTGGCTGCTTTTCTGAGTTAATGGGAAGTATAGACAAAGTCACCAGATGGGAGACTGGTTTATGTGATGAACTGGGTTTCATTCACAACCTTTTGTAGTTTCTTACAGTCTTAGACAGAGCGGAAGCCATACTAAGTTGTGATACAATCAGAAAGGATGCTTTCTATTGCTCATCTGTAAAAGTTCCTGTAAATTAAATTTCCTTACTCTCCTGAGAAAGTAAAGGCATTGGTGGGCTTTTTTAACTATAGTGTCGGCATGGAGGGACCAGAACAAATTGTTGGTGACCTAAACACTAGAAATTTGAAGCTCTCAACCATTTCCACTTCATCCCATTGATATAGACAGGGATGTGTCCTCTACCATGCTTCCTGAAGTCGATGAGTACTTCTTTTGTTTTATTGACATCGAGGGGGGAACTATTATTATCACATCAATTCACTAGATTCTCCATCATTTTCGTGAATCCCATCTCATCATTGCAGGACACCTGACCCACTATAGTGGTGTCACCAGCAAACTTGAAAAGTGAGTTGGAGGGGAAGTTGGCAACACAGTCATAGATGTATAAGGAGTTATAGTAAGGCCTGAGGACACAGCCTTGTCCAATGCTGAGGATGATGGTACAGGAGGTGTCATTTCTTTTCCTTATTAATTGTGGTCTGTGAGTTAGGAAGTCTAGGATGCAGTCACAAAGGGAGGAGCAAAACCCTAAGTCACAAAGTTTGGGAATGAGTTTTGTAGGAATAGTGGCATTGAAAGCTGAGCTGTAGTCAATAAATAGGAGTCTTATATAGATGTCTTTATTATCCAGATATTAAAAATATCTGGATTATTATCTGGTTTTACTTTAGTATGGCTGTGCCAATGAAAAGACCAGAGGATGGTAACAAAATAGAAAGCAGAACTGGGACTTTTATTTACTTTAGAATCTTTCAGAATCATCATACACATTAAGAAATGCAGCAAATTAAGGATATAAAATACAGTGAATATTGACAACATTGTGACAGCCAATGTTGCTGAAATGTTCTGAAACAGAAGCAAAATTATTTCAAATACAGGTCCTCAAACTTTTAGAGATACTATCTAATGTCTGCACATTCCACTTACACCATTTTTAAATCCACCATTAGCGCCAACTCTGTCCTTAGGTCTCTTACTCTGCTATAAGGCCCCTAATCAGGTTTGCTGTTTCTTCAGTTCTTCTAGAGTTGCGCCAATGTTTGTGACGTTGTTGGTCTATTTTTATCACATATCCAGGTTGCAACGTGTGAAGAATTCACACCAAAGACACCATAAAATTAAATACAAAACTGACTCAAATTGACAATCTCCCACAGAGCGACCACAAAGCTTGCAAAATAGAAATTTCATAAAAGTGTAATAGATAGGACAAGATTTTCTCCTGTACTAATGCTGTGCAGGAAGTGAATTGGGAATGAGCTTCTACCTGCCAACATGATCACGCTCTAACACAACCATATTTACCTTCCGTAGATGAATCAACATCTTCATGGCAGTCTCCCAGTGCTCTGTGGACTCTCTTTTAGAAAATGAGCTCTGGAAGGAGGAAGACCCTGTAATGCTGCAGTGTTTAAAGTGGCATGATGGCCACAGAGCAATGACAAGTAGACGGCTGGAAGAGTGAGAGCTCAAGTTCTCACACTCATCTACGAGGGGGTCTTATGGGCGCCAGGTCTGAAAGAGAGGCTAGAGCACAGAAAAATGGAAAAAGAAATCATGCAGGCCCAGTGGAAGAAGGAATCCTTGATATTCAGAACACATAACATGGCCTTTCAGTGTGAGAAGAAGTTCAATAGTCTCACTTGCCAAAAGAAGGCAGTCACACATAGAGTCAATGCATGTTAGTAAGAATAAGAACATAAGATCATTACACATAGGAGCAGAATTAGGCCACTTGGTCCATTGAATCTGCTCCACCATTCAATCATGATTTATTTTTTTCTCATCCCCAATCTCCTTCCTTTTCTATGGTTTATAGTTCCACTGTCACCTTCCCTGTGTTTTACATCATATACTGCTTACCAGAAATCAACAAAAGCACTCAAACATTTCCTTTCAGTGCATGTGTTCCTTTCTCCACATCAAATCATGTAGAGGAGCATTAGAGGCCTCAGGATTTGTAGATTCACACAATTTGTTGTTCTCCTGTTAAGGAATGCTTACTGATAACTGGGCTACAATTCCTAGCCTAGCAAAGGGCCTTCACACCCTCTGCATTCATACTGGAAAAGATTTGCCCATAATCAGTGCCAGGAACACCCATTTAGAGATTCTTAACCTCCACACTCTTGATGAGGAGCAGACTCTTGAACAGGAAGGTCTAGAAGGAGTGAATGGCAGATTGCAGGGCAGAGGACAAATTCAGATAAGTCACCAATTTTAACCTCTTTGTTCTTATTGCTTGTCACTGTCACATAGAAATTGATAGACAAAGAAAGGTCAAGATCCATCTAGCATGCTTGCTGCACTACTGTGAAATTGTCACCTTCTAATCCACTGCCTATTGCTCAGGCTGAGATACAAGTGCTTGACTTTGTAAATATAGGCACATGGGCATCAGTAGGTGGCAGCTTCATCTACCCTGTTGATCCTCTTAGGATTTATTTCCCTAAATTGATATACAAAGTAACAGTTTTGAATATCTCAACAAATTAACAAAGAACCCTGAGGGCACAATGTGCAATGCTAAATCCATCATCAAGGTTCAGATGGAGACATAAGATCATAAGGGCATAGAATCCCAAAAGGGCAGAATGATGCCATTTGAGTCTACACTGACTCTCCCCAACTCAATCTCCATCTCCTCTAGCTGAGAATTCAGCTCTCACTCTGTGTAGTAACCCCTTAGTTTATTAAGTTTCTATGAACTTTTATTTCTCTATATTTTACTTAGATAGTACTTTTACTGAAATGTATTCATTTTGGGAGTTCAAGGTTGAGATGGGAATTCTGAAGAGCACTTTGGATTACTGTACTCTTTCTCCCTACATTTCAAGTTGATAGCCATCCCTTTCTTTCATTACATTCACAAGTGACTTCAACAGTCGTGGGTTTGGACATTCCAGGAATTCACAAATTGATCAACGTTATAGAATGGAAGGATATCCATTCGCTTAATTACTATCCCAATTACATCAACCACAGGTGTTCCCAGCATTATTACAGCACAATTTTACACACTGTTACAACTTGATTCCATTAATTAACTTCCCCTTAGGTACTCATTCCTGCTGGGATATAGTTCCATGGAGATTTCCTCTTCCCATGCCAAAAGTAGATGATTCCAATCATATCGCACTGACTGAAATCAGTTAGCTCAGTGCAGATTAGCAATAGAATTTAGGACCTTGTAGCTGAAAGTCTTTTATCAAATCAGATAGTATATTGATCCATTGAGGATGCCCTGGAATTAATACAGCTTTAACATCACTGGCAAAAGAACCAGGGGATGACTTGAGAAGAACTCTTTTTACACAGCAGATTGTTGCAATTTGGAAAGCACTACCTGAAGGAGTGGTGGAAGCAGATTCAATAATAACTTTCAAAAGGGAAGTGCATAAATACATGGTACATGGTGCAGGTTAGTCCCCAATGGATGTTTGTTCAAATCCCACCATGGCAACTGATGGAATTTAAATTCAATTATTATAAAGCTAGCCCAGTAATGGTGACCATGAAAACATCACTGATTGTCATAAAAACCCATCTTGTTCACTAATTTATTTTAGGGAAAGGAATCTTCTGCCCTTACCTGGTCTGGCTTACATGTGACTCCAGACCCACTGCAATGTGGTTGATCCTTAACTGTCCTTTGAAATGGCCCAGCAAGCCACATAGTTCAAGGGCGACTAGGACGAGCAATGAATGCTGGCCTTGCCAACGATGCCCACATTTGATAAAAGGATAGAGAAATAAAATAAATAGATATGTGAAAAGAGAATGAAATAGCAGGGACATGCAGAAAGGTCACAAGGAAAGACCAAAAGCAGATATGGGCTGAATGGTGCTGTAAGATTCTCTGATTTAATTTTAATGGAAATGAAAATAATACCCAAAGCAAATAAGAAGACTGAAATTTTCTGCTATTAGGTCTGAGATAAATATCCAACCAATGAGCATGTAAATTATTCAATGCAATTTCACAGTGATTCATCAAATAGCAGATGTTGCAGCTTACTTTCAGGACTCATTCAGAGAAGGAAAAGCTCTTCTTGTGATACTGTGCCATCATGACGTCAAAGACTAGTGATTGTTTTTTCTCTGGTGTATCTAATGATACAACAAACTTGTGCCAATATAATGCTTTTGACCTGGCGAAATAGCTCAAGGTGTTTCACGGGAATATTATCAGGTAATATTTGATAGTGCGTTACATTTGGATTTAGAAAAACAGGTGGTCGAAATGACAGTCAAAGGAGTAGGTTTTTAAGGTGCAGGGAAAGGAGAGAAACAGAGAGACAGCGAGGGAATTTCAGAGCCCGAAGCCATGGCAGTTTTCAACATTCTCTAATACTTGTCCTCGTGGGAGAAAGCTAGAGGGAAGTTAATTATCATTTTGGCATCCTTTCTACTATTGTTGAAATTAGTCCTTTTCCCTTACTATCCTGATACTTTTAAATTCAATATGAAATCAATGAATGATTATCCCGTAGTTGTACCTAAATTGTCATGCATAGATTATTCTCTATCTATAATATTGTGCCCTTGAATTTACTCTGGGATATTAAAACTAGAGCACTAACACACATTCGGACAACAATTTGAATGGTTGATTTGTTTAATATACACTGGTAAAATGGCACTTGAAGGAACAAATATTACACTCATCATGTGGTAATATTGCAGTGTGTAATTTCAAGGCGATTATCATAGAATTCTGACAGTGCAGAAAAAGGCCATTCAACTCATCAAATCTACATCAACTACAATCCTACCCAGGCCCTATTCCATCAACCCAATGTATTTACTCTGCTTATCCCTTGGACACTAGGGTCAATTTAGCATAGCCAATCAATCAAACCCACACATCCTTGATATTCGCTTTAAGTTTTTAATTGGATCTCAACTACTGACTCTCACAATCAAATTCCTTTCAGCAAGAAGACAGATCCAGTGTATCAAAGATCAAAACTGGACAAGGGTTATCACATCGCAAACAGACTTTAATGCTTGTTTAATTGATAATAATAATTCATAGAAAGAGTAAATAATGAAATCCGCCCCTCCACATCACAGGATAGGCACCTTCTTTTTTTATTATTATAAAAAGCATTTTGATGTTTGGCTTATAAGTTAGAATTTTTCAGACAGCATGTTGCAAAACCAGACTATCCAAACCACAACTGGATAAATAGGCTGCAGTCCCAGGTCAAACTGTCTTTGGCTGTAGAATTTGTTCCAGTCTTTGTCAACACTCACTCGTTAACAGCTGAGCCCAGTTCATATGGGGAACGGTGCCATCAGTATTCACCTACGCCCCATCCCCCACCCTCCACCCACCTCAGTATGATAGTGTTTTATTGCGGTAAACTGTTCCATCTAGATGTCAAACAGAGATACTGTAACGTTCAGCCTGACAAAGGAACAGCATCAAGTGATGATCAAAAGCAGTCCCTAAATTCATGCCTTCCGCTAAGATTTTAACACTTAGAGTGCTCACGTGTGACATAATCATTGTCATTTTAAAGCAAGATGACATATGAGACCTAACACATTAATTCTTATATCCTCAGGCACTGCCAAGTACCAGCAATGTTTGCGAACTGGTTGATTATTGAGTAATAAGGAATACTCTCTGTAGAAATGTTCCTTGACACTGATTCAGAGTTTTAAGGTTGAAGTTGAGCATAGATATAATGGGAGATACAACATGATAAGCAGGACCAATAAATTCAGACTCAATTGACCCAATCTCTCCTCTTACAACAATCCAAGGAATCAGTCTGGTCTTTGTTCACTGCACTTCCTTATGGCAGGCATAACCTTTCTTAGGCAAGGAGACCAAAACTGCACACACTACTCCAGGTATAGTATCACCAAGGCCTTGGACAGCTGTGGTATGACACATTTGCTCCTACACTCAAGTTCTTTGGCAATGAAGGCCAACATACAAATTTTTTCAGTTAATTTATTAGTTACAAGTAGCTTTACATTAATAGTGCAATGAAGTTACTGTGAAAATGCCCTCGTCACCACACTCCAGTACCTGTTCAGGTACACTGAGGGAGAATTGCAGTTACTGATATTCAAGGATCCCTTTGTATGTCAACAATTTCTCACTTTCTCCAATCTAGGAAGATCCAGTGACATAGAAGCATAAAAATTTGGTGGCTCATTGCCATTGGTAGAGATGGGTTAATGGTCAGGGACCAGCAACTCAAGATATTGATTCTGGAGGGCAGCAGGATGTGTAATCATTTTTCAAATTGCCATCTTTATAGCCTCAAATACAAAAGCCTGGATCATTGTAATTTAAGGTATATATAGCCACATAGTGCTGTGACAGCTCAACCTCCTAATAATCATTCTTTTGATCTTTATTTTCATTCTGTTGGTGAAAAGCCTCAGGGCTGCAGAGGGAAACTCCACTAAATAATTAGAACCTCACCAAAATTAATCAACAGAATTTAATTTATATTCGTAGGATGACACCGTGGTACAGTGGTTAGCACTGCTGCTTTACAGCACCAGAGACCCAGGTTTGATTCACTGTTTTAGGTCACTGTCTGTGTGGAATTTGTGCATTCTCCCCATGTCTACATGGGATTCCTCCAGGTGGTCCAGTTTCCTTCCACACTCCAAAGATACGCAGATTAGATGTATTGGTCATGCTAATTATTCCTTTGTGCCAACGGGACTGCAAGATAAATTCATGGGGTTATAAGCATAGGACCTAAATGGGACTGTGATCAGTGCAGACTTGATGGGCCAAAATGTCTTTTTCTACACTGTATGGATTCTGTAATAATTTTTGGTGACAAACAAGCCTCCTGTATGAGCCTTTAAAAAAGAATGAAATAAATATTTTCAGGGCAGCAAATTAATAAGTGCTCTGGTTCAAGAACCACCATACTGTGTATCACCATGACATTATTTCTTGTTGACAATAAGAGGCAGGAAGAAGAGATGCTAGAGCAATTTATGTCCGTTAGCCTGGTTCAATAGTGGCACTTTCACCTGTTCCAGCCATAGGAACATAAGAATAGCGCTGCCTTTCGTCATGGCTGATAATCAAACGCATATATGTAAATGATATATTCTGCAAATGATGCACACTCTATTTAATGCAATATATGAACCTGGATGTGTGTTCATATCATTTTTCCAGACTGTGAATTTCCAGTTCCTGTTGAAAAAAGAGTCATCGCAAAGGCCAGGTGTTTCCTTACATTGGGAAGGATCAGTGGAGGATGAGTCACCCAGCTAACCTCCTGAGTGGTTCATTATAGAATGTCACACTCACTTGCCCTCTTGACTGATAAGGGGAAGAAAATACATTCAAACATGTTTACTTTGGATGTTATTTCAGAAAGGTTATTGTTCCAACTCATGCAACACAACAACCTGACAATGCAAAGTTGCATATCGAGCTTTTCTATTTAAAGCAAAGATGTTCATAGAGTTACCGTGACTGAGGTACTTACTTACACTGTGATATCCACCTCTCAAGCAAGAGAAGGATTATCCTGTGGATTATCCTACCTTCCCAAACAGGGTAGATGTAATTGCCAAGGGTAATCTCTGGAAAAGTTGAGGAATTGCAAATATCGCATTTTCAATATATATGTTTAATTATTCTATATGGCTTGATGACAACAACAATTGTACAACATTTTTTGTGCAATTCAACAATTAACATTGGGCTTGAAGGAAGAGAAGTTAGAGAATGTGACCTTGAGCCCAATCAAAGAGGTAGGTTTGAGAATTCATAGAATCTCTACATTGCAGAAGAAGGTCATTTGACTGGTCAAGTGTACACCAACCACAATCCCATCCAGACTCTATTTTCATAATCCCACATATTTACTCTGCTAATCCCCCTAACACTCATGTCACTTCAGCATGGCTGATCAACCGCACATCTTTGGACTGTGGAAGGAATCCAGAGTACCCAGAGAAAACCCATGCAGATGCGAGGAGAATGTGCAAACTCCCCAGAGACACTGACCCAAGGCCAGAATTGAACCCAGGTTCTCGGCGCTATGAAGCAGCAAAGCTAACCACGGTGCCACCGTGCTGCTAACTTTTTGAAGAAGACAGAAATAAGGCAAGGAGATGAATTTTATTTTTTCACAGGAGGTGGCCATTTCTGACAAGGCCAGCATTTGTTGCCCATCCCTAATTGCCCCTATAAACTGAATGTCTTGCTCAGCCATTTCAGAGGACAGTTAAGAGTTATCAAACGAGTAGCATTTTGGTTTGGTCTCAGCTTAGAAGCTGTAACAGAGAATGTACCTTTGAGGCCAAACTGAGCATAAATTTTCCTTCCCTGTGAAAAAAATGGTCATGTAAATTCTCAATTGTGCAGCAACAGCACCATCTGCAGTTCACAATGAATACAGCATTTATACATCTTAAAGGAAAGGTTGAAGTGAGTTTCTGCACTGCATTTTCCCTCATCTTCCCATTTAGATCAATTACTCTGATATCATGACACTACCCATGTCATGAACAAAGAGAAAGCAGGTATTATATCACAGTAACTCTGGGATGTACTTACTCGACGCAGTACTTGCTCTGAAGTTAATTTGAGGTTGTTTGTTTTCGTAGAATCATAAGAATCCCCACAGGGTAGAAGGAAGCTATTCGGTCCATTGAGTCTGCACTGACCACAATCCCACCCAGGTCCTATTCTCACAACACTGAATATCCATGCTGCTAATTCCCCTGACACTATAGGGCAATTTATCATGGCCAATCAGCCTACCCACACATCTTTGGAGGAAACCCACGCAGAACACAGGGGGAATGTGAAAACTCCACGTAGACAGTGACCTGGAATTGAACCCAGGTCCTGCCATAGTGAGGCAGCAGTGCTAATCACTGTGCACTGTGACATGGGGCATCATTACATGGATCTGCTCTGAATGACTTTGTACACTGTAGCCAAAGTCTTAAACTGACAAAGCTACAATTTAGGGGCAGTCACAGTTTTTATTTATATGTGTAAGAAGATTCTTATGTTTTCTGAAGCTGCTTTTACTTTTTACTGAATCTGGATACAATGACATTTAGATAGTTGGTTCAGTTAAGGGTAAGAGTGAGCTGGGAACCATACAGTTTAGGGGTTGGAGGATGTTTTGACCTTACGCAGTACAGCGGGTTTGAAAGAATCTCAGCATCCTGTCTGCATGGGGCTGCATTATTGCCTTCGACAGAGATCAGGTTGAACACAGGAGAATCATTGAATCAAAGATAAAGGTTTACACAGAAAAAAAGCCCTTCGGTCCATGCTGCCCAGTTTTTATCATTAAGCTAGTCCCAACTGCCTGCATTTGGCCCATATCCCTCAATACCCGTCTTACCTATGTAATTGTCTAAACAATTTTTAAAAGACAAAATTGTATCCGCCTCTACTACTATCGCTGGTAGCTCATTCCAGACACTTAGCACCCTCTGAGTGAAAACAATTGCCCCTCAGGACCTTTTTGTATTTCTCCCCTCTTATCTTAAACCAATACCCTCTAGTTTTAAACTCCCCTACCTTTGGGAAAAGATATTGACTATCTAGCTGATCTGTGCCCCTCATTAGTTTATAGACTTCTATAAGATCACCCTTCAGCCTCCTACATGTCAGGGAAAAAAGCCCTAGACTATCCAGCCTCTCCTTATAATTCAAACCATCAAGACTGGTAGCATCCTAGTAAATGTCTTTTGCACTCTTTCTAGTTTAATAATAACCTTTCTATAATAGGGTGACCAGAACTGTACATAATATTTCAAATGTGGTCTTACTAATGTCTTGTACAACTTCAACAAGATATCCCAAATCCTATATTCAATGTTCTCAGAAATGAAATTAGACACGCCGAATGCTTTCTTCACTACCCTACCATCTGTGACTCCACTATCAAGAAACTATGAATCTGTACTTCTAGATCTCTTTGTTCTATGATTATCCCCATGCCTATTATTAACTGAGTAAATCCTGCCCCGATTCCATCTACCAAAATGCATCACCATTTATCTACATTAAACTCGATTTACATTCATCGGTCCACTGATCTAATTATCAAAATCCCACTGCAATCTGAGGTAACCTTCACTGTCCATTACGCCACCAATCTTGGTGTCATGTGCAAACTTAGTAACCATGCCTTATAAATACTCATCAAAATCATTAATACAAATAACAAATAAGAGTGGACACAGCAATGATCCCTGAGACACTTCACTGGTCCAGTTTGAAAAACAACTCTCTAAAACAACCCTCTGTCTTTTGTTGTCAAGCCAATTTTGTATCCAAATGACTACCTCATCCTGGATTCCATGAGGTTTAATCTTAAGCAACAACCTACCATATGGTACCTTGCCAAAGACCTTACTAAAGTCCGTGTAAACAATGTCAACTGCAAAGCCCTCATCTACCTCCTTGTTGCCCTTTAAGAAATTCAATCAAATTCGTGAGACACGATTTTCCACTCACAAAGCCATGCTTACTGTTCCTAATCAGTCCTTGCCTCTCCAAATATCTGCAACTCCTGTCTTTCAGAATACTTTCTAACAACTTATGAGTGGCACCGTAGCACAGTGGTTAGCACTGCTGCTTCATAGCTCCAGGGTCCTGGGTTCAATCCCTGGCTTAGGTCACTGTCTGTGTGGAGTTTGCATATTCTCCTCATGTCTGCGTGTGTTTCATCTGGGTACTCTGGTTTCCTCCCACAATCCAAAGATGTGTGGGTCAGGTTGATTGGCTACGCTAAGAAATTACCTCTTAGTGTCCAGGGATGCACAGGTTAGAGAGGATTAATGGGTATAATAAATGGAGTAGGGCCTGGGTGCTAATGGGTATAATATATGGAGTAGGTCCAGGGATGCACAGGTTAGAGAGGATTAATGGGTATAATATATGGAGTAGGGCCTGGGTGGGCTGTGTTTGGTGCAGATTTGATGGGCCTCTTTCTGCACTGTAGGGTTCTATGATCTATGAACTTATCCACTACAGATGTAAGGCACCAGCTTATAGTTCTTCAGGGTTTTCCCTACTGCCCTTTTTAAACAATAGGCACAACATTTGCTAGCTTCCAGTCTTCACTTGCAGCAGTTAGTGATTGAAATCTCCGCTAGAAGGCCTGCATTTTCCTCCGTAGCCTCCACAAAATCCTGGGATGTGTATCATCAAGTCCTAGGAATTTATCTATCTTGATACACTTTAAGACTTCCAGTGCCTCCTTCTCTGTAATATGTACACTCCCTCAGGACACCACTATTTATTGCCCCAAACCTAACATCCATGTTTTTCTCAACAGTAAATACTTTTGAGAAATATTCATTTAGGATCTCATCTTTCTCTTGTAGATCCACACGTAGTTGACCTTGTTGATCCTCAAGAGATTCTACTATTTCCCTAGTCATTCTTTTGTCCTTTATGTATTTGTAGAAGTTCTTTGGATTCTCCTTTGCCTTATCTGCCAAAGCAATCTCATGTTCCCTTTTTCCTCTCTGATTTCTCTATTAACTCTATTCTTACCTCTATACTCTTCAAGAAATTCCCTTGATCCCAGCTGCCTATGCATTTCATATATCTCCTCCTTCTTTTTGACCAGGGCCTCGATATCCCGAGTCATCCAGGATTCCCTACTTCTAGCAGCCTTGCCCTTCACTCTAAAAGAAATGTGCTTACCCTGAACCCTATTAACACACTTTTGAAAGCCTCCCACTTACTAGATGTCTCCTTGCCTGCCAACAGACTCCCCCAATCAACTTTTGAAAGTTCCTGTCTAATACCATCAAAATCAGCCTTGCCCCAATTTAGAATTTTAACTTTTGGGCCAGACCCATTATTCTCCATAGCCAACTTAAAACTAATAGAATTATGGTCACTGGTCCCAAAGTATCCCTCACTAACACTTCTGTTACCTGCCCTTTCTTATTTCGCAAAAGGTCAAGTTTTGCCCCTCTCTAGTTTTGCCATCCATGTACTGAATGAAATTCCTCCTGAATGCACTCAACAGATTTCTCTTCATTCAAGCCTCTACCACTATGGCTGTTCCAATCAATGTTGGAAAAGTTAAAATCCTCTACTATCATCACCCTATTTTTCTTGGAGCTTTCTGTAATCTCTACATATTGGGGGCCTGTAGTACAATTATTTCTCAGTACTACGCATTGACAAAAAAACCAGAAAATGCTGGATAAACAAAGCAGTCTGGCAGCATCTGTGAGGAGAAACAGAATCCAAATTGGTGCCCTCTCATTTTTTTGCTCCAGACTCCAGAGTTTTAGGTCCAAATGACTCTTGCAAAGAATCATTGATCGTTTGTGATCACATTCCCAGTGAAGCCGTTCTTTAAGGTTGACCAATCTTTTCTCCAATAAGGTATTAATGGTCATTCAGCAAAGTCAGACATTTCAAATTAATTCTGTAAGAACCACTGCTTTTTGATGGCACAGAGAGTAAATGGCCAACTCCTGTTGGCTATGTGTCCATGAAGCTTCTAGCTATATAGGTGGGAATGTCTGCATTGAATATGGATTTCTAGGAAAGGAATCAAAACTATCTATACATAACCCACCTGTCACAAGTATATCACATATTTGTGTTATGTGGAAGGTTGTGTTAGGGGTAGGGACAAGGAAAGAAGAAAGCACCTTTGCACAGTTAGCAATGTCTGCTCAACTGTTTATGAAGGGGCTCCCCTCATCACTGGGCAGTTTTGAAAGCACCAGCAAATGCCTAGTGCTGCAAAAATTGAGAATTATGGTTTTTGTAAGGTCTGGGGTTAACCAGAATATGCATAGGTGTGCTTTTCTGACCACAGCTCCTCCAGGGGTGAATTTGTGAAGTGGTTGTGTAGCCCAGTGCATCCAATATATGGTCTCAAATAGACTCTTTTACCTTCTGCTGCAGGTATACTTGCATGGTTATCACCATCCATCTGCTATCCCCCATTCTCTGCAACCATTGGCAGAAGACTTGTTCCTAAGCTTCCTTCAGATTTTTCTGTGTTGTCTAATGGAGCATGAAGCAATCCACTTTGGTGAGACTAAGCAAAAGGAAAATAAAGGGTACAATTCTAAAGGGAATGCAGGAACAGAGGGACCAGGAGGTATAGGTGCCCACATTAGTAAAGATGGCAGGAAAATGGTTAATAAGATATTTTGTTCTGACATGGGATGAGGCCAGCACAGGCAAGCCAAACATTTGCTGCAAAATCTCTAATTACTTTTGAACTGAAAGGCTTGCAGGGGACACTTAAGAGTCAACACGTTACTATGTGTCTGGAGTCACATATAGGCCAGATTCCCTTTCCTAAAGGAAATTAGTGATCCAGATGAATTTTTACAACAATTGATAATAATAAACATAACTGATAATAGCTACCATGGTCACTATTACTGAGACTAGCTTTAGATTCCAGATTTGTTAATGGAAATTAAGTTCCACCAGCTGCTATGCTGGAATTTGAACCGATGTCCCTACAGAACCAGTTGGGTTGCTGGATTATTAGTCTGCCAAAATTACCACTGCACCATCCTCTCTCTTCCTTAAGGAATCTGCATCCTGGGCTTTGTAAACAGAGGCATACTGTACAAAAACAAGAAAGTTATAGTGAACCTTTAAAACACTAGTTCAGTCTCAACTAGAGCATTGTGTTCAATTCCAGGAATCACATCATAGGAAGACAGCTGAGGGATACAGGCAAGATTTACAAAAACGATTTTGGAGATGACAGACTTCAAAGCAAAGAATGAATTCGGGATAAACTGGAGTTATTTGTCTCAGTGTAAGAGCAGATTGAGAGGAAAATCATAAGGGTCCAGTCAGAACAGATGGAGAGAAACTGCTCCCAGTGGAGAAAGGAGAAAAAAAAAAATGAGAAGACACTGATTTAAGGTGATTGGTAAATAAGCAATGGTGACGAGGAAAACTTTTTCATGCAGCAAGTCTGGAATCCGTTAGCTCAATGGGCTGAATGGCTAGTGTACGTCGCAGAGCAACACAAACAGCATGAGCTTGATCTCTGTACTGGCTGAGGACCTGCCTTCTCAATCTTGCCTCTCACCTGAGGTAGAAACATAAAATCCTACAATACAGAAGACCACTTGGCCCATCAAGTCTATACCAACTCTCCAACAAAGCATCCTACACAGACACTATCCCTGCAACACCAAGTATTTACCTGGCTAATATCCCTAACTTACACCTCTTGGGACACTATGGGATGATTTACTATGGCCAATCCACCTAACCTGAATATCTTTGGTGTGGTGATCCTCAGATTAAAATCAGTCAGCCTATTGCCATTTGGGATTATAGTAACTTTTCGTTAAGGAGGTGGCAAGTGGTTTTCGTTGCTGCTCCAGTGACCCAGATTCAATTTCAGCATTGGGTGACCGTGTGGCGTTTACACATTCTCCCTGTGCCTGCATGTGCTTCTTCCAGGTGCTCTGGTTTCCTCCCACACTCCACAGATACACAGACTGCTGTCCCCTAATATCCCAAAATAAATAGCAGGATTACAGGGATAGGATGGGAGTGGAGGACTGGGTAAGATGTCAGAAAGTCAGTGCCAATCTGATGGACTGAATGACCTTCTTTTGCACTTTAGGGATTCTATTACTTAATGAATGATTACAATCTGGAATGCATTGCCTTAGCGTATGGTGAAGGCAAATTCAGTATATCATAAAGTTTAGATTAGTAAAAGAGAAAAGTAAGGAACAATACAACATCTGCATTAGAAAACAGCTAATTTCAATGCAATGGGAATGTATTGACCAAGGTAAAATGGAATATAGATTGACATGATAAACTGTAATGGAACAATGTGTGATCTTCAACAAAGACATACTTCAGATACAAGTTGGGCACATTGCAACAAAAGTGAAGGGTAAGAGAAGGTTGTTTGGGTGACAAGGGGGATTGAGATTATGATGAACATAATCAGGTGAATTCATCAAGTGAGAACTAAGCCAAGTACAATAGGTTGAGAGGAAAGGTGAAGAGGAAAATAAGACTGGCAAGGATGCCAAGAATGGCAGTCAACATAGACAATCCTCCCATCCCAGGAATCAGTCTGGTGAACTTTTGCTACACGCTCTGTAGCAAATATATCTATTCTTAAGTGAGTTCAAAATGTGACCATCTGGACTGATATATTTTTGCTAAACTATAAGCAGTGGATTATTTGATAAACTAGAATTTAAAAAAATATTTCTGACATTAATAATTCCATTTAAATATGAGAAAGTCTTTTAGAACCAATAGATGCGCTAGTGAAGGACTCAAAGGTTTGTGATCTAACTCACAGTATCTGAAAGAG
The DNA here is from genome assembly GCA_024679065.1 of Sphyrna mokarran. Taxonomy (NCBI): domain Eukaryota; kingdom Metazoa; phylum Chordata; class Chondrichthyes; order Carcharhiniformes; family Carcharhinidae; genus Sphyrna; species Sphyrna mokarran. The sequence continues at coordinate 70,646,191 of JAGIQG010000009.1, read as the reverse complement.
GAAGAAAAGGGGTGGGGAGTGGGGGGGGCAATGCTTTCATTTCCAATGTCCTCAATATTGAAAAGGTCATTTACCAACAGAGCTTCTCTGTCCAAGATGGAAGGAGGAGAATTTTATAGCAGTAAGCCAATGCTTGATAGTGGAAAAGCTTCTAGAAGTCGCAAAGAAAATTAATCTTCACTTAAAATGGCATTGATTAATCAAAGACAACCGAGAAATTCTGTAAAGACAATTCACAACTGCAAAATTCAACTGAATTTAGAAAATATGCATGCAGTTGATGTTGTGAATATCGATTTTCAAAAGGCATTTGATACTGCAAGAGATTTGTTGATAAATGTGAAGCACTTGATGTTAAAGATTAGAGGTTAAAAGGACATTTTTTTCAGCCCGCAGGATCATAAATAGTGTTACAATCATTGCTCTCAATGTGCGTGTTCTGGACATTATAACATAGAATCAGCAAACAGTACAAAACTGGGGAAAGTAATTGAGACAAGAGTAAACATGTCAGGGAGGATGCACAATGATTGTAGATCAAAATCAGGTTTAATGTGGAGACATCTGAGGCGATCAACTTTGAAAGCAATAATAAGTGGCAAAACTTAACGGATTAGAGAAACAGCGACACTGAAATGCTCACACAAATAAATCTTTAAATAATATAAAGCTGAAAAAAAATTTAGTATCTTAACATTTCATAGAGCATAGGATTTAATTGCATGGGTAGTCATATTTACCAGGATAAGGTTGTACATATTAGTCAGGCTTAGAACCGTCAGAGATGCTGCAGAAAAGACTGATTATGATAACAAAAAACAGAAAATTCTGGAAAAACTCAGTAGCCTGACAGCATTTGTGGAGACAGAAATAAAGTTTTATAATGTGGGGTGGGTGAAAGGATTGCCCCAATGCTCATGAGGTAGGAAGGGTCCTCTGTGTCCATGATGTTGGGAGGAGGGATGGAGGGAGGGGAGGTGGGGAGGAAAAGTTGACATTTCAGCACAGATTAAAGTGCCCTGAAAAGATGGCACCCTGTGGCCGGTTCGATCAGGCCCTGCCCTGCCAGACTGCCTGCACAAATCATGTCCCCAGATTCTCTGTGCACCGAGTGTCAGAGAATCTGGAGCGAAAACTCAGCTGTGCTGTCAGAGAGATAAATGCCAGTTTTCAGCCCGAAACTGACACACTGACAAATTTTGGAACAATTCCACCCAATGTAAACTGAGGAAGAGAGTGTAGAACTTCAAAAGGCAGACAAGTTGATGGAATGGGCAGATAAGTAGCAGTTCAATTCATTTTGGTAGGAGGAAAATAGTATAAATAGCATACAGGAGCAAAGGGACCAGGGTGCATATATGCATTAGCCATTGAATGTGGCAGGGTAAATTAAAAGAGCAGTTAATAATGCATACACAGTATCCTGGGCTTTATTAATAGGGTACAGAATACAAGTGCAAACAGGTTAAACTGAACTTCAATGAGACACTAGTTACATCTCAGCTAGAATACTGCCTACAGTTCTGCAGACCACACTGTAGGGAAGGAAGGATATGATGCATTGGAGAATTGCAGAAGAGGTTTACAAAAATGACTCCAGGAATTAGAAACTTCAGTTATGAGGATACAGAGGAGAGATTGGAATTATTCTCCTTGGAGAGCAGGTGAAGAGATGTGAAAAAAAAATGTTCAAAAATCATGAGGGGGCTGGACATTCAAAGAAGGATCCAAGACGAGAAGGCACAGAGTTAAAGTGATTTGCAAAAGAAGCAAATGTTACATGAGAAAAAACTTTTTCACACAGCAAGGATTTTGGATCTGGAATTGTGGTGGAGGCAGGTTTAATGAGGCATTTCAAATGGCATTAGATGATTGCACATTGTTGGAAGAGAAACAATGTTGCAGGAGAAGGGATAAAATAATAATGATCATTCTACAGCAGGCATAATTGGCTAAAAGGCCTCCTTCTGCACTAATGCTTCTGTGAATTGCAAAATACTGTGGAATATGACAATCTCATGTCCACAACAATGAGATTCCTGCATTAGGATTTTATAATGTGGGGTGGGTGAAAGAATTGCCCCACTGCTCATGAGGTAGGAGGGGTCCTCTGTGTCCATGATGTTGGGGGGAGGTGGGGAGGAGAAGTTGACATTTCAGCACAGATTAAAGTGCCCTGAAAAGATGGCACCCTGTGGCCGGTTCGATCAGGTCCTGCCCTGCCAGACTGCCTGCACAAATCATGTCCCCAGATTCTCTGTGCACTGTGTGTCAAAAATATATTTCTACAAATTTTTGTAACATCTCTGGAAAATGAAAAAAATTACTAATTACAGGCTACAACACTATTTTAAAATACAGCTCTGGTGTTATAACCACACTACTCATTTTTAAAAAGTACATCAAGCCCCAACATTTTAGAAGACATTAAAATAATGCCATACATCATTGTAACTTATACAGTGGACTTTGCAGTGTGCTTTCAAATTACCATTTTATTTTTTATCCTTTAACTCTCCTTGTTTCATACACTAGTTATCCTACACAAAGATGACTGGCAAGACAGCTTCTTTCCATATCAATCAATCATATATAGGCTCAATCCTATTTTTCTTTGACTGGTTTACAGACTAGCATCTCATCTTCATACACAAAATCCCACCTAGTTTTAATGGAAGTCAATCACCACTTGTGCTTGATTCAATCTGCTTAAGACACTCTTTTAATGCTGTGTTAGATCATAGCAGTACAGATTGAAAGTATATCCACATCGTTTATCCTTGCTATTCATAAGGCATAGTCAATGGTTGGCAATGTGTGGTTAACAGTGCATGACAAGGCAGTGACTCAAAGACAAAGACATTCAAAAGACATCAGATCATAACAGTAAAACTCAGATTTGTTATCAGAACTGCTTATATTTCCTTTTGGCATGTCTGGAACTGTTAAGAGAAAATATTTCCTTTTGGCAGATCTGTTTTTTCTAATACTGCTGATTTTCTAATACTGGATGTTGCAACATCCAGACTCACTGAATAGCAAGCTGCGAGATAGGAAACCAATAGTGGAATTAAGATGCAGGGACTGCTTCTAACATTGGTCCAGGCAACTTCTCTTGACAGAGAAAAGTAAACCGATAACCCTAACAATAACAAAAATAAATATAAATTGCTCAAATACAATTACATGTATATATTTTAAACAGTCAAAATTTTGTACAGCACAATCGACCTCGATGTATATGGACCTTCTTAAAATCTTTTCAGTCAAACATGAACCATTGTTTTATATTGAAGCTGATGAATCCAACTAAGATTAACACTGAATCAGCCATTACAGCTCTTCATCTTCATAATGAAAGCAACAGGCACGACCATGAGACACCTTTAAATACAGGACATATCCTCTGAGACAATGCAATTATGTGTTTTTTTTTTTGCAGAGATTCACTCATTTCTCTCTTTTGGAAAAATAATCTTCACCACAATAAGCCGGCAAAATTAACTAGGCTCATCGCTGAAACTTCCTTCGCCTCTTTCTGCATTGTTTGATGTCCATCTCCTCGACAATGTCTGGTGGCTCTGGTACAACAAACCCATTGGTAAGCTGATAATACACCACAGTTGAGTCCGAGTCAACAATGGCCAGGGTGAGTTCCTTTGCACTTTGGTCACAGATGCACTCCATGATACTTCTAATCCTAAAAACAATATCAACAAAATGTTAAGTTACACTGGTTGCTTAGTCCATGCTAGAAATTAAAACATAGTTGTCGTAGAATCCTATGAAGGCAGCCATGCAATCCATCAAGTTTCACCGACCACAATCCCACCCAGGCACTATCCCCATAATCCCATGCATTCATCCTAGTAGCTCCCCTGGCACTAAGTGGCAATTTAACATGGCTAATCCATCTAATCCGCACAAACCTATGGAAGGAAACTGGAGCACCTCAGACATGGGGAGAATGTGCAAACTTCACACAGACAGTGACTCAACTGAAAATCAAGCCCAGGTCTGGCGCTGTGAGGCAACAGTGCTAACCACTGTGCCACTATGCTACTCCTTTTTGTATTTTTATAATCATAAGAAAAGTACTAGGCCGGTCAGGAAAGGACCCATTAAGATACTTTCATGATGTTAATACATGTTAAGTTTCAAAAACCTGAGACCCTCTTTCTTGACCCAAATAAATGGTGACAAACCTCTAACACACTCCAGTGGGAGAAACACTCAGAACACAGTAATCTTCAAATTAACCAAGCTCAGATTTTTTTTTAAACTTTTTTTAAAAATCATTCATGGGATATGGCTAAAAAGTGAGAAGAAAATAATTTAGTGTTTGTTCCTTAAAAATACAGCCATCTGGATTGATATATCTTTCCTAAACTATAAGCAGTGGATTTTTTGATAAAATTTAAAAAAAATTCTGATATTGATAAATTCCATTTAAAGAGAGGAAGTTCTGCACAGGTTGTAGAATCTTTGATTGATTTCAGAAAAGGCAAAGTCATTTGCATTCCTTAAAGGATTGACAGTGCAGCACTTATACTGGAAGAGTACAGACACTGCATTAAAGGCATCGGGCATTAGAAAAAAACTGTAATGAGCTTGCTGGCACTGACTCCTCTGACTGACAGAATTTACTGGTGACAGATGTTTACAAAAGCATTCAGAAGAGATAGATCATAAGAATGACAGATGTGAGAAATTGAAATTCCATAATTAACAATATGGTCTCTCGTGTTTTGATTCTCCGATCTCGTCTGCATCAAGTGTCTTCTTTTATTGTTGAAGAAGAAGGGAAAACATACAGTGAGATGTCAGTTATAAAAAAACCATTTATTGGTTTACTTTACATGAAGTATTGTACACAAGCAAACAGAATACAGTTTAAGATGTAAAGTGAAGCAATTGAGGCTACCTCATTGAATGTTTTTAAGGCAAAGATAAATAAATTTTTGAACAGTAAAGTTAAGAGTTATGGTGAGCAGGTGGGTAAGTGGAGCTGAGTCCACGAAAATATTAGCCATGATCTTACTGAATGGCAGAGCAGGCTCAAGGAGCCACGTGGCCTACTCCTGCTTTTAGTTCTTATATTCTTAACTTTAGAGACAATTGGCTTCTTATTCTGACCATTCCAAATTCAAAAAAACTATTTAAGTCAGCCTTTTCCCATAGAGAAATTGAGAGATTGAAAGAGGCAAAAAAACAAAGTAAAATAAAAGACTGATGCTCCACAGCTCCTTGCACTATGGTTGGCTCACCAAGCTGTCAATCAAATACTACACAAAATAAAAAACTTCCATTTTGTATTGTCACATATATTGGATTAGTGAAAAGTATTGTTTCTTGCCCTATAAAGACAAAACATACTGTTTTTGAGTAGATAAGGGAGAAGGAAAGGAAGGTGCAGAATATAGCGTTCCAGTAGTTAGAGTTTAGTTTTAAGAGCATAACATGTGAATGTAATATAGAATTGGGAGTATGCTGGGGACAGCTCACAAGAAGTCACCTTGTTCTGACACCATCTTGAAAGTGGAAGCTAAGGCAGCCATTGTTAACTTGGCCCCCTGCTAATCCCCATGAATTAAAAGTATTCAGACACTAAAGCTGCAAATATTAGGTTGGAAAACCCTCACTGGATCAAATTGATTTAATGTGTAAGAATATATGATTCAGAAAACTTATTCTTCCTGTATTCTGATTAATTTCTCTTATAAATTTCTACTCATTATGTTTTCTCAATGTTAGTTACTTTGCAAATCATAGTTAATTTTATAACAACACAATACAAATCAAACCAAATTCTCTACTTAGTAAAATACGCAAATATCTTGAAGCATTACACCTTAACAACAAAACAAAATCTCAGCACCTGCTCTGGAATTCCCTCTTTGGGCAGCACCTTTCTCTACAAAATAACTGCTTCAAAACCTACGCTTTGATGAAAGTTTTGACCATCTTGTTTGATGCACGTGTTCAATGTTTTTCCCCCAGATTAGGTCACGTGCATCAATTATAGCTTTCCAAAACATGTTGATTCTTTATCTTTTTAGAAACTAAAAAAGGTTAACTTGCTTCTCATTTTGCAGGGTATTCCTCTTCCTATAACCCTCAACAATTTGCTGCTTTCAAATGCTATTAGTTTAAAACAAGCTTGTCCAACCCATGGCCTACAGGCCTCAAGTCAACTCCTGAAGCCTTTACATCCAGCCTATGTTCAAACTACAGATAGGTTCAATAAAAGATTCTGCAAGAAGTTATTCATCCAATAGGGTTGTATTATCAGCCCCCAGTAGGATTGTACTATAGGCCCCCAATAGTCAGTGGGAAATTGAGTGGCAAATATGCGAGGAGATTACAGATAGCTCCAAGAAAAATAGTTGGGGATTTTAATTTTTCCAAAGTTGATTGGGATAGCCAAAATAGTAGAGATTTGGATGTATACAAATTTGTTGAGTGCATTCAGGAGGAATTTCTCATTCGGTATGTGGATGGCCTGACTAGAGAGAGGGCAAAACTTAATCTCCTGTTGGAGAAATAAGGAAGGGCAGTTAACAGAAGTGTTAGTGAGGGGTCACTCCAGAACTAATGACCATAATTCTATTAGTTTTAAGATAGTTATGGAGAATAATAGAACTGGCCCAAAAGTTAAAATTCTAAATTGGGGCAGGACCAATTTTGATGACATCAGGCAGGAGCTTCAAAAGTTAATTGGGGGAGACCATGGGAAGGGAAAGGGACATCTGGTAAGTGGGAGGCTTTCAAAAGCGTATTAACCAGGATTCAGGGTAAGCACATTCCTTTAGGAGTGAAGGGCAAAGCTGGTAGAAGTACAGAACCCTGAATGATTCTGGATATTGAGGTGCTGGGTCAAGAAAGAGGAGACACATGATACGCGCAGGCAGCTGGGATCAAATGAATCCCTTGAAGAGTATGGGGGGTATGAGTAGAGATACAAGAAAAATCAGGAGGGCCAAAAGGGGACATGAGATTGTTTTGGCAGATAAGGCAAGGGAGAATCCAAAGAGCTTCTACAAATACATAAAGGCCAAAAGAGTAACTAGGAAGAAAGTAGGCCTCTTAAGGATCAAAAAGGTAATCTAAGTGTGGATCCAAGAGATGAGTGTGATTTTCAATGAATATTTCTCATCACTATTTACTGTTGAGAAAAGCATGCATGTTAGGGAACTTAGGGAAATAGTGATGTCTTGAGGAGTGTACGTATTATGGAGATGGTGGTGCTGGAAGAGGGTCCCTGGGACCAGGACATTGTGGGAGGCTAGGGTGGAAATTGAATGCTCTCCGCAGGGATATTTGAATCATCTATAGTCACAAAGTGAGGTGCTTGAACATGATAAATGTTGTGCCCTTGTTTAAAAAGGGCTGCAGGGAAAAGCCTGGGGACTACAAGCCAGTGAGCCTCACATCTGTGGTAAGTTGTTGAAGGGTATTTTAAGAGCCAAAATTTACCAGCATTTAGAGTCGCAAGGACTTATTAGGGACATTGAGCATGGCTTTGAGAATGCAAAATCATATCTCACAAATTTGATTCGAGTTTTTTGATGGGGTAACCAAGAAGGTAGATTAGGGCAGTGCAATCGATGTTGCCTACATGGACTTGACAAGGTACTGCCTGTAGGTTGTTGCATAAGGTTAAATCTCACATGATCCAGGGTGACATATCTAAATGGATACAAAATTGGCTTTATGACAGAACCCGAGGTTGTTGTAGAGCGTTGTTTTTCGAATGGAGGCCTGTGACCAGTGGTGTGCCTCAGGGATCAGCGCTGTCTATTGTTGTTTGTCATTTGTATTAATGATTTGGATGGTCATTTGTATTAATGATTTGGATGAGAATTTAGGAGACATGGTTAGTAAGTTTACAAATGACACTAAGATTGGTGGCATTGTGGACAGTGAAGAAAGTTATATCGGATTACAACGGGATCTTGAACAATTGGGCAGATGGAGTTTAATTTTAGACAAATGCAAAGTGATACATTTTGGTCGATCGAACCTGGACAGGACATACTCAGTTAATATTAGGATATTGGGAAGAGTTAAAAAACAAAGACATCTAGGGGTACAGGCTCATAGCTCCTTGAAAGTAGAGTCCTAGTTGGACAGAGTACTGAAGAAGGCATTTAGCATGCTTTGTTTCATTGATTAGAACTCTGTTTAAAGGGTTGGGACACTTTGTTGAATTTCTACAAGACATTGGTAAGGCCACACTTGGTGTACGGTTCTGGTCACTATTAGAGAAAGGATATTATTAAACTAGGAAGAATGGAGAAGAGATTTACTAGGATGCTATTGGGATTTGATGGCTTAAATTATAAGGAGAGGCTGGAGAGATTGGGACTTTTTTCTCTGGAGCACAGGAGGCTGAGGAATGATCTTATAGAGATCTACAAAATAATGAGGGGCATAGCACAACTAGATAGTCATATCTTTTCACAAAGGTAGGGGAGTCTAAAATTAGAAGGCATAGGATTAAGCTGAGAGGGGAGAAAAACAAGAGTCCAAGGGGCAATTTTTTCATACAGAGGGTGATGAGTATCTGGAACAAGCTACCAGACATAGTAGAAGAGGCGGATACAATTTTGTCTTTTAAAAAGCATTTAGACACATGGATAAGATGAGTACTGAGGGATATGGGACAAATGGGGGCAACTGGGATTAGCTTAAAAAAAAGGGCAGCTTGGACAAATTGGGCCAAAAGGCCTGTTTTCATGCTGTAAACCTCTGTGACTTTAATTAAAGGTTGATTCTTTCCCACTTTTACTGCTGATCAACACAAAGGAGTAAAACAGTTTTGATTTGAGGAGCAGAGAGAGGATACATGGCTTACATGTTTCCAAAACATATGCTCTCGCTCTAGCACATCCTCCTGCATAAGCACCAGCTCCAGAAAAGAGCACAGCAGTAAAGATGACAGACTGGACTAGGAAAGCTAGGAGCAAGAGCATCAGTCTTGCCTGGGGTAATTGGGATCCCAGACAGGGTGGATGCTCTGGTCGAGAAAGTTGTCTCTTTTCAGTATCCAAATTCATCTTTGGCAGAAAGACGTCCAAACTTCCCGGACCCGGGTGAGGAACGAGTGAGGCTGTGCAAGAGTGTGTGTCTGGGTAGTGGGTGGGCGAGAGTGAGAACCCAAAAACTGGGAGCGAGCCTGAAACACACACAAACCCTCTTTTCCTCCTGCTCCCTCTTATTAACATACCCACAAAGCAGGCTGGATGAGGAGGAAAGGTCAAACTGAAATATAACCCACTTCTGATCCCCACTTTCATACGAATTCCACTGAGGCTAGCTCAGAATGTGTGCCACTAAGGTCAGTGTGTGTTAAATGTAACTCTTCGCTTCATCCCTGGTGACCAGGACTTGGGACCTAATCTGAATTTTTAGCCCTTCTTCTTAAGCTAAAAGGCAAAAAATGGTTTAGTGGTTAGCTTAGGTGCTTGGCACTTTGATAGTCATTTTTATTAATTTACTTTTTTTCATATGAACTTATTGCTTTGGCTTTTGTTTAAGTTCATGCTTAAAATGCCAAACCTTATTTTCCTGAAATTTGCTCATCAGGCTCTTGAGTGAGAAGAAATATTGAACTTTGATCGTTTCTCGCACCCCCCCACAGGAAAGGTTTGACAAGCCTAGTTTAAAAATGCTCTGCAGGCATAATATTGGGTATCGAATCTAATTAAAGATTAGTACCAGAGTGATGGGCATGTCCCAGTGCACTGGGTTTACTACAGAGCAGACTGCCTGCCATTAATATGTATTTCACAAGAACCAGATGTCTGCTCAGTTATGAAATGTATCATCCAATTTGATATCAAACATCAACTTCTTTTGACATGTAAATATCCATCTGCTGTGCCTGGCATTGGCCCAAAACTAGACTAGCACACAAAGCTTTGAAATTTTATACAATTATTTGGTGTTTATAACACAAACAGGCCATTCAGCCTGACTGGTCTATGCTGATTTAATGCTCCGTACAACCCTCCTTTTTAACCCTTTTCATCTCATTCTAACAGCATAACCTTCCATTTTTCTACTTCATGTGCTTAAACACAGGAATATTCTTCACTTCAAATATGAATTCCATATCCTAATTACCCATGGGTAAGTAAGTTTCTCCTGAATTCCTTACTGAATATTTTTGGTCCTTTATTTCGTTCTCTACACAAACTAAAACAGTTTCTTGATCTACGTCCTATCAACCATCTTTGTAATATTAAAGGCCTCTTATCACGCTGGCTTTTCTCATGGGTCTATGATGCAATACCTTATCAAAAGTGTTTTGGAAATCCAAATACAATCCAGATGAAGCAGATGTTTCAAAAAGACAATGGGACTCAAATCTTTAGCACTGTTATCTATTTATATTAAAAAAAATATGCAATGACCAAGATGAAGGCTTAATTGTTGGACAAGGGATAGATGTTTTGTCAAGTATTCCCAGGTCAGACGTAACACAGGTTATGTTGGAGCAAAGCCTTCTCTTCGTCACCTCTAATAGTGTCCATCCAAATTTAAGACAACTCCTACATGACCTGAGTGACATTTCTAACTAACTCTCTACCAATTGTGGCACATTATTACATTGACTATCATACAAACCTTTGCCTTTTGTTCTTGCCTATCCCCTTTCTCTGGCAGAAGTTCATCTCTTGCATCTTCCAGCACCAATGGAAGGTGATTAACCTCAAACGTTGATGCTGTTTGACCTGATTATTTCCAGCATTTATCTTTTATTTCATATTTCCAAGTATGTGGTGCTCTATTTATAGATATTCACTATAAAATTAAATTCACCTTTCTACGCTTTATAGTCAGTGGAAAGATGAGACTTTATATGCAATATAATGTGGATAAATGCAAGATTATCCACTTTAATGGCAAAAACAAGAAGATAGATTATCTGAATGGTGACAGTTTAGGAAAAAAGTGCAACGTGACCTGGGTTTCATGGTAGAACATTGATGAAGATTGACATGCAGGTACACCAAGCAGTGAGAAAAGTTAATCTTTTAAAAGATGCTAATCTTTGAGCAAGAGGATTTGAGCATAGGAGCGAGCATGCCTTGCTGCAGTTATAAAAGATCTTGGTGAGGCCATATGTTGAGCATTGTGCGCTGCTTTGGTTTATTAGTCTGAGGAAGGACATTCTTGCTAATAAGGGACCAGACTAATTCCTGGAATGGGAGGATTGACACAAAAGACAGGGCTTGCACTTACTGGCATTTAGAAGAATGAGGTGCAGATCCCATAGAAAACAAAATCCTGATGGGATTGGTTAGACTAGATGCATGAAGAATGTTCCTGATGTTGGGGAAGTGCAGAACTAAGGGTCACAGTCTAAGAACAAGCGGTAAGCCATTCAGGATTGAGATGAGGATGAACTTCTTCACTCAGAGTTGTGAATCTGGAGTTCTCTATCAAGGAAAGCTGTTGGGACAGTTCGTTAGTAATATTTATGGGCCCTTGTGGCTAAAGCGATCAAGGCATATGGAGAGAAAGTGGGATACTAAAAGCATTGAATAGTGGTTCAGGCTTGAAGGGCTGAATGGCCTACTCCTGCACTTTTTTTCTATGTTTAAAATCTATCAAGCTTTTGGTCACCTCATATTGTTGCATGGATTGATATCAAATTTTGAAGCTAATGTTTCTGTGTACCTTATTGAAACATTTATTGCATACATTCCTTGAACACAATTTGGAAAGTAGTAAGGGAACAGAATTTTCTCTGGGTGGAGGACTTCAATGTTCATCATCAAGAGCAGCTCAGTTGCATGATTATTAACCAAGCCTTGAAAAACATACCTGTCAGACTGGGTCTGCAGCAGGTGGTGAGGAAACCAACCAGAGAGAAAAATATAGTTGAATCACTCTCACCGATCTGCTTGCCACAGATATATGTGTCCATGACAGTATCGATAGAAGCAACCACCACACAGCCCTTATGAAGACAAAGTCCCAACTTCACATTGAGGATACCCTCTATCATGTTATGGGGCACTACCATCATGCTAAATGGGATAGACTTAAACAGATCCAGCAGCTCAAAATGGACATCCACAAGCTGCTGCAGGCCATCAGCAGCAGCAATGTATTCAACTACAATCTGTAACCTCATGAGGTGGCACATTCCTCACTCTACCATTACTATCAAGCCATGAGATCATCCCTGGTTCAATGAGGACTGCAGGAGTATATGCAAGGAGCAGCACCAGGCACACCTAAACATGAGATGCCAACCTGATGAGGCTACAACACAGGGCTACCTGCAAGAGACAAAGCAATACAATCCCACAACAACCAAATTAGATCAAAGCTCTGTCACCCTGTGACATGCTGTCACAAATGTAGTGGACAATCAATTAATTAATGATCCATTTTGGCCTCTTCCAGGGTCCCCCAACATCACAGATGCTACAATTGATTAAATTATGCCTTACATGTTACCTCTGGTATGAATCATTCACTTGGCATTATTAGTTGAGGATGGCTGCAAATGCTTCAGCCTAATCTTTTGCACTAACATGCTGAACCATCATCACTGAGCCACCTTCTTTCATTGCTTGTTCAATTGTTCTTCATCATTCATGACTGGATATGGTAGGACTGCAGAACTTTATCTAACCCATTTGGCTGAGGGTATTGCTTAGCTCAGTCTAAAGCATGCTGCTGCCACCACTAATTTCATCAGGCTGGCATCTAAATTTTTAAGTATGTCTTGTATTGCTCAAGGCATGCTCTGAACACCCCTCACTGAACAAAGTTTGGACCACTTTCTTGATCGTAAAGGTAGAATGAGGGATTTGCCAGACTATGAGGTTACAGATTGAGGTGGAATATAATTCTGCCGTTGCCTCAATAGTATAATTTCCTTCTTTATGGCTGAGGCCTAGATGTTAATGTTGGCACAAAGTGAAAGGAGCTAGCTGGCTGGTCAGGTGCCAGAATAAGCTTTTTCTTCCCTTGGAATACCGTCAACAAGGGACAGTACTGTAATGATTTAATACCAGTGCAAGGAGCAACTTTCCTTCCAATTTCAGAGTTGAATTTTCAAAAAATTCACTCTAGCTGGCACAGAATTTTAAATACATTTTTATAAAATGACAGTAAAAGTTGACAGTGAAATCACAACCTTTCAAAATTTTTTACTGTGTTCCCCAGCCAATTTAATGCATTTCAGTGGGCATCAGGTGAATTATTGGTCCAGATGTTCCCATCAAAGGCAACATTGTGGTTAATGGTGCGCAGAACTTGAGGCAGGAGCAGCAGCAGATGGGAAGTTAAAATATCCAATAGCTGCTGTCTGAGCTACACCACTCCATTAGCTTCACAAAATGGCATCTCACTGTTTGGCTTATCACTGCCATGCACTGAATGGCATGAAGTTGTTGTATTTGTGTGGTAAATATAAAAGTTGGTCTGTCCATTTCAATATAAATAAAAATGTGATGTGTGTTTATTAGGAAATTCTGTAAGGCATTGATTGCCATTGACGTTTAAAAAATATCAAACTTTTTTTTACTTCTCTCATCAACCAATTTTGTTTTCACTGTTTGTATCTAATTTGACATTGAATTGCCCGACTCTAAAATACACTACCTTTTTAGTTCTTGTGCTGTTCCTATCACAATCCTCCAATGTGACTCATTAAGAACATACACAGTTACTTTCTCTTTTCAAGCAGGTCCCAGGTACTGTCACTATGACATTAATAGTTTATGCTTTCGGAAACATGCCTCACTAAAAGCTTAGACTTTAACATGCAAGGGCAAATCTAACTAATGGCAGATATCTTTAGATCTACCATGGCAGAATCTGTCTCACTTAAGAGAACAGCAAGAAAGAGGTTTAAAATCAAAACCATCTGATGTAGGTCTAATTCAGGAAAAAGTGTACATTGCATTTTTTTTTGAAAAGGAGTGGAACAAGGTTTACTTCAACTTGAACCTGTGAACAGAACAAACCCAACCCTGTGAAATAAAAATCAAAGGCCAGATGGGGCAGCACAGTAGCACAGTGGTTAGCACTGCTTCTTCACAGCTCGAGGGACCTGGGTTCAATTCCCAGCTTGGGTCACTGTCTGTATGGAGTTTGCACATTCTCCTCGTGTCTGTGGAGGTTTCCTCCGGGTGCTCCGGTTTCCTCCCACAGTCCAAAGATGTGCAGCTTAGGTTGATTGGCCATGCTAAATTGTTCCTTAGTGTCCTGAGATGCATAAATTAGTGGGTAAAGCACATAGGGATATACGGATACAGCTGGGGTGGTATTGTGGTTGGTGCAGACTTGATGGGCCGAATGGCCTCTTTCTGTAACTGTAAGGTTTCTATGACTCTGAATAATCAGAGAGGTTCTCGGTTCCATGACACCTGCCGCATGCAATACAATGGACTGAGCCTCCAGATAGACTGAAATTAAAAGCAGTAGCTTGAAGTGGCATGCTCACTGTCCAGTTAAATAGGCTAACGACTGATCGTAAACCTCTTAGTGAAATATTACATGAATCTTCTTCTGTTACACTATGTCTTTATGCTTCCAGCTTCAAATATTTAACAAAAGCATACTATGTCTTACTGCTTCCAACTGAAAATGTTTGACAAAAGTGATTACTTTCAAATTACTGTGGACTTAAAAAAATTGTAGAAATAAATCATGTTTAAACAGAACTGAGTGGGACACGTTCTGGAATGAAAGCATTGTGCAAATATAAAGTTGGAGGGGAAAAGAGATATTTCGTTTAAGAATTCCATTCCACTTCTCTTCCCACATACAGTAGTGCACTAAGGCAGACTTTCATCTGGGTCCATAGTAATTCCTGCAGCATGTCGCTAGGCAGATACCAGGAGCTTATAGCTGGAGATGCCCCACTCCATATCAAGCATACCTGATCAGGAGTCTCTCCCGCTTTTAGCACCAGCCACTGGCATGTTGGAAGGCTTTTTCAGGTTGAAACACTCAACCTGTTTGACCACGTTAAGAATACATATTCCTTGGCCATTAAGTCCATCAAGGAATCAGAACTTCTGGCTCAGAGACAGGGACAATATCCACTGCACCACAAGACCTCATTTAAAAATGCAACAGCAAAATTACTTATTAATAAGATGCACACAAATAAAAAGTGGCTGGGCTGAATGAGGTTAGGATTGTGCCCATTCACATTCTTTCTGTGCGTGCAGCTGGCAGGCTTAGATGTGGTCTTCCAACGGAATGGTGTACAAGCTATGTTGCACCTGGAGCCAGTCACTCAAAGTTTGTAACGGTGAGTTTTGGAACATGAATCATAGAAAGCTGGAAGTGATTTGTGGACTGATTGCCATAAGGATAGTAATTCCATGGAGGTAAGTATAAACGAACATTCCTTTTTGTGATTTAAAGTACAAGTTGCGAACAAAAGTAGCATTTAGTTAATGGTGTTTTTAATCATTTGCTATAGTAAAAAATTTAAATTATGAAATATTGTTATATTTTGCAGCTAATAATTGGAAGATCATATATCTTTTAAACATTACTGATCTCTACAAGATAGCAACAATACAGAACAAGACAAAAACAGATAAGTTAGAGTCTGGAACTAGTGCTGAAGTTAAGGGAGGAAATCTTGCAAAGAAATTGGAGGCTGGAGAAGTATTTTAAAGAAAGTATAAGTGTTGGAACATGGTGAGATATCTGACGAGTAAGAGGGAAGAGATCAATAAGCCACTTGGGAATACGGTCCACGTCACTATCATGGCAGTTTCAGCAGAGCAGGCAATGGAAGTGTAGACTGGCGAAGAGGATTCATTAACAATTCATGTTTATATATCACCTTTAATATAGTAAAAATTTCCAAGGCCCTTTATAGGAGAATGATCAAACATTATATGATACTGCAGCACAAAAAGAAATATTAGAACAGCTGGTCAAAAGCCTGATCAAGGAATTTTAAGGAGGACCTTAAAGAAAGAAAGAAATGTAGAGGTCCATAAGTTTCAGCCAGAGATAAAACATCAAGAGCCTCGTTCACAAGTGAATGGACATTTTGAAGGCAATGTCAAAAGTTGATTAAAACTATATAACTACAGCATTTCTACAGTGCAGAAAGAGGCCATCAGACCCATCAAGACTACACTAACTCTCCAAAACAGTATCCCACTGTGCCCTCCCCTCTGTCATAGCCCTCTCACCCCACACATTTGACATGGCTTATCCACCTAACCTGCACATTTTTGGACAGTGGGAGGAAATCAATGCCCCCAGAAGAAACCCATGCAAACACCGGGAGAACGTGCTAGCCCCACATGGTCACTCAAAGCTGGAATCAAAGTCAGATCCCAGGAACTGTGAGGCAACATTTTGAACCATCATGCCACCCAGACATTTTTTTTTTCCACTAAACTGAAATTTAGTTGGAAATTGAACCTGGTCTCCAGAGCATTAATTATTAATCCTGTTGACAATACCACTGCGCCACCACTTCCCAAATAGATTAATGATTGTTGATTGCCTGAGGGCCGAAGAAGTAGTGACAGGAGAGCAAAACGTCCATTATTTGTTGCCTCCTATGTATACTTGCGGCCTATGTTCCCTGACCAGAAATCTATTCCTTTATTTCCTTAGCAGAGTTCTTCACATTTTCATAACATGGCTGGTAAAGTGTCCTTCTCTCAAATGTCTTTAAGCTAAGCTCTACCAAATCTGGCACTATATTAACAGACTTTGATGTTTATATTTATATCAATTATAAACAGCTCATTAGCTCCTCACAAAGCACTAATGAATCAAACTAAAGGTGCATTATGATTAGCTGTCATTTTATCTCCATCGCCATTAATTAAATTGCTTTCTCATAAATCAAACCTTTTGAGACAGGAAAATAGGGCCCTACCTAGCTGGGAAGACAGATTAGAATGTCACATCGTGTAACATTTTGTGTAAAAATCTTGTTCTGGATTTTAGTTATTAACTATGGATGGACATAGATATGAATAAACAATTCGGAACAGTAGTAGCCTTTCAGTCCCTCGAGCCTTAGAAAAGTACAGCTCCACTCAGTGATATAAATATACTGTGCAGCATTTCCATTGAATTCAGTACCTGATCACAACCAAAATTAATCCTCAATGCATGGTGTGAAGGAAAACAGTTGTATTATTAGACACACTAGGGTGGTATTAATTCTGATAGAGCAAAGGGATTTACACCACATAAAATTTATTTGGATTTACTAGCATTTTGTTTCTGTTTTGGTGTTTAATTCACTATTACACCTCTTCCAGGAATATCCATTTTGAAGTTCTATTTCTTCCTCCAATGGAATTTCCATTTGCTGCTTATTTAATTTTGCTCACCTTCATTACCTTTGGTTTCTCTATTCATGTTTGATCCCTTTGCTTAACACCACAGTATTTTGTTCACTGGGATTCAGAAGAATGAACCTGGCCTGCCAGTTTTTTTGTTAACTCAATTAATGTTTACCCAACACTGCTGGAAATTCTAAACATCAAAATCTAGTCTAATTTCAAACAAAATATTTTTGTAACCCCCTCTCCCTGCCCAGCATCAATTAGACTCCCCCTCACAATATAAACCATGCTGAGAAACAAGAAACACATTCTATGCTGAAGTCTCTTGTAAAGTTTCAATATTTTCATATCATTTTGAGCCAGAACAGCTCTGCACCATGAGTAGTTAAGAGATAGAGATTGGCATTTTTATTACATTTCTCACAACCACTGGATGCCTTTGAGGTAAATAGCATAGCTTTATTAAGGAAACACTAGAGAAGCACTAAAGGGAGAAAGAAATGGAAGGATGTGTTAATTAAGTATGAATAAAAAGATTAAGAAACTCAGTGTGGAGCAGCATCTCCTTTATGGATCTATTGGGCTGAAAGGTCCGCTTTTGTGCTGCAGATACCTTGCACGTTCACGTTATGTTTTTGCAACCGCAGCTCCTTGACCAGGCAGCAAGAACATGTCTGAAGCTTCATGATGCATACAACAGCATCCTCCACTGAATTCAGTATGCACATGAATCATATAGTCTAATAAGCCTTAAATAAACTTGGCTGGGAAGAATGGACATAATTACAAATGTAGAAATAGGCACCAGGAGTAGGCCATTTAGCCCTTCCAACATTTGATAAGCTCATCTGATTGAGCCCTCAACTCTACTTTCCCATTTACTCTCTAAACCCTTTGACTCTCGTCAATCAAGAATCTTTCCAGTCAGCCTTAAAACTACTCAGTGACCCTACCACCACTGCATTCTGGAGAACAGTGAACTATTGCACATGACTAAACCATTATTCAGCAGTATTTAATACCCAATAGATACTTATATAGCTTTCAGCCCCACAAAAGTGAGGCTAATAACTGATCAGGATTGATAACCATTCTAAACAGTTCAAGCCATGTTAAAGGTAATGATTTTGCAGCAGAAATATTCATAAATCAATGTGTTTTGTTGTAACCAAAGTCGGACCTCCGACACAAAAACAATAAAGCACTGCGAGCTTCTCCCCAAATGAAATACTGGCTTAAACACAAAGGTCAGTGCAACCAACAAGCAGTTAGTACTATACAAGGTACTTACAGAGGAAGCTCAGAACTAAAAATATAACCTTTACTAGGTACTGATGAATTAGCAATGGCAAAGATCCAAAGGCACAGATTCCAACAAATTAAACATGCATTATAAATGCATACCCCGTGTCCAATTTCCCTCTGCATAGATGAGCAGGCACATTAGGAGCACAAACCTCTGATACTCCAATTGTGTATGCTAAGTTCAGATTACTTTAATGAACCAGTAATTGGATCTTCAGAGATCTAAAGATTGTTAAGTCCCCATGGAGAACTCATAAACCAAAATAATCAAATTTACTGATTGACTTCAAAGAGCAAATCTCCAACAAGATTTCACTTTTTGTAGCTTTCACATCAACACAAACCAAAGCCAATGAAAGTTTCTCATGGCTTTAACAGGCAAATGATACCTCGAGGTAAATTTTAACTTATGTACTTGATACAACAAAAGATATGTCTGACCACAAGCTTTCATTTGCACAAACGTGGCACTGTATAGCTACACAGTTCCACAATAGGCTGCTCTTTATTCACACAAGACAGGAGAAAAATTCTATCTGACACAGCTTTCACCTTTTAGTTTCAAGAGTCCGATTATCATCAGCAAAATACATTTCTACAAACAATCTCTACTTCTGATCGTGACAGTCCTGTAAGTGCAGCTCTCTAAAGTTATTTTTTTATTGATCAATAATAAGCTGGTTTGAGGTTCAGCCGCTTCTGGGGAAACACCCAGCTCTTTAACATCTGGATGTTCATACAGCCTTCCAGGATTTAGGCTATTTTAACCTGTTTGCACATTGCCTCTGATATGTCCTCCAGTCTTTTCTAATCTCTTCCTAAAAACGATTTGCTGCTTCTCCTCAGAAGTTGTACGTTGTCCTTTCCATCTGTCAGCTTTCTCTTTGTGTCTGCATCTGTGAACTGATAGCCTTCATCCACCAGCTCTTTTTGCTTATAGCACTCCTTTGCATATGAGTCACACGGCTTCTGGTCATATCTTTCTTCCAGTTGGTATTGCTCCTCAGTCAAAGATTGCCAGGTCACATGGACATTATTTACTATCCAAGAAAACTGCAATTGATCCCATTACAATTTGTGCAAACTCTTGTGGCCAAGTGGCCAATAGGCTAAGCAACTCAGCCCAACGTAAAGTTGGACACTTTAAATTATTCCATAGCTAAACAGCTTCTGCAAACAAAAAGGCCTAATGGAACACGGACAAGGTCACCACAAGTCAAACGCCAACAGGGGTCCACCCAGACCTGTCTTGCATATTGAACAGAGATGCTTGAGCTTAATAATGGGGGAGTATTTATGATCCAAAACCCATCAAAACATACCCAGCCAGAAGAATAGAAAAAGACAATATTATTTGTGTATTCAGCAACTGTGGGGAAAGAATAGAGCCAATGTTTTGAGGTTAGATGACCCTTCATCACAGCCCTTCACCAATTCTGAAGAAGGTTCATCTCAACTCAAAATGTTAGCTCTATTCTATCTCCACAAATGCTATCAGGCCTGCTAAGATTTTTCAGCATTTTCTATTTTTGTTCCAGATTCCAGCATCCACAGTATTTTGCTTTTATGTTTGCTTATTCTCCAGTTTCAGCCAGGTTCCCTTCTATTAAACACATTGTGAAAAGGAATACATGCACCCAGGATGACCCAGCCAAACCTCATTGGGTGCTGTGCTCCAACTGGCTGAAAGCCAGAGAAATGCCAGAAGGGCTCAGAGAGGGGACTAAACTGGACACCTTGAGACAAACCCTAGTGAAGACTCGATTGGCCTGATGCGACCCATGATAATGGAAGAGGGCATGGGAGAGCCACCTTCGTACCAAGAAAATATTGGGTTCATCCATTGGCTCCAACAGCCCAGTCAACTTCACCAGAATGGTGGTACACGTGTTTTTCAGGCAGTCAACCTAGTTTGGGAAAAATAAGTTAATTTATTGTCTAACAGTTGTTTCCTTTACCTGCAAGTGTTTTAATAAGTTTGAGCTACAGTCCTTTGCCTCAAAATAAGAGCACTTTGTAAACATGTTTTTGAGTATTAAAAATAGTCACAAAGAGTCTGCATAGAGTATTTCACAAGTAATACTCTTCAAAAGTCTTTTTCAAAAATTCTTAAAAACAGACAAAAAAATGATTATCCTTACTGTTCTGCTTCAGGGGACAAAGGTTGTCACAAAATTTGTTTTGAACAGTTTTTTCATAATTCATCACTTTGAATCAATTGACGTGATACATAGCTGCCAAGGAGAAGATTAAGGTTTTTTCCCTGAAACAATAAATCCCCATCCATTGGAGAATTAAAATACATGGTGAGTGTTCCATCCCAGGGAAGATTTCAATTCGTTTATCAACGTAAATATAGAATTTTCCAAATATTAAAACAGGTAGAAAAATGGAAAGCTGCAGCATCACACAATCATTAATGGTGCAGGAGGCCATTCAGCTCATCTTGTCTGTACTGCTTCGCTAAATGAGCATTACGATTTTGTGCCATTCTCCTGCCTTTTCCTTATATCCTTGCACATTGTTTCTGTTCAAATAATCATCTAATGCCCTCTTGAATGCCTTGAGGGAACCTGCCTCCATGACACTTCCAGGCAGTGCATTCCAGACCCTAAACTACTCTGTGTCAGAAAGCTTTTTTTTCTTGCATTACATTGGCTTCTTTTGCCAGTCACTTTAACTCTGTGCCCTCTCACTCTCCTTTTACAAGCAGAAACAGTTTGTCTACTCTGTCAGCTCTATTATGATTTTGAATACCTCTATCAAAACTCCTCTCCTCACCTTTTCTCCAAGGAAAAGAGTCCCAACTTCTCCATTTCTTCCTAATTTCTGGAACTATTCTTGTGAATTTCTTCTGTACTCTCTCCAATCCTTCCTACAGTGTGACATCTAGAACTGTACACAATATTCCAGCTGCGATCTAACTAGTGTCCTCTATGATATTGGTCTTTCTTTAAAAAAAAATTCTAAAATACTGCTGACATTATATTTGACTTGATTTATGCTGCTGTGCTTTGAAATGCATAATGAATAAATTGCACTTATAATGCCTTTATTCCCATTTATGTTGCGATCTACATTGAATTAAATCAACGCTATAACAATGCCATAACTTGTTCATCCTGTTACTTAATCTGGTAATATCTACTTAATCAGATATATAGAAGGAAATAGATAATAAAATTGGCAAAGTTTAACTTCTGGTGTCCATTCAATACTGAAGTGTTATAACTCAACAGTTTCTGTCCCTTATGTTGTGTACTGACACTCCCCAATGTCTTGTATTTGTTTTGCTGCTGGAACTTTAGCATATACATTTTTTCCAATGAGTAATTTCAGATATTTCACTTCTGAATGAATCAAATGAAAGGTAGAAAAAAATCTTGCTGGTTTGTAAGCAAGTACTAATCTATTCACCAATCATATAATTTAGCTTTCTTTCAGTGAGCTTTGTGACTGGTTACAATTATCGACTTCCAGCCCTGATCAATAGTCTAGCAATATTATTTCCTTTTAGGATTCAGTTGCTCTGATTAACATTTGAAGAAGAAAAAGGATGCACAGCAGTACAATGTGAAAATTCCATTCCATGGTGAATTATTGTATGTACTTACATACATGGAGACATTTTTTTGTAAAAAGTCACCTTTATATCTGCAAACCAAGTCCTACTTCAAAAGGAGGATGAAACATCTTTTCCCAGGTTTGTTTCATTGGTGCTCCACAAGAATTTGTTCACAAGGACTTATTTCTAACATTGGCCCAGCATTACATTTCTATCCACATGTGGTAGTTGGTTGGGGGTAGGGAGAAAGAAAATGTACACAAGATTAATTGGACAGCAATTAACGGGTCAGCTTCAATCATTTATGGTTTGGTGCATTTTTCAAATACCACAGAATGTCTCATTTAACTGCAAAATTAAATAATTGATGGAGTGCAAAAATCACACAGATCATCTGCTATGTAAAGTTTGCACAGTGTTTGCGAAATATTTTTAACGCAAACAAAAAGCTAAGAGATTAACTTTGCTGCTGCTCTTCCTCCTTGTGCAGAGTCTGAAGCACCTTTTCAGCCTTGTTCAACCACCAGTTTAGCACAGTCCTGAGAAGAAGCTTGCTGAATATAAAAACATTATGGGTCACATTCCAACAATACGTACCCAGTATCTGACGAATAAAACTGAATGCCAGCTATTCCCCAAGTGGATACACTGCATCAACCAATTCTTGTGCTCCAAGTTCTCATAAGTTCTGCATTCACCATATCAAATATTGAAGCAGGAATCGTTCAATTTAATACCTTTCTAAATATTGTACATTCATACTTAGCTAGTATTAGCCAAATAACTGCATTATGTAAAAAGAAAAATACTTACTTGAAAGCTTGCATTAATGATTTCAAAAAGCAGGACTCTAATTAAGAACTTTCTTCTAAATTCCGAAGTGGTAAAATAATCAGATTACTCAACTTAGAGAATCCAAATAATCAAAGTAATTTATTATTTTGCTAACCAATTCAGCAAACAAGGTGAATAGCTCAGAATCCTTCATTCTTCTTCTTCAGATTTGAGAACTGCTGAAACACAAATTTATGTTATGACTATCTCACAAGGCAGACCTGAAGTCTACTTCAGCTAGAATGGGAATTGAACTCAGTGATACTGATCCACCACTACCCATCTAGCCTACTGAGCTAACAGGCCCTCCAATTCATATTAGAGTTATTAACAGTAAGTAAATATGGAACTTCCCTTCCACTTCTCTCTCTATGGCTGCATTGTACTCTTTCTTGCTTGAATTTATAAAAAGTAAGGAATGAGATGATAGTATCGGCAGGCGTAACAGAACATCTCCAAACTGAATTCATACTGAATGCAGATCATAGCTTATTCCAACAATTCAGGAAATTGCCCAAACTCAGACCATTGCATATTGCAAGGTCACACTGCATTAGAACATAGAACATAACAGCACAGAACAGGCCCTTCGGCCTTCGATGTTGCGCCGACCAATATAAAAAGCAATGCCCCTCCAAACTAAACCATTCCCTTCTCTTCCATATACTTATCAACTAACCTCTTAAACGCCACAAACTTGGCGCATCTACAACTGCTGCAGGCAGGGCATTCCACTCCCGAACCACCCTTTGGGTAAAGAACCTACCTCTGATATCCGTCCTATAACTATCACCCCTTATTTAAAGCTGTGTCCCCTCGTGCTAGCTTTCTCCATCCTAGGAAAAAGGCTATCACTGTCCACCCTATCGAAACCTCTAATCATCTTATATGCTTCAATAAGATCCCCTCTTAGCCACCTCCTTTCTAACGAAAACAACCTCAAATCCTTCAACCTCTCTTCATAGGACCTGCCCTCCATACCAGGCAACATCCTGGTAACCTCCTCTGTACCCTCTCCAATGCCTCCACATCTTTCTTATAATGTGGGGACCAGAACTGCACACAATACTCCAAGTGCGGCCGCACTAGAGTTTTGTACAGTTGCACATGACGTTGCGGCTCCGAAATTCAATCCCTCTACCAATAAAAGCCAAGACTCCATATGCCCTCCTAACAACCTTCTCGACCTGACTGCCTACTTTCAGGGATCTATGCACATACACACCAAGATCCCTCTGTTCATCTAGACTCCTAAGAATCCTACCATTTGCCCTATACTCTACACATTTATTATTTCTGCCATATTGCATTACCTCACACTTTTCCACATTAAACTCCATTTGCCACCTCTCGGCCCAGCTCTGCAACTTGTCCAAGTCTCTCTGCAAACTATAACCCCCCTCTTCACTATCTACCACTCCACCGACTTTAGTGTCATCTGCACATTTACTAATCCATCCTTCAATACCCTCATCCAGATCATTTATAAAAATTACAAACAGCAGGGGCCCCAAAACAGACCCCTGAGGCACACCACTCGTCACCGAACTCCACGTTGAATATCTCCCATCAACCACCACCCTCTGTCTTCTATCTGCCAGCCAATTCCTAATCCAATTAGCTAAATCACCCGCTATTCCACACATCTGCATTTTCTGTAGAAGTCTTCCATGGGCCACCTTATCAAACGCCTTCCTAAAGTCCATATATACTACATCAACCGCCTTACCCCCATCCACCTCTCTGGTCACTTTCTCAAAAAACTCAATGAGGTTAGTAAGGCATGACCTACCCTTCACAAACCCATGCTGACTATCCCCAATCAATTCATTTCTCTCTAAATAACTATAAATCCTATCCCTAATAATTCTCTCCAATACTTTGCCCACAACAGAAGTAAGACTCACTGGCCTATAATTCCCTGGAAGGTCTCTCTTCCCCTTCCTGAACAACGGGACCACATTCGCTATCCTCCAGTCCTCCGGAACCACACCCGTAACCAACGACGACCTGAAGATCAGAGCCAGAGGCTCTGCAATCTCCTCTCTTGCCTCCCAGAGGATCCTAGGGTAAATCCCGTCCGGCCCAGGGGACTTATCCAACTTCAAACCCTCGAGAATATCTAGCACATCCTCCCTATCTACTTCTATACCTTCCAGTTTGCTACCCTGTACCTCAGTGTTCTCCATAACTACATTTACATCACCCTGCGTGAATACCGAAGAGAAATATTTATTCAGTACCTCTCCAATCCCTTCAGGCTCCACGCACAACTTCCCACTGCTGTCTATGACTGGCCCTAATCAATCTTCTATTCTTAACATATCTAAAGAAAGCTTTAGGATTCTCCTTAATCCTATCAGCCAAAGTCTTCTCATGTCCTCTCTTTGCTCTCCTCAATTCCCCCTTTAGCTCCCTCCTGGCTAATCTATAGCTATCCATTGCACTAACCGAGCCTTCAATCCTCATCCTGACATAAGCCTCCTTTTTACCAGCAAATCAACTTTTTTCGTACTCCAAGGTTCTCTTACACGACCATTTCCTCCTTGCCTGACAGGGACATACTTATCAAGGACCCGCAGCAGCTGCTCCTTGAATAAGCTCCACATTCCATATGTTCCCAGTCCCTGTAGCTTCCTAGTCCAATCTATGCACCCTAATTCTCTCCTGATGGCCTCATAATTACCCTTCCCCCAGCTATAACTATTGCCCCCAGCTTCATACCTATCCCTATCCATCACTAAGGTGAACGTAACCGAATTGTGGTCACTATCACCAAAATGTTCACCAACTTCCAAGCCTAACACCTGGTTTGGCTCATTGCCCAGTACCAAATCCAATGTAGCCTCACCTCTAGTTGGCCTATCTACATACTGAGTCAAAAACCCCTCCTGCACACTTTGTACGAAAACTGACCCCTCTAACGAGCTAGAGCTATAGCTATTCCAATCAATATTAGTAAAGTTAAAGTCCCCCGTTACAATTACCCTATTACTTTCACTCCTGACCAGAATTGACTTTGCAATCCTTTCCTCTACCTCTCTAGAACTTTTAGGAGGTCTATAAAAGACTCCCAACAGGGTGACCTCTCCTTTCCTGTTTCTATTCTCAGCC
This sequence comes from Sphyrna mokarran, assembly GCA_024679065.1. NCBI lineage: Eukaryota > Metazoa > Chordata > Chondrichthyes > Carcharhiniformes > Carcharhinidae > Sphyrna > Sphyrna mokarran. The sequence continues at coordinate 70,620,061 of JAGIQG010000009.1, read as the reverse complement.
CATACTACCTCAACAGACAAGTCCTCATCAAACTTCTTCTCTGTCACTGTGATACAGTCTTTGACTAATAATGCCACTCCTCCCCCCCTTCTACATCTTTCTCTACTCCGACTAAAGCATTTGAACCCTGGAACCTGCAACATCCATTCTTGTCCCTGCTCTACCCAAGTCTCTGAAATGGCCACAACATCGAAGTTCCAGGTACACAATTCCATTACACAAACCAAATCCATAGAAACAGATGTGGTTAAGTTATTGAAGGAGCTTAATATTCAATTCGAACAAGAGGATCTAATTGATTTTTTTCAAATGGAGCAAATCAAAACGGATTTCACCAAATTTGTGCTCTCGAGATAGGAAAATACAGTGCTGTTAGGTAAATAGAAGACCATTACTCAACGAAGTACCAAAAACGTGCAAGCAGTAAAAGCACATTATCATCACTGAATCCGCCAACATTAACACTAAGAATTATTGTTGACAAAGAAATAAACAGTACAAATCATATAAATAATGTGTGTACAAAAACAGGTCAGAGGCTAGGAATAGTGCAGCAAGTAACTCACTTCCTAACTCTCCAATGGTCTATCAACCATCTACAAGGCACAAGTCAGGAATGTGATGGAATACTACCCACTTGTGTGGAAAACTGCCGCTCCAAAAACATTCAAGAAGCTTGATACCACACAGGACAAATCAGCTCCTCATTCACAAACATTCATTTCTTCCTCCACTGATACATAGTGGCAGCAGCTTCAGTAGCAAGATGCACTGCAGCAACACACCAAGGCTCCTTGTGCAGCATGAACTCATGACCACTACCATCTAGAAGGACAAGGGCACCAGATACATGGAAACACCATCATCTAGAAGTTCTTCTCCAAGTCACTCACCATCCTGACTTGGAAATATATTGCCATCCATTGTCCATGGCACCATCAAGGACAAAGCAGCTTGCTTGATTGGCATTATGTTCATTATTTACAATCTCCACAATGGCAACAGTACCACTGCAAGTTGCATTTCAGAAACTCACAAAGGGTCCTTCAATAACACCATACAAACTCACAACCTCTGTCACTTAGACGGACAAGGGGATCAAATGCATGAGAACACCACAAACTGCAATTTCCCCTCAAAAGCCATTTACCATCCTGATTGTTATTCCTTCATTGTCATTCGGTCAAAATCCTGATGGTCTCTTCCAGGAAGCACTGTGGGAGAATTTACACCACACCAACTGCAACGGCTCACTACGACTTTCTGTAGAACAATTGGCAATGGGCAGTAAATATTGGCCTAGACACCAACATCCCGTGAAAGAATAAATAGCAATTTTAATGTAATGTCCCATGACACTTCACAGGAACATTATAAAACAAAGTATGACACTGAGCCACATAAGGAAATATTAACTAAATGACCAAAGCCTGGTCAAAGGTTTAAAAAGTGTTTTAAAGGAAGCAGGCAAGATAGAAGGGTGTAGGGAGTGAATTCCAGAGCTTCAGGCTGAGATGACTAATGTTGGAGCAATTATGAATCAGAATAAGATGTTAAAAAGAACATATACTTACAAAGTTACTCACAAACTGTGGGAATATTCTATAATTTCAAGCTTACGAGTGGAAGCATGTGGGCAGAATAAAATGATTATACTTTCTAAGCCAGATTCTCAGGTACTAGAGAGTGCACTGTCTCAATTTAACACATTCTCCAACCCAATCTATGGGCAGTTCTACATTTGTCTTTAAAATACTTGCCAAGTGCTGAAGGCATAAGAACTTAAGAGCTATTGCAAAATATCTCTCAAGCATATGATATACAGAGTACATATAATTTATCTTAAAAACTGCACTGAATACTACTGAGGAAAGAATTGAGGTTATGATGCCAATGATTAATCCAGCAGTGGCACGTCACAAGGGGCTGCATTCAGCAGTTCAATTTACCACAGACCCCAGGAAGACGCTAAAATAACATTTAAAAACTTACCCAATTCAGAATATTCCCATTCCCTCAAATGGTAAAAATGGTCACACTAAACAATTCTTGAAACTTAAAGGCACATGATTAAAATCACAAGTCAAAAAGGCAGGTTACCAAACTTTGTGCAGGCTAACAAGTTCCTAAACCAAAACAAATATATGAGGCCCATGTCTAAATCCATATAAAGTAACATTACATAATGGAACAAGCTCATTTACATTCTAAATAAGCACCCTGGCCATCAGTACCTCACAAAATTCCACAAGAAACTTTGATTAAATAGCTTGTTTAGAGATACATGGGCAATAATTCAAAAGGAACCACCTTGGAAAGTTAAATAAGTTGGAAAATTGAATAAGTTGAAAAAAATCTATGATGCATATTGCCAGGGTTGCTTCAACTTACGAAGAACAAAGAACAAAACAGCACGGGAAACAGGCCCTTCGGCCCAACAAGCCCGCGCCGTCACCCCGATGTTCCCACCTCTACCCGCGATCCCTGTCCATGTTTATAGATCTATGGATTAAAAACCAAATTTGAGTCAATTTAGGGAGAATTTATTTTGCCAATTAGCCTAAGAGCACATCTTTGGGATGTGGAGGAAACTGGAGCACCCAGAGAAAACCCACACAAGCACGGGGAGAATGCGCAAACTCCCACAGATACAGGCCAAAATCCATGTACCTGCACAGCACAGCGATAGTTACATTGTAAACCAGATCGTAGCTATGGAGATGAGAAAAGCTCAAGCGTGGAAAAGTCCTGACTCAACAGGCCTCCAAGGAAATGGCCCCTCACGTGACGGAGGTTCTGAGATCCTACACATTCAGCTCAATGACTCCAATGAAGTCAATGACAACAAATGATGAACACAAATGTGTGTGTCTTTCCTTGGAATGCTGAGAATGTGATATCTGCTGCTACCTGGAGTGCATGTTGTTAATACATGGTTTTTAGTTTTCACTGAAGTATACAAGTAAGAAGAAACAAAAAGGATAAGTAAGGTGAGAGGAGGCTTGTTAAAAAATAAAAATCAACATTGACCAATTGGGCTGATTAGCCCCAAAAGAATTGCCATATCAATTAATCAGTAAGTTCAGAGTGTGTGCAGTTTAAATCCACAAAGCATCACAGCCCCTGATTTGTACTTGTAGAACATTTTTGCACGAAAGGTCCCCAGTTCCATTCCCAATTGGTCTCAGCTGGGGCTGCAGTTGGAGTGATACAATTAGTTTCAACACCTTAGAGTGGATAGCAAAGAATCAGTTAAGAATCTTGTTATCCAGAGGTGCCTGGTAGACAGTATTCCAGTTTGTTTCTGGTGTATCATGTCCAAATAATTTGCCTTAATATACAATCTCAGATTATGCATTAAGTACTTTTTAAAATTCATTTTATGGATGTGGGCATTGCTGGTTAGACCACATTTATTGACTGTTCCTACTTGTCCTTGAGGGGGTGGTGAGGAGTTACCTTACTGAACTGTTATGGTCCATTTAGTACAGTTAGTGTAAGTTAGGGTGGGAATTCCAGGACTTACATCTAGATATAGTGAGGGACAGTGATATATTTCCAAATCAGGATGACTGATCGGCTTGGGAGGGGAGCCTTAGGTGATGATGTTCCTAAATATCTGCTGTCCTTGACCTTCTACATGGTAGACTCAGTTAGGAATCTTGCAGCTTACAGCACGTGTTTTTTTTTTGTTTTTAAAGGGTTGGAGATTTAAATAACTTAAGGCACTTATTGAATGCTGATCTAGACACTGAAACAAACCTTTCCAACTTCCATAAGTACGTATGCCTCCTCCATAAATTCGCCACTCTCCACACTGTGGGGAACTGAGAATAATGGATTTCTCCTTGAAAGGAAATCAATGCACAAACAGAAGCATCACCCCAAAAATGAGAAATTCAAAGCCCTCAAGCCAATACATAATATCCCATTCTCCCCCAAACCAACCATAATATCAAGCAGCTATCATGCCCCATTCACATCTAAACCTCCTGGTAGAGAAATCCTAAAAGTAATTCATCCTTCAATCCACTTAATGAGAAATTTGAACATTCCCTTATCCACTGAGGACAAATTCAGTTCTCTTCACCATTTGTATTGCTTCCAATGGATGTATTATATTGTGTAAATATAGTACAAATACATCCTTCCATAGTAATCTAAGCACTCTGGCCATTTAGTGAGAACCTGCAATCTCCAGAGGACAAAACTGGTCTATTAACACATTTCCAGAGAATAAAGACATTCTCATCTTGCTCCAACTGCTCACTCCAAACACTTAATAATGATGCTCAGCCATCTCCCATTCCACCAAAGAAATAACTTTTCCATTTACTCTCTCTGTGTTGCTCTTCCCTGCATAAATGTGACCTTTTCTACTCAAGATGACCATTCCACGCCCATGCCCGAATTGAACTTTGCCACTATGCCTATCCCTAACCATGTCCAGTAATTAGCCTCCACCCACTGGGGAAGTGGGGACACACGCAAATGCACACACATATACACACGATCCAAATCTAACCCAGAACAGCTTTCCTTTTCAAAAGAAAAACTGACCCAAGCTCACTACTGCCCCTTCAAAATCTGCCCTTAAAGGAATGGAGCCTGGTTCAGTTCTTCACTACCTTCTGTTGTTATATCTTCTCCTGCCCTATTCTCATCTGCCTCTCCTCTCATCCAACCCACTGCCTTCTAACCTGTTTGGCCCAGGCACTGGACATGGCTTGGCTCCCACAGAATATCAACATACTGTCTTTTATGTATAGTACAAAAATATACTTCCATCATAGTCGAACTAATCGAGCCATTGGAACCAATAAAATACCTACAGGACAGTTCATAAGGGAAGAAGCACAATGTTGCCTTGCATACTATCAAACTGAGGAATGCAACATTTATTTTCCTAAAAAACTATCCTAAATAAAGATAGCTTTCTGGTGCCAGCCTTACAGTGCCAGACTCTTGAAACAGGTTACAGATTCCTTCAAGAATGCACCTATTTGACAGCTGCATTTCATTATAAATTACTGCAAAACTGATTGATAATTGAAAATAGTGTTATCACTAAGTCAAAGTGACTGCTCCACACATATTACTATTTAAATTAATTCTGCACATCCAAGCATCTAAATGTAGGCACTTATCCAGTTTAAAATTCATTCTTTGAAGAAGAAATATCCGTTTACTGAGATCTGGGAAAGAATTCATTGCATGTACAGACTTCTCAAATGACAGAAATAGGATTCCTCTGAAGTTGTTTTTGTGCCTCAATGGACCGATTGTTTGAAAGCAAATAATGATGAGGGAGCATTCTCTTTGTCAAGGTTAATGCATGTACAAATACACTATAGGAGGCATTAAGTTTTCCTGCATTTTCATTAATAAATGATGTGTGTATTCAATGGTTAGCCTGAATGAATCCAGCTTTCAACACCAAGCGAAAACTCTCCCCATGTCTCTTTTCTTGTCATTACTTTACATAAACAGATACACTGCTGAGTTTGATATTCCAGCGTTTAAAGCACACAGAGCAGTGGATAAACATAATAAACCACACAGAACAGTGGATTCTTCAAGCCTTGCAGTAATTGGTAGCTTGCACATCTACACCAGGTACAGCGTGAAACCAGATCTCAAAGTGACACAAAGCATGTGATCACAAGAGGTTCGGACTTCACATGCCGCTCGGTTGACCCAGCTCCCAATCAGACTGGTCGGAGTACCTGGGTGTGTGCGTGTGCGCGCGTGAGAAAGAGAGATAGATTGAGATTAAGTAGTAAGTGTCAAAAAGGGTGGTGCACCCAATTATTATTTAATGCATTAGGACATTCTGTGGACAGTTTGTCTTTTCTGCCCACCTAGAGAAGGACACATAGCAGCAAGTGGTAGCAATGAAAACCCAAACAGTACCTGTTTCCTGCTCAGAACGCAGCTAAGTTGTTTAGGGCAAATAATGTTCTATCAGCAATTCAATACACAAGAGCTAAAATTCAGACAGTTCAACAGAAAATTATATCAATTCCCTCTTCAAAACTCTGACATTTATAGAAAAACCCATCATTGTTCCTGTGAAATATGCAGCACCATGAAGAATGATGACAAAAAAGGTGATACGAACAAAGCTATCTTTCTACAATATAGAATATCGATCTCAAATAGAATCTGCCCCAATAGAAGACCTTTTTATTATATGTGGGAAAAAGTTTTTTTTAAATGTTCTCCTTTTGTTTTAACTAAATAAATCAAACTTCCAAAATATTACTTCATAATCTATTTTAACATGAACAAAACATTCTAGTTAATATAAAAATAGTCAAACTTACAAATGATAAAAGAATTTCCAACTGGCTCATTTTGAAGGACTGCCGAGTAGGTCCGTAATTATATTGTAATAACTCCACTACAAAGCATATCTGAGATCCTCACTGTCTAGACTAAAATAGGCAATCATACACTCAGTATAATATTGAATTGGACTGCACAGTTGGAAGATAGTGCTGCAACTTCAAGATATTCACAGAGTGGAAAGTATTTGGAATTAGAATTTTTCAAATCTATGTTTTGTCAACAGGCATTTTTCTAACCGCTGTAAACTTGTTCACTTCTAGGACTTGTACTTAAATTCTCAGTGGAAACGTTACAATCAATTAAATTCATAAACATAAAATCTCAGCAATCAAAGCCAAATCTTTCAGAAATTTGTTTTGTCTAGTGAAGAACTGCTGGCTTGCATTTGTCTTCAACACCTTTCAGCATACCTCTGCCCTAGTTCACCACGTGCATTCAAGCTCCCTGTACAATCCTTCAGATACCCAAGCATGGCAACAGAACACCACTGCTTCACAGGCTTCATTAAAGGCACTGACCATTTGATCATTTAGAATATGACCTCATTCTCATATAACCAACTTTAAATCTGGTTCCTGCAACTGTCTCTTTAATTCATAATTCTTTCTCTGCAGCTTATTTTAACTTCACCGAACAACACCTTGTTCACCTTGTCTTATCCTTTGTTTCTTTGGCTTCATTGTACTGGAGATATTTTCTATTCTCTAGTTCCTGGGACTATCTACTCCCTGCAGTTTGTGGTCTTGTGTCCAGCTTTTTGTGGCACTAGCAAGAACATGCAACAGTTTGTTCGTCTCACATTATAAAGTTAGTTATCTGACGCAGACATTTGTACAATACATACAGAACAAGCAAGTGACTAGCCACTAATGCAACGTACAGTCTGCCACCCTGTCACACTCTCAAATTTGGAGAGAAATTCACCAGTAGGCCTAATTTCAGAGCAACTCCTCACCTTTCATGACTCAATGTCATATGAACTGGCATTGGCACTACCACTTCCATTTCCTCTTGCTCTCCTGGGCAACCCTGTAGATAGATCAACTGAAGCTCTTCCGATCCTTTGTACGTCACATCTTTCCAGTTCCTGGCTTCAAAAGCACAAGAGATGGATTAGCTTAAAAACAAAGATAGCAACCACCTGCTCCTCAGAATAAAACCTTTGCATAAAAGGAAATATGAGAACAATAATTTTCTACATTTGGTAAGTAATGTCAGCATCAAAGCCAGCTGCAAGACATATCTCATTCTATTTTCCTTTAATGTGGTGATCAAGTTAACCTTGGAAAAACCTCAAGTTTAATTTGCTACTTACATCTTTTCCATTTCAAACAACTATTGCCACTGTATCTTCAAACAACAATATTAGTTTTGTGCTAAGTATAGACAATTCTGTTCTCATCAACAATTGCATCAAAGAGAAAAGAATATTGGTCAGGAGAAAAATTAAAATATTAATTGATTACAAGATTCAGATTTGAAAACCATATTCCAAACTACATTTTGGGTGACACCTTTGTTAGCACTGTTGCCTCACAATGCCAGCAATCCAGGTTCAAGACTAGCGTGGGGTCACTGTTTGCTTGGATTTTTCACATTCTTCATGAATCTGAGTGGGTTTCCTCTGGATGCTCTGCTTTCCTCCCAAAGTCCAAAAATGTGCAAGTTAGGTTGACTGGCCATGATATATTCCTCCTTAGTGTTAGAATGACAAGTTAGGGCAAGGAAAATTATGTGGGATGACAGAATAGGAGCTGGGTGGGATTGTCATTATTGCAGGTTTGATGGGCCGAATGCCCTTTTCTGCACTGGAACAATTCTGTGATTGTAAAGGTGCTCCCCAATTCAATTAAATCATGGCCGATTTGCATATCAGTTCCATTTAGCTCCTTATCTTCATATTTCCTGACAGTCATACCCAACCTATTAAGCTTAGTCCTGTAAGCTTCAACTAACCCAGCATCCACAGTACTGGGAGAAAATTTGCAGTATCTTCTGCGTGATAAATTGTTTTCTGATTTCCCTCAAACTCTCCACCCGACCAAAGCAAACTGTTTCCCTGTATTCTCTTAATCAAATCTTAACATTTTAAACACCGTGCTCAGATCACCCACCTGCTCCGTAATCCCTCTTCCCTGCCCAACTTAAGGGGCCATGCAATCCAAGTTTAACCAGCCCACCCCTTAATTTGTCCTTCTAAATATTGCCAATTTGCATCTTCATTGTCTTTGACTCAGAACTTACAGGATTTATTCAGCAATTTGATTATAGAAAAGATTGGCGGGGAACATTTTGTTGCTACACCATTACAGTCTTTATAAGAAACACACAGGGATTTTGGTGCTCCTGCTCACAACACTTCTTCATTGGGTTTACACACAGCAAACAATGCTAAAATGTAAAAAATAACAAATTCGTAACAGTCATTTTAGAACTAAGGACTTAAGCATTTTCAGATGGTGTTAGGCCTTCTGTTTTCGTCATCCCAGGCAAAAGTGCTTCTTGCTGTGAGAAAGCCCAGACAAGCGCGCCTTATTTTCTTAAGACTTCATGTTACATTCAAACATTTTCCATGAAGGTTGCATTGGTTAGAAAGATTGACAACTTCAGTACTTTGCAAAAAGCATTCAAGATAGAGCAGATTCTAATGTACAGGAGAACAGAAGGATTACAGTATCATAAAAATACCAAAAAGATAATAATATGACTGTCAAAGTGTTTCTCGTCACTCAAAAACTGTGCAACGTTAAATGCTGCTTCCAGCAGAAGAATGTCACACAACTGTGATCACTGAAAGCCTGCCATTTCGGAATAATAGCTGTGAAAAAACAGCAATGCAAATGATTCTGAACCAATTCAGCATCAAAATCAATTCTCTCAAAGTTGTTTGCTCATTTTCCTTGATTACTTCAGCTATATCAGTGTGCCACGTGCTGCAGGTGACAAACTCTACTCTAAAATGCCAATACATGTTGTAATGATCAGAATTCAATTAGATAGAATAGTCACATCACCTTCCCTTCCATCTCCTAAGATAAACTTAACAAGGGTTAATGGATGCAATTTCTCCCTCAGTTGAATGGGCAGGTAAATTATCAGACATTTCCAACTAAGACGCCAAGACCACAACAAATATTTGCTGGATGCTTCTGCAAAAGATCACCACAACAGACTTACGGATGAGGAATATCATTGGCCCATCTTAATTCATTTAATACTATCCCACAATTACCTCATTCTTGCATTCATGTTAAATAAATCCAGAGATTTGTCACTCTGCCCAGAACTCCATTTCAAGTATCAATCACTCTGTTCATCAAGAACTTCATGAAACTGGTTCCTATAATTTGAATCCTTGACTTTCTTCCTTGGTTTATTATGGAAGAAAGTTCCAGATGAACAATATTATATAGCTCCATAAAATCCGTTCTCAAATAATTTTTCTGCAGGCTGATAAAGTCCAGTCCGCCACATAAAGAAGAAAATGACTAGGATGTATATAATGTCTGACAACTTAGGACAATTCAATGCACTTCATAACTAATGAAATGTTTTAATCTTGTAAGAAACAAAACACCCAATTTGAAATCATATTCTGAAGACAACAATTGAAGAAATGGTCAGGTCACCTATTTCAGCGATAGTGGTTGAGGAATAAATACTGGTGAGGACACCTTGTTTTTCTTTAAATAGCATCATAAGATCCTTCACTTCTACCTGAGCAGGATGACAGTGTCCCAGTTTATCACCTTATTCAAAAGTAAACATCTCTTACGATGCAGCATCACCTCAGTGCCGCTTACTATTACAATGCTGGAAGGTTAGAAAAAGCTTTGTGGCTGATCTCTGCACTTCAGTACTCTTACGTCTCCATAAACGCGATGTCTGACAAGAGCATTGCAATCTGACCATGACGTTCTCTCACTTGTACTCCACTAGATAGTTAAATGTTCTGCTGACTTTAAGTGGTCCCAATCGAATAAACTTTTTTTTATATATTGTACTTTGAGTGTATCAGAGCGTCTGGGTCTCTTTCAACCAGATCATTTCAGCAAAGCTTCTGCACGGAATTTAAGAAGTACGTTACACATTTTGTGCATACATGCTAAATGCGCTGATGTGGTTCAGTGCAAATGGCTTCAAGAATAAAGTTAGACATACAAAGCAATCTCCACTGAACAGACTTTTCGTACAGACCAGCATTTACATTTCAACAGTTTAAGTATACAAAATTCAACATGGAAAAGTTCAAAGACAAACAGATCATATCTGACTTTCATTGGGATGAATGCTGAATACTGATACTTATCACGCTCCAAGAATGTTGCTACCCTGTATAACTTTATTCTACGCTCAAAACATTTGCAGACTGATCACAAAACAGAGTTCTATGTAGCATCCTTGCATAGCTCCTCCTAGCCTCCAGAAAATTATTTTACTCTTGTAATTCCCTATTATGCTCTCAATAAACAAAAAATGCTGCTTAATCTATCTCCTTGCCATTGGTGATTTAGTTATAAGACTAAAGTGGCCAGCAAATCCTCATTTCCATTCTAGTTCTATGATCTGTAGTCCAGTCTCAGGAGGTCTCTTACAATGGGCCTCAAGATCCCCAGTCTTAAATTTGGAGCATTTTGGGATGGGGCAGGGTAGTGGTAGTCAAGGTATGAAATAACGTAAATAGTTATAATTTCATGTTCGAAGCGTGTAGCTTCACGCAAGAGAAGATCTATTGAGAACTCAGATAGGAAGTCAGCATTCCCAATTCACAGCTCGCACATGCAATGATCTGAACATCCGGAACTCCCTCCCAAGTCATTTCAACTCCTCATCTCACTTCCACTATAGCCATTAAATTGCTTCAATGAAGGTGCATGCAAGATCAAGGAACTATGCCTTATCTTTCAATTTTCAATCTCTAATGTAGAACATAGAACAATACAGCACAAACAAGCCCTTCGGCCCACGAGTTGCGCCGATCACATCTACCAATCCACAGATCTATCTATAACCCCCTATCCTATTCGTTTCCATATGTAATATTCATACCTCAACAATGACGACCACTTTCACTTCAGCAGTTGGATGTGTCAGTGTATCCAATTTTTGAGCAAGCATGGCAGTTGGCCGGGGTTGGTGGTGGTGGTGTTGGGTAGGGACCCTTTATTTGAATATAATGCTGGTCAGTGCCCTTGGTGCCAGCATGCTTTTCTTTCCTTCTCCCAACAAAGCTTTTCTCAAATTACAGTTTTTATTGCTTCCAAAACCACTTACCTCATCTGTCCACATTCTCCGTCCTCTAAATGCCTTTGATTTATTTTATTGTGTCTATTACCTCAAGTTAATAATAATTTCTGTCCTTTGATCGTTATCTCTTTGTCAGTCGTACATATTACAGGTTGATCTATCTTTTTCTTTTGTGTATATTGATACATGTTCTCTTCTTCCTTTGTTCAATTTATTAGTGATTCATCCAGTTGTGATAAAGTGTGCACATTTGAAACATCCACTGTTCATCTCACCACTATTGCTGACTAACCTGTTGAATATTTCCAGCATTTCCTACTACTGTTTCAGGTTTGCAATACTTTGCATTTTGTTTATCTCTGATGTTGAGCCAGATATGGATAGCAGCCACATTTTGTCAAATCTGGTACTCAAACAGATCTGAATACATTTTATAAACTAATCTGTGAACAGAAAAACTTATCCTGTTTAGCTAGAATTTGTAGTGCCAAGGCAAAAGTGGAGGCGTTTGACGTCAAGGCAGCATTTGAGTGGTACATCAGGACTGGAATCAGTGGAAATCAGAAGGAAAATTCTCCACTGGTTGGAGTCATAACTGGTACAAAAGAAAAATGGTTCTGATGATTGGAGATCCATCATCTCAGTTCCAAGGCATCACTGCAGGAGTTCCTCAGGTTAGTGTTCTTGACCCAGCCACTTTGGTTGCTTCATCAAGATTATTCAGCACCATTTATAACTCCTCAGGTACTGAAGCAGTCCTTTCCCAAATGCAGCAAAACATGGACAATATCCACGCTTGGGCTGGCACGTAGCAAGCATCATTTGCGACACAAAGGCCAAGCCATTTCCAACAAGAGAATCTAACCGTCACTCCATGACTCTATCATCACTGAATCCTCCACTATCAATACCCTGAGGGTTTCACTGACCACAAACTGAACTTGACTAACCATTTAAATACTGTGGTTATTATAGCAGGACAGCGATTAAGAATCTTGTGGCAAGTAATTCATTTGCTGACTCTCCAAAATCTGTTCTCCATCTACAAGACACAAGCTAGGGGTGTGACGGAATACTCACCACCTGCTTGAATGAGTGCAGCTCCAACAACACTTGAGAAGTTCAACACTATCAAGGAAAACACAGGCCACTTGATTGTTTGTGGAAGGGGTGCCAACCAATTCTACCATCATCGGCCAATGACAGCATTGCATACCATCTACAAAATGCACTACAGGAACTCGCCAAGTTTCCTTAGACAGCACCTTCCAAACCCACAAACACAACCATTTAGGTGAACAAGGGCAGTAAACACATGGGAACATAATTATCTGAAAGTTCACCTCTAAGTCACTCACCGTCCTGACTTGGAAATATATCACCATTCCTTCATTGGGTCAAAATCCTGGAATTGCTCCCTCCCCCCTTTACTCAACAGCACCGTGGATGAATCTATACATCTACATCACATGGACTGCAACAGTTCAAGAAGGCAATTTACCTCTCAAGAGAAATTAGAAATGGGTAATAAACGCTGCCCTTGCCAGCAATGTTCACGTCCCATAAAGGGAGTTTAAGAAACATCCTGAGACTTAGCAACCTCTCCAGCTCTCCAATTATGGATTGTTAACCATCAAAGAATTTGCAGAATGTTGTTAAATATTATTTCATAACACAATATTTACAAATTTAAAATTATGGATATTTATATGCAACCCTCGCAGCCATCTAGGTCCAATGCTTTGGAATGCTTCTCTGAAATTCTTCGCATTGCTATTCCTTTGCTTCCTTCATGACCCTTCTTAAGTTCCACCTGATGATCAAGCTTTGGCCACCCCTTCTATTATTTCCTACGTGGCTGCTCATAGATGGAATTTTTTGAAGCATTGTGTCAATGGGAGAAGCAGGAGGTGGCGTGTCAGCTACCTTGCTCGGTTTTCCTGCTTCCCAAAATATTTATTTGCGGCTCAGAATCACAATAATAATACTTCATACCAGGAGCTCCAAATCAACGGAACAAGATTCCTGTTTCTCAGATATAAGGTTTCCAGTGAAGTGAGAATGGGCTATAACAATCACCTTCTCAATGACGACATGTCAACAACATAGAACTGTGCAACAATTAGGAAGTAATTAAAAATAACATCCGCAACTGACGTGTGAAAAGAAAATAAAAGTGATAGGTATCCTTCTAGAGGTGGGATTATGTGCATCGTTGAGAGGCGTACATCAAGTTTCATCCTGCACCTCAGAGTAATTGAGTAAGCTATTAACTCTGACAAAGAGTCATCCAGACACAAAATGTTAACTCTGTTCTCTCTCCACAGCAAATTATCACTTCTACATTCCAGACTGGATACAGTAGTAAATCTGGTTAGCCAACAGATAATTGGTCCTTCAACTCCAATCTCCATCCTCTTCCTTTCCTGCCTCCACTTTGTTGTTACCTTTGTGGTTAGTGTTGCTCTAAAAATGTTATGCTCCCCAAGGTCAAATGATGTAGCTATACACCCTGCTAACCTATGTCAAGAATGGCTTGTCAACAGCCAGCTACGTGTGAATAGTGGGTCAGGAAGATTCAGCACTCTCAGGATAGGAGGAAGATAAAAGGGAGAAAATAAGTGCAAAAGACAGATAATTAATTGCATACTGATTACCTTGAAAACTACCTGAAAAATGAGAAGAAATTCCAGATACATTATCTTACCTTCCAAAAGATCAAGGAATATCAGAAATGCCGTATACACTTGTGCACTATCTGCAATGTCCAAAGCCATCATCTCAGTGTACTGAAAATAAAAATAAGAGAACGATGAGTGGAGAAGCTGGTGTTGGACTGGGGGAGGACACAGTAAGAAGTCTAAAGCCAACAGGTTTAGCTGGAATCATAAGCTTTCAAAGCACTGCTCCTTTGTCAGGTGAATCCTGATGAATGAGCAGCAGTCCGCAAGATTGTGATTCCAACTAAACCGGTTGGACTTTAACCTGATACTGTGAGACTTCTTACAATGAAAATTATAGCATTCAAATCTAGCCAGTATCATCACTTTTCTTTATAGTATTGGTAAAACAAAAAGAAGAACAGAAGCATAACTATATAAAAAAGGGGCACAAAGCTCAGATGCATCAAGCATGTCCTAACCAGACCTGAACTACATGCAGTAGCAATTCATCGTTAAGTCACATAATTTCCTGGAACGGAAACATGAAAAAATAAAGTAAAAAAAAACCTACAATCGATTTTGGAAAAACCCAAAAATTCATCTCGTAATTGCTGAAAGCACTCATGTAACTCTCCAAGGCACTACCACAGCAATGTACCGATCCTTCAAATTCTACCCAATACAATTGAAAGTTTGCATTTCCTTCAAGAAATTGTCTAGCTCCCTGCTGAAAGACTCCAGGGAATCCATACATAGGCAAACTGATCTGGGGAATGATTTCTCTTTTCAGAGACCTTTCTTCTGAAAACTAATCTCAGTAATTATACAAAATTTGACACCAAGTCACAATCCAACCATCCTTATTCACCTCAAATAAATCATCTAACTGGAAAGACTCACTTTCCATTTTAAACAATTCAATCACATCCCATCAAAGTTTGTACTTTGGTAACGAAAGTAGTTCCAACACTTTATCCTGACAATTAGTTGCTCAAAGACCAGGGACAATCTTAGTAGTTCTTGGCTTAGCTTGTATTGAATCTCTATATAACTGGACAGAGCACCAACTCTAACAACACAATACCCCATCCATGATTCAGTGAAGTGTTGGCCTACATATTTTTAGATCAAACGCATCACAATTTGACCAAACCACAAGCTGCCAATTAAGCCAGGCTGACATGGAAAAAAAGTCAAGGCAATCGGAAAAGAAAACCACGTTTAACCAATTTATTGGAGTTCTTTGAAGGAGTCACATGTGCTGTGGATAAAGGGGAACAAGTGAACATACTACGTTCAGATTTAACTTAGGAGAAATTGTTTCTTGTCAGAGGATTGAGAGTCTCTGGAACTCTCAAAAGGCAGTGGAAGCAGTCTTTAAATATTTTTAGACATAGCGAGAAAGATTCTTCATTAACAATGGGTGAAAGGTTATTTGGGTAGGCAGGTTTGTGGAGTGAAGGTTACAATTAGATCATTCACGCTCTTGTTGAATGATGGAGCAGTGGCCTACTCCTGTTTGCATGTATACTACACCATTGACACTTCTGTAATCTGACATTAGTGCCTGCATTATTCATTTAAATTTCTTACTGCTAGTTATAGAACGAGGGATGAATAACACTGTATTCAGACAAAAAAATGGCCAGCCTGTCTAATGTAACCCAGACAGGTTTTCCTTTCATGGATATGCAATTCTCACAAGGGATCCTACTGAAATAAAAGATGGTTTTAATATGCTAATATTAATCAAGTGCAGAGACCCAGGGCTGCACCTGTTTTAGTACATCTTTGTTGGCTTTCCAATTATTACAGTTATTTTTAAACTGGGGACAGATTTTTTTCTGCAACTGATTATGAATGACAGCTGAGTGAACGAACAGAGGGGGAATGTTTTCTTTTGCTCTGACAGTGTTCAAAACAGTTGGCACATGTCCAAGTATGAAACTACCGAGATTATGAATCATTGATTGACAGCTTTATCTGAGGTGAAGACATCAAATTGGTGAACATGGACCAGATTACTGCTTTTATTGATGGCTGACTGGAGTTTTTGGGACTGCCCCTGTCTAGCCAATCCATCTATAACATACACAGAAAGGGAGTTAGATAGTTTTCAAAGCTGTACAATGCATCAAAAAGACAGATTTAAATGTGATAAGTGGAAGAAACCAGAAGGGGGAATGAGGAAAATTATTTTTGTTATTAAGCATTGAGTTATGATCCTGAACGCACTGCCTGTAAGGACGGTGGAAGTTTTCAGTAGTAACTTTAATGGAAATTGGATAAATACTGGACTAGAAATCCAGGGGCCCGGACAAATGCTCTGATGACACAGATTCTAATCCCACCACAACACTGGTGGAATTCAAATTCAGTTTACTTTTTAATCCCAAATTTATTAGTGAATTATCATAAAAATCCATCTGCTTCATCTAATGTCTTTTAGAGAAGGAAATCCACTAGATGTACCTGATCTGGCCTATTCGTGACTTGAGACCGACAGCAATGTGGTGGACTTTCAAGTAGCCAATTCAGTTATATCAAAACCACTAGAAAGTCTACAAAAAAAAGAATGAAACCAGAAGGATCAGATAGCAAACCAAACCCTGCTAGCCCTGCAAAATCCTCCTTACTAACATGCAGAGGTTGTGCCAGAATTGGGAAAGCTATCAAGTCAGTAACAGCCTGACATAGTCATACTTTACAGAAAATGTCCCAGGCACCACCATCGCCATCCTTGGACAAACCCACCAAAGCTGGCGGCACACAGTGGTATGCAGTCAAGACAGAGCTCAACATGATATTAATGATCTGGACAACAATACGGGAGGTATGATCAGTAAGTTTGCAGATGACAAAAATTGGTGATGTGAGGAGAAAAGCCTTAAATTACGAGACAATAGAGGCAGGTTGATGTGCAGAACAGTAGCAAATGGAATTTAACCCTGCAAAGTCTACAGTGATGCATTTTGGGAGGAAATTCACAATGAACAATAGGACACCAGGAAATACAGGGGACCAGAGGGAGCTTGGGGTGCAAACCCAAAGGCAGCAGGACAGGTAAATGAAGTGGTTTAACAGGCATATGGGATACTTGTCTTTGTTAGCCAAGGCATGGAACACAAGAGCCAGGCTTACAATGGGGCTGTATAAAATATTCTTTCAGCCATGGCCAGAGTACTCTGTGCAATTCTGGTCACCATGTTATAGGATGGATGTGATTTCACTGAAGGGAATGTTGAGGAGATTCACCCAGGATGGGCTGGAGTATTTTCAGCTAAGAAGAGAGGCTCAGCCAGACTGGGGTTGTTTACCTTAAAGACAAGATACAGAAAGCTGAAGAGGTCCTGACTGAGGTGCACAAAATTAGAAAGGGTTGATATGAATAAACATTTCCCTTTAGGGGTTAATAACAGGAGGCATTGATCAGGAGGAGATTTAGAGGGGGGTCTTTTTCACCAGAGGACGGTGGGAATCTGGAATTCACTGCCTGAACAGCCAGTGAAGCTAGGAACCCTCAACATTTCAATGTCAAGCTACGGACCAAATACAGGAAAATAGGATCAGAACAGATGAACGTTTAATGGCTGGTGCAGACAAGATGGGCTGAATGGTTCCTTTCAGTGCTGTAAAACATTCAATATGACTCTGGACTCCATGAAGTCATGTGGCATCAGGTCAAACATGGGCAAGAAATCTGCTGTTGATACCACCCAGCATCCTCCCTCAGCTAATGAATCAGCACTCTTCCACATTGAACACTACTTGGAGGAAGCACTGAGAGTGGCAGGGGTGCAGAACGTGCTCTGCATGGTGTCTGTCACCAAGAATGACTTGGTAGCAGCATTGCTAATCAAGTCCTAAAGGTCATAGCTGCCAGCCTGGATTTGGGTGAGGAAAGAAGAGGGAAAAGCTCATTTGATCTCATCCTTACCAATCTACCTGCCACAGATGCATTCACCCATAACGGCACTGCTAGAAGTGAGCACTGTACAATCACTGTGGAAATAAAGTCCTGTCTGCACATTGAGGATACTCTCATCGTGTTGTTTGGTGTTACCACCGTGCTAAACGGGATAGATTTCAAACATATCAAGTAACTCAAAACTGAACATCCAAGAGATGCTGTGGGCCATCAGCAGCAGCAGAAATTAATATAATCACAATTTGTAACCTCATGGCCACGCATGTCCCCATTCTACCATTACCACCAAGCTGGGGAGATCAACCCAAGTTCAATGAAGAGCATGTCAGGAACAACATCAGACCTACCTAAACATTAAGTGTTAACCTGGTTTAAAAAACACAGAACTCTTTGCATGCCAAACTTTGAAAGTAGCATGCAATCAGCAGATTGCAATTCCACAATCAACATATCAGCAGTCCACCTACATCCAGTCTTGTTGTTGAACAATGATATAAATGGAAAAGAGGCTCCACAAAAACCCCCATCCTCAATGACTGGAGGCCCAGCACATCAGTGCAAAAAACAAGACTGAAGCATTTACAACAACCTTCGACCCGAAGAGATGATACGTGTCATCCTCCTGTTGAGTTCCACAGTAACACAGCTGCCAGTCTTTAGCAAATTTGATTCGTGCCAGATGATATCAGGAATGGCTGAAGACACAAGATACTGCAAAAGCTACAGCCTCTGATAATATTCCACTTGTGCTCCTGAACTAGCTGTATGTTTAACCAAATTCTTCCAGTACAGCTAGGACACAGCATCTACCTAACCATGTGTAAAAATTGCCCAGGTATGTCCTGCACACAAAAAGGAAGACAAATTCAATTCAGCAAATTATTGTCTCATCAGTCTACTCCCAATCATTAGTTAAGTGACAAAAGGGATCATCAACACTGCACTCAAGCACCACTTACTGAACAACAACCCACTCACTAATGCTGAGTTTGGGTTCTGCCAGGGCTCTTTTTGAGCATTATTGCCTCATTGCCAAGGACCCAGGTTCAATTCCAGCCGTGGGTGACTGTATGGAGTTTGCATGTCCTCCCCATGCCTCCATGAGTTTCCTACCACAGACCAATGATGTGCAGGTTGGGTGGATTGGCCATTCTAAAATTGCTCCATAGTGCAGGAGGATTTGTGGGGAAAATGCCTGGGGCTACAGGATAGGGTATGGAGGGTTGGAGGGTATGGAGGGTTGGAGGGTATGGAGGGTTGGAGGGTATGGAGGGTTGGAGGGTATGGAGGGTTGGGAGGGGGGGGGGGAAGAAGAGAAAAGAGAGCTGGTGTAAGGCAGCCTAGGTAAGATGCTGTCAGAGAGTCAGTGCAGACTTGATGGACTGAATGGCCTCCTTATGCATTGCAGGACTTCAATGATTACAGCTTCTCTACTGTTTGAAGATAGTTGTTAGAAGTCAATCATCACAGTCTCCAGGACATTGCTGAAGGAGTTCCTCAGCGTCGTGTCTAAGATCCAACCACTTTCAGCTGCTTTATTAATGATCTTCCTTCCATCATAATGTCAGAAGTAAGGTTGTTCGCTGATGATTGTATAATGTTCAGCACCATGCACAACGCCACTAGCTTTCAGAGTGCTGTGTGAATACCGAAGTCACCAGACGAAGGAGCAGTGCTCCGAAAGCTAGTGGCATTTGCTACCAAATAAACCTGTTGGACTTTAACCTTGTGTTGTGAGACTTCTTATTGAGTGGTACTGCCATCACTGAATCCCCCATTATTAACATCTCAAAGTTTACCACTGACCAGAACCTGAATTACATCAGTCATATAAACACTGGCTACCAGAATAGGTCAGAAACTAGGAATCCTGTGGTGAGTACCTCCACTCTTTACCTGCCCACCACTTCCAAAGTACAAGTCAGGAGTGTGATGGAATATTCTCCACTTGTATAAGTGCAGCTTCAACAACACTTGAAAAACTTGACATCATCTGGAGAAAAATAGCTTGTTTAATTGGTATAACACCATCTCCAACATCTACTCCCTCCACCACTGATGCACAGTAACTTCTACAAGATCTACTGTAATAATTCATCAAGGCTCCTTTAGCAATACCTTCCAAACTTCATTCAAAAAGCAAGGGCAGCAAATGAATGGAACACTACTATCTGCAATTTCTCCTCCTCCATGCCACTCAACGTATATCACCATTCCCTTACTGTCGCTGGATCAAAATCCTGGATATTCTTCCGAACAGTACTGTGAGTGTACCTATACCATACGGACTGCACTGTTTTAAGATGGCACTTTCTCAAGGAAAATTAGAAATGGGGAAAAAATTCTGGTCCAGCTCTTAACAACTCTTCAAAACAGTGAGCAAAGATACAATGAGTCATATTATCTTGTCCTGAGGATTTCTACATGTCATGAAGAATACATACATTTTTAATATCTATTAATTTGCACAGCATGAACTGGGTTGCAGAAGATAAGACTTGTGGGGCAACACAAGCAACGTTTTGGTCAGTTACTGATGCAGCAAGAAGTGTCAGAGAATTCAATGGTGAACATAGGCAACTAAGGTTGGGTGAGACATTTGAAAATGAAAATACTAAATGTTAATTCTCTAAAATGTTTGCTTCCAGTGGCGCTCAGAAAAGGTTAGGGTGATCCAAGTGAGGACATTGCTTGTGACAATTTGTCCTCACATTTGCCCTTGGGTCATGAAAATCTCTCCCTCCCCCAGGTCTCTTGAGCCCCCAGCCCACTGTGCACCTCCTCTCCTTCCTCTCGGTCCCCTGGGGACTCTGACCCCCCCCTCCCCCCAAGTCTCTGACCCCCCCCTCCCCCCCCCAAGTCTCTGACCCCCCCTCCCCCCCCCAAAGTCTCTGACCCCCCCTCCCCCCCCCCCAAAGTCTCGACCCCCCCTCCCCCCCCCCCAAAGTCTCTGACCCCCCCTCCCCCCCCCCAAAGTCTCTGACCCCCCCTCCCCCCCCCCAAGTCTCTGACCCCCCCTCCCCCCCCCCCAAAGTCTCTGACCCCCCCCTCCCCCCCCCCCAAAGTCTCTGACCCCCCCTCCCCCCCCAAAGTCTCTGACCCCCCCCTCCCCCCTCCCCCCCTCCCCCCTCCCCCCCCCCCCCCCCCAAAGTCTCACCCCCCCCTCCCCCAAGTCTCTGAACCCCCCCCTCCACCCACCCTCAAGTCTCTGAACCCCTTGCTGCCGCCAACCCCACCCCCTGGGCTTGAGCACCATACACCCCCCCCCCCTTCTCTTACTATGGGATGATGCAGCGGCCGCTCCTTTCCCGGTGCTGTCCCGCGGATCTCCCTCTCCTCCGAGTCCGCCGACTCCCCGCTCTCTCCCACCGCCTCCATCACCGGTGCAGCTCCGACTTCATTCCGCCGGTGTCACATCAAACCCCGGCCGACCGGCCGAGGAAGCTGCTGCTGCCTCTCTCTGGTTCCGGGGACTCAGCACAGTTGCTGCTGAGTGAAACATCCACCTCCATCTCCAGTGTCTGAACTCTCCTCACTCTCAGTGCTGAGCGTTGCTTCTTCTTGCAGCTCTAGTACACCTGGCATTAGATTTATCTTTTATTCTCATTCTGAAAGGCACTGGTAATTTTCACATTCATTTAAATCGTAATCTCAGTTCTAACCTTCCCCTCTCCTCAGACCAAGGTGTGGACATGGAGTTTCAATGTTACACCTGAACATTGTAATACAGTTCCTGGTTATTAACCCTTTCAACACTTATGCAGTTTTCATCAGGAGATCCATTATCTTCAATTATTTCACCCAAACTGAGGATGAATGCGTGACTGAGGGACTGGAGCAGGGGGCAGGGATTCATGTTCCTGGATCATTGGGACCTCTTTAGGGGCAGGTGTGACCTGTACAATAAAGATGGGTGGCACTTGAATCCCAGGGGGACCAATATCTTGGCAGGAAAGTTGGCTAGGCCTATTGGGGGTCTTTAAACTAGAAAGTTGGGGGGAGGGAATCGAGATGAGGTGACTGAGAGCAAGGAGGTTAGCTCCCAAGTAGAGAAGGATTGTAGACATTATGAGAGGGAGGTTAGACAGGTGATGGAGAAGGGAAATGCCCAGACCAAGGGTCTGAGGTGTGTCTATTTTAATGCCAGGAGTGTAGTGAATAAACACTCTATAAAATGGATAAGCTTAGGGCGTAGATTGCTGCTCGGAAATGTGATGTGGTGGCCATTACGGAGACTTGGATATCTCAGGGGCACGACTGGGTACTTCAGGTGCCAGGATTCAGATGTTTCAGGAAGGACAGGAAGGGAGACAAAAGAGGTGGCAGAGTGACGCTGTTGATCAGGGACAGTGAAGAGAAGGTGAATGCTGTGGAGGAACTGTCTATGGAGTGTCTTGTCTAACGAGGGGCATACTCGCGATGGGTCATGAGAGGGCTGCTCTTGGATTTTTTTTTTCGTGAGTATCCTAGTGCTTCACGTCATTAGTATACGCTTCATGTGGACCATTTGATGGGCAACATGACAGCTCAGTGACTATCGCTGTGCTGTGCAGATACATGGATTTGGGCCTGTGTCTGTGGGAGTTTGCGCATTCTCCCCTTGCTTGCGTGGGTTTCCTCCGGGTGCTCCGGTTTCCTCCCACATCCCAAAGATGTGCTCTTAGGCTAATTGGCAAAACAAATTCTCCCTAGATTGTCTCAAATTTGGTTTTTAATCCATAGATCTATAAACATGGACAGGGATCACAGGTAGAGGTGGGAGCATCGCGGTGGCGGCACGGGCTCATTGGGCCGAAGGGCCTGTTTCCCGTGCTGTTTTGTTCTTTGTTCTTTGTTCTGTGGGTGGAAGTTAGGAACAGTAAGGGGTCGATAACTTTGTTAGGTGTTTTCTATAGGCTGCTCAATAGTGACAGGGAAGCAGAGGTGCAGATAGAGAAACAGATCCTAGAGAGATGTAGTAATAACAGAGTTATCGTGATGGACGACTTCAATTTTCCAAACATCGACTGGAATATTCCTAGAGTAAGGAGTATGGATGGGAGGAGTTTGTTAGGTGTTTTCAGGAGAGTTTCCTGACACAGCACGTGAATAAGCCTATGAGAGGAGAGGCTGTACTTGACCTGGTGCTAGCTAATGAACTTGGACAGGTGTTGGATCTCTCGGTGAGAGAGCATCTCAGGGTTGGTGATCATAATTCTATCTCCTTCGCAATGGCATTGGAAAGAGCAGACAGGCTAGGAAGGTGCTTATCTGGAGTAAGGGGAAATATGAAGCTATCAGGCAGAAAATTGGACGAGTAAACTGGAAGGAGGTGTTCTTGGGAAAAAGTACTGAAGGAAGGTGGCGGATTTTCAAGGAATGTTTGGAGCTCTGCACAACAACTTTCCGATGAGACAGGGATGTTTTAGTAGGTCACGGGAAGTGTGGTGCATGAAGGTTGTGATAAACCTAATCAGGAAGAAAAGAAAAGCATAGAAAAGGTTCAGAGAGCTAGGAGATGTTGAGGATCTAGAGGAGTATACAGTTTGTAGAAAAGAATTTAAAAAGGAAATTAAGAGACCCAGAAAGGGTCATGAGAAGGCCTTGGCAGGTAAGATTAAGGAGAACCCCAAGGCGTTCTACAAATATGTGAAGAGTAAAAGGATGAGAAGTGAAGGGATTGGATCAATCAAAGGTGAAGGGGGAAAAGTCTGTGTGGAACTGGAAGAAATGGCAGAGGTGCTTAATGAGTACTTTGCCTCGGTATTCACGGTGGAAAGTGATCTGGGAGGTTGTACTGCAGGTTTGCGGTGGACTGAAAAGATTGAGTATGTGGACATTAAGAAATAGGATGTGTTGGAACTTTTAAATTCTATCAAGATAGATAAGTCGCTAGGACCAGATGGGATGTGCCCCAGGTTACTGTGGGAAGTGAGGGAAGAGATTGCAGAGCCCCTGGCGATGATCTTTGCATCATCGATAGAGATGGGAGAGGTTCCGGAGGATCGGAGGATTGCAGATGTGGTTCCTATTTTCAAGAAAGGGAACAGGGATAGCCCAGGAAATTACCAACCGGGGAGTCTGACCTCATTGGTTGATAAGTTGATGGAGAGGATTCTGAGGAACAGGATTTATGAGCATTTAGAGAAGTTTAGTATGATCAGAAAAGCATGGTTTTGTCAAAGGCAGGTCGTGCCTTACAAGCCTAATGGAGTTCATTGAAAATGTGACTGAACACATTGATGAAGGAAGAGCAGTGGATGTCGTTTACATGGACTTCAGCAAGACTTTTGATAAGGTCCCCCATGCAAGACTTCTTGAGAAGGTGAGAGGGCATGGAATCCAAGGGGCTAATGCCTTGTGAATCCAGAACTGGCTTATCTGCAGAAGGCACACTGTGGTTATGGATGGGTCTTTTTCTGCATGGAGGTTGGTCACCGGTGGAGTACCCCAGGGATCTGTTCTAGAACCCTTGCTGTTTGTCATTTTCATAATGACATTTTTCCTGGATGAGGAAGTGGAGGGATGGGGTCAGTAAGTTTGCCGATGACACGAAGGTTGGTGGTGTTGTGGATAGTCTGGAGGGATGTCAAAAGTTGCAGCGAGAAATAGATAGAATGCAAGAATGAGCAGAGAAGTGGCAGATGGACTTCAACGTGGATTAATGTGTAGTGGTCCATTTTGGTAGGCCCAATGGGATGAAGAAGTAGAATATCAAGGGCAGGACTCTTAGCAGTATTGAGGAGCAGAAGGACCTTGGGGTCCAGGTCCATAGGGCTCTTAAATCAGCCTAGCAATTGGAGGATATGGTCAAGAAGGCGTTTGGTGTGTGTTAGCCTTCATTAATTGAGGGATTGAGTTTAGGAGTCGGGAGGTAATGCTGCAACTTTGTAAGACCCTTGTCAGACCCCACTTGGAATACTGTGCGCAGTTTTGGTCGCCTCACTACAAGCAGGATGTGGAGAGATTTACAAAGATGTTGCCTGGATTGGGAGGCATGCCTTATGAAGATAGGTTGAGGGAACTAGGTCTTTTCTCCCTGGGGAGACGAAGAATGAGAGGCGACCTGATAGAGGTTTATAAAATATTGAGAGGTATAGATAGGGTAGATTCTCGGAGGCTATTTCCCAGGGCTGAAATGGTCGCTACGAGAGGACAGAGGTTTAAGGTGCTGGGAAGCAGGTACAGAGGAGATGTCACAGGTAAGTTTTTCACTCAGAGGATGGTGAGTGAGTGGAATCGGCTGCTGTTGGTGATGGTAGAGGCAAACTTGCTGGGGTCTTTTAAGAGACTTCTGAATGAGTACATGGGATTAAATGGGATTGAGAGTTATAGATAGGCCTGGTAGGTATGAATATGATCGGCGCAACTTGTGGGTCAAAGGGCCTGTTTGTGCAGTAGTATTCTACGTTCTGTACATTCCAAAGTATTCTGCAGCTTCTGAAATACTTTGGAAGTATAGATGTTTTTGCAATAGGAACCATGGCAGTTTACTGGCTCACTGCAACGTAGGACAAGATTATGAAATGAATGACCAGATAATTCGTTCACTGAAGTAAAAGCAAAATACTGCGGTTGCTGGAAATCTGAAATAAAAACAGAAAATGCTGGAGAAACTCAGCAGCTCTGGAAACATCTGTAGAGAGAATCAGTGCTTCATGTCTGTCTGTGACTTCTTCAGAGCTGACAAAGGGTAGAAATGTAATTGAGTATATAGTTGGGAGAGGGATGTTGGAGAAGATGGAACAAAATAGGTCAAAGCCACCTTTAACATCCACTTTATCTTGTGTCCATGACATCTTTGTCAATCTTTCCTTAGCCCAGGCCTGACTTCGTATTCTGCTCCACCTTTCTCTACAACTACATAAAGAATCACATTTCTACCCCACTTCAACCTTGAAGAAGTCATAATGACTTGAAACATTAACTGTGTCGCTCTCTTCGCAGATGCTGCCAAATCTGTTGAGCTTATCCAGCATATTCTGTTTGATCTAAATTGGGCAGGACTTTGGAGAGAATCTCCTTGCAGTTCTATAGGTACATGGAACAACGCGATCTATTCTAACACCTGAAAGGGCAAACAGAACCTTGATTTAAAATCTCTTTCGAAGTGTAACATGTCTAACAATTCCATAATCTTTCAATGCTGTATTGAAATGTTAGCCTAGTTTATGGGATCCGATGACTGGAATAGGATGTAAACATACAAATTTTTATCTCAAAGGCAATAGTGCTACCACTAAGCCAATGCTAATTATAAATGTCTGACAGGAAGGAATTGCGCAACATTTCTAGTTTTAAGACTAATGACAACATTGATTAAACATTACTTAGTAGATAACTCATTTCTAAACTACAGATAAGATCACCTTTATTAGTGCCTTAATGCATGCAATAATACTCCCTCCTGACACTGACACACATACACACACACACACACTTTTATATATACTTTTCAGCTCTAAAGGATAACAGTCTTTAACAAATACAGTGCCTAGTCATTCCCAGGTCCCTTTGAGTTCACATATCCTGTTTCAACATCAAGTGACCATCAAAAGACACTTTCCTCAGTTTTCAAATCATTTCCAAACTGACCACCAGCACTAAAGCCATCCTCACAAATTGTCCCCCAGCCTTGCCTAGACAAACCTCTTTGTCTCTAAGACAATAGACTATTTTTTGCTGCTCCATTCTGCCTGTTGTACCCTCCTCCCTGCTGATCACACCAGCTGCATCCATCTACATTCCTCTCTCTTTGTCTAAAAAAGCTCATCTGAGGTAGAAAGTCTGCCCCAGTTATCCCAGCTTTTCCTGTCCTTGTTTCAGTTGTAACTGTTCTGCACCTTGCTTTCAGTGAGTTTCAGTCTGAGAGAGACTGTAGATTGCGCCCCTTAAAGACAGTAATAATGGTTGTATTACCTGTAGTTTATGGAGTCCTCAATCCCTCTGTATCCTTAGTAAGCAAGGCACAGAGACTTGTTATCTGGTAGAATTTGGAACAGATCATGTCTCTCTCTTCACTACACCATTTTATCCTGAAGTAAAGACATGATCCCTAAACATCTTTAAAAAGCTTACATTCCTAAAACTTCCCAGATAAAAGATGGAAATGATTGTGATAATAGTCTTCTACAACATGTCCAAAATAGAAATTACTACATACAGTACGTGATCTTATTTCTCTTGTTATCATATTTCAGCTTAAAAAAATTCATCTTGGCAGCATGACAAAGCTTCACCCATCATACTCAATCTCCTGTGACAGTTAGGATTTGAAATTCCATTTAGATCAGTGCTTAGAATTCCAATTTTCTTCCAAAATACAGCTCATTGTACTAGTGGTGTCACTTTCCATCATTTGCCATTGAAAAGCTCCTCGTTCATTTCAAGTAGGCTTTGCAGTTTTCTCATGTCCTGCATTAGGATATCATATATTTGGGTCAGACCGATTAACTTTGTCAAGGATAATATTGGTATCAAGGTACCTTTTAATACAGTCTTTGAACTAACTTGATCGGATTTTAACTCCAGATCTCCATTCTCTTTCATGAACACAGATTTTTCTAATGCCAAAAGCTACAAAGAAAGTCTCAGCCAACCATATATATGAGTTCTTTCTTTAAGTTCATTCCTGTAATTTAAATTTGTGTGTTCTTCTTCCGGAGATGGAGGTTTAACCTTAGTTGATTCTCCTTAGCTGATTAAGAATTTCATTAAGCTTACATCAATATTCAGCATAAAAATCTTGATATTCTTTCTTAGTCAGTTCATGAATTCTTGCAAACTCTGTTTATTTTTTCTTTTCCCAATCAGCATAAACTTTCTCCAATTCTCCTCTTTCAAGAGAAATAATTTAATCATTTTAAAGTTTTAATTTATGTTCAAGAAAAAAACTTTTCTTTCCTCATAGTTCTATGGTACCTGTATCAGTTACAGCAGAGTCACTTGGTTTTAAAATATTACTTCCCTTTGTTCCATCATCAACTTTGAGTGCATCTGCTTTGACATTTTTTACTGGGGGTCTGCATGCAGGTTTGATTCAGATAGCTTTAATTCATTGGCAGTCACTATTAACTCTTTGCTGTAAGTCTGATGTTCCCAGTGTCTCTTTAACCTCAGAGGTCTTAGTAGTCAAACTTAATAGCAATTTCCACAACAGACATATGGATATTCATGGTTTCTGTATAACAATTGATTTATCTTGTACATACTCAATTTCAGTAGTTGCATTAGACTTCTGATATCAATGAAGATGAAAGTACTTTATATCCAGTGACATCATTTCCTTATATGAGATCATTAGTCTTAAAAGGCAACTTTGAGGCAATTCCCACACTATAACCTCAGAAACAAAATCACATTTTAAACTGACTTTATTCAATAGAGCAGTTAAACAACTCCCAATGATACTTTCAATCAGTGCATTCTTAAACAGTGTACCTTCTAAACCTCATTTATACTTCAATACATTCTTAAATAGTGCACCTTCTAGAGGGAGTTCCTCTTCATCCTTATGCTCCAATCTTTTCCATTAGAAAATAAGTTCAAAGCCAATGGTTTGTCACAAATGTGACATGTCACGCTATACATGCCCACAAAGGAAACTGTTTTCGTTTTTATTTTCCAACAATCTGACATGTTTTTCTTATGGCGAAAATAACTTGTTGCTCCCTTTGATCATGCTAATCGTCTATAATGTCTTTCTTACTTCAATAAGGAGTACTTGTTTTCACATTTCTCCTATCTTCTTCACTGTTACCAGCATTCTGTTAACTATCAGATCTCTTATCTCTTGAGTTGCTGCTTGGGTTTGCATTCTTTCATGAGATGTGGAGTCACTGGCAAGGTGAAAAGGTAGCAATGAGTTCTTGAACCACTGCAGTCCATCTGGTGTAGGTACAACCACAATGTGATGATGAGAGCTCCAGGATTTTGACCCCACAACAATGAAATAACTATTCCAAGTCAGGACAATATATGGTTTGGAGAGGATCACACAGGTGGTGTTGTTTCCATGTATCTGCTGCCCTACCTAGTAGAGGAGTTTTGGTAAGTTTCCGCAATAAAACTTGTAGATGAGACACACTGCTGCCACTATGCATCAGCGGTGGAGGTGGAGAGTATTTAAGTAGCTGGATGGGGTACTGGTTGAGACAATTTGCCAGCTATCTCTCCTGTCCATAAATTTGCTTTACTTTTGGAAGACGGCATACATTCTGATGAAGTTCCAGAGATGTTTAGGCCTGCTCAGGAGCAAGCTCACATCAAAGAAAGTACACAAGCTGGAACACCACTTACAGGAAAATAATTTCCTACAGTAAAAGTAGGACAATCATCAGCTTTTCTAGAAATATTCTTCTCCTCTTCCATCTGATTTATTATGGCTGAATATTACTTAATACTTTGTTTTTTTCGTCTACAATAGTTTGTAGACACCATGCATCTTCTCAGAAGCTGAATGAACTTCATTCTTCCCAACATGAGCAATAAGGTTTCCCCAAAATATAAAGAAGGAGGGAAACAAAAAAGAGATGGAAAGGAAGATCTCTGTTCATCACCTTTATACTGTGAACCAGAAGCAAAAATCATTGTCTGATGAGGTTGGACCCTTCCAAGGAGAAGATTCGGGAAAGCATTCATCTATACATCCTCCAAGACAGCCAAGAACATGGTGGGAGATGGACATCACCAATATAAGAGACTGTGAGGATAAGGTGTGGATGAGTATCTCCATAATAATATAGGGATAAAGACTTGGGAGATGCAGAATAAAGGATTAACTCAAATGACAGGTAATGAGTATGTACGTAAGGAGCTACATCTCAGTGTTGTGTGTCAATGAGGAAATGAGTGTAAGGTGTCTCAGAGAATAGCTCCAGCAAGGTATTGGTTTTGTTTAACATTTATAAATAGTTAGTACATAATGGCATTTTCTTCAAAAACATTTATTTATGTCCAGTAAGATCTCTTCTAGAGCAAGTAGCCAATGAATCCTGAGGAAAGAGAAACACAATAACAAAATATTCCATTACAGGATGTGTGACTCATGGACAGTGTTTGAGGAGTCAGGAAATGAGTTAATTACCTCAGAATTTCCAACATCCAAACTGCTTTTGTAGCTACAGTATTTATCTGGTCCAGATCAGTTTCTGATCAAGAGAAACATTCAGGAAGTTGATAGTGGAGGATTTGGAAATGGTAATGTCATTATATGTCAAGGGGAAATGGTTAGATTCTCTTTAATTGGAAATGGCACTTCTGTGACGTGATTGTTACTAGTGCTGCTACTCATATGTTTCTGAGACAAGTCATAGTTATCAGCCATAATTGCAGCAGCCCTTATCTTAGAAACTTTGTGGCCTTCTATGTGGGACTTCATTCCTAAAAAGCTATTATTTTTAAATCCTTCCATTAGCATCCCACTTTTAACATTTTCAAAATCTGGCTTAATCTTCATCGCCTGCTCACGTCATTGGAAAAGTTGACATGGTTGTTGTCTAACTTCCTGGATAAAAGGAAATGATAGCTGACAAAACAATGCCTATAGACCCTCAGATGTGTCTAAATGTCCCACTGAAGTTACCTAGCATATCAGAAGCATTTCCCAACACAGGGATGGTTCTCACTGAATCAGTCTATGTGCAATCTCCAATGTTTTCCTCACAAATCTCAGAATTTGTTCATCAGCTGTAAGGTATAGGACAACTGCCTTCAGCATGGTGATGGGATTACACTGGGCCAATGAGACACTGTTAGCCATCTTGATGTTCTCGCCATTTCAATCCACTTAGCAGGCTCACTCGCCCACCAACTACAGCATCGCAAATATATGTGCCAATGGCAAGATGTTTGGCAGAGGATATATTCATTTTGGGATCAATTCTCCTTCCTGGTTACACAATCACAGTTTGTCTTTACACAACATCTTCCCTCCATGAAACAACTTCCTTTTCTGACTGAAATCTACCTCATGCCTTGGTGATGGATATGATAGACCTCAGTCCATACCTTTTCAATGTCTTAATTTTTAAAAAAAATCACTTGTTGAGCAGGGACCATTTTTCTGTGAACCTCTCCCTTGAGCGCTGCAGCTTTTAGTAATGCAATAGTGACTTGATTTTGATAATTCTGCCAGTAAGGGAGGCACACGTTAATTCCACATGTATGAATTGGATAAAGTTAGTCAATAGGTCCTGACAAAGAATCCTTTGATTACATATTTATGAATTCAGAGACCCTCGCCCCCTCCCCGCTGCCCCCAACCTTTGCAAACATTTTGCTTAACACCAGCAACAAGTTTCACATTAAAAGATAAAATGAAAATAAAAATGAACCTGTATGTTAAATTGCTTAAAATTGTGTTGCAGGGTGGGTGGGATTTTTATTGTGGGGGCAAGGACCCATGACCTACCCCTTTGCAAACAGGATCATGGCTCTGATAATCTCTTCTGTTATCCTGTTGTGGTTTTGCTGATGTCACTATCTAACATATTCATGGCCACTTCGGTGAAGTGTTAGGTGATTACCCTATGCCTCAGTGCAACTTCACCTTAATGCGAAGAGAGAAAGGATGGAAGGTTAGAGGAGGAATACAGAGACCAATCTTGCCTCTGGTTTCTCTTTGTAAAACACGACCTATCTATTGCACTGTGCAGTTGTTGTGAGTTAAGATTTCTGTGTGATCAGGCAAGTGTGCATCCTGAAAAGAATGTTGGTCAGGCAAGGCCTATTTGCTCCCTGAGCAGTTAAACCTGAATTATTGGACAGATGTGCATCCATGCAGCTTAGAGGGAAACATAGATGTGGTCCCTCCAACATCCACATGTGCTATAAGGAATATATTTGTCAAAACCTCCTGGTATTTGTTGACAACATTTTTTGCTTCTCTAAGCACATCTGAAGTTGCATAAATAACAACATAACATATGGGCCCATATCTTTTTGTAGCAGGACATCTAACAACATCTGCTTGTGGTTAAACTTGCCCCTGTATGTTGAGATAGAACATAGAACACTACAGCACAAACAGGCCCTTCGGCCCACAAGTTGTGCCGAACACATCAAAAACCTACCCAGCCATAGACCTATCTGTAACCCCCAATCCCACTGGATCCCATATACTCATCCAGAAGTCTTTTAAAAGACCCCAGCGAGTTTGCCTCGACCACCACCGATGGCAGCCGATTCCATTCACTCACCACCCTCTGAGTGAAAAAACTTTCCCCTAGCATCCCCTCTGTACTTGCTTCCCTGCACCTTAAATCTGTGCCCTCTCGTCGCGACCATTTCATCCCTG
This sequence comes from Sphyrna mokarran, assembly GCA_024679065.1. NCBI lineage: Eukaryota > Metazoa > Chordata > Chondrichthyes > Carcharhiniformes > Carcharhinidae > Sphyrna > Sphyrna mokarran. The sequence goes on along the minus strand of JAGIQG010000009.1, from coordinate 70,587,597 downwards.
GGAAATAGTCTCTGAGAGTCCACCCTATCTAATCCTCTCAACATCTTGTAAACCTCTATCAGGTCGCCTCTCAACCTTCGTCTCTCCGGGGAGAACAGTCCCAGCTCCCTCAACCTGTCTTCATAAGGCATGCCTCCCAATCCAGGCAACATCCTTGTAAATCTCCTCTGCACCCTTTCAATAGCTTCCACGTCCTTCCTATAGTGAGGCGACCAGAACTGCGCACAGTACTCCCAAGTGTGGTCTGACAAGGGTCCTATAAAGCTGCAGCATTACCTCCTGACTCCTGAACTCAATCCCTCGATGAATGAAGGCCAGTACACCGTAAGCTTTCTTAACCACATCCTCCACCTGGGAGGCCGATTTGAGAGTCTTATGGTCCCGGACCCCAAGATCCCTCTGCTCTTCCACACAGCTAAGACTCCTACCTTTGATAATGTACTCATTCATCCCGTTGGATCTGCCAAAATGGACCACAACACATTTATCCGCGTTGAAGTCCATCTGCCACTTCTCCGCCCAGTCTTGCATCCTGTCGATGTCATTAAGATCTTTAAGTTTTTCGCATAGTAAGGCTAAAAGCATCACTGTGGGGGATGGGGCAGACAACAAGATGCTGTTTTTAAGAAGTGAATGGAGCAACACAGAGAGCAACTTTTGGATTTCCACATTTTACTGTGCACTTGCTTGCCCTCAAAAGTTCATTGAAGTAATGGTGAGTGCTACATGAACTTTGCCATCATTTTGGCAGCAAATTAGAGGGCAATGTGATTCTAAGTGAATAAAGATAAACACTAGATTAAGCAAGAAATTTCAACAAGATGTTGGAGCCAACCAATTTGTACAAGCCTTGTTAGATAGAAATAACTGATCCTTGACTGGTAGTTTGTGGTATTTAGTTTTTACAATTGCAAGAACCATAAACACTGTTTGAATTGGTAAGCACTTCATGGGTGAATGTTTTCACAGTGGAAAATGGAAGAATAATGTGATGTCTGTAGTTAATTAGAAAAAAATGAAAATGTGATATTTGCAATTAGCTTGGTCCCATGATTTTGTTAGAAAGCTGTTGTTTTTGTAAAACAGTACAGAGACGCACAGACTGACAGGCTGCAATGTGAATACATCTTCTATAGCTGCAGGCATCTTTTTATATCAGCTGATGGGGCGGTTATCAGATACAGTGGGCTTATTTAGCAGGCTTTCACAACTCACCAGATGCAATTGTTGGATGTCAGCCCAGAATGTGACCAGATGTTGACTGAGGAACAAATATTGGTTAGGGAACCAGGGAGACCTCCCCTGCTTTTCTCTGAATAGCACCATGGGATCTTTTGCACCCACCTGAAAGGACAGTCAATGCCTCAGTTACATCTTTCACGCAAAAAAAAAATGAACTTTGGATGCTCCAGGATTCCCTCAAAGTGCCAGCATAAATTTTGTACTCAGGTCTCTGGAGTGGTGGTTCGAACCTGGAACCATCTCACTCAAAATCATGGAATCCCAATAGTGCAGGATGAGGCCATTCAGCTCATTGAGTCTACACCAACCACAAACCGCCAAGCTCTATTACCATAACCCTATGATATTTATCCTGCTAATCACCTTGACTCTAGGATCAATTTAGCATGGCCAATCAACCTAACCCACACCTTTGCACTGTGGGAGGAAATCCATGCAGACGTAGGGACAGAGACAAGTGCCTTGACTGATCCATCGTTTTTCAGGTAAGCTACAGATTAGTGCTCTCATTTCCCCGCCTATTCTATTCTCCAAAAGATTTGGCTGCAGAGCTCCCTTAGAGCTGCAGTGCTTTTTCCCATGTTAGGCCTTGTGTTGGAAAGGTCACCACCTATGGCTTTAGCTCTGTGAGAGTTCCGTGGCCATCTTTCACAGTGAGTCATATAAAGAAGACAAGACAATGGAATTTAAGGTTGATCAGTATCTTTCATTGACTAGGTTATATGAAGCCTCAGCAGCAGGGAAAGGCAGCTATATCCAATTAGAAAGACTTGTTTTGAGATGGACAGAAGGTCTTTTATTCATTCACGGGGTTTAAGTGCAATTTGGCAATGCTAACATCTGTTCCTGATCCCCAGTTGCCCTTGAGCAGATGGTGATGAGCTGCAATCCCTGTGATGTAAGTAGACCCAGTAAGAAGTTGAAGTCTAACATGTTTACTTGATAGCACAAGCTTTCAGAGTCTCACTCCTCCTTCAGGTAAGTGAGGAATTGTGTTCACAAACAGGGCATATATAGACACAAACTCAACTTACAAAATAATAGTTGGAATGTGAGTCTTTACAGGTGTTTACAAGTCACCACTTCGGAGTCAGACTTGGAGGTTCAACAAACAGTTTTATTCAGACAAAGCTTTGGGAGAAGCGCTGGCACTCTGCACTATAGCCCAGTCACTTCTCAACTACACAATGGTAGTTGAGCATCTATTATACGTTGTTAAATAATAGACAGTTTGGACATTAGCACATTGTTACATGTTGAGTAGACAGAACATTGACAGCACATTGTTGTACATAGAGTAGATATATTTATGCAGTTATGTCCCCCCATCAATGGCTGATCTCATTATCAAACTCATTGTTCTGGGTCTGCATTTATCTCACGTTTAAGGTACCTCAAGGTCTGACCTGTTTCTTGCGGTAATATTCACAATACAGGTTTTAACTCTTTGTGTATTGTCTGTGCCCAAAGTCAGTGCCTCTTAATGTCTTTTCCCAGAGTCCATTTTATGCCAGGTAACCATTTTGTGTCCTTTAACTTTGGTTTCACTCCAACACAGGTAATCAAGTCTTAAAGGTACGGACAATGGAGAGAGGGCCAAACACAGGTTAAAGAGGTATATATTGTCTCCAACCAGGATAGTTAGTGGGATTTTGCAAGTCCAGGCAAATCACAAGGCTTACAGATGGTGTGACATGAATCCAAGATCCCAAGATTGTAAGTTAACCCACAGTGCTGTTAGGAAGGGAGTGCCAGGATCACCCAGTAACAGTGAAGGAAAAGTAATATACTTCTATGTCAGGATGCTGTGTGACTGGTAGGAAGACTTACAAGTAATGCTGTTCCCATTTGTCTGCTGTTCTCGTTTGTCTTTGGAAGTTGCTATCGAAGAAATCTTGTCAAGTTGCTACATTACATCTTGTAGATAGTACATATTTTGCAGATAGCCAGTGAAGTAATGACAGATGCAGGGATCAGTAGTTGAAAACCCATCCTGGAGCACCATATGGGTGAATACCCATTTAAAAGGAGAAGAAATGAGAAAATTTACATTGTTTTAATGTTCCAAATTATGATATTTTTGAGCAATTTGATGCAATAAGTGTTCCATGAGAAAGCTTTTGGTGACATTTCTGACTGTTTTCTGCAATAAAAGTTTTTATATATTTATTCAGGATAAGATTATTTGTTTTTTGGTCTTTTCTCTTACTAGGCTATGTTTCCACAGGCACCAGTGGCCTTCCCCTACATTTAACCTAACGTGAATGTAAATAAGTATGCATCGGGATGATGCATAACCATTGCCCAGCTTAATCTTCCTCTTACCCAATGTCCACGCGCACAATCACATTCTGACAGAGATCTTTGGACAGTGCCATAAAGTGAAGGAAATTTCCAAGTCATTGCCCTGGCTGGGATCAACCAACAACCAGGAGTTTCTGGCCTCTTTGCCTCCGCACCATTCTGGGACACAAGCTGTGCAATGAGTGCTGCCAGAGGAATTTGGAGGGTGCTTTGAGTCAATAATCTTTGCTATGGGTCTTTGAGATTCTCCATTCAGATGGTGTAATATTTAACTACCAGTTGACAGGTTAATTATTACAGGCTAAGATCCAACGTTTCATCCATTGACACTCTCTACACTTCTTGCAAAAGCAGCCAAGGACCCCATGTACCCTGGACATACTCTCTTCCACTTTCTTCCATCGAGAAAAAGATACAAAGTCTAAGAGCATGTACCAACCAACTCAAAACAGCTTCTTTCCTTCTGCAATCAGACTTTTGAATGGACCTACCTCACATTCAGTTGATCTTTCTCTACACCCTAGCTATGACTATAACACTACATTCTGCACTTTCTCCTATCTTTTTCTATGAACGCATGCTTTGTCTGTATAGCGCGAGAAACAATACTTTTCACTGTATATTAGTACATGTGACAATAATAAATGATATTGAATCAAAAAAATCAAATTAATTGAACAAAGAAGAGCTGATTAAGGACCAGGTGTGGGTTTGAATAGAAATACAGGATGTCACCTTTAGTATGCAGTTGGTCATGCATGAATCATGAAAATCATAATGTTACTCAATGTTAACGTGAGAAACGTGTGTTTACTTGTGGGTATGCACCTCCCTCTGGAAATTAATGCTGTCATTTCTCTGTGATTTTCACTCCAAAATAACCTCACTGCAACATATCCTGTTTAAAATCATAGCACTACACCTATATAATTGGTGACCTTATCCATCAAAACACATTCAACTTCAGCAGTACTGCCTTCATTCAGACCCACTTAAAAGGGCATGGACTGAATGTTAGCAAAGTATTGGATTTCGCAGATATAATAGTAATCATGATTAGTCTCCTGCTCTGTTCTTACACAAAATGTTTTATTATGTTTGTGTTCATATTGTGTTTATAAAGCAACTCCACCAATGGTTCATTATATACTGGTGGGAATGTGAGTGATATTAATCAAAAACCTCTCAGGTCTGGGTCAAGTTGAGTTAATTGATCTTGGGATAGACAAGGAAGAAATTCTATCAGGATTACTGCTCCTACTTGCTATTTAGTGATTTATTTACAATTGATTTGGGTTTGAATGTGCAATTTCAGTTTTTGCAAATGGCACTAAATTTGGGTGGAGTTGGGGAGAACATTCATGTATGTATTAGTCAGTAAAATAGTTAGCAGAGTAAGGTATAGTTAAGACAAAGGAGGACTGTCATAAAACACAGGAAGACGTTAATAAACCTGCAGAATGGGAAAGTAATTGGCAAATTAACTTCTATGCAGATGGGCATGAGGTAAGAAGAGTAAGGAAGTCTCACACTCCTTACATAACTATCTATACTGAGTAGTAGAACAGAGGGATCTGAAGTGTAGTGAGACAAATCACTAAAAGAAGTGGCATTTTTTGCTAAAAGCATTAAGAAAAAGTGCACAAGTAACTCGGGTTCATTTCAAAAGGGATAGCATTCAAAAGCAGAGAAGTTAAGATAAATCTGCATTGAATCTTGATTAGACAACACTGAGTTCCATGAACAGTTTTGGTCTCTATGTCATCAAAAGCATATTGAGACCTGGGTGAATGTGCAAAAATAAAAATACTAAAATGACATTAGAGGTTATATCTTCCAAGAAAGATTGAATAGCTTGGGAGCTTCTCTAGCAAGGAAAGGATTGAGGGGTAGTGTGATCAAAGTGTTTAAGTTTATGAGAAGTTTTCCTTGAATATATAAAGGATGTTTCCATTTATGGGTGAGTACAAAACTAGGGACCATCAGCCTAAGACAGTTGCAAATAAAGCCAATAAGGCTCTCAGCAGAATCTTTTTTATCCACACAGTGGTTAGAATGTGGTACTTGCTTTAACAGGTAGAAGTTCAGATGAATAGTATAGATATGTTCAAGAGAAAACTAGATAAGTAGATGAGGGAGAAAGAAATTTGCTGAGTTAGATCAAGAGGGATTAGCAGGAGGCTTTTGTGGAGTATAAACATCAGTATCGATAGAAAGATCTATTTTTGTGCAATAAATAAGCTCTAACTTTGCGATTCATGCAAATATCTGTAAATGTGAATGGTGAATGAAGAGAGACTTGGTCTTAGCTGTGACAATTTGCATTAGCAAACATTCACTTTCCAGTCTCATACATCAAATCTCGAGTGTAATGGCAAAGAACTGCCTATGACACATGTTAGTAACTCCAAAATGGATGAGAACTTGAAGCGGTTGAAGAATAATGCATGAGCTATGAAAAACAGCTACAGAGTGAATGTCCAACTGTAGATAGTAGGTCTGAGGTTTGTGTGATGTGAATACATGTTTCAGAAGAGAGGAATCCCACTTGCAAGATTTTTGTGGGCTAACCAAGTATTTTGGCTGGCTGTGTGAATCATAAACCTATGGCAAAGCTCAGTACCTTATACCTCAAATTGGAGTGAAAAGTTAGCAAATGTGTCACATTTGTATTCTCTCTGTACATCTCAGTGAAAACTCATGCGGCTGTGTCTGCTCCTGTTTCCCATTTAAATTTCCAAATAGCAAACAATTAGCCCAACTACTACAAGTTGAAATGGAGCCACACCTGGTTCTCGTGGTATCGTAAAGTAATGTAGTAGACACTGTGGGGCAGACATTGATATCATTACAATTTTCTTGATCATTCCCATGTGGATTCAGATTTTAGTTTTGCAATCTGCTTGATCCAGCCTCTTGTGTGTTTTTATTTAATTTATGCCAGTACTGGAAGAGTGCAGAGTTTGATTTTGATTTTGATTTGATTTATTATTGTCACATGTATTAGTATACAGTGAAAAGGATTGTTTTTTGCATATTTCGTTCATAGAGAAGGAAACAAGAGAGTGCAGTATGTAGTGTTACAATCATAGCTAGAGTGTAGAGAAAGATCAACTTAATGGAAGGTAGGCCCATTCAGAGTCTGACACCAGGGAGAAGCTGTTCTTGAGTTTGTTGGTATGTAACCCCAGACTTTTGGTATCTTTTTCCCAATGGAAGAAGGTGGAAGAGAGAATGTCTGGGGTGCGTGGGATCCTTAATTATGCTGGCTGCTTTGCCGAGGCAGCAGGAAGTGTAACAAATCAATGGGTGGGAGACTGGTTTGTGTAATGGAGTATGCTACATTCATGGCTTTTTGTAGTTTGTGGCGATCTTGAGCAGAGCAGGAGCCATACCAAGCTGAGATACACCTAGAACAAATGCTTTTTATGGTCCATCTGTAAAAGTTAGTGAGAGTCGTAGCTAACATGCCAAATTTCTTTAGTCTTCTGAGAAGGTAGAGGCAATGGTGGGCTCTCTTAACTATAATGTCGGCATGGGGACAGGACATTGGTGATCTGGACACCTAAAAACATGAAGCTGAAGGAACCAATATGGTTGCATATGAAGGCAAGAACATGGAAGGATTTAAAGCCAATATTGAAAATGTTAAAATTGATTAAACTCTCATTATATACATTGCTCCATGCATCCACTTTGACGTGAATGCTTCATATGCAGATTGCAATATTAAAGGGTCAATGGATTTGAAACAATAGCTGTTTCTCTCTCAGGAAACACTTCCTGAGTTTGTCCAATTTTTCTGTTTTTATTTCCAATTTCCAGTATCAGCCGTATTTTGTTTTTATTACAATATAAAAGCAATCTGGGTAGTGCCTTTCAACTGGGATTGTCTCAGACTCACATCTCTGCCTGGTCTTCAATATCAAATAGGCACATGAAAAGGGGACACTGTCAAATAAAGTCAATAGAGTAACTGGAAACAACTCCCAAGCATCCAATTTTACAGAGAAGAAAGGAGCTAATAAACATTAGACAAGGGCTGATTGTTCAATGTAATAGCTATCCAACAAAAAGGACAATGTCCTGGAAAATTCTTCCATCTATTCGTTATACCCTAATCCTTTTCCATTCATTGGTGTGGCTGAAGAATTAATAACATGATAGTTTTGGGTTCACTGAATGGACTCAGAAAGGAAACAGATACGCAGCCGTCTCCACCATTCAAAACTTGGCTCTGTTCCTGTAACCTATCTTATTCCTGGTTCCATTTCATTTCTGTTCCATTCTCCCTTGTTCGCTCTCATGCCACCTCTTATCATTTTCCATTTAGCTCTCCTTTCTTTTTGTCTCACTTCGTTCGAAAAAAAAACTGCACTTTAAAAAATGTTCTTATTCCAGACCATATACATGACACAACTGAGGTGGGAGGATGTGAAATGAAGTGCTTTGAAAATCTAGAAATCTAATAGATTTGATTTTAAATTCATTCTCAATTCATGGGTGTCATCAGATATTAATGTAAATGTTCTGCAAATTGCATGACTAATTTTGTGATTGTAATTTGTGTTAAGAATTGGGGAAAATTAAGATTAAAGAAGCAATGTAAAAGCAAGGAATTGATTAGAGGCTGACATCTGGAGAAATAATGAGGTGTGAATTAGCCTAACAGTGGAAAACAGATATTTTATATATGTGATTATAGGGGTGACTGGAGCCATTGAAGTGATAACTTCAAAGTGGAGCATTATAGAGATTGACATGCACCTGCCAAAAGCTAACTCCACAGGGATTTAATTCAACGGGAAAGAAATGGTATAACTGTAGAATTTGATGTGGAAATATCAGCATTGAATTGGGGTGGGCACAGTAAGAAGTCTCACAACACCAGGTTAAAATCCAACAGGTTTGTTTGGGAGCACAATCATTTGGTGTCTCATTCCTTCATCAGGTGAATGAGGAATTGTGTTCACAAACAGGGCATACACAGACACAAATTTACAAGATAATGGTTAGAATGCAAGTCTTTTCATGTTATCAAGTCTTAAAGATACAGACAATTTGAATGGAAAGAGGGTCAAGCACAGGTTAAAGAGATATGTTTTTTATCCGGCCAGGACAGTTAGTGAGATTTTGCAAGCCCAGGCAAGTTGTTGGTTTACAGATACTGTGACATGAACCCAGTTGAGGCCATCCTCAAATGTGCAGAACTTGGCTATCAGTTTCTGCTCAGTGATTCTGCATTATCGTGAAGGCTGCCTTGGAGAATGCCTACCCAAATATCAAAGGCTCGATGCCCATGACTGCTGAAGTGTTCCCCAACTGAATGGGAACAGTCCTGCCCCGTGATTGTTGAGCAGTGTTCATTCATCCATTGTTGTAGCATCCACATGGTCTCCCCAATGTACCATGCCTTGAGATATCCTTTCCTGCAGCGCATCAGATAGACAACTTTGGCCGAGTCGCAGGAGTATGTATCATATACCTGGTGGATGGTGTTCTCACATAAGATGATGGCATCCATGTCGATGATCTGGCACGTCTTGCAGAGGTTGCTGTGGCAGAGTTGTGTGGTGTCATGGTCACTGTTCTCCTGAAGACTCGGTAGTCTGCTGCATACAATGGTCTGTTTGAGGTTATGTGGTTGTTTGAAGGCAAGAAGTGGAGGCGTGGGGATGATCTTGGCGAGATGTTCATCTTCACCGATGACATGTTGAAGGCTTCGGAGAAGATGTCATAGCTTCTCTGCTCTGGGAAGCACTGGATAATGAAGAGTAATCTGTCCACTGTGTTCCATGTTTGTCTTTTGAGGAGATCGGTGTGATTTTTCACTGTGGCACTTTGGAACTGTCAATCGATGAGTGGAGCGCCATATCCTGTTCTTATTGAAGGAATCTTTCAACATCTATAGGTGATTGTTGCAATCCTCCTCATCTGAGCAGATCTTTTGTATGCGGAGGGCTTGTCTGTAGTGGATGGTTTCTTTAATATGTTTAGAGTATAAGCTGGAGAAATGGAATATTGTGAGTTTATCCATAGGCTTGTGGTACAGTGAGGTGCTGAGGTGACCGTCCTTGATAGAGACGCGTGTATCCAAGAATGCAACCAATTCCAGAACATAATCCATGGTGTTCCTGATGGTGGGATGGAACTTGTTGATGACATCATATAGTTGTTTCAATGATTGTTTGCCATGAGCCCAAAGGAAGAAAATATCACCAATGTATCTAGTGTATAGCGTCGGTTGAAGGTCCTGTGTAGTGAAGAAGTCTTGTTCGAACCTGTGCATACAGCTGTTGGCATATTGAGGTGCAAATTTGGTTCCCATGGCTGTTCCATGTGTCTGTATGAAGAATTGGTTGTTGAAGGTGAAGACGTTGTGGTTCAGGATAAAGCGGATGAGTTGTAGAATTGCATCTGGAGATTGGCAGTTATCGGCATTGAGCACTGAGGCAATGACGTCATCATGGGGGATGCTGGTGTCGAGTCCCGAAGCATCCATTGTGAAGAGGAGTGCTACTGGTTCAACTGCTCCATATATGCTGAGTTTCTGTAGGAAGTCCATTTCAGGGTTCAGGATGCCCTTGATACAGCAGAGAGGTTCTTACATTGCCTGATAAGATGGGACAGCTAGATGTGTTGGCTCTGTGTATCTTCAGGAGGCAGTACAGATCTCCAATGTGGGGATAAGAGCATGGAAAGTGCTCTGAAGGTTAGAATCAAAAGTTTTGATCAGTCCATTGAGTTGACAGGTGTGTTCATTGGTCGAATCTGCAGGTAACTGTCTGTAGTGTTCCTTGTTGTTCAGTTGTCAGTATACTTCTTTGCAGTAATCTGTTCTGTACAGTACGATGATGGTCCTCTTTTGTCTGCTGATTTGATGACAAAGTTAACACAAATTGCTAAACTCATCACGATAAGCATTTTGCTGCATTTTCACTTCAGTGAAACGATCAGTTACTATGAGAGGAACACTGGAAGCTAATGTGGATTTCCTCAAAATGCTTAACGGGTTCGGCACTTGGTGGCAATATCATCTTGCTTGGCGAGAAAGATCTTGAATGGCATAAAAGCAAATTCACTACACTACAAATTTTTGCTACTGCTGAAAAATTACATGTATCAGTAACTCTGAAATCTGTAAAATGATCTGCTAGTCTTAGTATTAGCAGAAAGGTACAGTGTATTTGGAGAAGCATATGTTTGTATTTTGGCTTTATGACTATTAAACAACATTTCACAGGATGTTACTGTTTCTTTGGAGGGGTGTGGTGGGATGGGGGGCGCAGGTAGGGGGTGAGGTGCAAGGATTGCAACTTTACCTCAATAAATGTTTGCAGATTCGGTTCAGACAGAATCAAAAATATTGATGATTTACATCTGATGTGGAGTACATCTTTTATTTCACTTTTTAAATAGAAGAACTTGCAAATATCTGTCTGTTTTTTGTAAAGATTTAACTTTGCTGTCATGATGGTTTTAATCTATATTGATTCCCTTTGAGTTTACAGCATCCCATTCTTTCATATGCAATTCCAGCATTGTCATTAACCCTGCTGATTAAGGGTGGCATGATTTCTTCTCCCATGCCCACATGTCTGTCCTTGGCCTGCTGCAATATTCCAGTGAAGCTCAATGCAAACTGGGGTAGCAGCATCTCATCTTCCAGCTAGGCACTTTACAGCCTTCTGGTCTCAGTATCAAATTCAACAACTTCAGATGATTAGCTCTAACCCACCTCAACCCTTTTGTTTTCATTTTATTTAATTTTTAACTGTTCTCTACCTTTTATTTCTTTATTCTCTTTCTTGTCTTTTCCCACACTTGCCCCCTATTTTATACCCCCTTTCCTTATCCTTTCTTCCCCTTTACACCTTTTTCTCAATTTTACCTCTCTTCCCATCACTTCCAATATGATGCCGCCACCAAACACACAATCCCTTTCCTTCCTCTTTCAGTATTCCAAAGGGACCATTTCTTCATGGAAGCCTGATCCAGTCTTCAGTCACCCCTAGCAATACCTAATGTTCCCTAGCACCTTTCCATGTAAGCACAGGAACATTAGTCCTTTTACCTTTGCCCTTTACCATGTTCCATCACCAAACACTTCTTTCAAATGAAACCGTGATTTATTCATGCTTCTTTCAAATTTATTAAACTCAGAATTGAACCTGTCTCGTTTGCCGAGACCACACCCTTTCCTGTGAACCTCCATTCAGTTCACAAGCATGGCTCTATTTAGTTATCATTTTAATTCTCTGGCCTATATCCAGTCTGACCTCTCTGCCCTTAGCCTCGTGCACTATTCCAATGACATTCAGCATAAGCTTGAGGAACAGCACCTCATGTTTTGATTAGACACTATACAGCCTTCCAGTCTTAACATTGAGTTCAACAATTTTGGGTCATGACCTCTGCTGCCATTTTCTTTTTCAGACAGAAGCTGTTGGTGACAATCCTGCTATTTTCCATTCAGACCTCTTCAAGACCTATCTTTTTTTTAACTTATTCTATTACCATCTCTTCTTACCTTTTTCGATCATCCATTTTGTCATTTAACCACTCATGCCTCATATACAAGCACATTTTTGTTTTTTCTTGAAAGTCTCACTACCACCTTGTCAAGGGCAACCAGGGATCAGCAATAAAAACTTGCCTTGCCAGTGATGAAAATGAATAACTAACTTAAAAAAATTAAAAATGGGACCCCCATGTGATTTTGTTTCTCCTTCTATTGTCTACAAACACTAGGGAAGACTCGAGCAACTCTCTAGGTAAGGTAATCCACAACCAACCTCCCATCCATTGACTCTGTCTGCATTTCCCGCTGCATCTGAAAGCAGTCAGCAGTATCAAGGATCCCTTGCAGCCTGGACATACTCTTATCCGCTTTCTTCTGTTGGGAAAAAGATACAAAAGTCTGAGATCATGTACTAACCAGTTCAAAAACAGCTTCTTCCCTGCTGTCATCAGACTTTAGAATGGACTGACCTTGCATTAAGTTGCTCTTTCTTTACACCCTAGCTGTGACTGTAACATTACATTCTGTACTCTCTTCTTTCCTTTTCTATGTATGGTATGCTTTGTGGTAATATAATCAGGGCCTAGTTTTAAGGCTGATTAAATTGGATATCCTAAATTAAAGAATTGGGCACATTAAAACCAAACACAGTCACACTTCAGCTAGGCTAATTGTATAAATACACAAACATGTCTGGACTTGGCCCATCAAAGATCATTGTACTCTACTGAGACCCAACAGGAGATCATCGCAGTCTATTGAAATGCACCAGCTTATTGTTAGAAGCTCAGGTTGGGTCAGACTGGGTCTAGAGTTCCTGCAGTTACCTTATTAGACAACAGTTTACATATAAGCTACAGCATGGAGATGGACACCTGGGGGTGGGCTCCAGTGTCCTGTCAAGCAGACATCAAGAAACCCAGTGGATATTGGAACCCTCTCTTGGGACCTCATTTCTGGAAAGGCAAAGAGATAAAGGTACAAACCAGGAACGAAGACTTGATGAAGGAGGTGACCTTGACAATCCGGAAGATTGACCAGAGAAGGAAGGAAGGAAGAAGCTGCCATCGAGACTCACCTTCATGATGACAGACCAGAGCGACTCAGTGAATCGGGCCTGCAGTTTAACCAAACGATCTTTGCAGGTAGCATACTTGCATCTGGGGTAGTGTCTTGTTTTATGTAGGTAATTAAGGGTTAATAGTGTTATTATTAATAAACTTATTGAACCTTTATTTGTGTTTGTCCTTTGTCCATCTTGCATATGAGGGCACCAGGGTAAAACCTTGGAGTAAGCAAACTGGTCAAAAGTATCTGAGAATTGACAGCTACAACAGCTTTATCTGTATAGTGTGCAAAAAACAATACTTTTCACTCATACTAATACACGTGACAATAATAAATCAAATTTTAAAAAAAGGTAGAATAGAGCTCTATCTGACTTTAAGATAGGGAAGAGCAGAGCATGGGAGTAAAAGGTAATTATTCAGAGTGGCAAAAGATGGGAGATGGTGGTTAACGGGAATGATCATTGCAATCACAATTTACAACAATGATTTGAACTTTGGAATGATAAATTGAATTGGAGGAGAGTATAGACAGGACTAAGGACTTCCACAAATAGAAGTCTCACAACACTAGATTAAAGTCCAACCAATGTATTTGATGGTAAACTCACAAGCTTTCAGGATTTGGCCCTTCATCAGGTGAATGGAGAGTTCTGGCTTCAAACAGAGCATTTAACAGCATACATCGTTTACAGATTACTGATTAGAATGCAAGTCTTTACAACTAAACTGCTATTCAAGTCTTAAAGATGCAAACAATGTGAGTGGAAAGAGAATTAGACATAGGTTAAAGAGATTGTTTTGCCTCCAGACAGCGCAGTAAGTGAGGTTCTGCAAACCCAGGCAAGTCATGGGGATTACAGATAGTCACTTACTGTACTGTCTGGAGACAATACATACCTCTTTAGTCTATGCCTAATGCTTTTCCCACTCACATTGTCTGCATCTTTAAGACTTGAATAGCAGCTTAGTTGTAAAGATTTGCATTCTAATCAGTAATCTGTAAACTGTGTATGCTGTTACGTACTCTGTCTGAGGCCAGAAGTCTCTATTCATCTGATGAAGGGGCAGACTCCAAAAGCTTGTGAGTTTACTATCAAATAAATTGGTTGTTCTTTAACCTGGTGTTGTGAGACTTCTTACTGTGTTTACCCCAGTCCAACGCTGGAACCTCCACGTCATGACTTCCATAAATTACAGGGCGATCAGATAAAACTTCAGAAAGGGCAAAAATTAGCAAATGAAGCTCCATGCAGTTGTTTGGTAATACAATTTATTAGGAAGAATAGTGAGGTCACTTATTGCTTGGAAGATGTGCATTTTGCTAGGGTAGAGGAACAAAAGGACCCTGGAGTACAAGTTCATCAATCACTAAAAGTGTGCCACAGCTCAACAAAAAGCGAACAAAGTTACACTAAACCTTGATTGGACCACACATACAATATTGTGTGCAAATCTAGTCACCCAAATTGTAAAAATGTTTATTGAGATGGAGGAGAGGGTGCAGAGAAGACATACAAGGATAATACCAGAGATGTCTGGATATGCTCATCAGGAAAGGATTGATTGGCTGATTCTATTTTCTCTTGATAAGAGAAGGCAGAGCCTGAACAAATAGCAATCTTGAAAATTATGAAAATCTGGTGGAGAGAGAATGTTTCTTCTTGCGGGAAAGAACATAACTCGAGACTATCAATATAAGATAGGCACCAAGAAATCCAATCAGGATTTCAATACCACGTTTAATAGTTGAAACAAATAGTATTGATGTAATTAAAATGATGTGAGAAAAATCTCTTTCACACAGTGAATGGTTCAGGTCTGAAATGCACTGCCAAGAAGTGTGGTGAAGGTAATTTCAACCAAAGCGTTATTTGAATAGTAATAATGTGCATAAGTACGAGGAAAGTGCAAATACATGGCACAAAGTCAAAATGTTCACTTGAAGAGCCTGTGCTACATGATGGGCCAAATAATCTCTTTCTGTGCTGTAAGAATTCTGTGATTCTTTGATTAGTAAATAAAACATATAAGTGAGACAGGAATAGAGAGTTCCGATGATAGGTTTAGATGAAAAAAAATTTCTATTCAAATAAAGCATTTTTTAAAAGTTTATTTATTAGTGTCACACATAGGCTTACATTAACACTTCAGTGATGTCACTGTGAAAATCCACTAGTTGCCACACTCCAGCATGTGTTCGGGTACACTAAGGAAGAATTTAGCATGGCCAATGCATCTAACCAGCAAGTCTTTTGGACTGTGGGAGGAAACCAGAGAATCCAGAGGAAACCCATAAGACATGGGGAGAACAAGTAGACTCTGCACAGTGACAAAAGCTGGGAATTGAACCTCGGTTCCTGGCATTGTGAGCATTGTTAGCAGTCCTATTATGCCATGTTTACTGATTATTCATGTATATAGAGGTCCTATGTGACATGATTCAGGCCAGGAATAAAACCCAGGTCTCTGGTGCTGCGAGGCAGCAGTACTAACCATTGTGCCGTTATGTCCCCAATCTAATTAAACACTGAAGGGGACACCCAGATTTGAACCAACAGTCTCTTGATCTGCAATCAAATGCTCTACCACTGAGCTATATTCCCTTAATCATCTAATGATCTAAATAATCATCTAATGCTCTATTGATTAGAGGTTTGAGCAGAGAATAAAAAGTTGGCACAGTTAGTTTGAACTGAATGACCTCATCTGTGTCCTATATCCTATGTAAACTTACTCTGGCTCAGATCAGCTAACTCAGCACAACTCAGGAACTGAATGTGGGATCTACCTGAGCAATATGTCTCAGCACCACACTTTGGAATTCAACTATCCAGTGAACTATTTAAAAAGGGCATCCCTTCTCCCATAATCTTTTTAAAAAATTGGTAGCATGTATTAGTAATGCAAGAGAACAACAAAATATAGTTATATTCATCTATTTCATGCTGTGTGGTTTCTGACTCCAAAATGGTGCATGCAGCCAGTATATCCTGTGATTGTAAATACAATATCAACATTGTCAATCTAACATCAACATTAGATCAAACATTGTTTATATCAAGCTAATATCAGTCAAATAGAAGTAAAATCCTGCAGATGCTGGAATCTGAAACAGAAACAGAAAATGCTGGAAAAACTCAGCAAGTCTGGCAGCATCTGTGGAGAGAGAAACAGAGTTAATGTTTCGGGTTCTTATGATTCCTTCAGAGATAAAGAGAGGATCTGACATCTGTCAAATCTCTCCTAACAAGACAGAAAATGGATGGATGAAGGAGTCAGTGTGGAATTTGGGAACAGTGCTAAAAAGCAGAAAAATTGGGAGAATGGAAAGAAATAAAATAGGACATCAATCAAAAAGGGTCTGGACAATAATAGTGACACAATTGTTTTATAAATAGAAACACAAACTGACACGGAAAACCAAAGATATCAAAAAAGGTACGTGTGAACAAGATTTGACTTGATTTGATTTATTATGGTCACATATACTAGTATATAGTGAAAAGTATTGTTTCTTACGCACTATAGAGACAAAGCATACCAATCACAGACAGAATGCAGAATGTGAATGTTACAGTCATAGCTAGGATGTAGAGAAAAAAAAACTTAATGTGAGGTAGGCCTACTCAAAAGTGATAGCAGCAGGGAAGAAGCAGTTCTTGAGTCGGTTGGCACATGACTTTTGTATCTTTTTCCTGATGGAAAAGGTGGAAGAGAGTATACATGGGGTCATTGATTATGCTGGCTGCTTTGCTTTGGCAACTGGGAGTATAGACAGTCAATGGATGGAAGGCTGCTTTGTGTGAATGGTTGGGTTGCATTCACAACCTTTTGTAGTTTCCTGTGGTCTTGGGCAGAGCAGGAGCCATACTAAGCTGTGATACAACCAGAAAGAATGTTTTCTATGGTCATCAGTAAAAGTTGGTGACAGTTGTAGCAGATATGCCAAATTTCCTTAGTCTTCCAAGAAAGTAGAGGCATTGGTGGGCTTTCTTAATAATAGTGTCAGCATGGGGTGCCAGGACGGGTTGGTGGTGATCTATACACCTAAAAACTTCAAATGATTCAAAGGATCAAGTAGGAATTGACAAAGCCACCTTGAAAGATGAAATTATAATTACAATGTAGGAAAATAGTTTCTATGAGAGAATAATGAATTTAATTTTATCTGTGTTTGCGGCTTTGTAAATGATGCCTTACAAGAATCGAATCAAAAATCCAATCCAGGTGTAACTGAGGGCAGAGGCGCTAGGTGACAGCAGCAATTCAGTTCTAAGGCGAGAACCTGTTCCTTAAGAACTTCTACTTAAGTTTTTTATTATTTTTCATGTGTAATGTTTCGGGCAGTCATTTCTCATACACATTGTTCAAATTTCACTAGACTCCTGGGACAACTTCCTCTGCCCTATCACTCCGTTCAGGCACTGAATTCGTTTGGATGGAACCTGAGCAAATTAAAATTCATTCGGCATTTTAAAGATAACCCCCCAAACACTGAGGTCCAAAACAATCTCAACTTAATAGGAGGGGGGGGGGAAGAAATCAACGAGGAGGAGAAGGTGATCAGCGCAAGAATGAAGATACATGTATAGTGATCTGAGTGTTGAGATTTATTCTGCGTTTGGAGTTGAGAATTTAAAAGTTTGGAATGCAAATCCTCCAGGTATTTAAATACAAGCAGCAAATTGTGTCACAGGATTGGATTCCTTGTGGCAGGTTTGGCTGTCGGTTGTCTTTATAATAGATCGCAGGGTGATAAAAGTCAAGAGAGAGAGAGGGAGGCGGCAGGGGGACTCGTACCTAACAACCAGCAGCAGCACAGTGCCAGTCGAGGCAGGGCAGGAGAGCCTCGCTTTAAGAGCACCTACACTACTACAACATGGCTGCGTGCACACATCTCCCCAGACCTCTCATCTGTCTGCTGCTCTCACTGACAGCGATTGCGGGCGACGGGGCTCACTTTCCCGAGGAGATAGTGGCGGAGGAGTCGGCCTTGCTGAGACCCAAGGTTCTGCTGGCCATCATCGCCCGGAACGCGGCGCACACGCTGCCCTATTATCTGGGCTGCATCGAGAGGTTAGACTACCCCAAGGACAGGATCGCTCTCTGGTGAGCAAGTGATTTATTTCCAGTTAAAGATTAGTCATTATTACCGTCATTTAAGTAGCCGCCTTCATTTGGTTGACTGTAATAGGCAGACATTTATCTCTGAGGATTTGTATGTATGCATGAAGAAAGGCTCAGGGTGAGCTGTGGCACTTACTGAATTGTTGATTCACGCCAAGGGATTTATTTTCTCGATTATACTGACTCAGTGTGGACCTTGCTGATATCTGTGCCGACAGCTTCCAAAGCCCCTTTTCATAAAACACCATTCGCCGCACGTTATCAGGCATGCATTTTTCTATGAAAATGTGTAGTTTTGTTTTCAGAAGCCTTATTTTAGACAGACACCTGTGTGTGGACAATATTTCCAGCTGTGGTAGTGAGTGAGCCGGCTGGTTGCTGGATGGTTTCAATGATATGGTGGGGGTTCTGTTAAAGTGTGAATTGGTCAGGGGGGGACTTGGAGACATATCCTTTTGCTGGCTGGAAGTGTCCCTGCGATTTTCTCCTGCTTCATCAGAGAGTGTCATTCATTCAAATAGTGTCCCCCCCCACCCATTCATTCTCGGAATGGGATTGATGCAAGCCCTGCTGCTTCTGTTAACAGCGGGCGATATGATTATAAGACAGGGGCACGAACCCCCCCCCCCCCCAGAGTTTCCTGTCCTAGTTTGAGTTGTGGGGTGAATCTATCCCAGTGTGGGAGACACACTTAAACCGTTTCCCTGGGTCTAAGCGGCGGGATGTCTTAGCACCGCCCCTGCTGATACACGCATGCATAGGGGCGGATTTAAAAGCCCTTCACTTGGTGTACAAACACCACAAACCAACAGTCTACACACCCCCTATCCTGCCATGCATCTCACTGTTTTAGAGAATGTGATGTTATACATAATCCAGAGGTTATTTTTTTAATGAAGGAAAGTGTCTGGGGTTAATGTGGTATAGGAAACCAGTGACGCTCTGTGTTTCCATTAAGTGTGTGTATGAAATGAATTCCCCAATCCAGCATTAAAACCGGGCTGAATTACTGAGGTCAGGGCCGTGGCGAAGAGTGAAAGGCCAGTGCGTTCGGCTGTTCCAGATCCGGCTGTAATGTCAGGAGTTTCCTGCAATGCTGCCTTACAGGGCTAGTTCCCCGAATTCAATTCCCGGCTTGGGTCACTGTCTGTACGGAGTTTGTGCATTCTCCCTACATGTGCGTGGGTTTCCTCCCACAGTGCGAAGATGTGCAGGGTGGCATAAATTGGCCCATCCTCATCAGTACCCGAGTAGAGACTGGCAGCTAGGGGCTTTCCACAGTAACTTGATTGCAGTGTGTAAGCTGACTTCTGACTAATAAATACACTTTAACTTGACCGACTCCCTTTCAGTGAAGTTTGGGTTGGAGGATTTCCAGGCCTCCGTTATTGTCCTGAGCTTCCAGGAATTCAAAATGTTTCTCACCTGCACTGCTACGAGCCAGGAGAGAAATTACAGCGATATTAAACAGTGTGCATAGCGTGATTTCCTCAGCAATACATTTATTTATTGAATGCAAAACTGAGTTTAGGATGGCATGCACAGTAGTTAGCACTCTTGCCTCATGATGCCAGGAACCCAAATTGGATTTCTGACTTAGCTCACTGTCTGTGTGGAGTTTGCACGTTCCCTCTGTGTCTGCGTCGGTTTCCTCCCGGTGCTCCAGTTTCCTCGCAGAATCCAAAAGACATGCTGCTTAAGTGCATTGGCCATGTTAATTTCTCCCTCAGTGTACCCGAACAGGTGCCGGAGTTGGCACATGGGGGATTTTCACAGAAATTTCATTGCAGTAGCTTACTTGGTGAGAATCATCGAATCGTTATGGTGCAGACATGATGGGCAAAACGGCCTCGGAGAGCCGAGGAGCCTCACAGTGCAAGGGACATGGGTTTTATTCTGGGTTTTATTCGTTATGGTGCAGACATGATGGGCAAAACGGCCTCGGAGAGCCCAGGAGCCTCACAGTGCAAGGGACATGGGTTTTATTCTGGCCTTTGTTGACTGTGTGGAGTTTGCACATTCTCCCCTTGTCTAAGTGGGTTTCCCCCGGGTGCTCTGGTTTCCTCCCACACTGCAAAGATGTGTGGGTTAGGATGATTGACCCTAGTGTCAGAAGATTAGTAGGTTAAATATGTGGGGTTACCTGAATAGGGCCTGGGTAGAATTGTAGTCAGTGCAGACTCGGTGGGCCGAATGGCCTCCTTTTGCACTGTACAGATTCTATGATTCTATGAATCTTTGGTGAGAATGAGCGGTTAGAGGTGCTGTGCTGAAATCCCCTTAGACACAGCTCCAGAAGACAGGGTTCAAAACACCTGACTTTGATTTTTATTTCAGCGCTTTAGTGATCAAATAAGATTGAAAGCGCGGTTTATGTGAAGAGGACTCTGTGTAGTCTGGAGTTTAGCAGGCCATACTGATCTGTTATTGTTGGGAGCTGGTCACCTTCGCGGCAACACATACACGCAGTGTGAAAGTCAGTCAGTGAATTCCCAATGATATTTACAGAGTTGGCCAGTTGAGAAAGTTGGAGGCTGTTCAGCAGCAGGGCACAGTGTGTATGTGTGTCTGCTTGCATGTGAATCTTCCTTTCTGCTTTTCCTTCAAGATTTTTCTCTTTGAATGAAACTGAGGGTCTTGGAGCTTGTTAAGAAAGCAACAACCCAAGCTGGCCGTTTTGTACAGGGACTGGCAGCGGGCTGTGTGGGTGGAGTTTATTTATGTCACTCCTGCCTGCAGTTAACACAACATTCATCATTCTGCATCAACAGGAGGCGGAGGAGATTAGTGCGGACTTTAATTTAAATCTTCCCTTTCTTTTTGATGCAGTCAAAATCATCAATTTTGTTCACTCAACAATAAGAATCGAGTTTTTTCTGACCCTCGGAGATCAGCTAGCAATTATTTAACCACTTAATGTGTCTTAATTTGTAAACATCGTGCTCCCAGAATCTCCAGGAACGAAGAAACACATACATTAATTAGTGTGTGTCTCCAAAATGTAACAGCGACTTGTCACCCATCCCTTGGTAGTAGTGATCCAGGGCTCTGGGCTATGGTGAACATGCCCCCAGGCATGTTACATGTTACAGACCAACATGCCTGTAAGTGTTGGTCACATCTTCTTAGTCAATTTCAATGACTCAATTTCAGGAACACTGCCTGATGTTGGGCAGGCGATGAAGGTGCTCTGTGTGTTGCCTGTTAGACTCTAGGCTGTGGCACATTCCTCTCTTCGCCTCCTCTGCATTTCTCCGGATGCCAGGCAATCCGCGTCCTCACTCAGCCCATCCCCAGCTTGGAGCACTCGCCATCCATTCAAACGGTGCCTGGGTGTCCAGGCGGGCTCTGGAGGTTACAGCCTGACGGCGTGGAGGGAAACCCGTGGGCCAGGCATCAGAGAAAGAGACTTATTACACAGCAGAGACCCCACCCCCGTTAGCCTCTCCCCAACAGGCGAGATAGTTATTAAACAGGAGCTGCTTATCTCCGCCAGCTTCATATCCAGTTTAACCTGTAGAGATTGTAACACTGTGTGGCAGACAGCGCTTTACTGAATCGAGCGGGCAGGGTCTTTTAGCACCGCCCCGCGGATATGGGGGTGGATTGAATCCTTCAAAATCCCCCTCCCACCCCGTGTGTGCATAAGCAGCTCAAATTAACAGTTCACATTCACTGAATTGCTAGCTCTCACTTTATACGGTGACTGACAGAATAACCAAGAAATGTTTGGGAAAATATGTCTGGGATTATGTACGAGGGGACATCGTGCTCTGTGTTTCAATGTGTGTGTGTGTGTGTGTATAGAAGAAGTTTCCCAGTGCAACATGAACGTGAGCTGACTGAGCCCAGAGCTGTACTATGTTAGACAGTGAAAGATCAGTGCAGCAGGCAGCTCCCAGAAGAGCCAAGAGCAATGCTCAGGGCTCCCACACGTGCCTCCGACATTCTTTCTTTGAACATCTTTTCTGCACTAAATAGCACCCGAGCTTCCCATATCCTGCAGAGTTTTATATCCAGCAGATCCTGACTTGTTTCTGTAAGGAGATCCCTGATTCAGGTAGATTTGTGCTAAGCCTAACGTGCACTTCCTTAACTGGAGAACCTCTTAGAAACAGTAGGTGGTGGTGAGGAGTCACCCAGATTAGGCTTGGACGTTCTTTCTTGGGATTTGATTAGACAATATTCGGGTCACGTGAAGAAGTTTATGGTCTCTCTATCTCTCTCTGTCTCATTCGAGTCTAGTACAGACTCGGGTTTTGCATGAAGGTGACAGCTTTGAACTAGCAGCCTCAATCAGAACCAAGCTGAACTTGACTTCTGCTTGGCATAGACTGACCTGAACCAAGTGGATGGTATTTGGAACACTTCAGGCCATTTGGCCCATCATGTTTGCACCATAACGATTCTGTGATTCTCACCAGACATGCCATATTGAATTCAGTTTTGCACACCAGCCCATACTCAATAATAGGGCTTTCTCACAGAATGCTCAAAACTATAGTAAAGGAAAAGACCATTCAGCTCTGAGTGTCTGCAACATACTGACTCTATCTCCCAGAATTGAGGCTGCAGCATTGTTGTTTTTGAGGCTAATGAATAATGAAGTTATCTCGGACAAGCCACACTGCCAATGAAGAGGTGTGAGTAAAATCTGAGAGCAAAAGAATTCTGCTGAGCAAGCTCAGGAAGAAGCAATTGGGAGTTTTTTAGGCAGGTAACAGAAACCTATTATCCATAAAGTCTGATGCAGACGGCAAAGATCAATGGTAAAAAGAGATTGGATAGACAAAGAATGATCTTTATAAAGAGCCTCAAAAATTGGGAAAATGTACCACTAACGAAGGTGACCCAGAGCTAAATTAACATGGATTATAACCATGATCAGCAACACCCTCTTGTGTTATCTGAAGAGAGATAAAGAGATAGTCCCTATACATGCACATCATATCTAAATAAGTTATTTCTGAATCTGAGATCATGGCATTTAGTGTTGGAAACATTCTGTTACTATATTGTGGGCAAAATTTCCCATGCCACCCACCAGGGGAATCATAGCAGGTGGGATAGAAAATTTGGCAGATCACACAAAGATCTGTTGGCCTCAGGCAGAAATTTCTGGCCTTGGGGCAGTTGCGGCCAAAAAATCCCACCCTATGATTCTGTGTATTTACTGTCAACTTTTTATCTTCATTAATTCTCAGGCTCACTATGATGCAGATAGCACTTATTCCTAATCTCAAAGAAAGCAAACATCAGGTAATCTCCATGCCATATATTTCTTCTTTCCCAATGCCAGTTTGAATCTGACATCAAGTCAATAGGATCTCCAGGCGTTCAACAGCAATGATGTTATCAAGCAGGGTAAATAGCCAATTATTTTCAAGTATTTTCACAGACAGTAAACCAGGAAATGAAATATATTAATCCTTTTTAGCTGTTTATCAAACTAACACAGACCTACAAAACATTTGCAGTCGAATTAGTATCCTTTTGAAACATGACCTCTTAAAACATTTCCAGTTATTCTTTCATCAGATATTTTAAGAGAATTAAAACTTCTTATTCCAGGGGAAAAAGCAACTTAAAAGATGTTTTCTGGTAAAAACAGACCTAGGAATATAAATAGAGATTTTGTCAAGAGAAATTTTTCAACAATGGCTATGACTTAGCACTCTGTTAAAAACCCGGTGACACCACATTAGCAATGTGTCAGGGAGGTTTTGACATTGATATTACGGAGTAAAAGGGTAATTTGGTTTGCTCTAGTTTTCTCCCACAGTCCAAAAGATGTGCTGGTTAGATGCATTAGCCATGTTAAATTGTCCTTCAGTGTATCCAAGCAGGTGCCAGAATGTGGCAACTAGGTGATTTTCATAATAACTTCATTGCAGTGTTAAGTTAAACCAACTTGTGACACTAATAAATAGACTTTAAACTTTATTTTTCAATAGTTTAGTGATTTCTAAATGATTGCCATTTGTGGAAACCTCAACATGCACCCCCAGTGGATCTCCACGTATAACTATACACACTCCAGAAGTTGCTGCTTGTTTTAAAGAAGTAATGATTCTGTTTGCAAACAGTTTTGACTCATAACTAGTACAATTCCAGGGCATTAATGATGAATTGTTTCCATGTAACCCTGTCATATTATAATAAGTCTCACCCACCAGTGGAAGCAGTGCAACACAGGAGGATGTTATAATGTGACAAGTTTACATGGACAGTTTAATGCTACAAATTTGAGCATTGGAGTTTAAACTGGAAATACCTAAGAGTAAGAACACAATGTATGAATTTAAAGCAAGAATTGAATGATGTTTGCATGTCCTAACCGAATTATTCTGCATCATATAACTATGCTACATCTGTAGGTCGCATATGGCCTTGATTTTCGAGTTGCATTGTCATGAAGGAATTTGCTGATACAGTAACACAGAGTATTGTTAGCGAATGTAAATATTGCATTCATTACATAGAAGGTACTTCAAAGAAACAGTTCATTTAGCCCAACTAGGAGATACTAGTGTTTATGCTCCACACAAATCTTCATCAAATCCTAACAGCATATACTTTTGAATTCTGCTTCATGTTTACTGGAGTCTAATTTTTCCTGAAATAGATCTATTTTCATCATTTCAAGTTTCATCATTTATTGTGAAGGGATTCAAACATGGACCCCCAGAACATTACATTGGATCTCTGGATTACTAGTCCAGTGATGATACCACAATACCACTGCCTCCAAATGCTTGCTTGCTGAAACTGCTTGGAAACTTCATTGATTTGAAGACAAGGATGACACAAATCCTTCTGAATACCAACCTTTTTGAGTCCTTCACCTTTTAAAAAATATCCTGTTTTTCCAGTTCCAAGTCTGTCTTGTACTTCTCTGTATTATACTGTATTCATCATCTTGCTGCCCAATCACTCAACTGCTGTGTATCCCCTTGCAGCTTATCTTCCTACCTAGTTTTGTATTTTCAGTCATCCTGGATGAATTACATTCAGTCCCCTCATCTAAGTCATTGACATAGATTAAAAGTAGCTGAGGCCTAAGTACTGATGCTTGCAGCACCCCACTAATTACAGCCTGCCAACATGAAAATGACATGTTTATTAGTTCTCTTTTTTTCTATTCTTTAACCAATCTGCAGTCCATGTTAATATATTACTCCTAATACCATCAGAAGATTTTTCTAAATTTCCTACTGGATTTAATAGTGACTAATTTATATTTATGGCCCATCTTTTTGCCTATTTGGCACATGAAAACATCTTCTCTACACCTGTTCTATCAAACACTCGCGTAATCTTAAAAGATCTCTATCAACCTAAGTCTCAACCTTCTCTTTTTGAATAAAAGAGGCCCAGCCTGTTCAACTGATATGAATTGTTATAATCTCACACTTCTGGTAGCCTTCCAGTGTGTCCTTTTTGTACTAGTGACTCTATCTCCTTCATGTAAAATTGAAACCAGAGAAAGTTGTTCTGGTCTAACCAAGGTTTTGCACAAGTGCAGAATAATTTCTCTTTTTGTTTGCTTTCTTTAATGGCCTCATTAACCTGCATTGCTATCCTTTATACAAACGCAAATATTGTGGGAGCAGGAAATCTGAAATAAAAACAGAAAATGCTGGGAAAACTCGGCTGTTCTGACAGAACCTGTGGAGAGAGAGAAAGAGACCTAACATTTTGGGTCTGTGACTTTCCATCTGAGCAATTGAGTATTTTATGCTTTCATTTTTATATATTTTACCGAGATTTGTGTCTCCGTACTACAAAAGTTGTTTGACATTTACTGTAATAGTTCCATGTGATTTAACTGTTCCTTTAAAAGCATGTTACCCTTTTTATGTTGCAAGGGCTTTACAATTTATTGTGTGTCTTGGAACAGTATACCTTGTATGATGCCAGCATGATATAATAATACATGAGATAGTGCATGTTATGGGGGGGGGGGGGGGTGGGCAAACATAATCTGCAAATTGGCATAATTAAAACGGGGAGAGTTAAGTTAACTACAATCCATTGAATCATTAGAAGACACACACTAGAATACATTTTAAACAAATGGAGAAGATTCACGAGAGAAAAAAATGCTGGAAAATTTCAGTAGGCCTGCAGTATCTGTAAGGAGAAAAAAAGCGGACGTTTTGAGTCCAGGTGATCCCCCAAGCTTTGACAAAGGGTTATCTGGACTCAAAATATTCTTTTCTCTTCTTACAGATGCTGCCAAGCCTGCTGAGATTTTCCATCATATTTTCTCTTTTGGTTTCAGATTCCAGCATCTGTAGTAATTTGCTTTTATGGAGATCATTCATGTTTCTTAACTTGGACATTTTGGGGGTGGGTGGAACATGTTATCTCTGGAAGTTAATTTTGTATCAAGAATTTAAGATTAATTAACATGGAAATAAATTCTGCTATCTATAGATAATTTAGCTCATCGCCTGAAAGATTGCTTTAAAAACATTAAGTGTATTTGAATGTCAACCAGTATTCAGTTTCAGGCATGTAAACCTGATACTTAAATGAATACTGAGCCTTAACTGTATAGTTTGTTAATTTAACACTATGCTCAAGGAGAGCCATGACTGAGGGTCCCTTATTCTGTTGCAGTTCTGGTCAAATGCTTGCTTGTGCTCGGAATGTCTAAACACAGTCTCAAGTTTGAAAGATATTGAGAAGTCACTTGGGTAAAATATTTAACATCTCTATGTTGACAATTATTCCACAGTGTAGGGTAATATAGTTTCTTCTACATTTTAAATGTGATAGTGGAAAGACGTTAGTGTAAAGTGACATAAGTGAAAAGCATCATGGGCTGACTAGTGTAGAGGGTACAACACACGTCTAAAACACCCAAGTCTGGATTTTATGGCCTCACATGGCATGTCTCCCCCTCCTCCACTCTCCACAATGAGTGCGGCAGGTCACTTAAATTGCCGCTTACTTTGGTGGGACTGTAAAATCCCATTCAATGGGAGAGGCTGTAAAACCTTGGCTCTGTTAGTAAGTAAACTGTGCAAGATAAGGTGGAGGAATTACCTGTGTTCATATAATCAATGGACCCAAGTGAAAATTGTATCAGATGGTTTTTAGCAATATATAAATTTGAAATAGTTAAGCAGGTTTACCATGGATATGGAAGTATTTTGAAGAAAGTACTTTTTTATTCTTTCACAGCCTGTGGGTATTGCTGATGAGCTGGACATTTTGTGCCCATCCCTAATACCCTTGAGAAGGTAGTGAATGGTGAGTCACCTTGGTAAACCGCTACAGTCTATATGCTGTATGTACACCCACAGTGTTATTAGAAAGGAAGATCCAGGATTTGACCCAGTGACAGTGAAGGAACAATGATATATTTCCAAGTCAAGTTGGTGTGTGGCTTGGAGGAGAGCTTGCAGGTGGTGGTGTTCGCATGCATCTGCTGAGCTTGTCTTTTCTATGGGTTTGGATAATGCTGTGGGAAGGAGCCTTGATGAGTTGCTGTACTGCATCTTGTAGCTGGTACAACTGCTGCTATTGTATTGGTAGAGGGACTGAATGTTTAATGTGATGGATGAGTTGCCAGTCAAGCAGGCTGCTTTGTCCTGGATTGTGTTGAGCATCTTGAGTACGGTTGGAGTTGCACTCATTCAGATAAGTGGAGTATTCCAACATGCTCCTGACCTGTGCCTTGTAGGTGGTGGACAGGAGGTGAGTTGCCCTCTGCAAATTCTCAAACTCTGACTTGTATTGACTGTAAGAAGTCTCACAACACTAGGTTGAAATCCAACAGGTTTATTTGGGAACACAAACCACAAAAGCTTTCAGAATGCTGCTCCTTCATCACCTGATGAAGGGACAGTGCTCTGAAAGCTTGTGGCATGTGCTACCAAATAAATCTGTTGGACTTTAACCTGGTATTGTGAGATGTCTTACTGTGCTTACCCCAGTCCAACACCAGCATCTTCACACCATGGCTTGTATTAACTGAACAGAAAGACAGTGTTGGGGAGAAGAATTAAGGTCAGGAAAATTCATAACAGGGGAGCAGCTTATAATCAGTGATAGGTCAGAGAGAGGTAAGTGTGGTCTGTTGTATGTACCACTCATGTGGCTGAGATCGACATTACTCAATGTCAATCTGGGACAATACTGAACTATGTTATGAACAACTGAACTTATCGTTGCCATATATGGTGCATTTACTGAGTGACTATAAGGGAATTTATTTGCTTTGCTGATCCATCAATGTTTTGATGAACAAAAACCATGACTGATAATCGTCTCTCAGTGTTCTTGCATGTGATATCATGGAGCCTAAAATAAGATGCATTTAAGTTGTTGTTTACTGCATCTGAATGAAAGTTCATCCAATTCGCTTTTGGATGGGCTTAATCTTTTCAATGCAAGAAATTTTCCAACTCAGCGGCACCCAACTATTGTGTAGATCAGAATATATGAAAAAAAATTCACATTGTTTAATTTTGCAAGGAGAGAGGAAGTAAAATAATATAAAGCTTCACTGGTTGTCACTTGGTTCTCACTAATAGAAATTAAAATGGGTTTATGAGAAAAAACATTTTTATTAGCATCATTTAGAATATTTGCATCAATAATAAGCATAATGAAAATTGCCCCTTATCCAGTATGATTTAACATTATGCTGCATGTACATTATCCAAAATCTGGCAGCTCAAAAATCAGACCTATCCAAAAAGCAGATATTTTTCTCTGAGAAGGTCTGGGTGCCACCCCCAAAACAGAGTTAGCATGGGAATGATAAGGCTGTTCCTAGGCTGATTCCCGAGGATGGAATCAGTGAGAGTTGTACATACACAGAACCATAGTGCTTCAGTTGGCAAAAGCCAAGTATAAATAAGATAAGAAGGTGCTGGAAAAAAGAAGCTCAGGAGATCTCACAACATCCGGAGGGAGAGAAAGCAGAGTTAATGTTTCAAGTCCCTTTGGCTCAGAACTGAAGGGAGGGAGAATGTGTTAGAGACTAAAGTGTAGCTGTGACAGGTTGCAACAAAATGTAGCAACTTTATGAACAAAAGGCAGATGGCCTGGTGTGGGACTGGGCAGCGCAGGAAGAGGATAGGGTGTGGGTTGTATTGACACAATACATGTATAGAAAAGATGGAGGAGAAAAGTCACAATCGAAAAATGCCAAACTCAATGTTGAGTCCCAAGACTGCAGTGCGCCCGGTCATTAAATAAGTCTGGGTTCAATTTCAGTTCCAAGCTAAGCCAGCTGATCTCAGAGAGCATTGCTACAGGGATGGTACAGTTAGCTTCTGAACCTCTAGCTATAGAAATTCAGTTAGCTCTGTGCCCTGCTATAATTTCAGGGATATTCTTTTGAGGGATGAATTGAGTGCTCTTTTGGTGAGAAGAAAATGTCTGCTGGGATGGTAGGAGACAAAGAGCCAACATTTTTTTTTACAAATATAAATGCAAAATCTTTCCTTCTGTATCAGAACCTGTCCAATGAGCCAACTGACAATGCACATTTCTCCAGATCTCTAGGGTGAGACTGTCATAGCTTTTATTTAATGATTAGAACAATGGTTACTGTTGTGTGATTTCTTTGATGTTCTACTGGTTAATGTACTTTATTCCCTTCAAGTAGCTAGCCAAAGTCACAAAGTGGTTCAAAATGACTTATTCTATAGTTATTGGATCTGGAAGGTCATCAAGGCAGGAATACATGAACAGACGAAATTGCAGATTTGATTACAAGTAATTAACATGTACCAATCAAGGTACAGGAGCTATCTCTATCCACTCTCTTGATTAAGATTACATCATGCATATGATACAAGTGTTAAACAACGATCACTACCATTGCACGCTTGCTTTATTATAATATTCAAGTGTGAAGACTTAATCATGTTAGCTGACCTAATTCATTATTGTTACAAGTTATCACTGATGTTCCAGCTTGTATCTGTGTTTATGGATACCATTTCCTCTTCACCTACCCAGATGTCTGACTTAATGACTTCTCTCAGACTAAAGACCTGACTCTTTGCGTTGACTTTTATAAAGTTTTTTTTCCCTCTCATAGCAGCTTATGATTTTTAAACTTGCGTTGTTATTAATCCTTTCAGTTACATCCTTTTAATATTTAATAGTGTAAAGGGTTAACAACAGGAGCACCTGATACTGATGTTATGGTATGATGTCACATGACTAAGAGACTGCAATCACAGTAACTTCAATGCAGTTTTATTGTAAGCCTATTTGTGACACAAATAAATAAATTAAAAAAATAAAAGAAACCAAGGAAATTTAAGAAACCGAAAAGCCTTGGTAACATTGGGAAAGAAATCTTGTGAGTTAGATTTGGATGGAGACAAAGAACTAGAAAAAGTCTACACAGACTTGTGTGGAAGATACTCCTACAAGTGTCAAATGACTGCACTTTGTCCTCAACCTTGAAATGGAATCAGGATGGATGAGATAAATTGGGTCAAAGCACAGGAACTAACTTGATGAAGTCTGGTATTTTGCGGGGATGGGGGAGTGATGGTGGGGTGGTATGGGCGGACGTATATAATTTGGATAAAGATTTGGGGGAAGTTGTAAACTAAAGAGGTAACACCTGATATTGGTAACTCTTGTGTGGCAATTCATGCAGAACCAAAAACTCCTGTCATGGAAGTTGCTCTATCTGTGCAGATGCTATTGAACTTGGTCCAATTAAAATGTTATGTTAGTAATTGCAAGTAGAAGTTCCACAAGGTGTAGAGCAATGAGATGTGTATAGATTTGTAAATAAGCAAGAATAGTTTTCACAAATAATGGCCTGCAGTAATGTTCTTAGGATAACAGGCAAATGCTAAACAGATCTCATTGTGACCCTGAATATGAGATGAAATGACAATAAAGGTAAATTTTATTCAATAAGCCTAAAGACAGTGGAATTTATCTATCAACCAGCTGCTTAAAAAAACAGATTATCTGGCTATTGTTTTTTGTGGGATATTACTGTGTGTAGATTGACTGCTGTGTTTTCTACATTATAAGTAACTACACTTAGAAATACTTCACTGGCTGTAAAGCACTTCGAGGTCATGAACAGGACGATATAAATCCAAGCTGCTGTGTAAATCCACATCCTTTCATTTTAGATGATGCTGTCAGTGCATTTGCTATAAAATTGTAAGCAGCTGCACATAACTATTCAGATTCAGGACTAAACATTATGATATACTGCTGAAGTAAGACAGTTTGATTTGGTTTGATTTATTATTTTCACATGTATAGGTATACCGTGAAGAGTATTGTTTCTTGCATGCCATACAGATAGAGCATAACATTCATAGATAAGGAAAGGAGAGAGTCCAGTATGAAGTGTTACAGATATAGCTTGAGTGTAGAGAGAGATCAACTTAGTGTGAGGTAGGTCCATTCAAAAGTCTGACAGCAGCAGGGAAGAAGCTGTTCTAGGGTCTGTTGGTACATGACTTCAGACTTTTTATCTTTTTCCTGATAGCAGAAGGTGGAAGGGAGTATGTCCAGGGTGCATGGGGTCCTTAATTATGCTGACTGCTTTTTCCAGGCAGCAGAAAGTGTAGACAGAGTCAATAAATGGGAGGCTGCTTTACGTGATGGGTTGAATAACATTCATGACCTTCTGTAGTTTCTTGTGGTTTTGGGCAGAACAGGAACCATACTAAGCTGTGGTACAAGCAGAAAGAATGCTTTCTATGGTGCATCTGTAAAAGTCGTTGAGAGTTGGAACTGACATGTCAAATTTCCTTAATCTCCTGAAAAATTAGAGGCATTGGTGAGCTTTCTTAACAATATTGTTGATAAGGGGGTACCAGGACAGATTGTTGGTAATCTGGTCATCTAAAAACTTGAAGCTCTTGACCATTTCTACTTCATCCCCATTGATGTAGACAGGAGTATGTGCTCTATTACGCTTCCTGAAGTTGATGACAATCTCCTTCATTTCGTTGACGTTGAGGGAGAGATTATTGTCTTTGCAACTAGTTCAGGAGATTCTCTATCTCATTCCGCTATTCTGTCTCATCATTGTTTGAATTTTTACCCCTGAATATGATAAACGGTAAACACGTCCCTTAGGTTTGATCATACAAATTAGAACCTGTCAATTAGTTCAACCTGATTATGTGCATTTAAGCACAGGGTATATACAGTGATGACTTCTTCTAGCTGTCCATTGCTAGAAGAGATTTTTTTTTGAAGCTGAAAATGCTGCTCACAGCATTATTGTATGTCCCTCTGATTCATTTTCTGAACTAGTTTGTGTACATAAGAACTAGAGATTTAATGCTCATGTCTGAAACTCCTGGGTTGAAGTGCTGCTGCAGGGAATTGGGTCAGGATTAATAGCAGGCATTGTTGCAGTTTAGGCCAGTCTCCAAAATTTCCTGTCCTGTCTGTGAAGCTGCCCATTGCTAGCGGGACCGGAAAATCATGCCTTTGATATCAACCTCAGCACTTTGAATAGCATCAATGGTGTCATGATAAGTAGAGAATCAATCTGCATTATTTATATCTTTATTTCTTTTCTGGCAAGGGTTTCAGATGGACGCTCCATCTTGTTATATTCCATCACAGAACTGCTTTGGCCGATGTCACAAGAATACATTGGAGAATTTGACAAATCTTATTTATAAAATTCTGTATTGAATGATTCTATCTCTTATATAAAATTTCCTTGAGTCATAGAATGCCAAGTAATTAGACAACCAAGACTGCTCCGAGTTAACTAAACAATCGTAGTACTGATACAATATGTCAGTATTGTCTAAGATAGGATTGCCATGGGTGAGCTCATTTTGAATTACTTGTAAAGTATCTGACTGAATTAACAGAAGCCATGCAAAAAAATATTC
The DNA here is from genome assembly GCA_024679065.1 of Sphyrna mokarran. Lineage (NCBI taxonomy): Eukaryota > Metazoa > Chordata > Chondrichthyes > Carcharhiniformes > Carcharhinidae > Sphyrna > Sphyrna mokarran. The sequence continues at coordinate 70,554,463 of JAGIQG010000009.1, read as the reverse complement.
TGTCCTGTCACAACTATGTTCATAGAGCATAGAAACCTTGTAGTATAGAAGGCGGCCATTTGGTCCATTGACTTTGTATCGACCACAATCCCACCCAGAACCTATTCCAAAAACCAGCATTTACCTGCTAATCCGCCTGACATGAAGGGTCAATTTAGCATGGTCAATCAACCTAATCTGCATATCTTTGGAGTGTGGGAGGAAGCAGACATGAGGAGAATATGCAAACTCCACTCAGATATCCGGCCTTTCTATCCACAGCCAACAGCACTGTGGGTGGATCTACATATCTACGCCACATGGACTGCAATGGTTCAAGAAGGCTGCTACCTCTCAAGGGGTAATAAATGCTGGCTTTGTCAATGATGTTTGCAGCCTATAAAGGGAATTAAAAACACATCACTGAGACTTGTCGGCCTCTCCAATTATGAATTGTTAACCATCAGCAAATTTGCAGAATATATGTTATTAAATGTATTTGATAGCACAACATTTACAAATTTAGAAGTATAAATTTTATTTGTTAATCACAAGATGGCCCACATTCACAATACAATAAGGTTACTGTGAAAATCCTCAAATTGCCACACTCTGATGCCTATTCAGGTACATTAAGGGAGAATTTAGCATGGCCAATTCATCTAACTTGCATACCTTTGGACTGTGGGAGGAAACCAGAGCACCTGGAGGTAATCCACACAGACAGAGGGAGAATGTGCAAACCCCTCACAGACAGTGACGCAAGCCAGGAATCGAACCCGACTTCCTGGCACTGTGAAGCAGCAGTGCTAACCACTGTGCTACCATGTTGCTCTTTTGTGTGTGACTGTGATCTTGTTGGAGAATGAAATGCAATAATCAGGCACTCAATAGCAATATTTAGGATGTGCTTTTGCCTTAAGTCCTTTTGCTCTATTTAGCAATAAAAGTAGCAAACAAATAGTCATTGCACAAACTACAAAGCCCATGGGCATAATTTTCACTGAGGGGCTGCTAGTGTATTTATACAGTAAGAATTCTGACAACACCAGTTTTAAGTTGTCAGACTTCTTACAGTGTTTACCCCAGTCCAATGCCGGCATCTCCATATATTGTATTTATAGCCATATATATCTGTTGAGTGGTTTGTTGTTGCTGAAATTTTCATTCGCTTAACCGATGAGACTTGTGCAGAATCAGTGCTCAGGGAACAAACTGCACTTCAGATAAGAATTTAATAGGATGTTGCACCATGTCAATTCACTTGCCCTAAATGTATGGCAGAATTTCCCCTACCCCACATTGCCTATCAGCAGTGGAAACAGCCTGCTATTGGCCTGCAAGGGATTAAATAAAATCACGTTCCCAGAGAATTTATTTTAGGTAAACTAATGATCCCATTATCAAACTGGAACGATGTGTATCATCCAACACTGACTGTTTGTTAATTAATTTTTCAGTGAATCCTTCTCATTTTCGTTTTCAAGAGACCATTTGTTTAAGAACGCCACAGATGCCTGTGGATCCCAAAGTACACCCAATATCTGACCTATTACAAACTCCAGGATGTTTTATGAAGACAGCCCAGATCAACTTTGAATTTTAGCATTGGTAAACATAAGATGTTTCAGCGCAGGTATGATTCAAACAATCCACTTGGGAAATTTTATCAAGCAATGTTTAAGAATACAGTTTACACATAGAAAGAAAATTAGCAATAATGTTTACCAATTGCAAACAGAAAAAAAAAAGCAACCATGATACTGTACAAACCTTAGTGAACCGTTCTAACACACTCTAGCAACACTAAAAGGACATTGGCTCAGGTCCATAACAAAAAAAGTGTTGCTCACAAACTGCAGAGAGTATGATTAAAAATATACTTTTTAAAGGCACAGCGGTGCCACAGACCTCCAACTTTTCTCAGTGACACAGGCAATCTGCAGATCCTGTGGCACTATGAGGGGATTTCTCCATAACGTCCTGAACAATTTTTGTCTCTGAAACATCACAAAAAAAAAATCTTTTATCACATTAGTGTTTGGGGGATCTTCTTGCACGTAAGTTGGTTGTCACACTTCATCCATTTCAGAATGACTTTCCCATTTCAGTATGTAGAGATGACCATCCCATTTCAGTATGCACAAAATGACTGCTCCATTTTGTGATGCATAGTTTGTGTAACATTAAAGATTATTCAATTATTACTTTTCCAGGAATCAAGCACCATTCTCCTACTAACCTGACCTCTGTTTTATTGCCTAAACCTTCTTCACCATTTTTCCTCCCTTCAAAGGATGAGGCAAGGCCATTTCACTCACCCCACCCATTCCAACAAACCCCATGATCTCCAACAATAAATGTATCTAATTATTCTGTCAACAATTCTGCAGCTTTTGCATTTATTACCTCCACTGGAAGTTCTTTTTTTTAAAACTGCAGACTTGTCTTGGAATGCGAGGTGCCAGCAGTTCTTGAACATCTGGTCCAAAACAGCTACTTTTCCAGAACATATTTCGACAGCAGGTGTGGTGTGAACAGACTATTAGATCAGTCATATCTCTATGCAACTATAACACCAAGATAACTGAACTTTGTTCTCGATAACCAATAGTTTATTTAAATTAATTTGAGCTTTTCAATTTCTGTTTCGACTTGAAAGATCTCACCTAAGCTGTTTCTTTCTCCATCTTAGTAAGATCTTCCAGCCTTACAAGAAATACACTTTTCTCCAATTTTCTTGTGTATTTTTCTGACTCTCCCTCAGTATCTTCCAGATGTTTAGGTGATATATTCTGAAGGGCAGTTTTTAAACCCCTCTCTCCTACTTTAAAATGCTCCCTACCTCTTTAACCAAGCTTTCGGCCTGCAATCTTGCTAATAACACTTCAGTGAAGCATCTTAGGGCACTTTACTAAATTGACAACGTTATAGAAAATGCATTGTTGTCATCTAATTCTGGCCGAGCATAACCTCCATAAGTATTGACAAGTATTTGTATAGTTGGATTAACAGAAGCAAGGTCGGTCAATGTAACCAACCTAAGTCGCATATGTCCAAAATAAATTAATTACAAAATTATTTCAGAATGTTACTGAATATAAAGAGGGACCTAGATGGCAGAGGTACATCTAGTAAACTTAATTGACTGGTACTGTTGGTGTAAATGACAAATTAGAAGCGTTTTCCTTTGGCAGCACCTTCCTAACTCATGACTCTGATACCTAGGACAAAAGCAGCAGATACAAACGAATCTCACTAGCAGATGTACGGGGACACTACTACAAGTTCCCCTCCATGCCACACTCCATCCTGCTGCATTTTTGCTGAATCAAAATCCTGGAACAACTTCCTAACAACACTGTGGGTGTGCCTAAGCCACATGGAATGCAGCGATTTAAGGAGGTGACTCACCATCACCTTCTCAAGGGCAATCAGAAATGGCAACAAATGACCATTTAATGATTTATTTAAATTGATTGTCAGGCATGTATTACAATTTACAGTTGTTAGTTTTTAAAAATAATATATATTTAAGATATTATTATTACATGGTAGTGTAACATCTTTATTAGTGTGGTTACTACTGTACAAAATACTAGTGAGGTCACATTTTGAATATGGCATACAATTTTGGACTTCTTAATTAAGACATATTTTCAGTGTAGGCAGTACAGAGGAGATTTGCTGAAATGACCTCAGGTATGGTTACAGTGACAGGGCAGAAATGGACTGAGTGTTAGATCAGCCATGATCTTATTAAATGGTGGAACAGGTATCAGGAGCTGAATGGCCTACTTCTGTTCCTATTTCTTATTGCAAATATGGAAAGATTAATAAAAGTGAAAATGAAGCTGGATTTACATCACCTTCTCATCAGAATGCAGCTCCACCATAATGCACCATGGAAAAGACTACAGGCAGAATTTTCCAGCCCATCCTGTCGGCCAGTGGCAATTCCCATCGTGGATTCTCCAGCAGTGGTGCAACTTACACAAGACCTCATCAACACCTGCAGGGCCAGAAGATGCAATAAGAAATAGGAACAGAAGTAGGCCATTCAGCTCCTGATATCTGTTCCACCATTTAATAAGATCATGGCTGATCTAACACTCAGTCCATTTCTGCCCTGTCACTATAACCCACACCTGAGGTCATTTCAGCAAATCTCCTCTGTACTGCCCACACTGAAAATATATCTTTCCTTAATCAAGTCCAAAACGGTATGCAATATTCAAAATGTGACCTCACTAGTATTTTGTACAGTAGTAACCACACCCCTTCACTTTTAGAATCCACCTCCCTTGAAATAAAAGCCAGCATTATTTTTGTCCTCCCTATTAGCTTCTGCACCCTGTCTATTAGCTGTCTGGGTTTCATGAACAGGAACCCCAATATTCTGTGCTACAGCTTGCTGCGGTCTCCAGTTAAATAATAATCTGCCTTCACATTCTCCCAAAATTAACAATCTAACATTGAATTCTATTTGCTAATTTGCTTAATGTCACTTGATCTGTCCAGATATCTCTGCACAATTTATATCTTAGAACCTATCTTCTCTCCCATCTTTATATCATCTGCAAATTTGGACACTGTATATAAATCTTGTCCTTCCTTAAAATCATTAACATATACTGTGGAGAACTGGGGCCCTATTGGTTACTGCCCTCCAACCTGAGGGAGCCCCCAACCTGAAAAAGTTCCTTCACTTTTAGAATCCACTTTGTTTGAAATAAAAGCCAGCATTCTATTTGTCCAGCATTCTTATTGCTACTCATTGCTTCTGGTTAGTTCTTCAATCCTCTATCTCTTGCCAGACCCTAACTTTCATAGTACCCTTTTATGTGCCTATTTACAAAATAAATTAAAATTTATTAAAAATGCCTTTTGAAAATCCAAATATACAACAGCAACTGGGTCCCCCATATTAAGTCTGGATGATACCTCTAATAAATCTGTCGCACCTTTATGAAATCACACTGACTCTTCGTGATCTGTTTATGACTTTGCAAATTCTCTCCTATGATAAATTGACTCTGATATTTGTTCAATAATTGAAGTTAGACTAACTGACCTGTAATTCTTGAATTTAGGCTCCTTTCATTTTTGATATCAACAGTTTTCCAATCCTTTGGCCCAATTCCAGAATCGAAGGATTTTTGGAAAATGATACATCCACAATTTCTGCAGCAACCTCCTTAAGATTCTGGGCACAAACCATCAGGTTCAAGACATCGGTCAGCTTTTAACCCAACCAAATCACTGAATTATATAACTTTGTAATTTACTGTTCTTGCTGTATTCTTTCGTGTTTACATAAAGCATGTTCTTTTAATGTGAAAAAAGTCGAATGAATAAGATACCAGAACTTATGTTTATCAAGAAAAATTGTACCTTGGGGGTTAATTCCTTCTTGCATTTTACAGCATTGCTACAGTATTCCCTTCTATCCATGCTGTGTAAAATAAATGGATTAACAACTGTATTATAATAGTACAGATAGAAATTGAACATAAACATAATAAGCAGAACAATAAAAGAGCAAGAGGAAAGAAACTTGGGGCTTGTGGAATCATTTCTTCCATCAAGGTGTGTACTTGTATATTCAGTTGTATTTTAAATACCCTGGGGTCTCCATATGGATAATATAATTAATCAGCTTCGACTGGTTTGTATTCCAGTCATGCAGCATATGAATTGTTTGACCTGCTTCACATTAAAGGAACATGCTCACATTAAAGGAATCAGATTGAGAGCACCAGTAATCTTAATGCAGAATCATAACAGCAAGACTAATGGAGTGATCCATGCTAGTCTCTTAGGCATGTGACACCCTGCAATCCTCCCACACTCAGTCACTTTTTTGCAGAAATGGGAGATTTGTGCTGGTACTAGATGTGAGCCTAAATACACCGGTGAACCTGGCTTCTGAGCTCTTGGGCAAGAACTTTTGCAAGTACATCCTGATTTGAGAGCAACTCCCTCCCTGACATGGATTGCCAGCATCAGGGCCCTTCTGATGGCACCCCACCTCCCCCTGTCATTGCCCCCATGCAGGCCCCGCCACTTCAGCACTGCTCTTGGAATTAGCATTCCTAACTGCCATTATCGGGCTCCCTGATGGCCACTGCCATTGTGCCAGATGGGCACTTGCCCAATGAGTACTGCCCAGCCATGCTCCCAACCACCCAGAGGCTTCAGTGACCTCCCAGTCCCTTGGCACAACCATCGTATGTAGAGAACCAGAAGTGATTCTCGCTGTTATTGCATCCAAAGGCTGGTGTGTTCCTTACATTGGGATTTGAGCAGATTTTGCATATTCAAATGTTACTTTAAATATGCTAATTGGACTCATGCTTATTCTGGATGCAATCTGGTTTATGCTAATAGTGAAAAGCTGGGAGACTCTCAAATTATTTGGTGCGATCGACTAATGGCATGATGTGATTGGAGAATCACCCCAAGATTTCACATTAAAGTGTCTGCTCAAGCGTATCTCTCGTTTAGCTGATCTTCAAGAACATTTCTCAGGCTCAGGCTAATGTCTTGTAAGATAAGAAGGGCAATTTACCTGGAATGTTTTGTCAACTCCAAAAAAAACTGGGCAGTTCTGGTTAAAACTTTAAACAGTTTTAGCAATTTGCTGTAAGCTCCTGTGCTTCACAGTGAAATTGGGAGACAGTAGTGGGGCGCAAACCCTTATGGGAATCTGATGCTTCATCCCCCGCGTGATTCCCTTGGCCCTCTGTACTTAAAAATTAGCGCAGTAGGATGGGAGGATCATGGCTATCACTTTTTTTTGGAAATCTTCCAATGGCTTATAAATATGATGTCCAGTGCAGCCTTCTTCATTTCTACAAAAAAACATACACTGACTAAAGCTCTAGTTGGAACGAATTCTGCTCAAGAATATGGGACTTTTATTTGCCATTCATTGCAGTCATGCACCATTTCTGTCAAGTAATATCTGCTTTATTTATTGTGGTAGTGTGGCTGGACTACAGTCCTATGATCTAGGGTCGTCATGTACCTGTTGTTCCTGGGCAAATCTTTTGTATCCCCATTTATACCCCACAGTGACGTGAACTGGCATCAAGATCAGAAGAATTTTTATTCTGGTTTTCTGCCCGGAAGCAGTCACTCAATGTAACTTCCACAAAAGCATACATAGCCACCTGGTTATTCTTCATGCAGGCAGTTTGATTATAGACAATACTTGGTATCCACACTTCTCAGCAGGGCACGGGATAAAAGTGGAGGCTTGGATGATTTATTTCCTCTTGCATCCTGGGGAAGTTGGCCAATTTGTATCAACAAATTGTGGTTGAACTTGGAAATATTATGTTCCAGGTGATTCTGTATCACACTGGATATCATATTTATAAGCCATTGGAAGACTTCCAAAAAAGTGATAGCAGTGATTCTCCCATCCCACTACGCTAATTTTTAAGTACAGGGGGTCAAGGAATCACACAGGCGTTGAAACATGGGATTCCCACGAGGGTTTGCGCCCCACTAGCGTCTCCCCAATGTCGGATTTCTGGTGCTGTCTGCTCCATGTCACACATTGGTGAGAAGGCAGTTCCAGCATTTAAATGATATTTTAAATATCATTTAAATGCTATTAGCGGGCCCAGGACTGAAGTCTCCAGGCCCGCTAGCCACTCCCACCTGCCAGAGTGTTTCACCGCAATGGGGGTTAGAGTAGCTACCCACTTATGGGAAGTGGACTGATGCTGCTAGAATGAAGGGGGTGGGGGGGGCAAAAGATGGTCCCTACAGAATCAGGCGATGGTAGGGGTGATCCTGCGCATGGGCACACTGGCAGTGTCAGCCTGTGACCCCTGGCACTGCCCAAGGGACAAAGTACTCATGCCCAGAGATACATTGGCATTGCTGATTGGGCATGCATTAATGCCAAAGGGGTGGAGCCTGTAGGCTGGGGTACATGAGGCAGAGCCTAAGGGGCTATTGGTGCAGATGGGGGTAGTTCCTCTGTCACTCTGCCATTGACATCGATGGGGGTAGGAGGAAGGCCAGTAATCGAGGCAGGCTGAGGGGAAGGGGGAGAGGGCAGGTGCTGGGATGATGGGGTCTACACAGCAAGAAGTCTCACAATACCACATTAAAGTCCAACCATTTTATTTGATAGTAGACTCAAGCTTTCAGGGTTTGCCCCTTCGTCAGGTGAATGGAGAATTCTGGCCTCAGACAGAGCATATTAACAACACAGTTTACAAATTACTGATTAGAATGCGAGTCTTCAAGACTTGAATAACAGGTTAGTTGTGAAGACTCGCATTCTAATCAGTAAACTGTCTGTGTTGTTAATATGCTCTGTCTGAGGCCAGAATTCTCCATTTACCTGACAAAGGGGCAAACCCCAAAAGCTTGTGAGTCTACTATCAAATAAACTGGTTGGACTTTAACCTGGTGGTTGTGAAACTCCTTACTGTGTTTACCTCAGACCCCATCATCTCCACATCATGATGGGGTCTACCAGAAGGAGTGGTCTGCCTGTGGAGGTATCCGCATTGTGGGGGTGGAGGAGATTGGCTCTGTGGGGAATGTGGGGGGCTGGAGATTGGGGCGGTCCAGGATTGGGGTCTGGGGCTAGGCTGGCCTTGGAATGGTCGAGCTGGAGGGACTCATTGGGGAAGGTGAGGGGGTTGGAGGGGCAGAATTATGGGGGTTGCGGGGCTGGCTTGCTGCCTTCAGCCTCCCAAGCGGGAATAGGCCCCATCCTCAAATGTAATGATATTCATACTGGTGGCCTCGGTAGTGTATAGATTGTGGGATACTCAAGAGTGAACTGCCCCTGAATTAGTCCAATTTTCCCACAAATTCAAAGCTTAGAATTTTTTTGGAAGAATTCCGCCCATGGTCTTATTGTAGCTCAGTACAAAAGGAATAGTGCACGATTGTCAGTTGTTAGGGTTCCAGGTCAGAACCTTAAGGTATATTATGAAGACAGACCAGACCCCAACAATTTTCTTTTTTGGCAATGTGAGGAAACAATGCTTTTGTCAAAACAAATAAAATGAACAGCTTAACTGTTAATAATTGATGAAAATAAACAAGTTAGAAATCACTTTCAGTTCCAGTTAAGTAGCATTCTTCTTACAGACGTAAACACCCACTTTAAATATGGTTAGCAATAACAAATATACTTGCTATAATGGGTGCAAACAGCCTTGGAATTTTCAGAGATGTAGAGCCTTCAGAAGTAAAACTCTCCTAACTTCAATCAGCATAGCCAAACTCCAACTTCCTCTTTTCTGCAAAAGCCTGTTTCTTTTTCTGCTACGGATCCAGAACTGCACACCAACCACAGCATCATATGACCGTGTCACTCACTCTACTCTAAAATGCCAGGGGAATTTAAGTAAACAAATATCTATTAACTCTATTAAATATAACTACTTGCAAATAAATATCCTAGCATCTGAGCTGTATTCCTTCTAGACATGATGACTAACTGTAGAAAACTTTGAAATACACTCCTGAAACTTAAAAAGAAATATATTATACATACATTTGAACATAGTCCCCAAGGATGCCATTCGTGACTTTGTTTAGAGTCACTGCAATACTGTAAATCTGATTGGAGAGATGCATGCAATGATTTGTATGAAAGATGAGCACAGCTTTAGCCGATTACAACACACTCAGAGTGACTGGAGATTAACAGAAAGTTGTAAGAATAGAAGGGTCATTTTTTTTTAATGATGGGGCAGAAACAGGGGACAGTGCTTGCAGAAGGAGAACTATTTGCACTATTATTAGCATGGAGAGGAGAAGAAAGGAAAGTTTAGTGGGAATGGGCTATCGTGGACAAGATGAGCTCAAACAAGATGTAATGGATAATGGTAGTGAAACTAGAGAGAAGGGGTTCAGGAGTAGGGAAGGATAGGCTACTCTAGGAGTAAGTCTACTGGCTACAGTTGGAGTATTGTGTGCTTTTTGATTACCTCACTATTAGCAAGGATATGATTGCACTGGAAAGGGTACAGAGAAGATTCACAATGATGTTGCCTGGGCTTTGACTGTGTGGGCTGGAGTTGTTTTCATTAAAGCAGAGAAAGCTGAGGATTACCTGATTGAGGTATACAAAACTTAGAGAGATTGGAAGAATTTTTTTCCCCTTACTGGAGGGTCAATAACCAGAGGACATAGATAAAGGGCAAGTGATTTAGAAGGGATTTGAGGAACACCGTTTTCACCCAGTGGATGGTGAGAATCTGGAATCTGGAAAGAGTGGTCAAGATAGGAAACCTTACAACATTTAAGAACCATTTAGATGAGCATTTGAAATGCCATAGCAGGATACAGACCATCTCTGGCAAATGGGATTTGATTAGACAAGTGTTTGATAGCTGGTACAGACATGATGGGCCAAAGGGCCTCTTTCTGTGCTCTATGACTGAATGAAAGAAGGAAAGAGCTGATTCAGCTAAACAAATAGTCCAAAATTTTCCAGCCCTTCTCCCTTCGCATGGTCTCTCATGGTGGGACTGGCTAACCATTGAAGTCTCTGATGAGATCGTCGGGAGCTGAAGGTCCCATCAGCATGAAAGGCCGGAAAATTCTGTCAACCTCAGTGCCAAAGAAGACTATGTTGGAGATGAGTGTGAAGAGGAGAAGGACAGGAGTCTATGAAGAAAGTGAAGTTATCTTTTTCGTTTGGAGTGGTTGATGATTTTGACAGAGGTAGAGAAGCCATAAAATTCTCAATATTGTTCTTTTAGAGCTGCTACTTCTTGAAAGACAGTAAATTTTATTTTGTACCTTCCATGTGAACATCTGCAGGACGTTTCAATACTTGGCATACCAGGCAATATTTTTCTCAATTTGTTGTTCAAAGACCATTTGTATCAAGAGATCACTATTAATTTACCAACCTATGATTTCAACCATGTTATTATCTTGGAATCTAAGGTCATCTCGTACCAATACTGTTTTAGGATCTGTGAAAATTTCAGTCATTTAAAATGAACCTGTATAAGTTGACATGATTGAAAACAAATTAGCAATTTCCCACAAACTGGCAGATGTTAGAATAGATCTGCAAAAATACAGTTTATTTCATTTTCTTAACAAAATTGGCCACATTCCAAATTGGATCGCAATAAACTTCCAAAATTGTTTTGACGTTCTGAATGGAAACATTTTCTGAAAGGAATAAATCAACGCAAAAAGCTGGAACACTGCTTAGAAAACATAATAATTAAAAAAGCACTATCCAATGATCAAAGTAAAGCAAAACTTTGATATTGATCGCTTGTCCCGACGATTTGTGTAAAGGCAAAATCCTGCTCCACCTTCAAAGTTTTTGCTTCAATTGAATCAAATTTTACTGAGCTGCATGAGCACTTCTAACATTGTTTTTTTTGTTGTTTAATGAATGTACGGGTAACATTTCTGTTCATTCAATCACTTTCTGTTTTCAAAATCAGTATCTTTATATTTCACCACATCGCTGGTGAGGTGACTGTTTGACCTCAGTACACCATTTGATGGAGCGTGGCAATTTGTGTACCATCATCGAAATGCATTGCAGGAACTCATCAAGGCTTGTAGGGCAATATCTTCCAAGCCCACAACTTCTACCACCTACTGGAAGTTCCTCTCCAAGTCACTGCCAATCCTGACTTGGAAATACATTAGCACTTCTCACTGTCACTGGTCAAAACTTGGGAACTACCCTACCCACCCTCCCCTAACATGGGTGTACCTCCACTATTTGGAATGCAGTGATTCAAGAACGCAGTTCCTAATCACTTTCTCAAGTGCAATTAGGAATGAACAACAAAATTATTTTATTTATGAAATATTTACTTAAGCTATTACTTTTTTTCTCTTTCCTTGTCTGTCTGTATTTCTCTTTTTATAGATCAGAATATTAAGCCGTGCCTGGTACAATATTGACCAGGGAGACTGCATGGTGATATGTGGAGTCCTCTCTTGCTTCTAGATTAAGTTACTTTTCCTTTTCCACAAGTTTAACATGAGATTTGGAGATCATGTTGGGTTTGAGAACCAAAGTCTCTCTTCATTCTATAGCAATGACTGGAGAGGATTATCCACTTTCTATAGCTGTGGGCTCCTGTAAATATTTTAACCGAAGCAGATGCAGAATGCTTGGATGAAGTATGTCCCTTTTTATTTGATGATTCTGTTTTCTATCCTCCTGGGAGTGTTGGCTTGATTTAACATCTCACCCTCTGCAGTGCAGCTTAGATGTACTGCTCAAGTTCATGCAGTGGGACTTGAACTTTCATTCTTCACTCGTGGGCCAGAATGCTACCACTAAATTGTAGCTAGAAACTGAGCTCAGGGCATCAATTGCCCGGAAGAACAGGAGGGTTTGAACTTTAGAACAGGTCAATTAAAAATGTTTTGTAATCATTACTAAGTGAAAGTGTCAGCTGAAGGTTTAAAACAGGGAAATTCCTTTCTTTCTCCCCAGTGTGTTTCTTAACATTAGCAATCAGTGGACAATACACATTTGGAAGTCAGTGTAATGATTGAAGAATTTTGTTTTACTATTCATTCGTGGGCAGTGAGAGTCTCTGGCTGTCCAGCATTTATTGCTCATTCTTAAATAGAGCAGTACTGGTCATGACAGTAAGAAGTCTGAATGTATTAGGGGCATGTTGTCCTTCCCAATTCTTAAGTGTCCTCAGACAATTAGGGACAACATTGCTCTGTGTCTGGAGTCATTATCTAGGCCAAACCAGGTAAGAATGGCAGATTTCCTTCCTTAAAGAGCTTTAGTGAACCAATGTTTTTTTTCTGACAATTGACAATATTTTATAGCCATCAGTAAGCTCTTAATTCTAGATCATTTTTATTGAATTCAAATTCCACCATCTGCTGTGGTGGGATTCAAACCCAGGTCCCCAAAATATTAGCTAAGTTTCTGGATTAATAGTCTAGCAATAATACCACTAGGCCATCATCTTCCTTAAGTATCTCTTGGATAGCTAACAATAGATAGCAATATATCATGGAAGGAGTACAAACCACATTGGAGCAAGTCTAAAGTAAAAGCAAAGTTCTATGGATGCTGGAACCTGAAACAAAAACAGAAAATGTTGTAAAATCTCAGCAGTTCTGACAGCACTTTTTGGAATGTGAATAGAACTAACATTTCAGTCTGGATGGATCTTCATCAGAGTAAATCTGTTCATAACAGGTCTTCGAAAAATTTTTATTTATTTCAGTGGCACAAAGTGCACGCTAGAAGCTTTTTGGTTTTGTGTATTTACTGCTTGTTTTAGCTCCAGTGCTCTGATCTAAAGACATCTTGTGAATATTCTTTATTTTAAAACCGGCACCTCAAATGTCCCTAATGATTTAGTTACAGCAAACAGAAAGTTAAAAGCTCTTAAGTGTGACTGGAGATTAGAAGAAATTTTATTCTCAGAAAGTAGAAGTCATTAACAGAACTGCGGGTAAAGGTGGTTATTGCATGTTATTTCATTGTGCAGCAAATGGAAGCCCTTAATTGTTTCTAATCTTTGGCGTAGAGCAGTGCTGGTCATTGCAGTGAGCAATCTGAAATGTATTAACGGCGTGCTCTACTTCCCAATATCTAAGTCTCCACTAGCTATCTTGGTTGTATGACAGTATTTGTAGTGCAAAGACAGTAGCTGGAATTCTCCCATCCCGCCCATCTCTGGAATTTTAGTGGGCGGGTTGCGGTGAAACACCATTGACGGTTGGGCAGGAATTTCCATCTTTTAGACTAGTACAGCCAGAGAATTCTGCCCTTTTTTTAAACCAAGAAAGCCCTTACTAAGATTAGAGCTGTTTAGGAATCAACAAGTGAACATTCAGAGCAAGTTATGGTCAAATTAATTCAAGCTATAACTTGTTTTGTGTGTAATAATACATAATAATGAATACACTGTATTCCCCACTGTACTGGGTCATATTTGATTTATATAAAATAGCAGCATTTTCCTTGAAGCTTGTCCTTATAGCTTCCCTGCAAAAGAGTATCCAGCTTTGCAATACTCCTCTGGACCTCATTATTCTTCATAGAATTCTGTTTTTTCACGATCCCACTGATATCTATGTACCAAAAACCTCCAACCACATCCGCGGCTGGGATTTTCCGGTGCTGCTGCAGTGAATAGAGTTTTGCCTAAGTATCAAATTTTTCATTCTCCTGGCAGTGGAGCAGGAACGGAGAAAATCAGAGAATCCTACCTTATGGTGTGCTACCTGGCTCACTGGGACATAGCTGGAAAATCCTGCTCAATGTCTCTGCTTCTCTCTGGTATATCTCCTAGGCAGCCAGGAGATATATTAGACTTCCCAACACCAATCCAAGTGAATTTATTTGCCGATAAGATGAAATAACAAATAAAATATTATTTCATAGGCTGGCAAATGTTATCAAAAGCCTTTTTTTTTTTAACTTCAATAATTAAGAATGCGGAGATAATTTGCTATTCCTACTGCTCTCCCCAATCTGAATAATTTCATGAAAAGTGAGACAAAGGCTGGAATTTTCTGATCTTTTACGCTGGCGAGGTTTTCCATCCTGCTGCAGTGAACAGAGGTTTGGCTTGTGGCCAGATCCTTCATCTTCACTGCAGCACGAGTGTGACGTGAACAGGCCGTAAGATCGCGCCTAGAGAGTGGGATTTTCTGGCTGCATTTGCCCTGTTGATCTGCTCGAGATCAACAGACCTTTCTATGGTCTGCCCCTTGCCCGCTACAATTCCTGTGGCAGGCAGAGTGGTAAAATTCACTCCATTGTCTTTAGCTATTCTACTGTGTTGAAGCAAAAGTAATTGTCATTAACTCCTGAACATTTTCTCAAGCAGATGCAAATAGTTTAATATAATGTATACCATTTAGCAGTTCCTTCCCATTTATTAATATTATGAACATAGAATTGACTCAAAAGCATAAACTGCATAAAAGACAGCCAGCACCAAGACTTAAGTGCCTGCAGTGATAAAGTATTCTCATCTCATCAGTGCTTCATTAGAAATTAGGCAGTGATTGATGGGATGAGAGGTCAAAGACTTTTGATGGATTGAGGTCAGAAGGTAGTCAAAGTTTATTGCAAAGCTGCTTCTGCAGTTTAGTGATGTATTGTTTGCTCAGCTTTACTGGTTGAAGTCAAGCTATAACTCCCAGTATAAATGAGCATCGTGAAGTTGTCACAGATCTCCCTGCTTGCTTCCCACATTCGCCACATAGAGGATGATAAGCAGTCGGAACAGGTTTCCAAGAAGGATTAGGGGATAGCTGATTTAAGGTGGTGTTATTTGCTGCCACCATATGATGCTTGATAGTTGGGACAGATGAGATCAAGCGGGTAGAAAGGCCTGTTTCACCTGACCTTATGATCTTTAAATATGTTTTATGTGTAACAGATGCAAAGCAAATATTAGATCTATGGACTGTATTCAATCCTGTATGCTATTATCCTTTTTTCCCAATCCATTAATCTTTGGTGTAAATTGGGCAGCCACTGAGGGGGAACAGGAGGTTAAGTCCTGCACTGTACATCACAGGCCGCAAATGGCTTTGATCAAAAAGACTGCTGTGGGAGTTCTATACTTTCCATTTTTGATGTGTCTAAGTTATGATGTCGTACATCTGTTTGTTTGCTAGTATTGCAAGCATGCACAATCTGGACTAAAGCTCCAACATCCCTGGGATATTTAACAAACTACTGTGTAAAATCAAAGCACATGGGATTGCAGGTAATGTTTTGAGATGGATACAAAGCTGGTTAGCAGATAGGAAGTAAAGAGCTTGGCATAAATGGATCCTTTTCTGATTGGCAGGCAATGACTAGTGGAATTTTGCAGGGACCTGTGCTAGGACCCCAACAGTTCACATTATGCATTAATGATTTGGAAGAGATAGCTAAATATATTATCTCCATATTTGTAGATGATACAATGTTGGGTGGGAGGGTGAGCTGTGAGAAGGATGCAGAGATGCATCAATGTGATTTGGACAGGCTGATGCATGTGCAAATGCATGGCAGATATAGTATAATGTGAATAAATGTGAATTTATCCACTTTGGTAGCAATGATAGGAAGACAAATTATTACTTGAATGGGCATAAATTGAGAAAGGTGGATTCTCAGCAAGACCTTGGTGAACTTGTGCATCAGTTGCTGAAAGGAAGTGCACAGGTACAACGGGCAGAAAAGAAGGCAAATGATATGTTGGCCTTCATAGTGAAAGGATTTATATAGGGATAGGGGTGTTTTGCTGCAATTGTACAGGTTCTTGGTGAGGCCATATCTGGAGTATCGTTTGCAATTTTGATGTCCTTATCTGAGGAAAAATATGCTTCTATAGAGGAAGTACGGGAAAACTTCATGCTGATTCCTGGGATGGCAGGTCTGTCACATGAGGAGACTAAGTCGGTTTGGATTATATTTGGTGGAGTTTAGAAGAGTGAGAGGGGATCTCATAGAAACTTATAAAACTCTAATAGCATTAGACAGAATTGATTCAGAAAGAATGTTCCAGGTGGTGGGGGAGTCCAAAACTCGGGGTCATAAATTGAGAATAAAGAGTAAACCTTTTCGAACTGAAGTGAGGAGAAATTTCTTCACCCAGACCGTGGCAAATGTGTGGAATTCACTACCATGAAGTAGCTGAGGCCAAAATATTTTCTGATATCAAGAATAAATTAAATGCAGCTTTTGGGGCTAAAGGGATCAAGGGATATGGATCAGGATATTGAATTCAATGATTAGCCATGATCAAAATGAATGGTGGAGTAGGCTTGATGGACCGAGTGGCCCATTCCTGTTGCTAATTTCTGTAGTGTGGTCTACATGTGATTCCAGAGCCATCGTAATGTGGTTGACCCTCAACTGTCTTCTGAACAGAGACAATTGGAGGATGGGCAATAAATGCTGACCAGCCAGTGACATCCATGTCTCATGAATGAATGGAAAATAATTGGTCATCTGCCTGGAGATCTTGTATGGATGTATTTGGGGTGAGAAAGGAAGGGGGAAATCTCACCTCCTTCCAGCTGGATCTCAGTGCCCATTCCTCCTACCTTGTAGAGGGACAGATTACAGAGGAGAAAAAGCAACTGATACTGCTTGTGGCAGCCATAAAACCCAGACCACAATCACAATATTCCTGAATAGAAAAACATTTCTGAATGTAGATGTAAGTTTTCAATAGCTGCTGTTAGCTTTTCCTGAGCTGTGAACAATGACACAATTCCACTCTAACACTGTCACATTGAAACCACACACTGAAGACAAAGTAAAAATCTCCTTTTGAGCATAACTGGAATTTTTATAGACAGTTTTACATAATATTATTGAGTGCGACAAGACCACAAGATAGATGTTCCAAAGATTTCAGTCATTCAGAACAGGTGCAGGAAGAATGGAGCACTACAATATGGAAATTGTTCATTTAGTTTAATTCTTTGTCCCATTGCAACACTGAACATTTTGCTTTATTATAGCGCCTTTAATGGAATAAAACATTCCAAGGAGCTTTGCAGCAGCATTATCAGACAAAATTTAACCTGGAGCTAAATAAGATCTGACAGGACAGGTAACCAAAAGCTTAATCAACCGGAAAGGTTTTTAAAACAGGAGAGGGCTGGAGGGGGTCAGGGAGAGAATCCCAAATTTTAGGCCCTAGGCAGCTAAAAGCAGTTGAGCTGGCCAGCAAAGAGAGAGGCTGGCAGTGCAGAGCCACTGCACATGCACAGTGATCTTGAACTGTCAGCCTCCTGGGTGGAAACAGATCCTGCCCCGTGAAATCTAATGATATTCATGCTGGTGGCCTCTGCATTGCACAGCGTGTGGGAGATTCCAGAGTGAACTTCCACTGAAAAAAAGCATGATTTACTCCAGTTTTCCTGTGAATTTGACAGTTAGAACTTTTTTGCAAGGATCCTGGCCATGAACTCTGTTTCTCTCTCCACAGGTGCTGTCAGTCCTGTTTGAGTTTTTCCAGAACTTTGTCTTAACTACAAAAGTTTTCAAACCTCGCACTTTGTATTTTTTGATATAACGTCACAGATTTAGAACACCTAAAACAATTGAACAAGTTTGAGACCAAATCAGTTTGATAACTCCAGCATTGTCTTGATACTTGTAAAAACCTGTAGTTAAACTGACTGAACAGTATCAAATAGAACATGTGCTCTTGATTTCTGGATATGATCTATTAGGCAACAGTAACACAAAACTATTTGATGATGAGTAGGAGGCTTCCCTTATGTTCTGGATTAATAATCATTCCTTAGACAAAACTATCTGCTGCAGACCTTTCAACTGTTTGCGGGTTCAGGCTGTTTTCAAATCAGCTGTTTTGTCGACACAACAACAGAGACTGCTAAAGAAACATGATCACCTTACTCAACTACCAAGTTCCCAGATCAGAAATCTCTCTCGGCCTCAGGTGGAATTTTACTATCTTATCCAAGCAAGGCCATAAAATCCCGCTCTGCATTTCAAATGGTAAATACCTAAGTGGTTAGAAGTATTTGGGCCACTCAAAGGGCAGGAAAAAAATTGGGCTGGAATTTTTCAGTCTTGCACACCTTGCCACTGCTGAAGAGAAAATGGCAAGTTGTCATGGGGTGTCCCTTTGTGCATGCACGTGTCCCTATGCGTATGTGTCTGTGATTGTTAAACATCTGAAGCCTCTCCTTCCCATTTCCTTACTGACCTCAGCATTCCTCAGGAAAGAATCTAAGCATAAAATTAACCTTTTTTATTTGAAGAGAGTTGGTTGTAGTAGGATGCAGTTCCAAAAGTCATTTTAACACTATTCATGCAGTCTCTTTATCAATATCTGCTAAATAATTAAAGTTTTGATGTTAAAGTTACTGATGGGAGCCTGAGCCAATGGAAAAGGAGAAGGAAGACTGGGATGGGGGACAACTAAAGCCCATGCTAGACCATAACTAAAGACCATGGGAGCACTCTCACCATGCTTGATTCACAAGAAAACATAATAAAAATTAAATATTTAACTTGCATGGGCCATTTTTGATCATGCTGTGTTTGTGCAGCAGTTTCACTGAGTGCCAGGGAATCAAATTAAATTAGTCAGTAGATGCTTATCTCAGTGAGAGTCAAGATTAAAAACAGAAAATGCTGGAAAAACTCAGCAAGTCTGGCAATATCAGTGGAGGGAGCAATCCGAGTTCATGTTTCAAGAACATGTAACTTCTTCAAATCTTCCCCGACTTTAACC
Organism: Sphyrna mokarran; assembly: GCA_024679065.1. NCBI lineage: Eukaryota > Metazoa > Chordata > Chondrichthyes > Carcharhiniformes > Carcharhinidae > Sphyrna > Sphyrna mokarran. The sequence continues at coordinate 70,535,255 of JAGIQG010000009.1, read as the reverse complement.
TACCTGTTACCAAACTTATTTGAGGATGGGATTTTGAACGAGGATAAAATTACAGCAGTGAGCTACTTAGCTTCTTCATTTCTCACTTAGCCCTGTACATGTCATTTCAAAGGTCAGTTTTTGGACTATTTCAGGTGTTGTCTCTTCAAACTGGATAGGAGTCTCACCGATGTTTAAAATTTTCTTGTGAATCAAGCATAGTTAGAGTGCTCCCCACAAGGAGTCTTTGGGTATCCTCCAATGCAGTCTTCCTTCTCCTTTTCTATGACTAGATTAGTTCAGGATCTACCCACTTCTATCAATCATCTTAACTCAGAGGCACTTCCTGGGAACATGGAATTTAGAAAGGTGAAGGGGGGATCTAATTAAAACTTAGAGTACTGAGAGGTCTGGATAGAATGGACGTGGAGATGATGTCCCCACTAGTGCGAGAAACTTGAACTCAAGGGCACAACCTTAGAGTGAAAGAACACTCCTTTAAAAGTGGAATGAGGAGGAATTTCTTCAGACAGGTGATGAATCTGTGGAACTCATTGTCAGAAAGCTATGGAGGCCGGGTCATTGAGTGTCTTTAAGACAGAGATAGATGGGTTCTTAATCACTAAAGGGATCAAGGTTATGGGGCTGAGAATCATATCAGCCACGATTGAATAGGAGAACCGACTCAATGGGCCGAATAGCCTAAATCTGATTCTGTATCTTCTGGGTCTTATGGTGGTGACGTATTCGATTTCCCAACCCTGCCTGCCCTCAATATAATTCCCACCGGCTTTGATCAGGAGGCAGGCCTCAACGACAGAAATGAGAAAATGGTTAGATCATCTGTTTGAGTGATGTTGGTTAAGAGATAAATATTGCCTAGGACACCTGAGTAGAAGTCAATTGTTCCTCTTTGAAAGAGTAACATTGGACTTTCTCCAACCATCTGAGCAGACTTCAGTTTAATGTTTGCTGAAAGATGGCACCTCTGACAATGCAGCACTCATGTCACCCTAACATTTGTGCTCAAGCCTCTGGAATGATGCCTAAACCCATGATCTCTGATTCCAAGGCACCACTGAGACAACCATCATTATCCAAAAAGCTGTCCTCTATTCATGAGTGGGGCCAGTGGACAATACCAGTATGCACTTAGACAACTGAGAAAAATGCAGATGTTTTGTTTAAACATGGAGAAGTTCCAATTATTGTTCTTTTTAATGTTATTCTAATATTGCTTATCAGCCCCACACCTCTTATTCTATCGCCCCACCTCAGTCATTTTCATGGAGATAGCAAATGGGGCAGAATTGAAAGTTGAGCCCCCAGCGTTCTGAACAAGTTTTGGAATGGAATTCAAAATATTTGTGAACAGCTGGAGCAATTTGAAGCAGCCAGCCAGGCCCGGGGCAGAGTTCCTGCATCCATTAATAAACTGCTGCAGATAATCACTTGAAAGGTTCGCTGTAAAAATGCATTGCCCGACTGTAAATAAATGATTATAAACATATGTGAGCTTTGTGAGTGCAGACAGATTGTCTGGAGTGTGGACATCATTAGCAAATACAGACCTGCTTCTGACCAATGTCCACACGCATACTGTCTGGTTAGAGCCAATGGTCAGGAAAAGCCAACTTCCTTCTTTCCTCAGTTACGCCAGGGAAGTAGGAGGAACCAAACTGCCAAGTGGACTCCCGTCCACTGCCAAGGCTGTGCTGTCTGATCTTTCACTTAATCTGGACTTCTCATACGTGCATTTTCCAGTTGGATCACCAAGCAATGAATTTTCCAGCTGGTTTCTTCTCCCTATTCCTGTAACTCTGGCTCATTGCTGCTGATTGTCATTCCCACACTAATAAAAGAGTGCCGCCATTGTGATCGTGCTGATCTTGGGCTTCAACTCCAATTTCCTGACTGCTCCCCATATCCCTCAGAGATTAAAAATATTTCAATCCCAGCTTTAAACATATTCAACGATATATTTGGAGAATTTCAAAGATTCACAAACACATTGAATGAAGTAATTTCTCCTCTGTTCCATCCTAAATGATCAACCCCTCATCTTGAGACTACCCTCCTGTTTTAGACTCCCTGACCAGGAAAAATGGTTCAATGAGTTCACCGTCCATTGTTCTAAATTCAAAATAATGGCCCAAAGTTCCCTGTTATTGTGGGGAAGCCCTCTCATTCCCAGCAACCAATCTATGTAACCTTTACGTTACTGCCTCAGATGCAAGTTCATCCTTTCTTAAATATGGAGACCAGAAATGCACACACCCCCCCAGGAGCGATCTCATCAAAGCCATACACAATTGTAACAAGCCTTCTTTACTCATGTGTTCTGATCTCCTTTAATAATGATCAACGTGCCACCTGCCTTCCTAATTGCCTGCTATACCCTTGTGATGAAATATTAACAGGACAGATCCATTCAAAGGTCAGTTAGTTGGGAACAGACAAAGAGGAAGGTCAGCCTCATGCAGCTGAAATGCTGCCATCAGTTCTGAGGGGAGCTGGGCTTTACAGACAGCGTGGAGCCATTGCAGCTTTCTGCTGCAGAGCCTTGGGGCTCAGGAGGCCCAAAGGCGGTGGTATTCGACTCAGGACAGCTTGAGTGATGATTGCATTGATCAACTCATTGATGGCTCTGTGAAGCTGGCAGCTGGGGCATGGAAAAGGCTGTGAGCAGCAGATGTCTGTTAGCAAGTTAGAATTGTTCCAGTGATTAAATGCCAGAGTACAGCCTCATGAATCCAGTGGAAACATATATTGCCCATATTCTGAGCTGTGTACTGGAATTGATTTTATGTTATATAAAAGATGTGTATATTTTACCCCACAGTCAGCCCAGAATGCCTGAAGGGCTCATTAGACTCTGTGAAGGACAATCAGACAAGAGCTAGTAGAAAGGAGACTGAAAGATCTCTACAATTGAGAGCAGAGATATCTCAAATATTTTCTGCTCTGAACTTGAGTAGTAAAATTTCTCCTGTTTGTTTAAAACCGTGGAATCTTGTCTCTGAGATTTCAAATTTTGTCTACATTAACAACAAAAGAAGTTACTGATCCCAAACCAGATTGTAATAAAATTTGAAGAGCTGATCTGGGATTGTAACAACCTGCATGCTAACTTTTGAGTTTCTTGTGCAAACGTGTCCAAGTCTCTCTGACTATCAACACTTCCATGTTTTACTTTTCTAAAAATATTCATTGCATTGTGTAGAGTGGTGTGCAGTTGAGTAACTATAGATTGGTGTTTGTAAAATTGTAAAATGCTAGAGAGAAAGAATTGCATGGTCCCTTTAAGAGGGTGGTGCTTTCTCTGTGCTTTAAAAAATGCAAATTCCCTTCCCCGACGTTTTCTGGGACAGACTCAAGCTCGCCCCGATTTCCAGCCCCTCCGCAATGCTGACTCCCTGGAAGACAGACCCCCCCTGCCACCCACCAGCTGATCCATCCTCCCTTCCCTCCCCCACACTGGTATCCCAGCAGACTCCTCCCAATAGCTGGCCTCCCTCCTGCCCCAACCGATCTCTATGCAGAATGGCAGCAGGACCCCCTCACTCTCACCAATCGCCCCCTAGACTCACCCCATGTACCGCCCCCATTGGCGCAGCCCCATACCCAATGGATAATGCCAAGATGGCCCCTGAGCATGGGCAATTTGTCCCTTGTGCAGTGCCAGGGGCAGAGGTTGGCACTGCTAGGGTGCCCATGCCCTGGGGACCACCCCTCCCATGTAACCTTTGAAGGGGTGTCCTGATTGCCCTCCACCCTCACTCCAGCAGAATCGTCCTGATAGCTCCCCGAAAGTGGGACCTACTTTAAAACCCCACTGGAGTGAAAATGCTGTGACGACATGGGAGAGGCTAGCAGGTCCAGAGAATTCAGTCCTGGGCCCACTAATTACATTTGAATTATATTAGAGACAGATTTAAATAACTTACCTGTCTTCCTGCCAATTTCCAGCGCAGTTCTAACAGCGCCAGAAATCCAGCGCTGGGAGATGTTCTCGCGGCAGGAACGCACATGCCTGGCCGTGAGATTCTCCCTCCCAAATGTGCTAGAAAATTAGCACAGCAGAGTGGATGAATAACTTTCTATATTTTGGCTAGAATCCTCCAGTCTCACCCGTGAGATTCTATAAACCTGCTGCTGGGAATGGAGTTTTGACTGAGTGCCAAAATCTCCATTTTTGCTAATGGTGGGGCTTTTGAGATCAGAGAATTCTGGCCTTTGAGCTACACCATCAGTGGGATTTGGGAAACTTTGCCTACCGCTGGTGGAACCGGAAAATCCCAGCCTATGGCTTTAGTGACTTGAGTGAGGCTTTGTGCTTCAGCTGGAAATCTCTTAAAGCTTACTCTTCAAGGAACGTTTACACTTTTAAATAAGAGCACCCTTTAAGGTAATGTTAGCGATGCATTCAAGTGGGTTCAACTGTGCTGATGGAAAGAAAAGCCAGGAATTACCCATTTTAACATGTTTAATGGCACTCAGCAAAGTAGGCTGCTGGATTAAGTTTAGATCCAAATACATTTGTCATCCATCGCAGTTAAACATTTAGAGGCTTTTTAAAAAATACTAAAGGTACTTGAATTTTGGTATTTGGCAATCATGATCATTGTCTGGATTATAAGTTATTTTTGATCAATTTGTGCAGATTTCCCATTCAAACACTGATGTAGATTGGGGAAAGTGATGTAGTGATTATACTACTAAACTAGTAATCCAGTGTTCAGACTAATAATACAGAGAATGGGAGTTTACTTCCTACCACTGCAACTTGGTAGTTTTTAAACTTTTTTTTATTTAAAAAATCAGGAAATGAAAAGCTAGATGCAATAAAAAGATTCTGTTTTTGTCAGGTTGCTGTGGAACCCAACTTGTTGACAAATGTCCTTCAGGGAGGGAAACCAATCCTTATGAAATTATGTAGAGACCAGACAAGATCATTGCAAGTTATTCAGTTTTATCAAAGCCTTTACTATCTGTCCCACCATCTTTCCAGGACAACTAGGGCTCAGCAAAAAAATGACAGCCTTGCTATGATGTCTACGTCCTTCTCAAGGACAGTGGACATATTTGGGTTACAATTGACCCAAAACCCAGCTGGATAAGGCCAGAATAAATACTGTGCCTCAAAGGGCACGTTAGAGGCTGCAAATTCCGTGGCAAGCAGCTCTATTCCCTGAATCCCAAAAAACCTGTGCATCAGTGATGGGATATTCTCCATCAGCTTGGATGAGTACAAACCCAACAACAAGAAAGAAGTTCAGCATCATCCAAGACAAAGCAACTCACTTGATCTGCACCCCATCCAACACCAATGCACAATGGCAGCAGTGTGTACCATCTACAAGCCGTACTGCAGAAACTCACCAAGACGCCTTCAACAGCACCTTTCAAACCTGCACTCTCTACCCCTAGAAGAAAACATGCAGCAGAAAACATGAGAACGCTACCAGTCTACAAGTTCCCCTCTAAGCCACTCCCCGTCCTGACTCGGAACTATATTGCTTGAAGAGCTATGAGCTTATGGTGGGAAAGAGGGCTTGAGAATTATCGTATCAAATCAATCATGATCTCATTGAATGGCAGAGCAGACTTGAAACAGCCTACTTCTGCTCCTATATCTTATGGTTCACTGTTACTGGATAAGGATACTGGAGCACTGTTTGATTTGATTTGATTTACTGTCATGTGTATTAGTATACAGTGAAAAGTATTGTTTTTGTGAGCTATACAAACAAATCAAACTATTCATAGAAAAAGAGTGCAGAATGCCGACATAGAGGTTTACAGCATGGAAACAAGTCCTTCGGCCAACTTGTTCATGCCGCTGTTTTTTTTTAAAAACCTCTAAACTAATCCCAAATGCCTGCTTTAGGCCCATATCCCTCTGTATTCATCTTATCCATGTAACTATTAAAATGCTTTTTGAAAGACAAAATTGCACCCATCTCTACTACTGCCTCTGGCAGCTTGTTGCAGACACTCACTACCCCCTGTGAAAAAATTGTCTCTCTGTTCACTTTTGTATCACTCCCCTCTCACCGCAAACCTATGCTCTCTAGTTTTAGAAAAGATATTGACTGTCTAGCTGATCTACGCCCCTCATTATATTGTAGGCCTCTGTAAGATCACTCCTCAGCCTCCTATACTCCAGAGAAAAATGTCCTAGTCTATCCAGCCTCTCCTTATAACTCAAACCATCAGGTTCCTATAGCATCCTAGTAAATCTTTTCTGCACTTTATCTAGTTTAATAATATCCTTTCTATAATAAAGTGACCAGAATTGCACAGGGTTCCAAGTGTAGCCTTAGCAATGTCTTGCACAACACAAACAAGATGTCCCAATTCCTGTATTCAGTGTTCTGACCAATGAAACCAAGCATGCCGAATGCCTCCTTCATCACTCTTTCCATTTGTGACTTCACTTTCAAGGTGCTATGAACATGTACTCTAAGTGTCTTTGCCCTATAACTCTCCCCAATCCCCTATCATTAACTGAGTAAGTCTAGCCCTCAATCTACCAAAATACATCACCTTGTATTTGCCTAAATTAAACTTCATTTGCCATTCATCAGTCCACTGGCTCAATTGATCAAGATCCCATTGCAATTGGAGATAACTTTCTTCTTGACTGTGTTATAGTCACAGTTAGGGTGTAGAGAAAGATCAATTAAATGCTAGATCCACTCAAAAGTCTGGTGGCAGCAGGGAAGAAGCTGTTCTTGAATCAGTTGGTACATGACCTCAGACTTTTTAAATCTTTCTCCTGACAGAAGAAGGTGCGAGAGAGAATGTCTGGGATGCATGGGGTCCTTAACTATGCTGGCTGCCTTGCCCGAGATGGATACACTGTGGGTGCACCTACATCAATGGACAGCAGCACTTCATGAAGGCAGCTCACCACCACTCTCTCTTGGGCATTTAGGGATGGGCAATAATTGCTGGCCTACCCAACAAAGGCCTAGATCTCATAGTTGAACTTAAAAATTAGGGGTGAGCAACTAACGTTGGCCTACTCATTGATGCTCACATCTCAGTAAGTTAAGGTAAATGAGATGAAAGTCTTGAAACAATGCTGTGACCTGCTGGTACACTAATCTGTCCCACATTTACCTGAAGTTCCTCTCTCACTGTCTGCCTGCTTTAAATCGGAGGTGTTAATGCATTTATTTTATGCCAGTTGAAACTCTTCCCTCTGAGCAAACCGTATTCCAGTATGATTTTCCTTCCTATGTATTTTCCATAGCTTTCCATATATTGTTCAAATTATCTGAGCTGGAGGAGGGAGGGAATGGTTGAAGCCAGATTTAACAAGCAGTTTTCCCATATAGATAAAAAGAATAAACCTGTCAGCACTTTAGAGTTTGCCTAACCTCAGGTGTTCTATTTTGCATTATCGTTCTGTCCTCCCAAAGTAACATGTGTAGACCAGCTGTGATTCATAGTACCCTCATCAAATGCAAGTTCAGAAAGCCAGAGCCCTTACAGGAACCATAAAGTGGTATTCCAAAGAAATAAATTGGCGATTGATGGTTGCCAAGGAAATCATTTAGTCCTTGGGTACCACAGGGGGTTCAATGACTTTGGATGTTAACCATTTCTGTACTGTATATTAATGCTGACCACTAGGAAGCTCCGAGAAGAGAAGGGATAGGAGTGTTCTCCCAGTCAATTCTTATAACTTCAGTGAAAAAAATCATGAACAGCTGTTTGCCAGAGGTTTCCACCAACACTCAATGAAGGATTGGGAAAACATGCAGACATCTTAGGTCCAGAAGCTTAACGATTCCCTAAGAAAAAGAGTTCAAAATTTGCAAATCCCGGGTCTACATCTGAGGTGGAGATAATCAAGTTTTACTGTTTACTGCGCTCTCCACTTATCCACTGGCTAACCTCATTGTATGATGTAGAATTATGTATAATTTACAGTGCAGAAATAGGCTAATTGTCTCACTTTGGGTTATATCCTACCCAATGTCATTTTGCCCCATTAACATAGCCTTCTGTTCCGTCCTCCCTCATGTATTCATTTATACTGTCCTCAAAGGCCTCCATACCAGTCATCTCAACTATTGCATTTGGCAATGAATTTCATATGTCCTTGTAATGTTACAAAGGATGTGGCAGAAGTTTCATTTCCCCTATTTCCTGGATTCAATAGTGGAAAATAGACAGAGGCCCATTTGACAAGATTTCAAACAGCCTCAAATTAGGTACCTACCTAATAAATATATTTAAATTAGTGGCCAAAGGCCTGATTTAAAACACAATGTCTAGAATTCTCCAGCTGTTCACACCAGCAGGGTTCTCTGGTCCTGCCGGTAACGCCCCCCCTCCGCCTGCAGGTTTCCTTCCAGCATGGGCGACGCCAATGGGAATTATCATTATAGTGGCATAAAACTTTCCATTAAAGAGCCTGCCAAACCCTCTCACCCAATCCAGGATTTGATTAAGAGCAGCAATAACAGCAGAAACAATTTCATGAAAAAAAAAACTTGTGAACTCACTGGTGTGTCAGCAGTTGGAATGAAGAACTGAATCCCTTCTCGTACTGAGCAGGTGAATGGCCACTCTCTGATATGAACTCACTGGTGTTTTTACACTATGATTGACTTTCTGAACCTCTAGGCACAATGAGAGCAGCTGAATGCTCTCTCCTAGTGCCATTTCTCACTAGTGGGAAACACACAGCTGGGAGGCTGGAGAATCTCACCCAAATTTGGATAGGATTTGGTGCTGGCAACCACTGCATCTAAAACTACACCCATAAATCCGTACCTATCAGGAAATTCAAGGGGTATTTAAGGGGTTAAATGAGTATTATTAAAGATTGTCAAAAAATGAAAGCATTGGCATATGTGGCTAGCTAGTTTTTATATGTATTTCAATATGGTACCAGTTATTGGAATTTAAAGCACCTTCCAATAACTCTAACTACAAAAATATTCCTTCTCCACAAGTATGAATACTTGGGCCACACTTTTTCAATTAAAGTAATTTAAATCCTTCCAGGACATTTCATATTTACATTCCATGGTATTTCCTATTGACTTTAATGTACATATTCACAGTGACTGTGAAGGAAAATCAACTTGCCAGGCCAGCTGCTGAGGACAAGATGCAATATTGGAGTGACCTATAGATGCTATATTATTGGTTTGGTTTAATTTTGATTTTCCTCACAAAATCCAGTGTAGACCAAAAGCATCCAGCTCACGTACATATGCTGGCTCCTAGTTAGACTATCCAATCAAACTCAGTCCCCTGCTTTTACCCCAGACACTGTTTCAATTATATATTTGCCATACTTTTCAAAGATAGTATTAAATCAGCCTCCACCAGCCTTTTGGGCAGTCCATTCCAGATCATAATAACCTGCTGCATAAAAAAATTCCCCTCCTCTCCCCTTCTGTCTTATCTGCAATGATTGGACCTCTCAGTTGCTGTAGAGTAAAGGAATCACAAGTCTGCTTCTTCATAAAATACTGCTATTTCTTTGATCCAACTCCACACACAATTTTCCACCATCAACCCAGTACTATCTGTGGCCCCTTTATATCTCAGCAATTTCTATTGAATAATTGACATCAAATTAGGACTTAATTAGAGGATTTGTTAACTCATTCTTAACATGCCAATGGTTTTAGATCTGCGCTCTCTGGGGACTGATTCTCCAGTTATCGGAAACAATTTCTTCCTGTCACGAATGGAAGCTGAACTTTCCTGTTTGATCCCATTTGTATCTGTAATTGGATTTCCAGAAGGCACTTGGCAAGGCGCCCCACCAAAGACTGCTACATAAGATAAAGGTGCATGGTGTTACGAGTAATGCTTTAGCATGGATAGAGGATTGGTTAAATAACAGAAAGCAAAGAGTTTGGAGTGGGGGAGTAAATGGATGTTTTTCTAGTTGATGATCAGTGACTAGTAGTGTGCCTCAGGGATCAGTGTTGGGACCACAATTGTTTATGATTTACATAGATGATTTGGAGTTGGGGACTAAGAGTAATGTGTCAAAATTCATAGATGACACTAAGATGAGTGGCAGAGCAAAGTGTGCAGAGGACGCTGAAAGTCAGCAAAGGGATATAGATAGTCTACATGAGTGGGTCAAGGATCTGGCAGATGGATGGTAATGTTGGCAAATGTGACGTCATCCATTTCGGTAGGAATAACAGCAAAATGGACTATTATTTAAATGATAAAAAATTGCAGCATTGCAGCATGTGCAGAGGAATCTGGTTGGCCTTGTGCAGGAATCTCAAGGAGTTGGTTTGTAGGTGGAGCAGGTAATCAAGAAGGCAAATGGAATTTTGTCCTTTATTGCGTGAGAGGTGGAGTTTAAAAACAGCAAGGTTATGTTGCAGCTGTATGAGGTGCTAGGGAGGCCACGCCTGGAATACTGTGTACAGATTTGGTCTCCTTACTTGAGAAAGGATATACTGGCACTGGAGGAGATTCACTAGGTTGATTCCAAGTTGAGAGGATTGGCTTATGAGGAGAATCTGAGTAGACTGGGGCTATACTGATTGGAACTCAGAAGAATGTGCTGAGATCTTATAGAAACGTATAATATTATGAAGGGAATAAATAAGATAGAAGCAGGGAAGTTGTTTTCACTAGCGGGAAACTAGAACGAGGGAGCATAGCCTCAAAATAAGGGGAAGCAAATTTTAGAACTGAGTTAAGGAAGAACTTCTTCACACAAAGGATTGTGAATCTGTGGAATTCCCTGCCCAGTGAAGCAGTTGAGACTACCTCATTAAACATTCTTAAGGCAAGCATAGATAAATTTTTGAACAGTCAAGGTGAGTGGGCAGGTAAGTGGAGCTAAGTCCATGAAAAGATCAGCCATGATCTTGTTGAATGGCAGACCAGACTCAAGGGGCCAGTGACCTTCTTTTGTTCCTGGTTCTTATGATTTCTTATCACAGTGTCACCCAGAGTGAATGAGGTGAAGATGAGTTTTTATTTCTGCCTCAATTGTTCTTAATTGATAACAACTAATGTCGGGTCTAGAATCTTTTGGTAAGACTGCACAGATTTCAATTTCTATCATCTTGCAGTATTTGTTCAACTCATTTTGAAATCTGTGATCTAAGCAACTCAGATGCACAGTTTGAGGATAAGGGGAATGAGGAGGAATTTCATCTCTCAAAGGGTCTGAATGTTTAGAATTCTCAATCTCAGAACTGCATCAGTGAATATATTTAGAGCTGGGTTAGATGGATTTTGGATTTTCAGGGAATCGAAGAATATGGAAAGTGGGCAAGGAAAAGTAGTTGAAGCCCAAGATTGGCCATGATTGTATAGAATGGAGGAACAGATTCAAGGGATTGAATGACCTACTCCTGCTCTTATTGTGTTCTATATGTATCATTTTGAAATGTACACAGTCACTCCATTCAATCTTTTCACTGTTCGCCTCCTGACTGGCTGATTTTAAACTTCTGATACAAAAACCCTTTCATAGAACGATGTTTGACAAAACTATTTTTATTTGAAAGCATACAATGAGTAGATTGTATGGAAACACAGCGCCTTGTACTGGTCTGTTGTATAATTCAGAAATTAACCTATCTTTCAACACAATTCAATGGCTGGAATGTTACCACTGTTCACATTGGTGGGATTTTCCCATCCCGCTGCAGTGGACGGAGATTGGGCTGGGCATCAAATTCTTTGATACTGCTGCAGCAGGATTGTGACATGAGCAGCTGATAAGATCATACTCTATTTTTCTGGGAATGCTGATAATCCAAGGATTATACAGTAAATTCAGATTTGTTTTGTTATGTCGTACTGAATCATTTCCTGTCCAGCTCTGATAGCTGATGGATCTTCACTACATTATGAGGGCTATCTTCCTATCAGTTTAAATGCTCTCATTCTGCCTGTGCACTCAACTAATCTTCACCATTAAATTCAATTATAAAACCGTCTGACTTCATTTGAGTCTAGCATCGAAATCCTACAGGACAGTAAAGGTCTGCCACAGCTTCACTATTAGAATATAATATCTTACAGTAGAAAGCAAAGGCCATTTTGTCCCAAAAGGCTGTGCCAAGTGCCTGTCTTCTCATTATATCCTCCAATCAATGGCCTTTTCCAGATAATTTCTCCTCACAAAATCGATCAGATTAATTAGATCATCTCAAAGTCTATTCTCAAAAGAGGGCAACTTCTTTAACATTTAATTAAAATTCATAAAGCACAATATCAGCTTAGCAGTTCAGAGCATCTTAAGGCCATTATATCTATATTACATTTAGATCCTCAAGGTCACCTTCTGAGCTCCCTTCAGTTCTCAAGTTGCTACACCCCTACTTTCTATTTGGTTTCTCTTTTATTTTGTATGATTCACTTATAAGCCCTTCAGTGCAGAAGGAGGCCATTTGATCCACCAAAACAGCATCAAGTCTCTGAAGGAGCATCTTATCCAGGGGACAATCACATGTCCCCATCCCTGCCAAAAACACAAGCTGGTGGAACAAGTAATATTGCCTTGGGGGGGCTGCCATTATCAGTCTAGAAGGCAGCAGCTTAGAAAAATGGCTTTATCCAAGTTTGAATGTTTGACTCCCTACCCACACTGTGGCTGGGATTCTCCGATCTTGGTGGCAAAGCAAACAAAAATGGAGAATTAAACTCTAAGCCAAATCTCTACACATAGCAGCGGGCGAGATCGTAGAATTTGAGCCTATTTCTGTTGGAACCAGCACCTACAAGTCTAGCTCATCTCTACGTGCTTATTGCATCAAGGAAGTCACCATAATTGGAAAGGTGAATCAACCAGCATCAGTCTACAACCTGACTATGAAGGAATACACCATTGGAGTTTGATTTTAGACTCTGGACATACCTGTGTCCAATTATTCCTTTCTCTGTCTTTGCTCTATAAATGTTTCTCTATCCTTCCTCTTTTATTGTACAAAATAAGCCATGTCACTGTCCCCGCCACCCCTACCCATCCCATTTGAGTTTGTGCAAATAAACTGTAGGGTTACCAACTGCAAATGAGATCATGAGATTATACCAAAACTGAGGAGTTCGGAAATCACAGCACCACTTATTAAGAGAGAAATCAAAAATCCCCTTCTATTTATTGATGGATAGTGAGAGAAAGATCAGGGGCTGCTTTAAATTAAACCACCTCCTGTCTGTAACAGGAGGCTGAGAGATCCTCTGTATACAGTGCTTTGAGATTATATCAAACTGCTGGTTTTGGTGGTTAAAGATTAGGGCCCATTACTGCCTTCGCAATGTCATGGTGGGCAATAAAAATCTGCTTGGCCAGTGATGGCCATATCCTGAGAACAAATCAAATTGAAAAGGTGGTTTGGATCTTGGACCTGGTTCTTAGGCAGATGTTGTGCTGTATTTACATAACAGCATTGCTACTGTTGGCAGCTCAGACTTCTGATGACATGGATGGACAACTGATAGGGTGACCTTTCCCCACAAAACAGCTGCAGAAGAATGAGGAACACAGACTATTGTGCCATTAGGTGTTGCTCCATTATCCTCCCCCAACCTTCCCCCTGTGTTATATTGCCTGCACAGATTTTACCCAGACAGCAATGAAGGTTGAAGCCAAAAAAATAAAAGCCTATACTCGCGTCTTAGAAATAGCTGCTCATCCAGGAGTGCACTGATGCACATCTGGTTTAGCAAGGGATGTGAGATTACGCAGTGTCTGGAATGGGTTTGCAATGTAAAGGACATAGATAGCAGAGCCATAATCATGATGACCAGAAGTGGTACAACTTAAACACACTGTGTTCTAGCTCTGAAATCAGGTGGCGCTGCTGAGCTGACACTTCTTAACCACCTGAAATGTATACTCGATTCATCAGACATTCAGGCTTCTCTTCCACCACTAATAAAATGCATCATCAGATTTTAAACTGCAAAATCAGCTTCCGTCAATGTTACAACTGGATCCAAGTAGTTACCTACGATAATTGACTTTTAGTATGATGTTTATAATTAGCATTGAAAATAACCCCTTAGTCATGTAATGAAGTCAGTTGTATTCTTTGGACACTAATTTTCTCGCACATTACTTAATGTCAGACTCCCAAGGCCCAAAGTATAGTATCACCATTGTGCAAACAGCTGTGTTGTATTGTCAGCTGTTTCCAGTGTGTGCTTGTCTATGAACACAGTCATTTAACTCCTGTATAGAACGGTGAAGCAGTTTGACTGCTTCAGGTAAGAGAAACCTGGTAGCTGTCTGCACAGACTGTCATTGACCTAATACAGACAAGTTGTTTACGCTACCCTGCCTCATACTCTGTCTCTCATTGCTTGGATGTCCTCACTTTCCGACAGGTTACGGCTCTTTGACTCACTTCCACTTCAGATTCAGATGTAGATCTGGGTTGACAGTCCCAATGCAGTATTGAGGGGGTGCTGCATTATTGAGAGTGCTGTCTTTTGGACAGGATGCTAAAACAAGACCCTGTCTGCACTTCATGGATGTAAAAGATCCTGTGGCACTAGTATTTTCACAGTAATTTCATTGCTATGTTAATGTTAGCATTCTTATGACATTAATAAATAAACTTTAAATTTTTGAAAAGGTGAAACTTGCATCCTGCTTGGGGGCAGCACCATGCAGAGATACAGTGGTTAACTCTGCTGCCTCACGGTGCAAGGATATGGGTTCAATGCCTGATTTGGGTCATTGTGCGGAGTTTGTATGGTCTCCCTGCGTCTGCGTGGGCTTCCTCTGGGTACTCTGGTTCTCTCCCTTAGTCTGAAAAACATGCTGGTTAGGCGTATTGGCCATACTAAATTCTCCCTCAGTGTACCCAAACAGGCGCTAGCCTATGGCGATTAGGGGATTTTCAAACTTACTTCATTGTAGTGTTAATGTAAGCCTACTTGTGACGAATAAATAAACTTTAAAACTTTACTGCAATTATTTACCTCCTTATCTATGACTGTCACTGGCAAGTGAATCAACCCATCTTGATGATCTGGTAATGATCTTATAATTCTTTGTGGGACCTTGCTGCTTGCAAATTGGCTGCAGTTTTTCCTACATTACATTAGGGGCTACAATTAAAACTACTTCATTGGCTGTGAAGTATTTTGATTGTCCTAAGCTTGTAAAACATGCTGTGTAAATGCAAGTCCTCCCCTTCCTATATCTCCTCTCCTCACCTCATCTTTCCTAATCCAATCATAGCCCCAACCTATTCCTAGCATTTGACCCTGTGCATTGCAAATCCCCAGGAAACTGTCACCATTATTCATCTCTATTGAAACTTCAAACTTCTGCTCCATTTGTCTGATAAGATTTGCATTGTTAAATTGCTAGGTATGAACTTTCAATTTTTGCAATTACTACAAATTGTCTCTCTACCAGAGTCCTCCTTTGCGGTTGCCTCTCAGTCCTCAGTTACATTGCCAAGCTACTGTAACACAGCTGTAGCTGTTTCCTATGACTCGACCGGGCTGTTTGTTCTAACACCAGTGCAGACATGAGAGAACCAAACACACGGCCTCTTATTTTATATATAACTCTTGGTCACTGTTTTGTTAGTGTTTGCACCCACAACATTTAGATGAATTTTAAAAGGCTCTGTTCCAAACAGGAATATATATACATATCAAACTAAGTTTATAAAGCCACTTTTGATTTTAAAAATGTTTGAAAAGTTATGATTTCTTTTTCTGTCAATGATCTCATGTCAGCTCACAATTGGCAAATGAATCAGACCATCTTGATGAGACTTCAATGAGAATTCCGCTTGCAGTGATTCTCCAGCCCTTCCCGCCAGCGCGATCTTCCGGTTTGGAGTCTATGATGATTTACATTCCTCACCGGTGTCTCCATCAGGGAACCTGCAGCGGGGGTTCACTTTGGTAGGATCACAAGATCCCAATGGGGCTGGAAAATTCCATCCTGAAGTCTTCAGGCTATGTGCATTTATGATCAGACAGAATGTAAACTAAGTTAAACCTCATTGTATGTTGTCCATGCAAAGGAGTTAATCCGACCGTGGTTTTAGAATTGCAGTTTATTTTAAAGGGACGGGCAATAGAAAATCTGGCCGAATCAGAAATGCCCAACAACCCGTGAAAGAATATATTTTAAAGAGGTTGGATACAATGACTGTTATTCCAGATTTTCCTCTGTTAGCTTCCAAACAGGTCACAAATAGTCAGGAAACATGGCGACTAGTACATGGTAAGAGTTTAACTGCCTTCTATCGAGCTCTTTCGTTGTTTTTAAATCATCTACAGGATTTCAGCCTCGCTGACTAGGTGAGCATTTATTGTCCATCCCTAATTGCTCTTCAGAAGGTGATGGTGAGCTGCCTTCTTGAACCACTGCAGTCCCTCAGTGTTAGGGAGGGAGTTCCAGGATTTTTACCCAGCGACTATGAAGGAATGGCTATATATTTTCAAGTCAGGATGATGAGTGACTTGGAGGGAAAAATCCTGGTGGAGGTATTCCCAGATATGTCCTTCCCTTGTCATTCTATTATATGGAAATGCTGGTGGAGTGGGCACAGTAAGAAGTCTCGCAACACTAGGTTAAAGTCCAACAGGTTTAATTTGAATCACGAGCTTTTTGGCACGCTGCTTCTTCATTAGGTGAGTCAAGGCCCTTAACATTCTCCTTCCCCATCTACTCTCTCCTCACAGGATTGGAAGCTTCCCTACGATTGAATCCCCAATTCCCCCCCTCCCAGTAATGATTGATCTACTCTTTTCCCTATACCTCTCTATATCTTCACTTGATGAAGAAGCAATGCTCCAAAAGCTCATGATTCCAAATAAACCTGTTGGACTTTAACCTGGTGTTGTGAGACTCCTTGTCATTCTAGATTGTAATGGCCGTATGTTTGAAAGGTCCTGCCTAAGGAACCTTAATGACTCGCTGCAGTGCTTGTTGTAGATGGTACACACAGCTGCCACTATTCACCGGCAGCAGAGGAAGTGAATGTTTGCGAAAGACGTAGCAATCAGGCTGCTTTGTCCTGGTTGGTGTTGAGTGTTGTTGGAGCTGAACTCATCCAGGCAAGTGGAGACTATTCCATCACACTCTTGACTTGTGCCTTGGAGGTAGATGTGAACAGGCATTGAGGAGTCTGGAGGTGAGTTACTTACTGCAGGACTCCTAGCCTCTGACTTGCTTTTGTAGCCACAATATTTATATGGCTAATCCAGTTCAGTTTCTGGTCAGTGGTTACTCTAAGGATGTTGAAACTTCAAAGTTGGTTGGATTCCTGATTTCTTACAAATCAAAAAACATTAAGCAATAGGAGCAGAAAATTAGTTCTGAGCAGGGCAAGGAGATCTGCATTAGTCAGATTCTGCAAAAGCTATGGATATTTAAATTCCACTGTGTCCGAGTGACGTCACTGACTGTTTGAGGCTTGGATTCCAGTTGGACAGGAGTTTGAGTGGAGGATGCAGGACAAAGTAGGTCAATGATCAGCAGACATTCTGAAGTATAGGGAGAAAAGATCAATCCTTACTGGAAGATGGAGGGGTGGGGGGAGGGGGGCGGCAGGGGTTAGTGAGGGGGGGGGGGGGGGGGGGGTGGGGAGAGGGTGATGTTGGGAATTCAATCGAAGAAGAGTTTCCAATCCTGTGGGGGGAAGTTGGGTTGGGAAGGATGGCATTCAAGGTCTCAAGCAGGTGGATGAGGGGATCTGAGGCTTTGGCGGGGGAAATTAGAGGTCTGGTAGGGCGGATGGTGCCTGGTGAAAGCTTGTGTGGGATTGGAGGCCTGGGAAGGAAATTGGATGTGTCAGGGGAGGGTGAGTCAGAGGTTACTTGAAGGGAGAGCTGTGGGTCTGTTCCACCGTTCCAACGGCGGGCGGCAGTTTTCGGGGTGAGGTGGGGCTGGAGGTTGCTCGTGTACATATGCTTGTCCCAGCGGGTGGGTATAAAGGCATATGTATCTACTGGATCTCAGTCCTATCTGGATATAGCTGTTGCAATCTGTCACAATCCCAAAGTTAAATTTAAAACATTGAATTAAGGCTCCTGGTTTCACTTTGTTGTAGTGCCAGTTTTGCCTCCTCGGAATGGGTTCGGTGCCTGGCCCACTAGCCTGCCTTGATTAAAACTGATCGTGAGCAGGTTGGCACCTTGAAGTTATAAAAATCAGCACCTTAAACACATCCCTCCCATCTGAGCCAACTCTATTTTTTTGTGTGATTTCAAATTCTCCTCCTCCCCCACTCGATGTATTAGGTCGATGATCTCTCATCTGAAGTGACTCATGTTATAAATGTAACAGATATTAAGTAAATAGAGAGGCCAGGGAAGAGGGAGGGGAGGAAAGAACAAAGATCTGTGTTAGGATTGGAGGCAGAAGAGATTAGATAACAAAAAGGGTGATGATGCAAAATTCTTTTGTACCAGGATTTCAAGTATTGTGTGTTTTGCAAACAGTTCTTGCAGTAGAGCTCAGGGGTTTATTCAATGAATAGCCCAGAGCAGTAATCCTTTCATCTTTGCTGAGTTAGCTGATCTCTGTGAGAATGATTGTGAGGGTTGGCCTTTTGGGCAAGGAAGACAGAAGCTGAGCTGTAGCTGCTGCTTTGCATCATCACCATCCGGCTGCTGACTCCCAGAAACTCACAAGCCTGTTGAAGATGAAATGAGGACTCGAGTCATTTCCACAGATACCAATGATCAGATTGGTGTCCATTGAGGCACATGACAGCAAAGCTGCAGCAGGAAAAGGAAGAATGGGGCAAATAATGGTGGGTGGATCAAATAAAGGAGGAATGGGAATGAAGAGAGTGCATCGCAGTAAATTAACTACATCAGTTGTGCCTCAGTGGATGGTGCACTTTATGGATTTTGGGATACAGATCAATGGCCCCTTTCAGCTGTACGCCTCCAAGCCACAGGTTCTCACACAAGTTGCATGCAAGTTGGCCTCTTCTTTAAGTTACTATATCTATGACCCTGCAATCAAATTTCAGTGGCCTGCACATTTACACTAATTGGTTGTGTGCTGCAAAAATACAAATGAGAGGGTACATTGATTCTCACTCAGGAACTTGTGCACAACACCTATCTTGTCATTTTTGTGTCACTGAGTGTGTGCTGTACTTTCAGAGGTGCTGTCTGTCAGCTGAAATGTTAAACCGAGGCCTTGCTTTGGACCTAAAAGATCTGAATAACAATGACAGAAATATCCTTGGTGTCTTGGTTAATATTTATCCCACAACCAACATCACTGAGCAATTATCTTGGTTATTAATTGATTGAAATCTTGCTGTATAAAAATTAACTGCTAGCTTTCCCATGTTGCCACAATTCAATAATACTTTCTTGGCTGCAAAGTGCTTCAGGATATCCCAGGGCCATGAACGGTGGCTCAAGAGCACAGTAGTTCGCACTACTACCTCACAGCATTAAGGACTGGGTCTAGGTCCTGGTTTGCACACTGTCTGTCTGGAGTTTGCACATTCTCCTGTTATGGGTTTCCTCCAGGTACTCTGGTTTCCTCCTGCAATCTGAAAGATGTGCTGGTTTAGTGCATTGGCCATGCTAAATTCCTCCTTAGTGTACCTGAACAGACAACAAAATGTGGCGACTAGGGGAATTTTCATAGTAACATCATTGCAATGTTAATGTAAGCCTTTTTGTGTCAATAATAAATAAACTTTAAAAAAGTCCTTTTTCAATGTTTAATATATTTTTAGTGAAACTGTGGAGCAGGAAGTAAACCAGTCAGTACTTTTTTATTTACTCGTGCAGTCAGGCTTGCCCGTTGTAAACATTGGTAATATTTTTTCCCAGAAGAGTGGATACATGTGCTACTGATTCAGTGCAAGTGGTCTTTGGAAAGTGCTGTGGTAAAAGGAGTTAATAGTTGCAAACCAGAGATTCTGATTCACCCCACATTGGCAATGCTGACATTGGACCAATTAGAAAGCAGCCAAATTTATTGGATGAAAGGAAGGTGGTGGCATAAGCTGTTTTACGATGGTGTAAAAACAAGATTGTTAAACCACTTTTATCCTGACATATAAAAAAGGCCCCTGTAAGCTTTAGTTCAGTGATGCATCATGACATAAGACTTCAAGCCTGTGCTGATACAATATCTGTACAATTAAGTAAATAACAAACAATTTGATTATTCTCTATATTCATTGAAGTTTGAATACATGGAGATTTAACCATTTCCTCAAGTAAATTTAACCATCCCATGAGTACATGAATCCTTAACCCATTTGCTCCAAGAATTCAGAAATTTAATCAATCCATCCAGTGCTTGAAGATTTAACCAGGTTTCTCTGAGTGTGTGAAGAAAGGGTGGGTGGCACTTGTGGTTAGCACTGCTGCCTCACAGCTTCAGGAACCTGGGTTCGATTCCCAGCCTAGTCATTCTGCAGAATTTGCACATTTTCCCTGTGTCTATGTGGATTTGCTGTAGTTTCCTCCCATAGTCCAAAAATGATTGATTGGCCATGCTAAATTACCACTTAGTGTCCTGGGATGCATAGATTCGAGGGATTAATAGAGCAAATACATGGGATTCTGGGAATAGGGCCTGGCTGTGATTGTTGTTGGCGCAGACTTGATAAGCTGAATGGCTTCCTTTTATACTGTAGAGTTTTTATATTTAACCCACTGCGTTAAGGACATTGAGATATAACCAATTCCACCCCCACAACCCCCAATACAAGGAAATTTAACCCATTCTGCCTATGTGGAGATTTGACTCATTAAATTTAAATCTGTTTTTTGCAGTTTGAATGGGTTTGCTCTCCTAATGCTTGAGGAAGTCTCTGTGCTTAGTGAATAGATTCAATCTCTGAGGTTCTCAAGGAGAATAGTATATGTATGCTGTACTCAAGTGAAATACTAAAGATCCATGTTATGTATTACATCACATGAACAGTTAAGACTTGATGCTTTCCTACTTTAACCTCTAGCGCTTGGACTTCACATTGAATGGTGAATACAACAGGAGCGTTTATAATTTTTCTAATCTAATGGGATCACAATTTGGAACAATTTAATTAGCTTATCTATTTTAAAATAGATACATTTTTACATATTTCTTGATGTGAAAGTGAGTTAATTTTACACCAAGCAAAAATGATTTAATCAGGAAAAATTGAAGTCCCACTGTTCATCAGTGCCTATTCATTCCCATTGCTTTTTCAAAGGGGAAGTATATTTTATTGAACTGCCTCAATTAGCAGGTAGTGTAGTTAAGTTTATCTGAATATATGTACGTTTCACTCATTCCCCCTGATTATTCAGCATTCTGATTTGGAAATATTTCACCATTCCTTCACTATTGCTGAGTCAAAATCTTGGAACTTCCTCCCTAAAAGCATCAGATATAGTGCAATGCTAGTGAGGAGATGGACTTCCATGAGTCTGTAAATGGACGACAAAGCTGATTCAGGATTTGTGTGCGGACTTTATGGCACATGGGGATGGCTGATCATACAATCATAGAATCCCTGCAGTGCAGAAGGAGGCCATTCAGCCCATCAAATCTGCATAATCTACAATCCTATCCAGGCCCTATCCCCATAATCCCATATATCTACCCTACTGTCCTCCCAGTGAATTGTAAGCTGGAGGGAGACAAGGGGGAGAAGAAAATCAGCTGCATTTGCAAAAGGTGCTCAGGGTGCCAGTGCAAAGTTCATTCACTTCCTTATAGGAATGTAGGAATTAGGAATAAAAGTAAGCAATTCAGCCCTTCAAATCTGCCCTACCATTCAATCAGATCATCGCCGATCTCTTCCTGGTGAAAAATCCACCTCCTTTCCCCTCTTAGTGAATTTAAAAAAAAAACTGGCTCATATATTACGGTGTCTCAGGACCTACACAATGGCCACCATTACAATCTCAGAGTTCGCGACCCCAAAATTCCATTCTGTGACCCCATCAGAAGACATGAGCCATAGTTTGGGAACCCCAGCTTGGAAAGGTAGGGGAGCCCAGAACTAGAGGGCATAGGTTTAAGTGAGAGATACAGAAGTGTCCACAAAGGGTGGCGAGTGTCTGGAACAAGCTGCCAGATGTAGTAGTAGAGGTGGGTACATTTTTGTCTTTTAGAAAGCAATTATACAGTTACATGGGCACAATAGGTATAAAGGGATATGGGTCAAATGCAGGCATTTGTGATTAGCTAATGGGTTTTAAAGAAAAGGGCAGCATGGACAAGTTGGGCCAAAGAGCCTATTTCTATGCTGTAAACCCCTATGACTCTATAGGTTAGGCTTGATTTCATTGGAGTTTGAGCTGATTTGATTGAAACCTTTAAGGTCCCGAATGGTGTTGTTAGGGTGAGTGTGGAGAGGATGTTTCCCTTTGTGGGAGAATCCAGAACTAGAGATCACAGTTTAAAAGTAAGGAGTTGCCCATTTCAGACACGATGAGGAGAATTCTTTTCTTTGAGGGTCTTTGGCACACTCTTCGTCAAAAGGCATTGGAAACAAGAGTCTTTGAATATTTTGTATAGAATTTAGATTAACAAAGGAGTGAAAGGTTATCAGGATAGTCGGGAATGTGAAGTTGAAGTTACGAGGAGATCAACCATGATCGTACTGACTGGCACAGCAGGCTCAAAAGGCCAAGTGGCCCTACTCCTGCTCCTAATTTGTGTGACTGACACATGGAACAGGCACACAAGTGCTAGAAGCAGCACCAAGAACAGTCACGAAATGATCCCTGCTACTGGAGGTCAAAATATATGAGAAAGGAATGAAAAAACTTGAGCATTTCTATCTTGAAATAGGTGAGGGTATTGGGAATATTTAAAACAGTTAGTGGTATAAAAAAAGATAACTGCAGAAAGTATCTTAAAACTAAAATTAATGGAAAGGGAATGTTGGTCTAAACAGGTGAAAGATAAACGTAGGATCAATAATTCACACACTGAACAACACTTTGGCATAGACAGGGTGAATAGTCGGAGGCTTTTTCCCAGAGTGGAATTGTCAATTATAAGAGAGCACAGGTTCAAGGTGAAAAGGGGAAAGTTTAAGGGAGATATGCAGGCGAAGTTTTTCATGCAGAGTATTGGGTGTCAGAGGAGGTGGTGGAAGCAAGTATATTAGCAACATTTAAGATGCATCTTAAGGTGGGTACATGAGCAGGGAGGGAATAGAGGGATATGGTCTGAGTAAGGGCAGAAAGTTTTTTTTTAGTTTAGTTAGAGCATCATAATCGGCATGGACTTGGAGAGCTGAAGGGCCTGTTCCTCTTTGTTCTTAATGGACATTCAGAGGAGTACTGGCAGAGACTTGAATCATTTTAATTACAGTAAGGTGATTTCAGACTCTTTCTGGTTACTGACGCTTTAGATGGGTTGAATGCTCTTCTGCATTTACAAGGACCTTGTGACCATGTCCACTTTGTGTTCTGTAGTTTCTGCAGTACTCCCTCAGGCCTTTTCATGTTCAACTGTCTCAAAAAAATACAACTGCACATACTTATGTAAGCAACTATTATACTTGGCTGTTGCACATCTGTAATGGGTACATGCTTAGAGAGTAGGCAGCGTAAATAATAACGTGGGTGATTCACTCTCCTTAATGATCACATCGCTTTTGGCCCAATCACAAAAGTCCCTTTTGATCCCGAGCTGCCAGAAGTCTGGATTGGTCAAAGGAATTTTTGAGGTCCAAGTGGCAAGACTGAGTGAACAGGGAAACTGAGACGGCTAGAATGACCTGTGTGGAAGAATCTGTTCATCATGGCTACCTATCCATATCCAGACATTACTGAATTTTTAGTTATTTAGCATGTTAGCATGCAAAATTTTGCCAACCTCCGCCTCAAAAAAAATGCCACCTTCATTAGTTTTAATTGATGCGTGGTTCTCTCAAATGATTGAGAACCTTTCTCCATCCATCTGTAATCTCATGACAAAATCATGTTATGCAACTGGCACCATCCATGTTCCAAAATGTTGTTCCACATTTTAGATAATATTATACTGCACTCACAACACAGGTTAAGTTGGATTCCTTTTAGCATTTTCCTTTCTGAAAATAGGAGGTACAACAAGATTCTTGTTTGAGTCCATTTCATGTGGTTCTGCTTATAGCCCCAATTATCTGTCCTTTCTCTTGTGCTGAAGGTGCTGACCATTGTCCCCAGTAAGCCATGCAGTATTCTGTTAGCCCCTGCAAAGACCAGGAACAATTAAGCCCGTTTTAGATGCTTTATATATATAGCACCAAGAGTTGAGGATCATTTCATGCTCAGTGTAATCCTGGAAAAAAATGACAGTAAAAAAAGTATTTTTTTGTCATTTTATTTGAACATTTGTCTTTACCAGATTCAAAAAATTAGCTAATATGTCCTTTATACTTTCCAATTGGTATAGGAAAGCAATGTGCCACGAGAATGGATGTGTTGGCACACTAATGACTTGATCGTGGAGGAAAGTCATACTGAAACCGCCAGGAAGGGACATGAGCATCGCTCATTTATTGCCCATTCCTTGTTGCCCTTGAGAAGGTAACAGTGAGCTGCCTTCTTGAATCACTGCCGTCCATGTTCTGTGGGTTGAGCCACAATGTCGTTAAGGAGGGAATACTAGGATGTTGATCCAACAGCTGCGAAGGAACAACAGTATATTTCCAGTCAGGATAGTGAGTGGCTTGGAGGGGAACTTGCAAGTGGTGGTGCTCCCATGTATCTGCTCCCTTGCCCTTGGAGATGGAAGTGATCATGGGTTTGGAAGGTGCTGTCTACGGACCTTTGGTGAATTGTTACAGTGCATCTTGTAGATAGTACACTGCTGTTACTGAGCATTGGTGGTGGTGGAATTGAATGTTTGTAGGTGTGGTACCAATCAAGCTGGGTGCTTTGACCTAGATGGTGTCAAGCTTCTTGAGAATTGTTGGAGCTGCACCCATCCAGGCAAGTGGGGAATATTCCATCACATTCCTGACTTGTGCCTTGTAAATGGTGGATAGGCTTTGGGAGTCAGGAGGTGAGTTACTTGAGCAGTATTCCTAGCCTCTGACCCTGCTCTTGTAGCCATTATGTTTATATGGTGAGTCCAGTTGAATTTCTAGTCAATGGCAATCTCAAGGATGTTGACAGTGGGGGATTCAGTGATGGTAACACCATTGAATGTCATGGGACGATGGCAATTGACAACCCTAAACCTATGTAATAGTCAAGTCAATGTGGAGGCTCCTGTGAGAATCTGGTGGGATTATTACTAAATTATTTATCAGAAAAGAGAAAAGTTCAATGAGATACAATGCGAAGTGGATTCAGATTAAAATTCCCACCCAAAAATTCGTTGGGTGGGATTGGTGACTTCTTACCATGAAGATAAATAGCTTTTTAAAAGTGACATACAAATATAGGGTGCCATTCAAAATCTTCAAGCAATGAGGTATTTTTGAAGTGTCCTCACAATACGGTTGGAAACAAGGTAACCAGTTCACATACAAAGAGACCCTACCAGCAGTGACACCATGATGATGTTATTTGAAGAATAAATACCGATCAGGATATTAAGTAGAAAACCCTTGGTCTTGTTCAGTTTGTCACCATGGGATCTTAAGTTTATTTTAATGTTTATTTATTACTGTCACAAGTAGATTTACATTAACATTGCAATGAAGTCACTGTGAATATCCCTTAGTCACCACGCTCCGGCACCTGTTCAGGTACGCTGAGGGAGAATTTAGCATGGCCAATGCACCTAAGCAGCACGTCTTTCAGATCTTTTTATGTCCAGCTGAGAGAACGGACAGGACCAGCTGAAAGACAACACGTCCAAAAGTCCAACACCCTCTAGGACTGAGCTGTACTGGCACCAGTCTAGATTAATGCACTCAAGTCTCTGGAGTAGGATTTGAGCCCACAACCTTCTGACTGGAAGGTGAGAGTGCTCCCACCTGAAACTGTTTCTACTAATTATGTATATTTTTTTACCCATTATACTCAATTTTATTCCTGAAGCTTCTTAGTGTCTGCTTTGTGAACTTCATTGCATCCATTAAAATGCTTTTAATCAGATTTGAGGCATTTCTCTTGAAGTGCTGTTGTATCATGAGGGATTTGCCATGGAATGCAACTGATTTTGTTAAAGTGCCTTTCAAGAGTGATTTTGATGCATCATGATAACATGTTGGCCATTGTTACTGCATGGCACAAGCTCAATTCAATACAAAGTACTGTGTGGATATGCAATTTTCATAGAACACCGTATTGTCAAATAGATTGAAAGGATGGTGAGAGTGCTGAGCGATGAAATCACTGTTTTTACTTGTTTCTTTATAATTTAGTCATTCATATGATGTGCCTACACTTGCTGCTGCTTGCTCTGCTCTGTAATGGCTACTGGGATGCTCCAGTGTGAACAATGGTAGATATGAATTTAATGAAAGAGTGCAAGACTTGTATTTTCATCATAATGTAGAGATGATCATTTAATAAAGCGAAAGATTTTCAAACTGTCCCAAGTTTCTGTCTTGACCCGAATGACTTGATTTGAACCTTACTGACTTGTAAATGCACAGCATGAGGCAAAGTCTATTGCAACCCAGTTGCAGAGTGTTAGACCTAATATAGTATATTACATACCTGCTATAACTGCGGTGGCACAGTGATTAACACTGCTGCCTCACAATGCCAGGGACTTGGGTTCAATTCTAGCCTCAGGTCACTGTCTGTGTGGAGTTTGCACATTGTCCCCATGTCTGCATAGGTTTCTGCTTGATGCTTTGGTTTCTTTTTTTTTAGAGCAACACAGCACGGGAAACAGGCCCTTCGGCCCAACGAGCCCGCGCCGCTGTCATAACTATATAGTAACAATTCCATTATCCTATTCTAATTTTAGGTTATTCCTAATATGGAAGAGTCTCAATGTAGGGACAATTTGTTTCCCAATCAGCCTAAGAGCGAATTTTTTGGGATGTGGGAGGAAACTGGAGCGCCCGGAGAAAACCCACGCAACCACGGGGAGAACGCGCAAACTCCCGCAGACACCGGCCCAATTCCAAGTGTCTGCACAGCTACAGCGATAGTCACTGAGCTGTCACGGTGCCCTTCAGATGGTCCAGATAAAGCACTCATTTACGACATGAAGCACCAGGCAACCCATGAATCAACATCCAAGAGCTGTCCTCGCACCACCTGCCGAATGCATGCTCCTTGATGGTCAAGTATGGACCGAATTACCTGTGGGAAAAAAAAGCCATAGTTAAACAGTCCTACTATATCCCTCTATCTGCATAACGCTCATGTGGCTGTCCAAGAGACCCTTAAACAGCCCTAGCGTGCCTGCTCCCACCACCTTACTCGGCAGTGCATTCCACACCCCCACTACCCTTTGTGTGAAAAACTGCCCTCTAATATTCGTCTTATACATAGCCCCCCTCACCCTAAGGCCATGACCCCTCGTCCTATCCATTTCTGAAGGTGGAAAAAGTTTACCACCATTTACTCTATCTATACCCCTTATAATCTTATACACCTCTATTAGATCCCCTCTAAGCCGACGTCTTTCAAGGGAAAACAACCCCAGTCTATTTAATCGTTCCTCATAAGACAGTCCTTCCATACCAGGCAGCATCCTGGTAAACCTCCTCTGCACTCTCTCCAAGGACTCCACATCCTTCCGATAGTACGGCGACCAGAACTGGACGCAGTATTCCAAGTGAGGCCTAACCAACGTTCTATACAATTGCAACATCAAACTCCTACTCTTGTATTCTATACCCTTTTCTATGAAAGCTAACATACTATACGCTTTCTTTATCACCTTCTCCACCTGTGAAGACACCTTCAGAGACTTGTGAACCTGCACCCCCAAGTCTCTCTGCGTCTCTATACTCCGAATAGTTTTACCTTTTATCCTATAACTCTCTTCTACATTTTTCCTTCCATAATCCAAAGATGTATGGGTTTGGTGGATTGTCCATGCTGAATTGACCCGAGTTTTAGCAGAGTAAATATTTGGGGTTATGAGAATAGGGCCTGGGTGACATTGTGGTCAGTGCAGGCTCAATGAGTTGAATGGCCCCTATCTGCACTGGAGGTGTCCTATTCTATGATAATCCATCTATATTTTGTAGCTTGCTGTGAAGCTATGGAAATTACTGTGCTGCAAGTAAATTAATCATGAACTCACTTTCACTTTTTAAAAGTTAACAATCACTTCAGTTTTTAGAGAAATTAATTTTGCAATTGTCACAGCATTTGGCTCCAGAGTGTGTACATTTCTGCTGCCACAGGTACTGTTTTGCATCCACAATGCCATCCACAACAAGCATGAGCACTTTTTGTGTGGACCATATGTGATGCCAATTTGGGAGGTTGGTAGTGTTGATGTCAGTGCACTGAAATTCGGCAAAGTTGCTCACAATTTACCTGGTGGTGAGGGCTGTGCTGTGTGGTGGCAGGATCGTGCAGTGATAAATATGGCACATGCTAGGGAGAAT
The DNA here is from genome assembly GCA_024679065.1 of Sphyrna mokarran. Taxonomy (NCBI): domain Eukaryota; kingdom Metazoa; phylum Chordata; class Chondrichthyes; order Carcharhiniformes; family Carcharhinidae; genus Sphyrna; species Sphyrna mokarran. The sequence goes on along the minus strand of JAGIQG010000009.1, from coordinate 70,506,834 downwards.
ACACCAATTGGCATTGCTTCATCACCACAATGGCTGACATTTCATTCGTGAAGATGAGGCAAAGCTACGATTGTGTGGTATGTGAGTCATGGTTGTCAGATATTATTGACAGTTGGGTGAAGAGGGTGTTCTTAGTTAACAGTGTGTGTGGCAAATGATGGCAACGTAAGGATATGGCACTTGAGGATAAATTTTCTGACCTTGACAACTTGTGTGAGGTTATTACACTTTTTACTGCATTGCATCAAGATTCTCAGGGCTATAGTCCTACATTAACAGGGATGGCTATTGTTCCCACTGCCTTCACAAAGTTTGTAAGGGAGCTCCCAGCTGCTCTATCTCCTGCACCAAGGCACCCAGTGCTCTATCAGAACATGCTGTCTGCCTTGTTCCCTCTTGCATCCCAAGAATTTTCCACAGTCATTTCCAGCAGCTTCTGCAATCAGCCTCCACCTCCCCTTTAAGTGGCACAGGCCAGCTTTAAGTAATGTTGGCTAGCTTTAAATGGTACTAGCCTGGTACATGGGCCCCCAACAGAGGTGTGCAGCCATACAAAAAGCATGTTTATATTAGTCTGTGCTGTAATGTTCTATGTTCTATGTTCTAGTCTGACACCACTAATATTTTAAATTAGCAGGCAGTATGAAGGCTTAATCCTGTGATTCCCAAGTTTGTTTTTGGGGGCTGTTGAACTTTGACCCCTGAATGTTTTGCCCTCCCTTTGATTTACTCTGTTGTTATTCCAGGTTAGGAATAGCTGAATTAATAGTGGGGAGAGCGAAAAATGGGATTCAAATTGTTTGCAGATGAAAACTAGTATTTATATTTAATATTGTTTTGAACAGCAAGCAGAAGACTGACATTTTTATTCATTTCCTGTAAAGAGATCTGAATTGGCATGGGAATTGTTTCCTGAGTCTGCACCACAAGGAAGTCAGATTTATGTGTTTAGTGTCGTGTACTTTTTCTTTGTGTTTGAAAGCTGACAGAAATATTATATTACATACAAAAGGGGTGACCGTGGCCCATAGTAAAACAATGGAAATCTAGTGCAGTGAGCTCTTAATCGGTATCCCTATGGCTACTGCTGGGGATTCAACAGTGCTGGGAAGGAATCTTGTACGACAAATGCTTCATAGATTCAGATTCTGGGGCAGATCCAAAGTGACTGTGGGAGCCAAAGGCTAACATTTCAGCACAGTCCTGATCTAACACTACTTTTCTGGAAATGCTATCATTTAAATTCGGAGCAGGAAAGAAATTGCATTCAATGTTCCTTCCTCAACTATCGCCACATAAAAAAAAAGTTTCACTTGTTCCTCATCCCATTTTGTCCCATCTGGAAAGAAGGATTAACCCTTCATCTGTGCACAGATTGAATTTTGCATTTGCCGACATTGCAACAAATACCTTGACTTCAAAAGTAATTGATTTGTCATGCAACATTATAAGCTGTCATGGGGATATGCTACAATGTAAACTTTCTTCTTCGTTCCCCCTCCCTCCTTTCCTTTGCATCAATTGCGTCATAAGAACATAAGAACTAGGAGCAGAAGACTGGCCCCTCAAGTCTGCTTCGCCATTCAATCAGATCATCGCTGATCTTTTTCGGGATTCAGCTCCACTTACCCTCTCACTCACTCTTAATTTCTTTACTGTTCAAACATTTATCTATCCTTGCCTTAAAAACATTCAATGAGGTAGTTCAACTACTTCACTGGGCAGAGAATTCCACAGATTCACAACCCTTTATGTGAAGAAGTCCTCCTCAACTCAGTCCTAAATCTGCTTCCCCTTACTTTGAGGCCATGCCCCTAGTTCGTGTTTCACCCTCAAGTGGAAACAACTTCCCTCCTTCTATCTTATCTGTTCTCTTCATAATCTTATATGTTTCTATAAGATCTCTCCTCATTCTTCTGATTTCCAATGAGTATAACCACAGTCTATTCAGTCTCTCCTCATAAGCCAATCCTCTCAACTCCGGAATCAACCTAATGAATCTCCTCTGCACCCCCTCCAGTGCCAGTATCTCCTTTTTAAAATAAGGAGACCAAAGGCTGACATTTCAGCGCAGTCCTCCAGGTGTGACCTCACCAGCACCTTATATAACTGCAACATAATCTCACTGTTTTTAAACTCCATCCATCTAGCAATGAAGAAGGACAAATTCCATTTGACTTCTTAATTACCTGCTGCACCTGCAAACCAACTCCTTGAGATTCCTGCACAAGGACACCCAGGTCTCTTTGCACATGCTGCAATGCTGCAATTTTATACCATTTAAATAATAGTCCCTTTTGCTGTTATTCCCATCAAAATAGATGACCTCACATTGTATTCCATCTGCCAGACCCACGCCCTCTCACTTAGATTATCTATATCTCTTTGCGGACTTTCAACGTCCTTTGCACACTTTGCTCTTCCACCCATCTTAGTGTCATCTGCGAATTTTGACACACCACACTTGGTCCCCAATTCCAAATCATCTATGTAAATCGTAAACAATTGGGGTCCCAACACTGATCCCTGAGATACACCACTGATTGTCATCCAGAAAAACACCATTAATGCTCAGTCATTAATGCTCAGTCAAAGGCAGACATGCCCATTTCTTTTTTTTATTTGTTGTTGAGATTTCAGCATCATTGGTGAGACTAGCATTGATTACCTATTCCTAATTATTCTGGAGCTGCCTTACTTGAACGACCATGTTTTGTGTAGGTGCGCCCACAGTTCTGTTAAGGAGAGAGTTCCAAATTTCCAGCGATAGTGGTGACATAGTTCCAAGTCAGGATGATTATGTGATTTAAAGGGCAATCTATACTTGGTAGGATTCCAAGATATCCCCTGCCCATGTTCTACTAGATAGTAGAGGTCGCCAGTTTGGAAGTTGCTGTTGAAGGAATTGGTGAGTTGCTGCATTGCAGTACTGCTGCCACTGCATATTGGTGGTAGAGCGAGTGAATGGGGTGATTGACTTGTCTCATTTTGGATGGTGTAATTGTTCCTGAGTGTTGTTGAAGAGACATTCATCCAGACAAGTGGAGAGTATTCCATCACACTCTTAATTTGTACCTTGTGGTTGATGAACATGCTTTGGGAAGCCAGGAAATGAGTTATTTGTGTTACACTTCCAAGCCTCTCACTGCTCTTGAAACCACAGAATGTCTGGTCAGTTTGGTTTCTGTTCAGTGGTAACCTCCAGGACATTGATGGTGGAGGACTCAGTGATGGATTCATGTGGCCTTTAAACATCAAGGGGAAGATCCTCTCTTGTTGGCAGTGGTTATTGCCTTGCATTTCTGTGGTGCAAATGTTACTTTCTTTTTATGAGTCCAATTCAGTTGTGATAAATGGTATACTACCTTTTACCTGGAGGCTCTGCACACAGCCAGATAAGAATGAATAAAATTCCTCTCAATCACATCCTTGACAGTGCAAAGAAACCTGCGGACAAAATGATGTGAAATTAATTAACTCCCATTTGGCAGAATTGGCTTTAGGCCATTCAAACACAAAACTCCATGACTAGATTACCAACACTCTAGGATAGATCTGGTGTCTGCAGGAATTAAAAATCTATCTCCAGGTCTCTGCCATGTACAATCCTAGAAAAGTATCATCAGGATGTTCAAAAAGATTTTTTATTTTGTCCCTTTCTTTGAAGAATTCTGTTCACCAGATATAAAAATATTGAAGACTTGATTTATTATTATCACATGTATTGGTATACAGTAAAAAGTATTGTTTCTTGCACTCTATTCAGACAAAACATACCATTCATTGAGTACATAGGGGAAAAGGAAAGGAAAGGGTGCAGAATATATTGCTACAGTCATAGCCAGGGTGTAGAGAAAGATCAACTTAATGAAAGGTAGTTTCATTCTAAAGTCTTTTTAGAGAAAGCGAGAAGTATAGACGGAATCAATGGATGGGAGGCTTGTTTGTGCAATGGCCTGGGCTACATTCACAACCCTTTGCAGTTTCTTGTAGTCTTAGGAGTGAAAGGCCATTTGTGGACAGTTAAGTACCATCCAATTGCTTTCCAATTGGCATGGGAGAGCAGTGTGTCACAAGGATTAATGTGTTGGCTGACTATTGGCAAGAATGTGGAGGCAAATTATGTTTTCTAATCACAGTTGACAACCTTGTAAAAGACACAAATAAATAAGCACATGGAATATTTAACCACCCCCCACAATCAATAATAAATCACCTAAATGAAACTGAGCAACTGATTGCAACTTTTCTGCATTATATTAGTTTTACAGAGAGAGTGCACAGGCCCCATGGTCTCATAAAGTGCCTTTACTTTTGAAATCATTAGACTTCCACCAGGTCAAAAATGTAAGTATTTCAAAAATGTGTTTATTTCCCAAATACTTTCAATTACAAATCTACAATTTGTAGATTTTTGGAAATATCCTAGCTACCACATGGAACTGGTGATAGTTCACCATATTTGAGAGTGACTATTACTCATTTTCATTTAAATGTCCATTAAGAAAATGAAGTGAATAACACTTGCCATCTGGAAGAGTGATATATAATAGGAGGGCAGTAAAATTAATGTGGAGAAGAAAGTGCTCTGTGTTTCTGTGGTTCATCGAGGAGCAAGAAGAGAGGGAAGGATAACTCTAGTAACTGTAGACCTGTCAACTTAACATCAATTGTGGAGAAGTTGAACTAATTCAACATCTGACACTGTTCTCATCAGAGGCAGTGTCAGAGTACTTAGTTAAATACCAGTTATGGGGAGCAATGGCCTAGTGGTAGTATCGTTAGACTATTAATCCAGAAACTCAGCTAATATTCTGAGGACCCAGGTTCGAATCCCACCATGGCAGATGCTGGAATTTGAATTCAGTAAAAAAATCTGGAATTAAGAATCTATTGATGATCATGAAACTATTGTCAATTATCAGGAAAAAGCCATCTAGTTCAATAATATCCTTTAGAGAAGGAAATCTGCCATCCTTAACTGGTCTGGCCTACATGTGACAACAATGTAGCCACAGCAATGTGATTGACTCTCAACTGCCCTCAAAGGGTAACTAGGGATGGGCAATAAATGCTGGCCAGCCAGCAATGCGCATGTTCCATGAATTAATAAAAAAACTAGTCAAAGTGAATCAGCATGGATTTGTGAAGATTTAGGTCATGTTTGGCTAATTTAGCTACATTTTCGATTTGGAGGTAACTTTGTGACGTGGACTGCTGAATGTTTTAGACATAGAACGGAGGATATGGATGAAGGGAACATTCTCTGATTGATGGAATGTGACAAATTGTATTCTCTAGAGATTTGTATTGGGGCCTCAACTCTCACCAAATTCGACAGATGCACCATAGAAAGCATTCTTTCTGGTTGTATCACAGCTTGATATAGCTCCTGCTCTACCCAAGGCTGCATGGAACGACAAAAAGTCGTTAATGTAGCCCAATCCATCCGCAAACTGGTCTCCCATCCATTGACTCTCTCTACTCTTCCTGCTCCCTTGGCAAAGCAGCCAACATATTTAAGGACCCCATGCACCCTGGACTTTCTATCTTTCGCCTTCTAGTCCAAGGTCACATAGCAACTGATTCAAGAACAGTTCTCCCCTGCTGCTGTCAGTCTTTTGAATGGACCTACCTTTTCTATACCCCAGCTATAACTGTAACATTACATTCTGCATCTTTTGCTTTCTTCTCTATGAATGGTATGTTTTGTCTGTATTGCACACAAAATGAGTAGTTGTCACTTAAAATAAGCTGAGCATCTGGGAATAAAATGTTTCAGTTCCTGTAGCTATGGAACCAGTTAAAGCATTTGGCACGCTGCTGTTCACAATAACTGATCAAGATCTTTCAATATTGGGACTTTGTTCTAACAGAGTACCATCTTAACAGACATTAAATGTCACATGCAGTTCTGAATGGAAGGTGCATGCATTTCACTTCCAATAAGTTTGCCTTCCAGAGCAGAAGCCTTGTTTTGGGAATGGGGCTGAGGTCGGTCATGGGTGTCGAGTTTATCAAAATCCATCAAGACTGCAGTCTGAGGAGGAGCCAGTAATTATTCATCAGACTGTGATGCATTTCAGGAATGATGGGTCAAAATAGGTCATGAGCTCAAGGGCCGGAATGCTATCGGAATATAAATTGCCAAAATTCTGTATATCAGTTGTATGTAAATCTAAATTAATTTTCACAGTTCTACAAATGATCCAGCATTGTTAGTAATATCTGTGTGAAAAGTAGTGATGTATCATTCCTGTAATATCCTTGCCATCAGGAGTGTAAACTATTGATGGCATTAAAGATTGTCTGAATGTTACTAATCCTCTATTAGGGTTCCTCCAGACATGTAAGGGCTTAATGGATGGAAGCTTGATTTCTGCTGGCTATGGGAAATGAGGCAGGTGGGTGCACTTAATTTTGTAGGAGGCAAAAGGTTAGGTACCTGAGGTGAAAGTAAGGATTTAAGCTTGCGATGGATTGAAAGAGGACCAAACCACCTCCTGGCAAACAATGGGAAGCTATTTTTAATGGATTAGCATAGCATTCATTCTCATTAACTCATCATTCCATCACATTATACTTGGTATCTTGTAATTAACACTGTAACAACCGAGAATTATGTACTTTCAAGTTCACAACTGGGTAGGTAAATATCTACATGACTCTGGCATCTAAGTCACTCTTTAATGTCACAACATTCTCCCCAGCCACCCACTCCTGCCCCCATTCACCGCCCCCCCTTCCCCGGCCACCAACCACCACCACTCAGCAATTGCAGGTATGTCTGCTGAAGAACAGGGACATCCATTGGAGATCTGGTTCGTGACCCACAAAACCCAGCAGGGAATTGGTAGAATGCCAATCACGGCTCAACACAGGAAACAATAGAACAAACCATTGGTATACTGAAGATGGGTTCCACTGCCTGGGCCATTCAGGTGGAGTGCTGCAGTATGTACCTCATAAACTGGAACTCTACCACCTCGTCCACCCCAGAATCAGAGCGGGCGAGCGTCTCACAATGGAAATTTTCATTGACCTTGGGTGGGAATTTTCAGTCTTGCTCAAGTGAGGCCAAGAAGTTCCAGCCAATGTCTCTAGGACTATTGTGGATGTAGACCAAGGTGTCACATGATGGTGTGATGATGCAGTTACTTAAGAGGTCATGTGACTGAAGTGCAGGAGTTTTCCCTGGAACGTGGAAAGAGTAGAAACATTCAATAGCGGCTCAGTGAGTGAATAAATTATCATTTATTATAAGTCCTTGGTCACCAGTCTTTGGGAACTATAGTAGTCTGTTGTGTCCCAGACAACTTTGCACAGCAAAGGAGCAAGGAATTTTCAGCTAGGGATATTCAGGAGCCGGAGGCTTCCTCACATGAGGAAGAAGGAAAAGGAACTGACATTCATGACATGATGGATGATGTGGTTCCAGCTGCAAATGGCAGGGTGTTGGAGCAACACACCTGAGAGGCCCGCAACAAAAGTGAGGTCTCTGCAATATCTCTTGATCTCCTCAATAAATGCTGTGGTGTAAGTGCCAGCAGATTAGTGTAGAAGAGACCACACTTCTAGACTAACCTACATTCTGGCACCTAGAAAGAAAAATACTACAGGCCCTTGGCCTAAGCAAGCTCAAATGCATAATTTAATCAAACTTCCAGAGAACTGTGATTTGCAAAAAGATGCACATGATTCAGTGACACACTCTTTAGATGCTGGCAATGTTGTGTTAAAAATTCGATACTTTCACCTGCAATATAAGGATAGCCTCAGCTCCAGATGCTGTTTAGCCAGGGATAATCAGGGGCTGAGAACTACATGAGAAATAAGTTTGCTAAAATAGAAGTCTGCACATCCCTAGAGCCTCAGATGCCACTATTACTGAGGCCACAAATGAAAGTGTTTCTATAGACCGACATCACCCAGGAGTGATAATCAATAAAGTGATATGCCCTAAAATGGTCCTGTAAGTTTACAAAACTCTCAGTATAACAGTCATTCAATTAATTATGGGAATATAGAATCTCTGTGATGCAGAAGGAGGCTATTCAGCCCATTGAGTCTACACTGACCACAATCCCAACCAGACCTGTGCCTGTAACCCCATGCATTTTACCCTAACTAGTCCCCATGACATTAAGGGGCAATTTAGCATGGCCAATCCACCTAACCTGCACATCCCCTAGACTATAGGAGGAAACTGGAGCACCGGGAGGAAACCCACACAGATGTGGGAGAATGTGCAAATTCCACATAGACAGTGACCCAAACCAGGAATTGAACCTAGGTCCCTGGTGCTGTGAGGCAGCAGGCTAACCACTGTGCCACCCTAATGACCATAAATGAAATGATTACTAGATTTCTACAACACAGAAAGAAACCCAACAATCTATTTATAATGCTTAAAACATTTTATGCTATTTTGTTTTAAACTGGGCTTTTTCTGCTGAATATATGAACATTAAGACATTTGTTACAAGTCACCTGATCACAGGTTTGGCCCTCTGGGAGTTACCTGCTGTAATTTCAAGAAAAAATAAATATTTTCTCAGTTTCTGGAATTTCACACTTCATTGTACAAACTGCTGCTAATCAAAAGAAGTGGAGGATGTGCAAACTAGCTCCTCCACCCCGAGCTATCACAAAGAAGAGGAATAGAACCTTATTACTGAAAGAGATGTGAATCTCCAAGACATCTCCTTTCAAAGGAGGAACAACAGAATACCAATCAGGAGCATTGAAACTAATTATTAGGCTGTAATTAATAGTCAATATTAATAGTCTTTAATAGTGAAGCTACATGATCCCAGCCTTTAGCCTTTATGACAATTTAATAGCACATCATTGGCAACAAACAGCCAAACTGTTTTTTTAACATTGGCTGGGATAGGAGTCCAGGAGCAAAGGCAGGTAAGCAACCTCAATTCCACAAAGCCTGCTTGAATCTAAAATCTAATTTCAACACCTATCAAGCTGTTTTATCACAGAAAAGCCAATCATGCAGCAACATCACCTGTAACAATTTTAAATCGTTTAACCAGCTAGAAACACATTGCAATGGAACCCCATCATGAAAGACACATCCTGTGGCCTCTGGCTTTGAACTCTGGAACTCACATGAATTAATATTCATATTCTGTGGTCCTGTACTGTGTAATTCATTTCTTCTACCCCACATCTTTACTCTGCGTCTGCAGTCTAGGATGTTGCAAACATTCCATTTTTGCTGAGTTGCATGAGTAAAATAATGAATCCTAACCCAAGTTTGCTGTGGACATTTAGTAAAATTGGATCACAATAAAACAAAATGAGGGATTGGGAAAACACAAGACCACCTATACTTTATAAAATGAACTAGAGAAACAAACTGGAGCCGCGCGGTGTCACAGCGGTTAGCACTGCTGCCTCACAGCACCATGGAACCGTGTTCAATTCTGGCCTTGAGCGACTGTGTAGAGTTTGCACATAACTCCCATGTCTGCGTGGTTTTCCTCCGGGTGCTCCAGTTTCCTCCCACAGTCCAAAGATGTGCAGTTAGGGCCATGCTAAATTGCCCCCTTGTGTCCCAAGATGTATAGATTAGGGGATTAGCTGTGGTAATTTCACATCAGAATGATAGAGTGGGGTACTTGATCTTGGTTTCGGACAAATCTCAGTACAATATCGAGGGCCAAAGGGCCAGTACTGTGCTGTACTGCTCTATGTTCTACATTCTATAAATGTGTTGGGTTACAGGGTTAGGGTAGGGGCAAGAGCCTGGGTAAGATACTCTGTCAGAGAAAGTCAGTGCAAACTTGATGGCCTCCTTCTCACTGTAAGAATTCTATGATTCTATGATATTGCTTTTGGATAAGTGTTGAGAGGAAATCAGTCTGTCCTTCTCCTACGGTAACAGTGATCCAAACCATCCATTTATACATGAATGATAATATCTATAGAATTAATATGTACTCGTGACACCTCTGTGCCATGAGAATTTTTTTAACCTGCATTTCCTAATACTTTGCCTTGGTACAGCCCTGGCATTTGCCGCTGAGTTAGAAGTAGCCTGCTGAAATGCTTCTGACTTGTGTTTTCTACACACTGGTGTTGCACTGTTTGATTTCTTGTAATTTTATTCACATTGTATGCTATGCTGAGTTCTACCATTTTGAAATATTTCTCAGTTGTTCCCTTGAATATCAGGTGATTTTCATGCTTAATTGTTTTGAGAACTCTTATCGATTACATCTCCTTCCAAACCTGTGACCTCTATCGTGTAGAAAGGCAACAGCAGTGAATGCAGAGAGACACCACCACTCCAATAAGAACTGAAAATGCTGGAAAACAGCATGTCTGGCAGCATCTGTGGAGAGAGAAAAACAGACAATCTGACTCTTCTTCAGAACCGCTCGCAGGTTCCCATCAAAACCATGGACCATCCTGACTTCGAACTATGTTACTGTTCCTTCACAGTCACTGAGTTAAAATGCTATAATTCCCTTCTGAACAGCACTGTGGGTGTACCCACTCAGAAACTGCAGCATTTCAAGAAGGCAGCTCACCACCACCTGCTCTAAGGCAAGAAAGGATAAGCAATAAATGCTGGTCTAGTCAGTGGCGCCCCCATCCCACGTATGATTTTTTTTTAAATGGGGACTGATTGGCATTTTATATTAGCAGTTAAGTCATTTTTCCATCACACCATTTGCTCTTGTTATTTTAGAAATTTTGGCAGGCCTGACAGCTGTGGATGGTTGTTAACCCTGAATACGACACAGTGGATGGATTCCCATGAAGTCAGTGCTGTTGCAGGGTATTTAAACAATATGTGGATCAAGCATTTGGGAATTGGTGGAAATTTCCTAAGGAATTAATAAGGGCAATGATATTTATCTCACAATAACGAGTTTAAAGTGGAGGTCAGACATAAAAGAATAAATGTGTGTGACCCAGTTCAAAATATCATTCAGGATTCAAAAGGTTCCAATTTTGCAACACTGTAATATAATTATATATAACTATATATCCTAATATAACTATGGGATATAACTTCATATATCTTAATATACCTATATAACTATGTACAGACTAATATAACCATATATCTAATATAACTAAATTAAACTATTCATTTTTTCCAGAAATGTATTCTATTCATATAATTTATTAAAGTAGATTACAAGATATTCTAACTTGAAAATTGCAGAGTGCAATAAAATGCAACGTCTCAATACAGTATGTTTCACTGTGAGGTGCCTCAATACATTTGTGATATTATTGATATTTACGATATGCATTCCATATCAGGCGTACAGCCCAAGGGCAGAAGCGTTTCAACTCGATGGTTCCAGAAAGTGCAATTGAATTCATCTTGACTCCACACAGCATGCTGCACTCACTATTTCAATAGTCTTGATGTTTACAATGGACATCCCTTGTCAGACACACAGCCAATGGGCTTTACACAGTTTCTGACCCCTCGGCATACTAACACTGAAAGGTATTGGGCAGCGACCTTTCTGCACCGCACCATTGTGGTAGCTACACTAAGTTTAGTTAAGTGCATCCCTTAGCACATAGTTCTGGACCTTGGAATTAAACTGTGCATACTAGCATACATTACATAAAATGATTCATGTTTTGATCCAAGATCATCTCGTGAGAAGGTATACAGAGATCTTCACACATGCTTTTGGAATATAATAGGCAAATTATAGGCAAAGACTGGATTTCTTCAATCATTCATTCTTATACTTTCAATCTTCCCAAAGGTTAATTGGTTAAGTGCACTGAGTGAATTCATGCAGTACAGATCAGGGATGTTGCAACATTTAGCTCCTGGTCCGTAGGAGTTAACTGCTCCTGACAGAGTAATGACCAGAATGGAGAGGAAAATGAATCACTGTTGATGTTCCTGATTGTCTTACCCTGAGGGTAAGTGGATGTCAAATAAAGGCAGGAGCAGGTCTGTGTAATGGAGTCAGAAGAGAAGAAGAAGGCTTTTCTACTCTCCCCTTTCAAATCAGTTGGTTCCACAATTTCAACATTCCTTCCTGTTTGTAGGACTCTGTCTCATTCAGACAGGGAAACCATCCAGGTGCAGATAAAGCAACATTTATTTGGTTGTCGCAGTGGTTTCATCAAGGATAACTTTTAAAAAGTAAGGACCAAATTATCAAAAAGATTAAATTACTTAGTATCTTTCTTAAATCAAATAACTTGAATTTTAGTTGCTGTTCCAGACAGAGGCCAGAACTCTCCATTCACCTGAAGAAGGGGCAAATCCAGAAAGCTTGTGAGTTTACTATCAGATAAATCGGTTGGACTTAAGCCTAGTGTTGTCAGACTCCTTACTGTGTTTACTCCAGTCCAACGCTGGCATCTCCAGTCCAACGCTGGCCATTGTTTAAGAAGGGGAAGAGAGACCTTCCTGGGAATTATAGGCCAGTGAGTCTTACTTCTGTGGTGGGCAAGGTATTGGAGAGAATTATTAGGGATAGGATTTATAGTTATTTAGAGAGAAATGAATTGATTGGGGATAGTCAGCATGGTTTCGTGAAGGGTAGGTCATGCCTTACTAACCTCATTGAGTTTTTTGAGAAAGTGACCAGAGAGGTGGATGGGGGTAAGGCGGTTGATGTAGTATATATGGACTTTAGTAAGGCTTTTGATAAGGTGGCCCATGGAAGACTTCTACAGAAAATGCAGATGTGTGGAATAGAGGGTGATTTAGCTAATTGGATTAGGAATTGGCTGGCAGATAGAAGACAGAGGGTGGTGGTTGATGGGAGATATTCATCGTGGAGTTCGGTGACAAGTGGTGTGCCTCAGGGGTCTGTTTTGGGGCCCCTGCTGTTTGTAATTTTTATAAATGATCTGGATGAGGGTATTGAGGGATGGATCAGTAAATTTGCAGATGATACTAAAGTTGGTGGAGTGGTAGATAGTGAAGAGGGGTGTTTTAGTTTACAGAGTGACTTGGACAAGTTGCAGAGCTGGGCCGAGAGGTGGCAAATGGAGTTTAATGTGGAAAAGTGTGAGGTAATGCACTTTGGCAGGAACAATAAATGTGTAGAGTATAGGGCTAATGGTAGGGCTCTTAATAGTGTTGAGGAACAGAGGATCTTGGTGTATGTGTCAATAGATCCCTGAAAGTAGGCAGTCAAGTGGATAAAGTTGTTAAGAAGGCATATGGAGTCTTAGCTTTTATTGGTAGGGGGATTGAATTTCGGAGCCGCAACGTCATGTTGCAACTGTACAAAACTCTAGTGCGGCCGCACTTGGAGTATTGTGTGCAGTTCTGGTCCCCACATTATAAGAAAGATGTGGAGGCATTGGAGAGGGTACAGAGGAGGTTTACCAGGATGTTGCCTGGTATGGAGGGCAGGTCCTATGAAGAGAGGTTGAAGGATTTGAGGTTGTTTTCGTTAGAAAGGAGGCGGCTAAGAGGGGATCTTATTGAAGCATATAAGATGATTAGAGGTTTAGATAGGGTGGACAGTGATAGCCTTTTTCCTAGGATGGAGAAAGCTAGCACGAGGGGACACAACTTTAAATTAAGGGGTATGAGTTATAGGACGGATATCAGAGGTAGGTTCTTTACTCAAAGAGTGATTAGGGAGTGGAATGCCCTGCCTGCAGCTGTTGTAGATGCGCCAAGTTTGGTGGCGTTTAAGAGGTTAGTTGATAAGTATATGGATGAGAAGGGAATGGTTTAGTAGGAGGGGCATTGCTTTTTATTTTGGTCGGCACAACATCGAAGGCCGAAGGGCCTGTTCTGTGCTGTATTGTTCTATGTTCTATGTTCTATCTCCACATCATGCAAATTTGCTGCCATACATCTCAAGCTGCAACAGTGGTCACACTTTAAAAGTAATTCACTAACTGTAAAGTGTTTTGTGTGGTCGTCCTGAGGTTGTGAAAAGTGTTGTGTAAAAGGATCTACTTCATTCAAGATTTTATTCACAACTCCCTTTGCAAAGTTTACTCCTTTAAGTTGGGGACTTTTCTACTTTTCTTGTTGTATGATCTATCAGCTGAGCCTGAGTAAAACAGATGCAAGTTCTCCAACAATTCAGAATAAAAGAAAAATTAAATAAACTATACTTTAAATGCCCATATAAGAAAAGAAATGAATGTCCATTTATATGATACTTTTCAGAAGTGGACCCCAATCATACTGCACCAGCCTTTTAACTCATCTCATTTACCAACTGGGACAAGTTATAATGACCCCTGCTGTGTGTAAACGCACTCTGCCCTCTTATGATTTGAAATTGTGTCTCTCACTCCCTCCCATATAAGTTACAGAGCTCTGGGTGAGGAAGGAATTGGCTACAATTCCCGCCAATCAGTGACAGGATAGGCAAGCAACACTTCTTTCAATGCTTTCATGCATTGGACAGATGTTAGATTTGGGAAAGCAAGGAGTGTTTAGCTAATTCCTAAATGTCAGTGAATCGGGGAGAAATGTCTGTGCATGGTTTACAATTGGTGCAAGAGGGCAGGACACTATAAGGTGAGATATGTCTAGCAACCAATTTCAGGAGGATGGGGGCTCAGGCAGGTAGAGGGGAGGAGGTCATGCGATATTATATGCTGGGATGCATCATCCTGACTGAGTACACAGCCATGGCTTAGCTGTGAGACTTGGACAAGATTCGAGAGGGTATCATGTATCTGTTGAACTGTATCCACTGGAGGAAACACCTCCAGATTTCCCATTCCTATGAAATCAGTGCGTAGGCAATTCCTTTTTAAGTGAAACAACCGTATTTTGATTTGATTTATTCTTGCAACATGTGTTGGGGTATAGCGAAAAGTATTGTTTCTTGTGCACTATACAAACAAAACATACCGTTCGTAAAGTACTTGGGGAGAAGAAAAAGAGAGGGTGCAGGATATAATGTTGCAATTGCAGATAGGAATAGCTATATATAAATATACATCCTGCCCTCCCCTAAGGATAATGGGTATCGTCTTAATTTAGACAAGGATTAGTTGCTCTGGACGCCCTTATTTCTTAAGTGAACTTTTTTACCTCTCTAATTTAACTTGTCACAGTGTAGATCAGCATGTGCCTCTAGGCTACAAGTAATTGTTTTATTTCCAACAGGTAGGAGGGTTAAATAAAACTATCACCTGCTGAAGAACAATCCATAGGACAGATTTCAACAATTTTCATGTAGTTTGTGTTTACAGTCCTGATATTTGCTCTTTAACTTTATATTCTATCTCTCGGGATCCTGGAATTTACTTTATTAGTTATACTTACTTTGACATTGAAATAGGTACACATACGAGGCCTTCACCAGTCATGGGGAGATTTACAGACTAGGCCCAAGTCCAGAGTCGGACTAACAATTCTCCAAGTGCAGATGCATCTAAAGTACTTCATTGAAGTATTTAGAAGTTTTAAGTTATCTTTGGTACATTCACTTTGTTTAGGATCCATACAGATATGTTAAGGCAGTTATATGTTTGAGTTAGAATGTAAGATTAGATGGATTTATATAAAATGTGCAACACAGGAATAGATCATTTAGAACATTTTGCCTGAGGTGCTGCTAAGGCTGCATTTGAAACCAAGGCCCTTAAGAGATCGCACAGCCCTCAGGGGCATTTTCCCAGATGTCCCGGCCAAGGTTTATCCCTCGACAAACATTGCTAAAACAGATCATCTAGTTGTTGCCTGTGGGACCTTCTAAGCAAATTAGCTATCATATTTCTCAGGTTAAAGCAGTGACTGTGTCATTGGCTAAAAAGTGCTCTGGGATGTTCAGAAAGGTGCTATATAAATGCAATTTTGTTTTCTTTTAAGCCTTGGCCAGTGTCAAGAACAAACAAAAAAATCTTTCAGTACTTGCTAAGAGCTTCAAACTACTGAAAACAACACTCCCATTGTTACATATGAATTAGTCAGTCAAACAGAATTCAGTAGAAGGAGCAGATTTTGTCTCTCTTTCGCTCCCCAGTCCGGAAGAAGGGTGAGATGTTCTGGGCACCAGAAATCTCCAGAGCAGCCAGCACTCCATGAGCCACTGCAGGAGGTTATAAATAAGTGAAGTCATCTGGCAAGAGCAGGAGTCAAGTTCTCTGCTTCAGTCGCAGGAATTTCTTCTTCCTACTTGCCAATTTGGAATCATGGCCAAAGGTTGACCAACTGCTTGTCAATAACTAACACCATCCCAGCCTTGGGACCAGCACAGTCCTGGGCTCTGGCATCCCTCCCAGTGCTGGTTCCTTGGGACGCCTCTGCCACCGCATGCTGTGGATCTTCAGCTGTGAGGTGCTCACTAGTGGGTGACCCAAAAGCTTGTCTACTTAGTGAACCCACTGAGGTGTGAGTATCTGGTGCTGGTGCTGGTGCTGAGTGTGGGTGGCAGCTGTGATGTCTTATCACTGATGGAGTTACTGGAGTCTGGTAGGTCCAGGGGGCACCAGAATTGTCTGGCATGTTCCAGTGATTGGCCTGTAAGACAAAGGGAGATGCATTACAGAGGATACAGGGAGAACATTGATTAGTCTCTTGAGACTTGAGGAATGACAGCATTTGTGTTGAGAAATCTGATGTTTCTCTTTTGCCCTACTTCTCCAGCAGCGCAGGCATGGTCTTCCTTCATCCCAATCAGGTCGAGGCTTCGCTCCTCAAAACATGTGAGTGTTTTGTCCTGGGCTGGCATGGATAGGGAGAGTGTAGGTGGGAGTGTTTAGATTTAAGATGGTGATGAGGTGTGGGGCTTAGGTGGGAGCTGGAGTGTAAGGAGCATAGCAGCTACTGGGGGAACATGGTGACTGTGGGAGGGAGCTGCCTGGCGTTGACAAGGTCAAGGTGGCTGAGTGAGAGAAAGAGAGGTCCAGTGGGAGCTGGCACTGTAGTACAGTGGTTAGCAGTGCTGCCTTGCAGCACCAGGAACCTGATTTCAATTCCGGCCTCGTGTCTCTGTCTATGTGGAGTTTGCAGATTCTTCCCATATCGGCGTAGGTTTCCTCTGGGTGCTCCGGTTCTCTCCCACAGTCCAGAGATGTATGGGTTAGGTTGATTGGCTATGTTAAAAAATAAATTGCATTTGCCTGAAGAAGACACAAGAGTCGAAAGCTCGCTTTTTTACTATCAAATAAATCGGTTGGATTATAAATTGGTGTTGCTAAATTCTTACTGAATTGACTGTAGTATCAGGGGGATTAGTAGGATAAATATGTGGGGCTGCAGGCATAGGGCCTGGGTGGGATTGTGGTTGGTGCAGAGTCAATGGGCCAAATGGCTCCCTTCTATTCTGTAGGATTCTAGACCTGAGATGGTTCAATTACAGTGGCTGAGTAAGAAGATCATTCATCATTTTCTGACACTGCTACCCTGTCCTCTTCTGGAGGGTGCTTGTGCTGACCAGGGCTGTCACTGCATCCAGGCAGGGATAGTGATCCTGCTGGAAGACTGTTTTCTGGAGCGGGGGTAGAATATGTCCCACCTCTACTCCGCTCTATCTAGCATCCTTCTGAGAGCTTCTGCTGAAAAGTGTGGTGCTGTCCTCTTGCCTCAAGAACATAGTGTTTGAGTTGGGGTATATACTTCTTCTTGAGGCTGTGTTCCCTGCAGTCGTTGTGGAATAAGTGCTGGGCAGCCATATATATGGAGTTTTCCAGTGATTGCAGTTAAGTCATTGCAGGCCTGGGGAATCAGCGGGAACACACGCAGGAGCGACGCGAAACTCATGGGCATCAAACTGATGAGGCATAAGATTTGACCCATAAACACACTGGTGCTGTTGGCGGTAAACACTCTATTTTTCATGCAGAAACCAATGCATTGCCTTTTTTTTGATAATATTTCATCCAGAATTATTGTTTCAGGTCGATAACCTTGCCTCAGAATTGGAAGAGGTTAGAAGCATTTTAATCATGGATGTAAAAAGTATTGTGGGATCATTAGTACTGGTGGTTCTGCATATTTTTAATCAAAGTGCGGTGGCGGGTGTTGCTGCTGATTGGAATGATGTGAACTTACATCTGATTCTGCGCTTGCAACCTCATTAATGATGCATAAGTGCACATCTCTCTCAATTACCAGGTAAGCTGGGAGCTGTTTCATCCAGAAGCTTTAGCTTCTGGGTTGGAAGGCCCAGAAACCAGATGAAAAGGTCAAGGAGGTTGGAGTGAGAGAAACGGTGGGTTCCGCGAGTGGGTCCAGTGGGAGCTGGCACGGTGGTACAGTGGTTAGCAGTGCTGCCTTGCAGCACAGGAACTTGGGTTCAATTCCGGCCTCGTGTCGCTGTCTATGCAGAGTTTGCAGATTCTTCCCGTATCTGCGTAGGTTTCCTCCGAATGCTCCAGTACACTCATATCACTCTCACGTCTATCAGTCTTCACCAGACTTTGCAGGATGTTCAGAACCTAGAGACAAAAGGCTAGCAACTTCAAGAAGATGTCTGTACCTGACTCAGACTCCATGTCCATGAAGCTTTGATTTGAGTAGTCTGGGTGTAGAGGCATGTCCTCTATCCAAAGAAATGTACCAGGAAGCACACTGACCTCACCTCTCTGGAAAGCAGTTGGCCAGGAAGTCAGCACAGTTGCCAGCCATACCAGAAGCACTCCACAATGCAGGAAGTGGTTGAATGATCTCATCAACTCAGCTAGCATAAGACTTCTCCCAGCTCCCTCCACTATCAAACTCTCAGCAAAGCAACATACACTCAAATGGCTATTCTCTTCACGGATTTCCCACGTCCAGTAGTGGAGGATACATTTTCTCATGGTTTTCACATCACCATCATCCTGACTGTCATGTAGCTCACTCTCCATCTTATGACCTTTCTAAGACTCACCTCTTTGCATTGCCAAGTTGTGAAGGGCACAGCACACATTCCCATGCAAAAACCCTCTCTAATGCAGCGAACAGCCTGAGCAGCCCAGGCATTTCTTTGGTTTGCTCGATGTGGGAGCTTGTGGAGGCATGAGTAACATTGTACTCCTCCTCCACTTGAGCAGCAGTCTGAGGGCGGTACTCAGCAGCCACTGTTTATGTGGGTAGCCCTTATCTCCCAGAAACCATTCCTGTAGATGTTTTGGATCCAGTTATTGTTGTAGTGAATATCCCTATCTCCCTGAATCCATTATCTGCAAGGCACCCATGCTACATGTGGACCTCTGGAGTCTGGATGCATCTCTTTTCAATGAAAGAAGTGGTAACCCCTTGTCTTCCCCTTGTTTGTGAGTGTTTTGTACTGCCTCATTGAGGTCAGCTTCCTTCCTCTCTGCTTTTCCTTTGCCTTCCATTATTTGCCTTCCACCTCACTTCCTTGTACCTCTGCCTGGAATCCTACCCTCATATCTTTTCACATTGCTCCTCTTATTTTGGTCAATCCAACCTCCTCACCTTGCACCCCAAACCCAGTCGAACTTTGGCCATTGGAGAGGAGGATTCACAAGTCCCACAGCATAGCTGAAAGGCATGAACCAGCCTGCAGTAGGAACAATGCAGCACTTTGGCAGGTGGGCTAAGGGGACTCACCTCAAAATCTCAAGTGGACTGAAGTCTGCCTTGCGTGCATCATTCATTTTCAAATGGGATCGAGGCTGGCATGATGCAAGCTTGAAGGGCCTGAGGAGATTTCAGCGAGCAGCTATGTTAATGAGTGTTCATGAGATGCAAATTAATGCAAATCATCTTCATGTCACTGGGCAAAGAAAGCAATGAACTGCCTCAAACCTACTGGAGAATTGCAAATTGTTTTCACACCAGCGGATTTCTGACTTTTCGGTTCCTGTTGGATTCTCCACACCGTGAAAGGAATGGGAGAATCCCACTCTCCTGCCACTCACACCGATGGGATTCTTTGGTCCCACCGGCGACTGCCAGTTTCCTGGCAGTGTGGGGTAGTTTCAGTGGGAATTCCCTTTGATGGCGATGGGAGCACAGGATTCTGCACCAGTGAATGGCACACTGCTCTTGCCAGCTAGGAAAACGCCAGAGGGGAAGCCAGAGAATCTCGCCCAGTATTTTGAAATTTGTGATTGAATAAATGTGTTATACCTCTTTCCCTGAAAGACAGAAGAGATAAATTAGGAAGGAAAATGTCAAATGAATAGATTAAATGTTAGCCCATTATTGCAATCTAGTTTATGTAGCTGTTTTGGATGTGGCAAACTGGCTTATTAATTTGTATTGGGTGGAAAATAATTGCATACGCTGCAATCATATCTTAAAAAGTAATACACACTTCAACTGGTTACTCCAAAGAAACCCATGTGCCTCCGATATGCTGAACTGCCTCAGTGTAGGCAAGACAATATATTATTTTGTGGAGCTTCAGCTATCAGATCGGGTTGTACAGTGACACAATGATTAGCACTGCTGCGTCACAGCGCCAGGGACCCAGGTTCAATTCTGGCCTCGGGTCACTGTCTGTATGGAGTTTGCATATTCTCCCTGTATCTGCATGGGTTTCCTCTGGATTCTCTGTTTTTTTTCCCATAGTCTAAAGATATGTAGGTTAGGTTGATTGGCCATGCTAAATTGTTCCTTAGTGTCAGGGGAATTAGCAAGGTAAATATGCGGGGTCACAGGAAAAGGGCCGAGATGGGATTGTGGCAGTGCAGGCTCAATGGGCTGAATAGCCTCCTTCTGAACTGTACAGATTCTAGATTCTTGAAATGTATATGTCAGGCAATCTAAAACGGTGAAGATACAGATATATTTGCCAACTTTTCAGGATTATACTGAAGCCTCCAAAACCTACTGTTAGGAGCTTACTGAGAGAAAAATATGCAGGGACAGTTATTATTTTTTATTTTTTTTAAGTTATCGGTTGAAAAAAGTTGGAGGTGGGATGAAAAATGTTGTTTGGCTGACGATCAAGCATCATTTAACTCAGGTAACCATAAACCTGTTTGCTTTCTGATTGGCATGGAAAAGTGATGCAAGATTGGAAGGCCTGACAAGATTTCAGCGAGTAGCTATTTTAATGAGCACCCACGAGATGCAAATTAATGCGAATCGCTTTCACACCACCAAGTAAAGGAAGCACCAACCTGCCATTACCCCACAGGAGGAGTTCAAGCTGTTTTCACACCAGCAGATTTCTGACTTTTCAGTTCCTGCTGGATTCTCCACTCCCACCCGTTACCAAACCCACCACTGCCGGTATGGGAGAATGCCACTCTCCTGCCGTCCACACCAGTGTGTTTCTCTGGTCACACCAAAACTGCGAGTTTCCTGCAGTGTGGATTGGACCTGGCAGTGGAGCAATGATGGGAGCACGATGCAGAGATAGCTGGGAGAAAGGTGGAAACCTTTGGACATGTATGCAACTGTTGGTTGATGCCAATTACTGAATCCAAATGCTAACCGTGACCCTTACACACTGCTGCATACATGGTATATCACATCAGTCCACCCGCTACACATTGCTCAGTCTGGGAACCCAATGCATTTTGCTTACGTTAACTAAAAACCCTCACCATTTCTGCATCACTTTATTTCCAAAACCACCAGTGCAGTGACAGGAATGCTCAGTCAAGCAATTAGTGTAGCCAGAGTGAGTGGATGCGAGGCTGGTTTGCATGATGGACTGGGTTTTGATCACGACCCTTTATAGTTTCTTGCGGTCTTGGGCGGAGCAGTAGCCATACGAAGCTGTGATACAATCAGAACAAATGCATTCTACGGTGCATCTCTAAAAGTTGGTGAGAATCGTAGCAGACATGCCAAATTTCCATAGCTCGGTATTGAGCTAATCTGCAGTTCCTGGATGTCCGGTAAAGTTAATTGCCATTGAGAAGGGACCGTTTAGAGGTCTCTTGGATGAGGTATTAAACTAAGACCATGTAGATGCAAAAAAGGTTCAATGACTTTATTGGCCTATTATTTCTTTCCAATGTGTTTATCCAACCTATTTCCTTTTGTGATGTGAAGAGGTAATGCCTGAAGGAAACATTGTAATGTTTGTCTAAGGGGTTGGTCGTGGTGGTGGTGGTGGTGGTGGTGCTGGTGGTGGCAGCCTCGATCTTAGTCACCAGATTGCTCCATAATTCTGGCCTGTTCACCAACCACAGTTAAAGAGATAGGAACGTTGAATTTTCTCAACCCTGAGTGACTACCTCAGGTCTGGGCTGCTATAATAGACATTGCTATCAGGTCTTTCTTTTGATTTGATTTGATTTATTATTGTCACATATTTTAGTAGACAGTGAAAAGTATTGTTTCTTGCACACTATACAGACATGCCATACATAGAGAAGGAAAGGAAATGGTGCAGAATATACTGTTACAGTAATAGTTAGGGTGTAGAGAAAGGTCAATTTAATATAACTTAAGTCTATTCAAAAGTCTGATGACAGCAAGGAAGCTGTTCTTGAGTTGGTTGGTATGCAATCTCAGACTTTTGTATCTATATTGTCTGTATAGTGCAAAAACAATACTTTTCACTGTATACTCACATATGTGACAAAAGTAAATCAAATCAAAATCCTTTTCCTGATGGAAGAAGGTGTCGGGGATCGTGGGGCCCTTAATTATGCTGGCTGCTTTGCCGAGGCAGCGGGAAGTGTAGACATAGTCAATGGATGGAAGGCTGTTTGCGTGATAGATTGGCCTACATTCATGACCTTTCATAGTTCTTCGCAGCCTTGGGCAGAGCAGGAGCCATACCAAGCTGTGACATAACCAGAAAGAGTGCTTTCTATGGTGTATTTGTAAAAGTCGGTGAAAATCAAAGCGACATGCCAAATTTCTTTTGTCTTCTACGAAAGTAGAGGTGTTGGTGGACTTCCTTATGGTGTCATCGTGGAGAGACCAGGACAGGTTGTTGGTGTTCTGGACACCTAAAAGCTTGAAGGTCTCAACCATTTCCGTTTAGTGCCTATTGATGCAAACAGGGGTATGTCCTTCACTTCCTGAAGTCGCTGACTCCGTTGTTTTGTTGACACTGAGGAAGAGATTGTTGTTGTCACACCAGGTCTCCTTATCAGGCTTTCTGCTTTCAGCTCCACTCACCATGCTTATTTGGAGCATGGGATGGCCAGTTACAAAGTTCTCTGATATAAAGTGACTTCAGCAGGTGCATTGAGACCATTTGCAGCCTCAGAACCTTCAGAGGGTCCTAACGTAAGATTGCTGAAGGAAATTTTGGAGAGGCTAGTCCTTGGAACTTGGAGGGTGGAAGGATGGGTTCCTGAGACTGGAGGACCCAAAAGACCCAAATTAGATGTAGGTATGGCTGAATCAGGAGGGAAGACAGGAATATATTCATTGTGGTCTCTGGCCACAAATGGGGGAATAATAAAAAGGTGCAAGTGGATTAGGGCCATCAGATGGGCAGGTGAATGTTCGCCACAGCAACAAGTACAGCTGTTTATTAGCAAAACACCTTCCCTATTGAATGGCATGCCTCTGGCCTGCATAGCATGCCAGACTGGCATTGACGGACTGTAATCCTTTCAAGGACAGCCTCCTAATGTGATGTGTAACTGTTGTGCCAGCTATGCCCCAGAATCCGATGAAGCTGGGGCCATGTTGTGGATGGAATTTCCATCCCATTTTTGGGTGCTCCCTTCCCACGCCCACCAAACTTCAAGTCTACCCATTGCAAATTCTGCCCATTGCTTCAGATTTAATGGTTACTCTGAAATAAAAATAGAACACACTGGAAATACTCATTAGGCCTGGCAGCACCTATGGAGAGGGAATAACAGAATCAAATTCTAGGTCACTGACATTTCAGAGCCATTGGATTATTCTATCTGTTAATGTGAGATCCAATTGATATCTACTTTTATCCAGTAATTAATATTTGTTTGTGAAATTGGTGAGCATTTGGCCTACGGCAGAATCCACAGAGAACATGTTGTGCAGTCGGATTCAGGAATCCATGGATGGTTTGGGAAGAAATCAACTTGGATCACTTGGGATCGCTTGTCTGTTAGAGAAAAGAAAGTAACAGTTTGAGCCGTAAACACATTCTGTCGTTATTTTCCACAGAACACATCAGGTTAGCAGATTTTGTTCTCTAAACATTGAGTTTCCAGGTAAACAGTCAAACGTTGAAAACATCCTTCACACTATGTTGGCTCCTGGTACACACTTTAACAGCAGCTGCCAGTGTGGAGCTCGAGGCCTGATGGAATGTTTCCTACTCCTTCTGACTCTGCAAGACAAGCAACGCTTATGCAGCTATTAGACATTCAGCCAATTTAAAAGGAAGTGTTGTTTAGCTCCAAATACAGCACTGTTTGTCCTTGAAAGGCCTGCCTATGTGTCATAATGTTACCAACATTTACCTTAGAGACCAGCCACTGCTCAGTGCATTACCCTGCACACCTGGGGCTGATTATCAGTCAACCTTCAGTCAGATCAATGTTGACAGGAGATAACAACGTCAGAAGTGTGGTCAGTGGGCTTCCAGCCCTGCTAAAGGCAATGTTCCTATGAATTTTTGTCTTAGGAGACCACAGTTCCCTTTTGTTTCTGAAGGTGAGTTTTTGATTCTGAGACACTATGGTCCAGTTTGGAACATGAGCTCAGTCCTGTTCTGATCTGTGGCCCTTAACTGGAACGCTGGAGGCTGCTACAGAAACAGCCTAGAGTTACTTCTTATTACTTCTCCTGGCTCCACAGAAGGACACTGGCACAGCCTTCATTGTTAAAATAAGCTCTCTAGTTTGTCACTTTTATACTGTACCATTCTCATTGATGCCAAGCTAAAAACTGCACTGACAATGGGGTTCTTGACTAATAGTCCCAAACACATGGGGAGCGATCTTCCCAAAAACATGATATTATGAAAGTTGTTGTAAGTATTATTGTAAGTATAATTGTAATTGCCAAATGAGCAAGAAAATGATAGAGAATGGTGCCAGTTTTTTTAAGCAAGCTGCACGTCTCAATCTCAGTGCAAAAAAAAGCCTAGATGCGACTCTCGCCAGTAGGGAGAGGTGAGTGGAGCCTGAACCCACCAGAGAAGCCGACTGCTGAGCTGAGCTATTGGAATGCCGATCATTCCCTGCACTGGCCCTCATCCCTGCCTTGGTTCCACCCCCCCCGCCCCACACACACACACACACACAACTGCCTATATCACTGCCTGTGTCCCACCACTGATCAATTGTTAGCTTCTTACTCCAGTAAACGAACATTTCACAAAAGAGCTAACCCATCAGAGACATAGCAGATATGGACAAGGAAAATAGCATAAGGCATAGCAGGATCCCAAATCTGCAGTAAGATTAATGACCAGTTAATTTTGTACAAATGTAGGAAAAATGATGGACAGTAAAAGAATGACTGTTCAGCCTGTACCACATAAATGTCTTGCTCTGTGAATCATAACTTCATGTAACTTCCTGCGAGAGTGAAGAAAACAGATAAAAACCTGCACCCAATGGGCGAAATCTCTGGAGATTCCTGTCTGGCTCCCTCAGGCAATCAGAACATGTCCAGGCTCTGGCTAATGTTAGTAGGATATCTGCACGCTGGCTCTCACTGCACACAATTCTGTGAATCAGCATTCAATGTACCTTTGGCTGGGAAAAGGGAGAATCTCCTATTTTTCTCTTTACAGAATTTCAGGATGGGATTCCTACTCTCTCCCCTGACATACATATAACCCCCACCCACCCAGTGACCTATTTAATTTTAACAAAGACCACTAATCTCCATTGGGATATGCTGGTGAACAATCTCAACTGACCCTAAATAAACAAGATTAACTGCTCATTCATCCCATTGCTGTTTGTGGAGTCTTGCTATGCATAAAAAGATAGTTGCACTTGGTTGCTGAACAATAGTTGCTGTACTTCATTGGACCTGCTTTTACCATTGTGTCAACGGTTGCGAAAGTGTGGTAAAGATGGGTAAGAGGTCATTAACATAATCCACGCCTGTGTCCGTGCAGATTGCTACTTTACCAAAACCCAGGAATGTTGGCGATTTGATTCACGTCCAGAACAGGCACAATGGCAATTCAAGTGCATTTGCATGTATTTAAATTGAATTAATGAACTGCCTGCCCAACTTTATCAGCATTTCCCCCTTTATCATCACGTTTGCCAACCCAGTGTGTGGGTAATGGGGAGGTGGATAAGGGGACAGCAATGTGTGTGGGTAATGGGGGGGGGGGTGATAAGGGGGACAGTGATGTGTGTGGGTAGTGGGGAAGTGGATAAGGGGGAACAGTGATGTGTGTGGGTTGTGGGAAGATGGATAAGGGAGACAGTGACGTATGTGCGTAGTGGTGGGATGGATAAGGGGGACAGTGATGTTGTGGGTAGTGGTGGGAGTAGATAAGGAGGACAGTGATGTGTGTGGGTAACAGCGGGGATGGATAAGGAGGACAGTGATGTTGTGGGTAACGGAGGGGTGGTTAAGGGAGACAGTGACGTTGTGGGTAACGGAGGGGATGGATAAGGAAGACAGTGATGTTGTGGGTAACGGAGGGGTGGTTAAGGGAGACAGTGACGTTGTGAGTAACGGAGGGGATGGATAAGGAAGACAGTGATGTTGTGAGTAACGGAGGGGTGGTTAAGGGAGACAGTGATGTTGTGGGTAACGGAGGGGTGGTTAAGGGAGACAGTGACGTTGTGGGTAACGGAGGGGATGGATAAGGAGGACAGTGATGTTGTGGGTAACGGAGGGGTGGTTAAGGGAGACAGTGACGTTGTGGGTAACAGAGGGGTGGTTAAGGGAGACAGTGACGTTGTGGGTAACGGAGGGGTAGTTAAGGGAGACAGTGACGTTGTGGGTAACGGAGGGGTAGTTAAGGGAGACAGTGACGTTGTGGGTAACGGAGGGGTGGTTAAGGGAGACAGTGATGTCTGTGAGGACTGTCACTTCCACATATTATTCCCAGGCCGCTTTCTCCACTTTCTGCAGCCCAGGGGCGATTTGACACAGGTGTGCTTTTACGAATTTTTTTCTAGCTGTGCATGCGTAATTCAGTGCTCCGATCGTCTGGGGCTCACTAAGCAAAATCCACAGCATGAATGGGACTCGCGATGTTTTTTTCAGACTGACTGCATATGGGGACCCTGAAACTAAATTTTCAAGTTGCATCTACATTACTCCCTGATTCAGCACTTAGAATGAAAATGATAAAATCGGGCTAAGCAATTTTGAGGCATTTCTGGGAGATGGAAAACCAAATGATGTGAGTTCTTACTGTTCATGAATCTAGTTATATAGTTCAGGGAGCTTTGTGCAATTCTCAAAAATCACGGCTGTCAAAGATAGATGTGGCTATTTGATAAGAGCTAAACATAGCAGTTGCCCAACGTCAAACCGACTGCAACAGACCTGCATTTGATCTCTTTCAAGGCAAGGGATTGATTAATAAATAGTCATTTAGTAGTTTAGAACTTGAGTATTGCTGAAAAATAGGCACAAAAGCTTTTCATCTTACACCCTCGGGACAACTTGTAAAAGGACAACAATTTATATTTTATGAGAAGAGTGCTGATTGATTGGTTGACATGTAGATTCTTGTTGATATTTGGAAAACATATCACTGGTCATCATTTCAATAACCAAATTGTCAGGCATGTTCTATGAGTCTCTTGATACTGTTGACATAATTTAATGTTTTGTTGTTTGGCATGTTAGATATTGTATTGTGATATATTATTGGTGAACTTTCAATTAAATTTTATGGGGAAATAAAGAATTTGATGCATATTTTTCCTTCCTTTGCTGCATTTTTTGTTCGATTTTGTGAGTCATTTGATGACAAGTGTCCTGCAATTTATTTCATATCTACCTCTTCATGTGGTCAGTTAGGTGTGTTACCTAGTCTCCTGTGTGGATATTCTGATACACCTGTTGCAAGAATACACTTATTGATTTTTGCACCTAGAAATTGTTCTATTTTAAGAACAGAGGGAGCAAACTCATTCTCAGTTAGTGTTAACAATTGTCAAGCCAGGTTTCAGAAAACAATTTTGGATTGTATTAACTTCTGCACCTGGGTAGTTGTGCGCCTGACATTCAAACATCATGTAAAAGCATTGTGAGATCTTTCTTGCCTACATTTGGAGATGTTTGCTTTGTCTCTCCTGTTTGTGGGTACTGCTGGCCTTTATAGGACACCCTGTTTTCAAACAGGGAGACCCATAGGAACTGTACAGGGAATTGAACTGATCTGTATGTTGACTTCAAAGAAGAAAACAGCTTTAATGGAAACTTCTACACAGCACTGAGGTGATGACCCTTGTCAGTCAAATTACCATTCCATTTGTAAATGCAAAGCACTACAACGTTTGCACAAAAACTTGAACCAATGGGGTTCATTCAGCAGGTTAACCTTCATGGAGCAGTGAATGCCAATGGAAGGACTAAGTCAAAGGCTCACGGGATAATTCTTTGCTGAGACTGAGGGACAAACTGATTAAGGTCAGTTAAAAACTATATATGGATTTGAAAGGGCAGACATAGGGAACATGTTTCCACATGTGGGAAGAACAGAATTTAGAGTCATAAATATAAAATAGAACATAGAACATAGAACAATACAGCACAGAACAGGCCCTTCGGCCTTCGATGTTGTGCCGACCGAAATAAAAAGCAATGCCCCTCCAAACTAAACCATTCCCTTCTCTTCCATATACTTATCAACTAACTTCTTAAACGCCACCAAACTTGGCGCATCTACAACTGCTGCAGGCAGGGCATTCCACTCCCGAACCACCCTTTGGGTAAAGAACCTACCTCTGATATCCGTCCTATAACTATCACCCCTTAATTTAAAGCTGTGTCCCCTCGTGCTAGCTTTCTCCATCCTAGGAAAAAGGTATCACTGTCCACCCTATCTAAACCTCTAATCATCTTATATGTTTCGATTAGGTCCCCTCTTAGCCGCATCCTTTCTAACGAAAACAACCTCAAATCCCTCAGCCTCTCTTCATAAGACCTGCCCTCCATACCAGGCAACATCCTGGTAAACCTCCTCTGTACCCTCTCCAATGCCTCCACATCTTTCTGATAATGTGGGGACCAGAACTGCACACAATACTCCAAGTGCGGCCGCACTAGAGTTTTGTACAGTTGCAACATGATGCTGCGGCTCCTAAATTCAATCCCCCTACCAATAAAAGCTAAGACTCCATATGCCTTCTTAACAACTTTATCCACTTGACTGCCTACTTTCAGGGATCTATTGACACATACACCAAGATCCTTCTGTTCCTCAACACTATTAAGAGCCCTACATTAGCCCTATACTCTACACATTTATTGTTCCTGCCAAAGTGCATTACCTCACACTTTTCCACATTAAACTCCATTTGCCACCTCTCGGCCCAGCTCTGCAACTTGTCCAAGTCACTCTGTAAACTAAAACACCCCTCTTCACTATCTACCACACCACCAACTTTAGGATCATCTGCAAATTTACTGATCCATCCCTCAATACCCTCATCCAGATCATTTATAAAAATTACAAACAGCAGGGGCCCAAAAACAGACCCCTGAGGCACACCACTCGTCACCGAACTCCACGATGAATATCTCCCATCAACCACCACCCTCTGTCTTATATCTGCCAGCCAATTCCTAATCCAATTAGCTAAATCACCCTCTATTCCACACATCTGCATTTTCTGTAGAAGTCTTCCAGGGCCACCTTATCAAACGCCTTACTAAAGTCCATATATACTACATCAACCGCCTTACCCCCATCCACCTCTTTGGTCACTTTCTCAAAAAACTCAATGAGGTTAGTTAGGCATGACCTACCCTTCACGAAACCATGCTGACTATCCCCAATCAATTCATTTCTCTCTAAATAACTATAAATCCTATCCCTAATAATTCTCTCCAATACCTTGCCCACAACAGAAGTAAGACTCACTGGCCTATAATTCCCTGGAAGGTCTCTCTTCCCCTTCTTAAACAATGGGACCACATTCGCTATCCTCCAGTCCTCCGGAACCACACCCGTAACCAACGAGGACCTGAAGATCAGAGCCAGAGGCTCTGCAATCTCCTCTCTTGCCTCCCAGAGAATCCTAGGGTAAATCCCGTCCGGCCCAGGGGACTTATCCAACTTCAAACCCTCGAGAATTTCTAACACATCCTCCCTATCTACTACAATACTTCCCAATTTGCAACCCTGTACCTCAGTGTTCTCCATAGCTACATTTCCAGCACTCTGCGTGAATACCGAAGAGAAATATTTATTCAGTGCCTCACCAATCTCTTCAGGCTCCACGCACAACTTCCCACTGCTGTCTATGACTGGCCCTAATCTTGCCCTAACCAATCTTCTATTCTTAACATATCGAAAGAAAGCTTTAGGATTCTCCTTAATCCTATCAGCCAACATCTTCTCGTGTCCCCTCTTAGCTCTCCTCAATTCACTTTTTACCTCCTTCCTGGCTAATCTATAGCTATCCATTGCACTATCTGAGCCTTCAAGCCTCATCCTGACATAAGCCTCCTTTTTCTTCTTAACCAGCAAATCAACTTTTTTCGTACACCAAGGCTCTCTTACTCGTCCATTTCCTCCCTGCCTGACAGGGACATACTTATCAAGGACACGCAGCAGCTGCTCCTTGAATAAGCACCACATTCCAGATGTACCCAGTCCCTGTAGTTTCCTAGTCCAATCTATGCACCCTAATTCTCTCCTGATGGCCTCATAATTACCCTTCCCCCAGCTATAACTACTGCCCCCAGCTTCATGCCTATCCCTGTCCATCACTAAGGTGAACGTAACCGAATTGTGGTCACTATCACCAAAATGTTCACTAACTTCCAAGCCTAACACCTGGTCTGGCTCATTGCCCAGCACCAAATCCAATGTAGCCTCACCTCTAGTTGGCCTCTCTACATACTGAGTCAAAAAACCTTCCTGCACACTCTGTACGAAAACTGACCCCTCTAACGAGCTAGAGCTATAGCTATTCCAATCAATATTAGCAAAGTTAAAGTCCCCATCACAATTACCCTACTACTTTCACTCCTAATCAGAATTGACTTTGCAATCCTTTCCTCAACCTCTCTAGAACTATTAGGAGGTCTGTAAAAGACTCCCAACAGGGTGACCTCTCCTCTCCTGTTTCTAATCTCAGCCCATACTACCTCAACAGACAAGTCCTCATCAAACTTCTTTTCTATCACCGTGATACAGTCTTTGACCAATAATGCCACTCCTCCCCCCCTTCTACCTCCTTCTCTACTCCAACTAAAGCATTTGTACCCCGGAACCTGCAACATCCATTCCTGTCCCTGCTCTACCCAAGTCTCTGAAATGACTATAAAATAGTCTCAAATAAATCCAACAGGGAATTTGAAGAAAGTTGAACAACTTGCAGTTATACAGCGGTTTGCTCCAAAACACTTGACAACCGATGAAATATTTTTGGATGGTATTTATTGTTATAATGTAGGAAATGCAACAGCCAATCCGTGCCTCTCAGAAACAGTAATGTGAGAATGACTGAGTAATCTGTTTGTGATGTTGATTGAGAGATAAGTATTGGCCAGGACAAAGTGAGGACTCGAATGTTCTAGTGTGAACCAGTAACAAGGGAACATTGATGACTACTGGAGGGAATTGACGGAGCCTCAGTTTAACACCTAATTCGATAGTAGTTGCTGCTAACAGTGCAGCACTCCCTCGGTACTAAACTAATATGCCAGTCTTGGTTATTTAGTGAAATGTCGGGAGTACACATTGTTGTACAGGAACAGGAGCTATTCCTGTGTTTTACATGGGATGTAAAACTGTGGGTGACAGACAGTTTAGTCGCTCTTGTTTATATTGTATTCTGTCACTTAATTATATCGCCAATGGCAACATAAACTTTGATTGCTGTCCAGGATTTTGTATCTCCGATCATGTCCTTAATGGAAAGGAAGTACTATGGTAAAGGAAACACATGGGACTGAATTTTATCAGTATGTGACAGGCCTGAAGCCTGTCTCCTAACTGTCTATGTACATATAATGGGCCTTTAAGTAACTCTATTGGTAGTTGCAAGATTCTAAGTTGAAGTTGTGATTTTCTTTTTTGCTCGAGTCATCTTGTAAGAGCTATGAAAATACATAAATCTAGATGCTGTCTAAGCTGGAAAGTGGTAATGCTGGCAAAATGACTAGAAAATGCATTGGAGGGCAGTCAGGTTATGGGGCAGGCAGAAGAGGGTGGTTTTAGTAAAGGTGCTTTTCTATCCATCACACCTTTTTGCCGGAAGCAGGCAACATGGCACATGAAGTCACTGGAAGTCTAATAGAGCCACTTACATAGAACATAGAACACTGCAGCACAAACAGGCCCTTCAGCCCACAAGTTGTGCCAATCATATCTATACTTACCAGGCCACTTCTCAGCTAATTAAGGGTTTCTTCCCACCTCTACATGGAGAAAGCACCTTTCACTGCTTCTGGAGGCTGCCAGGTAAACATTGTTGCCCTCTTTGCAGTTCAAGAGTTAGAAACCTCTTTTATGGGCATTCCATGACCCACAATGGATTTACTTGGTTGTTATCTAAAAAATATTACACCAGGCAATGCTGCCCACTAAAATATGTCTGCATCCCACTGTCAGCACCAGTGTCCAGATCTCCTGACCTTCACTCATAGGAACTGAGAGAGAGATGAGGGTGAATAAAAACTTAACTTTCTTTTCCAATCATTAGGATAGTTTAGCACTTCATATTACAACAGGGTACTGGATCAAAAAGATACTATTTTAAGATGAATTAAAACTCAAAAAATTATAGGCAGATTACTGACTTGTTGGTTAGGCAGTAGAAGACAAATTTGGGAAGTATTTCAGTAAGATCTATAATTTGCCTCTGTTTACTTTAGTTTTTAATAATTTTGGTAACACAATGGAGAGCCATAATTCTAAGTCTGCTGATAACACAGAGTAAGTAGTGTAGGTTACAAAACAACATCATTCGTGTGAAAGTATAAAACTGTGGCAGATGGATTTCAGTGCAGGGAGATGTGCGGTCAAAGAAGGTTAGATTTGTTTAAATGTGAAAAGTTAGAAAGAGGGAAGATTCAAAAATATTCAAGGGTTCAAGCAAACAGATCCGTAAAATGTATTAGTTCCCCAAATAAAATCAGAAATCCTGAAGGATTGTGGGGGGCTCGAATAGAAAAGGTGAGGGAGTTTTACTACAGTGATACAAAGCCCTGGTTAAACCCTAACTTGAGTACTGTGTGCAGTTCTGGGCTTGACATTTTAGAAATAATATACTGGCCTTGGAAGGCAAGCAGTGTAAATTCACTCAAAATGTTATCAAGACTTCAAACATTTTTCTTGTATTCAATGGAATGTTAAAATGTAATGGGGTAATTTAGTTGAGGTCTTTAGAATGTTGAAATTAATTGATATGGAGAATAGAGAGAAACATTTTTCCTTTGTTAGGGAGTCTAGAAAAAGAGGGCATTACCTTAAAATCCTGAGCAAGATCAATCAAGGGAGAAGATAGGAATCACCTCTTTGTGCAAATATAGAAGTGGAATTCTCTGAGCAGTAGATGTTTGTTTGACTAATAATTTTAACTCTGAGATTGAAAGCTTTTTGAAAGCCTTGGGCTGTTGAGGGATTTGGAGCCAAGTCAGCTAGATGGAGTTGAGATACAAATCAACCTTGATCTCATTGAAAAGGAAGTTCAGGTTCAAGGTGTTGAATGATTTGCCCCGTTCTGATGAGACAGTGTTATAAGTTGATTGAATGAGTATTGTGAAGTGAATGAGAGGGTGTGATAAGATGAACGGGTAAGTTTTGTGGAGTAATAAAATAACATTGCACGGTAAATGTGTGCGGTTAGTGTTCATCATTGGCCACCGATTATGCCTTTTTTATAATATTTGTCGATGATAATATAATCATTATATTTGACCCTGTTGTGAAATTAATTGGACAGACAACCTGACTGCAGCAAGACTGAGGAGCTGACTTTGTTTAAACAGAATTCTTCAGAAGAGTCCCAAGAGTTGAGGCGAATAAACAAGTTATTTTGCAAGTCACTTTGATTTATTGCAATTGAGTATTAAAGCACAGTTTTTGAGGTAAAATAGTTAAAGAAGATGTATTAGTGGTTTCCGATGTTTGGCAAAATGATTGTATGAGAAGCAGTCAGTTACTTTTGAAGTTTGATTTTGCTTATTATGTGGCCTTGATCAAATTGACTTTTCATCATAGAATTCCTACAGTGCATTACGAAACCATTTGGCCCATCGGGCCTCCATTGACAACAATCTCATCCAGGCCCTATCCCCCTAACCCCATGTATTTATCCTGCTAATTCTCTGACACTAAGGGGCAATTGAGTGTCAACCTAATCCACACATTTTTTTGGACTGTGGGATGAAACCGGACACCTGGAGGAAATCCTCACAGGCACAGAGAGAACATGCAAATTCCACTCAGACTGTGACTTGAGGTCGGAATTGAACCCGAGTGCCTGGCACTTAGAGGCAGCAATGCTAACCATTATGCCACACTTTTGGCCTGACCCTGATTTTTTAAAAATCTTCCATTCGATTTCATGAATCTCAATAGACAGCATCTAGATTTATGTATTTTCATAGCTCTTACAAGATGACTCGAGCAAAAAAAAAATCACAACTTCAACTTAGAATCTTGCAACTACCAATAGAGTTACTTAAAGGCCCAATATCTACATTATATGTACATAGACAATTAGGAGACAGGCTTCAGGCCTGTCACATACTGTAACAAGCCTACAGATTTAGAAAATGCTAAGAAAGAAATCATTCTAATTGTTCTTACTGAAAGTTATGAATTGCTGGTGTGAAATATTGTGCAGGCTTAGTTCCAAAGGACTCACGGTTAATAGTATGTCGGAAAATTCCATGCTCTTTAAAACCTGTCTTTATGAGTGGTGTTATTTAATTTGAATATTGTAGTGATTCATCGCGGGGGCTGAACCTGCAGTGGGAATAAATTGTTTCATCTGTTGCCATTCCTCAGGGAGCAGTCAGGCTGCCAACCCAATAAACAGTGACAAAAATGAAATAAGAACAGAAGGTGCTAGAAATATTCATCAGCTCTGGAAATAGGGACAGGGGGCTGAATCTTCACCTCCCACTCAACAAATTCACGTCAGGAGGATGAAACGGAAAGAGCTTTGGACCATATTTTTAAATTTCTCCTCCAATTTCCACCACATGCCATTTTCTTCAGGTCAGGAAAATATGGCCTGACTTGATATTCATTTAAAGTGACATTAAGCACATTATTTAAATGCTTGTTATTTAAATGCCTGTTGCAAATTCTTGTTTCTCTGATATTGCTACTTTCATGTAACAGATGGGTTGCTGAATGCTATGGGAACTGCCAGGTAAGTCAGTTTGGAGGAAACCTACTAAGGATTTGGGAACCTTGTGACGGGCAAGTTCAAATCCCTAATGCCCTCTGTGCATCTTCCATGTCTTCTCACTTGTATCGATTAGGTACAGAAACTCATTTGCAATGTAAGTCACAGGTACATCTTTACTTTTTCATAACCATTTCAATCTGGCCATCTATGAAGCTAGCTTATGTTGATAATTGCCACATGACCTCATAATGAATGCTTGGCTGAAGTTCAAGAATACTGACTGCATTCTGCTCTGTAGAGCTTGTTTACATAGTTACAAAAGGAACTGTTATCTTTTTTTGACAGCTTCAACTTCAACTACAATAATGCAAGGATTTATGATTATATAAGTATATTTTTAACGGAATAATTGATCATAGGGCCCAGTCCTTTAAAGATGAGAAGCCATTAAATTAATCAACACTGTAATGATTTAGATTTATGAAGGTACGTTTTTTTCCCAGTGGATAAGTTCCTTACTACATTCTACAATATGGAAAATCAGATATAAGTGTATTTAGGGAAATCTTATGCTTTGATTTTCATATTGATTTAATGTCCTAACATCTATTGAGCCTCTGAATTACTCTTTCAGTGCTCAGTAGATACCGAACCAGAGTTATATAATAATACTGGGAAGTTTTAGAAGTACTCTTTGAAATGTTCAAGAAAACAAAAAGAAAAACAATCAGACATTCATCTTTCCATTTGGAAAACATCCCTCTTACTTCTCATGAAACTGTAAATCAAATGTAACCATTGAGAAAACTGCAATCCTGTCAAAATAAACAGATAGGCATTGAAAAACTGCTTCAAAGAAATATCAAATTATTACAGGACAATAAAATTGTTGAACAAAGATCACAGTTTCCTTTACAACTGTGTGAACAAGCTCTACTGGGTTGGATGTGTCAGTCATTGTTGGAGCTCAGCCAGGCATTCATAATGAAGCCATCTGGTAACTATCAACATTATGAGGCTGAATCAATGATCAGACAGCTGCTATGATAGATCATCTCATTATGAATATTTGAATGAGAAGATATGAAAAAGCAAAGATATATTTCATTGCAAATGAACTCTATACCTATTATGCACTAGGTGAGGGGCATGGACGATGCATACGGCCTTCAGGGATATGAGGGGTGGGGAATGAGGCGTGATGAGAAATCCTGGTTGGAGGATCTAATAGCTATAAACTAAATTGTGTGGATGTCCCAGCAAATGAAGGTAGGCTGTCTTGGATTCAAGGCTCCCTAGGCAGCACATTCGAAATCCATAACTGCTACAGGCTAGGTCAAGGACAGCAAATAAATAGGAACATAAAACCTGGAGGTTCCCCTGCAAGTTATTCATCACCCCAACTTCAAAGTATACTGCTGCTCCTTCACAGTTGCTGTGTCAAAATCCTGTAGTTCTCTTCCTAAAAGCACTGTGGCTGTACTTAGACCATATGGAATGCTGTCGTTCATGGGGACAGCTAACCACCATCTTCTCAAGGGCAGCTGAGGATGGACAATAAATGTTGGTTTAGCCAGCGATGCCAATATCCCGTAAATGAATTTTAAAAAATATATATTTGCTTATGAATGCACGAGGCTAATTCCATTAATTCCCACTTTGTACCTATTCAACAGTAAATTTGGATTTGCATACAGTTTGGCCTAGCTTTGCCAGCAGGTCTCAAAATAGAGCAATAGAAAATAGTACAGGGCAGTTGCAGGAATGTTAGGGGTATCCACTTAAATGGGCTCTCTTTGTACCCTAACTGGAATATAAAATATCTTCTGTCTCATGTCAAAAATACAAAAGTGATTTCCTCATTGGTCTTGTTTCTGCTGGTAGCAACATCAGACTTCAAATGGTTAGACATTGATGTTAACAAAAGAATTATACTTCAGTTATGCCTGAAGTCAGTGGAACTCTCAGCAGGCTCCTTCCATTACAAATATTACCCCAGTGACTGATGAGTTCAGAGGAACCTCCGTTCATTTCCATTATGGATGTAATTGAATTGGCCACTCATTCAAATATTATTTTTATGAATGCGTGTTATATAGCAACTCCCCAGGCAAGGAAACAACGATAAGTACAAAATTAATACCAAGCAGAAAATTATAATTAAATGCAGAAAATTCTGCAAGTTCTTGGCTGTTCAGATGGACAGAGGGGGACAGAGTTAACATTTCGGGTCAATTACCTTCATCCTTCCTCAGCTACAAGGTTGATCGCTGTTTGGCATGTCCCAGGGTCAATTCGTGGTTAATTGTTTGGATTTAGTTGCTGACTTGCAACTTGAGTATAATCCCCATCATTTTTGCTGCAACCAGCAGGAAGTTATAATCTTTCTGCACCAATATTTGTATGTTTGATGCAATATACACAAACACACTCTCAGAGTGTCACACTTGCTGCTGGAATATATTCTGTGCTCTTGCTTGCTCTCAGTCTTTCACACTAATTGATAGGGGACCATTGATTCCTGATTAGGAATCATTGCCTCCCTTTTGCAAAACTCAGCTGTGTTTTAGTAAAGACCAGTCAAAGAAAATTACCAACATGACATCAAAGAATATGGGACAGCTTATAGCCTGACTGAAGTGCATGAAAGCTAAATACAATAATAACTCACAGCAACAGCTCTGCTAATTGAAATCATCTGCGCCATAATATCTGAAACAAAGCAACGTTAAAGCCAGAGATTAAAAAGGCAAGATAGCCCAATCACTGTAGCAAACATGCAGGCACAGACTGATTGCTTCTCATTCCGGATGTGTCTTATCGAAATGTTATTCGCTGTGTTGATTACAGTAGACCTGAATTCTAGCATTAAAGAGGATTCTCCTGACAGTTATATTTGTTGCTTTCTGCTTGTTATTGAATCATAGAAACTCTACAGTGCAGAAGGAGGCCATTTGGTCCTTCCTGTACTGACCACAATCCCATCCAGGCCTTATCCCCATAACAGCAAGCATTTACTTTAGCTAATCCCCCTGACACTAAGGGGCAATTTATCATGGCCAATCCACCTAACTAGCACATCTTTATCAGCAAGAAAATCAAGCAATTCATCATTAACCTGGGTAAAATTCATTAACCATCGTGGTATTGATCATAGCGTGTTTAACAATTATTTCCATAGATTATGGTGTAAGATCGACCCAGCATAAAAGATGACCTCTCATTCCCTGGAGCCAAAATGTATGTTTAGGCCTACAATTCAGCATAGGCCAACACCCATTTTTCAGTAACAAATGCATGGTTAGAATTTTATTCCCAATAGGAATCAATTTCATTTTCTCAGCTTAGAAATACATATTTAGGATTATACACACCTTAGAAATCAAGATCTTCAATGAAGCAGTCTGCTTGCTAAGATGTTATGTGGGAGTTTAAGACATGCTCTCACAGAGCAGACTGTATATGGCGAACAATGAACATAAATTTTAACACATCTCAAAGTAGCGACCACCTACACTGACACCAATTGTTAACATTTTAAATATAAGTTGACCTTTATTTTGGGAGGGATTTTTCTGAAGCTTCAACAGTCGAATTATGTGTCACAATCTATGATAGTTAGCCAGTGCAATTATCGGTTCCGCAAGAGAGAAGAGTGTTTCATTTTTAAAAAACCTGGTAATGATTAAACCCTGGGGAGACTCCTTGTATTGAGTCTGTTACCCGGAAATCCTTTACTGAAATATCTCATAAACCTGATCTTACATCCAGCTTGCCTAGCTGAATAAGAAGCTTCTGGGATGCAATTTAAAAACTCAGCGTTATTTGATTTGAAATCCAGGAAGGCACTCACCTTGAAATTATGTTCCAGCTACAGCTCCGTGATTGGAGGAGATGCTGATCCTGAGCTCAGTGATTGGTTACCAGAACTAGGCCTGTCACCTATCCAATCATCTGAGGAGGTCAACCATGAACCTGATTTTGTTTTGGGGAAATGTGTCCACGTTCAGAGAACATTTTCCCATGATTTACTATTCCCGAACTTTCTGATTCTGTGTGACATTCTGAATTCCTATACCCACATTGCTCCATTCAAAAAACATGTACCCACAATCCAAACCTTCAAAATAAAATTGACTCCAATAACCTGTGTTTTGTATCGCATCGTCAATACAGAAAGCTATCCCAAGCTTCTCTCCGGGGTCATGTTCAGGCACAAATGGACACTGAGCTAAAGGAGGTGTTAGGAAGGGTGACCAAATGCTTGGTCAAAAAGCTTGGATTTTAAGGACACTCTTTAAAAGAGGATAGGTGGCAAGATTTTAAGGAGCCAGTGCCAAAGATTATTGCTTAGACAGTTGAAGGAATGGTCATCAATTGTCATGTGAGGGAAGAGCAGAATTGGAGAGGTGCAGGGATTTTAGTGGCTCATGATCTGGGGAAGGCAAGGGCCACAAATAAGTAGTCTGAGAATATAGCTTTAAGGGACTGATCTTTCACAACCACCAAACATTTTGAAGTGCTTTGACGCCAATGAAGAACTTTTGAGGTTAGTTCCCCATGCTCAACAAAGTCAACAAACAGCAATGTGTGATAATGACTGAGTAATCTGTTTTTGTGATGTTGGTTGAGGGATAAATATTAGCAAGATACTCAGGAGTAACTCTTCTGCTTTTCTTCAAAATCGTACCATGAGATCTTTTACATTGAACCCAGACAGGCCAATGAGGCCTCAGCTTAACATCTTAACTAAAAGACAACACCCCCAAAAGTGCAGCTCTCCTTCAGTACTGGAATGTCAGCCTTAACTTTTGAACTCATAACCTGGCATGGGACTTGGAACCCAGACTTGTGATGTTGAGACAATGCGCTGCCAACTGAGACATATGTTTTGAGGGATTAGGCATTGCCAGAGTTAAAGCTTTTCTCTAAAACTACTGTTCTGCAATAATACAGAGCCTTAGACTGTTTGTTGACTTGCAGTTGGTGTAGTTTCACATTCTCATTGCCTTGTTATTGTTTAGTTTATTTGTTAATATCAAAAGTAGGCTTACATTAATACTGTAGAAATCCCCTAGCTGCCACTCTCTCTTGGGTACACTGAGAGAAAATGGCCAGTGCAGCTAACCAGCAGAGCTTTTGGACTGTGGGAAGAAACCAGAACACCAGACGAAATCCACGCAGACATGAGGAGAATGTGCAAACTCCATACAGACAGTGACCCATATCAGGAATTGAACCCAGGTCTCTACTGTTATGAGCCAGCAGTGCTAATCACTGTACCACCATGCAGCCCATTTTGCTGGATAGAAGGAAAAAGAACTGAGTAAAACCAAAAGCTTTATCTCTTAGCGTTTGGTATATTTGTGGGAATTTTGTGGAAGTATTATTAAATATAAGTCCCTTTTTGTTATTTTCAGCAATAAGCTTTGCTGAATTACATTTTAATATTAATATTGTTGGTCAGTTTTATTACTTCAGAATATTGCTCATCTGTTAAAATTAAGAAAAAAATATGGTAGAATTGAGATTCCATTTATAGTTAGAACAATAGGGCCCTTAACGACCTACCCTGTCATCAGCCATAGACAAACACAACAACTGTTCATGCTAAAGCTAAAATCCAGGTGAGGTACGCCTCTGTGTGGTTGTCGACCATACATATGATACAAAATGCTTAATTCTCTTTTAATTATGTTCTATAACTACCCGGATATTTTGTGTAAAGCTTGTAATGCCATTATCACAATATGATAATACAATGCCAATAGTCTCTTATAATCTTTAATCTCAATCTAACTTCAATGTTGCCCTGAACTCACAGTTAACATTTCTTTAAACTCATCGAGACCATGGTATGGGAATACCAATAGCAGTAGGTATAATTTTGTCCTTGTTGCTTTGAGATCTGCAAACGAGTTAAGCTTTGAATTTTGTGATTTATCCTGTGATTAATTTGAGGGGCCACAAGATCAGAAACATCAGTGCCATTTGTTATATGTACTGGAACCACTAAAGTTCTGAAGGTGAAAGGTTTAGCATAGATTCATAATACGCTGTCACACAGCATGATGGTGTTGAATGACCATGTTGCTAATGTCAGGAATTTCTGCTCTGCAAACCAGGAATTCTCCATTTCTGTGTCTAATTAATAGCAGTTCTGGGAAACGGCTGCGGAACACACAGTTGCAAAGTTCTAAGTTTCCTCAAGAGATTATATTCCTCCTTTCACAGGAAAGTGTTGCAGTTTTAGGTAAATGCACAGTTGTAAATCATTTCTCAGGCTGCTCTATGAGCTACAGTGTGCTCTGGTGGACATATGAGCAGTCTTGTTCCATTAGGGGATGTAGTCTAACAGAGCCTTCTCCAGGATATCTCTGGTGTGAGCAGGAAAAGGAAAAGGGTAACTTTTCAGACAACCGGATTACTGAATTCTGAGGGATCTTGCACTTTCGCCAAAGGAGTGCCTCCCCTTCACCCAATCGGAAGGCTGATAGCATAGCAGCGTCACCACAAGCACTGGCCATTGCAGTGGCTGCACTCGGCTTGGAGAGCACATTGTTAATTGTACACCTCGCCGCCAGCAATATGCAGTCTTGGGGTGCCTGGGCAAGGCAAGTGGGTCCAGGCTTCGTTGGGTAGATTGGGATAGGGCCAGGTGGCCTTGTTACTGCAAGAGTGGCCATTGCTGCAAGCGATGCTTCTATGGACCATGGCATGCCCAAAAGAGAGGTCCTTGAATCAAAAGCCTCCTGACCCAGGACCCAATAAGGTTTACCTGGTGGCCTCTCTATACAGTGGTTGACAATTCTGACATGGGTAAAATGCCAGCGGAGACGGTTACACATTCTTAATTGGCTGATTACATGGCTCAGTTGGGCTCTTGATTAATGTCTACAATATTTCCCACTGTTGAAGAAAGGGCATAATGGTTGGAAGCTTTAGGTATTCTCCTTCTCCCTCCCCCCTCCCCCACCCCCCCACATCGCCTATCACAAAGCATTCCCTTGCCATTTTGCCAGCTTTTCCACTTCTCAGCCTATTCCCAAAGGGCTGGTGAAATACAGTCCATATGTCTCTTTTACGGCAGTACTTCCTTTCCATTAAGGACATGATTGGAGACACAAAACCTTGGGCAGTAATCCAAGTGTATATTGCCATTGGTGATATCATCAAGTGACAGAATACAACACAAACAACAGCGACTAAACAGGCTGTCACCCACAGTGTTATATCCTTCATAAAACACAGGAGCAGCTCCTAAAGCAACTTCCTGAACAACAATGTGCACTCCTGAGATTTGAGGAAATAATCTAGGCTGGCACA
The DNA here is from genome assembly GCA_024679065.1 of Sphyrna mokarran. Classification (NCBI taxonomy): domain Eukaryota; kingdom Metazoa; phylum Chordata; class Chondrichthyes; order Carcharhiniformes; family Carcharhinidae; genus Sphyrna; species Sphyrna mokarran. The sequence goes on along the minus strand of JAGIQG010000009.1, from coordinate 70,464,234 downwards.
TAAGTTCAGTTGTGAGGGAATGCTGCACTGTCAGCACTACTATTGAATTAGATATTAAACTGAGGCTCCATCAGCTCTCTCTGGTTGTCGCCATTGTTCTCGTGTTACTATTTCATAGTAAAACATTGGAGTCCTCCCTATGTCTTGACCAATATTTATCCTCATGGAAATGACACCCTATTGAGCAAAGCCCACATCCCACACATATACAGAAAAAATAATAATTGCAAGTTATTTTACTTTCTTCTGAATTCCATGTTGGATTTATTTGAGATTGTTTTATATTTCTGGTCTCCCCACGTGTGAGAGCATCATCTCTATGCCTACCAGTTCCAGATGCAAAAACAAATAAATTTATTCATAAGTGGGTTGTATCAGAATATGGTGCCAATTGGGAGGTTGGATATATTTCCAAATCAGGACAGAAGGTTGGGTAGCAGCATGCAAATTGAAATATAACGTAAACGACAGGACATTCATCAACATATTATTGTGGCTCTGACTATTACTCTTACTGCATGTCTGAATCAAACACACATTAAAGAGGCTGAAACTTCAGTGAATGTGATAAATTATGAATTAACAGTGGAACGTAAGGTTCATTCGCAATGACTTTACTGACATTTACAACAGTGGTTTCATTTATTTTAAATATGTTTTTCTAGCTGGTTCTATAACAATTGTCACTGTTGTTGACAAACACATTTTTATCAAAGCTTTTCATCTTGCATTCATCAGCATTTTGCAAGGATACAGTGTAAGGGAAATCAATACATTTCTGCAGTATGAGAAGGGAGTGCTGTCTTCTTGTATAGTATAAATTTGTCAATTTCCCTTATAATATCTTATTGCCAATGTCCTGGTGAGTGCAAGATGAGAAGCTTCAACAAAGAAAAATTGCTATTTTTCAGCAATATCGATATATTTGAGAATTCCTTTGTATTTGTTTTCCCTGACCAGCTCAATTTTCTGTGGTTGAATCTGAGTGCCTTGCCCCATTTGATGTGAACAGGGCAATAAAACCCTAAAAAATAGGACTGCTGACCTCATTCCCCCATTAACAATAGTGATTCAGATAGCTGCAATTTTGTGAAAGATCCACTTCCAGACGGTCATAGCCCTGATTTTGGGAATGGGCATCATTTATTATGAAAATCTGGATAACATTACTGTGATTAGGATCCTAATCAAGAGTAGAATAGGTTGAAGGGAGAACCTCATTGAGGTGAGCAAAATTATGAGGGAAACAGATAAGATAGATAAGAAGAAAATGTTTCCCTTAATAGTGGGTCAGTAACCAACGGGTACATATTTAAGGTAAGGGATAGGAGATTTAGAGGGGTTTTGAAGAAAACCATTTTCACCCAGAATGGATGGAAATTCATTGACTGAAAAGGTGGTAGAGTCGGGAACACTCACAGCATTTTAAGAAGTATTTAGGTGAGCTTGAAACGCCACACCAAACAAGACCATGGACCAAGTGCTGGATAAGGGGATTGAAATTAGATATATGCTTGATAGTCAGCACAGACACGATGAAATGATTCCATGCTGTAAAACTCTAAGACTATTGGAGTTGCCAGTGAGTTTCACAAGTAATGGAATAGAAGAGTCTCCTGAAAGATAAATTTGAATTTATTTGTGAATATTGACGGGGCCCATGGAAACATGGTGGCCATTCCTGCCTCAGCCCATCCCTTGCTGCAATTGTGATCTTCCTCTGCTGTGACTTATAATCCCAAAGGTTAGTGGCACCAGTCAGGTGAGATGCATCAGGATGATTATTTGGCCCTCTGCCCCTTGCCTCTTGAGTGAAAGTGGATTTTCGAAAGCCCAGAAAGTCCACAAATGCACCCACCTGTCCAATTCCCAACACGCAGCAGTCTCTTCTGTGTTCTGCCCCTCTGCTACTATGTGTGAGTTTAGGCAGTGTGCATCAATAGGCAACTTGACCTCTGGGGTATCATTGCAGAGCCCCATCCTCGTCTTAAGCAGGATTCACTAGAGCACTTTGAGGCCAGGTTCACTGGAATAGTGATTGGAATTAGGAACGCAGACTGCTTTCCCCACCAGCCCAGTGTTCTCCAACTCCCCAACTACCACCTGGTTGAAGTCAGCTAACTGAATTGAGAACTGAGGTCAGTGGAAGCGACCATGAAGCTGCAAAATCTCACTCAATTCACCAATATGCTCCTGAGAAGAAAGTCTTCCGTCCTTACCCAGTCTTGCCTATATGTGACTCTCAGTTCCATACCAATGTGGCTGACTCCTAAACATAATCCTGGACAGCTAGTGATGGACAATGAATGCCAGCTTTGACAGCAATGTTCCCATCCTGAGAATAAAAGTAAAAGTGCGTGTGGTAACTTCAAGAGTCAGCCATAAAGGAACAGTGTTTTGTTGCTCAAAATAAAGTCAAACCACAAACCTATGGTGAACACAGGTCCCAAACTGTCCAACACAATAATGGGTGTACTCAAGGGCCTACTTTATAAAGAGATTCTATAAACATAGAATCTCACCTGGTAAACTAATTACTAATCACTAGATAGCTTGTATTTTATGAGTCCTACAAGGAGGTCAATTAGTGATACCCTACGCAAGGCCTAGGGGTTATCACAGTGTGGTAAAATCTTACAGCAAAGAAGGTAGCCATTCAGTCCATCATGTCTTGTGCTGGTTCCCTAGAAGAGCTTTTAGAATAATCCATTCCTTGCATGTAGCCCCACGTTAAATGTGGGAGTTTCTTTGGCTGTTCAAAGTGATGTAGGAATAATCTGAGGGAATGCCAATATTTCTGTTCTGTCTGAAACAATTCCTTTGGCATCAGATTATCAATTGAATAGTATTCAATATGAGGCATTACAGGACAAGAAACCTGTGAGTATGAACTGTTTTTAAAATGGGGCCTGGTGATAGTATCTGTCAAGGTAATATTATAAATTATTCTCTTCCCTAAGCAGCGGTCCAACACTGAGGAGATTTATAAACTGTCCTCATTTTGATTAGTGTTGACAGAAAAGCAACATTTTTTTTGCATTTGAAGTAAATCTCCTGATCTTAAATGCTAATTTAATTTAGCTTGGTTTACTGATGACAGTTTTATCTGTGTCTTTTCCATAGGGTTGCCACAGACCATAACATTGACAATACAACAGCAATATTGCGGGAATGGTTAAAGAATGTTCAGAAGGCCTACCACTATGTGGAGTGGAGGCCCATGGATCATCCCAAGTGAGTAATTTCCAACGCATAACCATCTCAATCAATTTGTTTGAATATTTGAAGACTTTGTAGATGGCTTTTAAATATTTTCACGGAAACCTTGCTCAGCTAAGCATTGCTGCAAGTGGTGTAGGAACATGCACTTTGAAAGTAGAATTAGAGCAATTAAAGGGACATTGCCTTCATCCAATAAAGAGTTGGGGTGGGAGAGTGAGGGTAGCTTGTTTCAATGCACTGGAGTAGATCAGATCAGCACTGTGCCATGAATACGCGGATGGCATGGTGACACAATGTTAGCATTGCTACCTCCCAGTGCTAACGACCCAGTTTCGATTCCCATCCTGAGCTCCTGTCTGTGTGGAGTTTGCACATTCTCCCTGTGTCTGCATGGTTTTCCTCTGGGTGCTCCAGTTTCTCCCACAGTGCAGGTTAGGTTGATTGGTCATGCTAAATTGCCCCCTAGTGTCTTGGAATGTGTACGTTAGGATAAATATGTGGGGTTTTGGAGATAAGTCCTGGGTGGGATTGTTGCTGGTGCAGACTCAATGGGTCAAATGGTCTCCATCTGCACTGTAGGGATTCTAGGAGTCACTGTTACGACAAAAGTGGCCTTTTTTTCAGTCTCTTTTCCTTTTCAAATATTGATCAAGAATGTGCCAAACATTTTCCCTTCAATGACGGCAAAGTATGTTTCAAGTTCATCGTGCCAGTCACCAATATAACTTTGATTTTTCTGGAGTATACAGTTAATTTGCTTAAGAGCATGGCCTCTCTACATTTGTTTTTATGACTCTGCATGCAAGGTAACTTAAAGGGGCCAACTTTTGCAAAGTGACTCTTAGGGGTGCTGCATTACTGCACAGCTTAGAGGGAACATTCCCAGAAATGGGTGCCCCTGAGCTGCAAAGATGTGACTAATACTTGGCTTATTTCAAAATCCAAGCTACCTTGATTTGCACACAAAAGATGAACACAAGGGAGGGATGGGTGTAATCTTTATTAAGAGTATGTGGTAAGGGGTAAACTCAACAGTCAGATCTAGCGAGAGTCAGCACAAAATCATAATGGTTAGCACTGTTGCCTCACAGCAACAGTGAGGGACCTGGGTTCGATTCTTGGCTTGGGTCACTGTCTGTATGGAGTTTGCCCTTTCTCCGTGTGCGTGGGTTTCATCCGAGTGCTCCGGCTTCCTCCCACAATCTGAAAGACATGCTGATTAAGTGCATTGGCCATACTAACTTCTCCTTCAGTGTACCTGAAGAGACGCCAGAGTGTAGCAACAAGGGGATTTTTCCCAGTAACTTCATTGCAGTGTTAATGTAAGTGTATTTGTGACTCTAATAAATAAACTTTAAAAGACCAAGTTAAGTATTTTTGTTTTTTTTTGTGGAATCTTAGTGTATCAGGAGGAACAGGGCCTAATCAGGTAATAAAACTATCAGGCCCAGCATGTAGGAGATTCCAGACCATTCTTCAAAGGCAGCACGGTTGCACAGTGGTTAGCACTGCTATCTCACAACAGCAGGAACTCGGGTTCAATTCTGGCGTCAGGTGATTGTGTGGAGATTACACATTCTCTTGTGTCTGCATGAGTTTCGTCCAGGTGCTCTGGTTTCCTCCCACAGTCCAAAGATGTGCAGGTTAGGGGGACTGGCCATGCTAAATTGTCCTTTAGTGTCAGGGAAATTAGTAGGGTAAATACATGAGGTTATGGGGTTAGGGCCTGGAGTGAGATTGTTGTTGGTACAGGCCTAATGGGCCAAATGGTCTCTTTCTGCTCTGAACGGATTCTAGAATAAACAATGATGATGATGATTACTTTGGACCTATGTTCAACTGTGTGTGTTTGAGAGCTTAATGACAATGCTAATATCAAATCAGCACCCCATTCTGATTGAAGATGGCATACTTTTGTCCCATGTTTTTACTTCTTTCACCAAAATGGCACTCAACACAGACTGTACCAGAAATGAGTGCAAATAGCAGGCATTGTTTGGCACCAAGAGAGTTAGTGTATTATGGAACGACACATGCTGTGGCACTGAGTGTTGTATTCAATGTGAGCTGAAAGCACATGGATGGGGAAAACAGTATGATAAAGAATATGAATACAAATTAGGGTTAGCGGTAGGTCATTCAGCCCTTGAGTCTGCCGCACTTTTCAATAAGACCATGGCTGATCTGTTTGTAACTTCAACCCCACATTCCTGTTTACCCATTTTTCGTTCTCTGTTATTACAAACCTAAGCATAAACAGTATGCATAATCCACTGGCGCTCTTTTAAACAGAGAAAAAAGTCCTACAAGTTTCAATTGCTTCAAGCCGGAATCTCTAACCTGTGCATAACTTACCAAATTTGTTCATTAGCGGCAATGGGCTTTCATTTTGGTTTTGAAATATGGGGCTGAATTTTACAGTGGGGCCGTGTACTGCAGCAACACTTGCTGCTTTCTAAATGCATCTGAGGAGTTTCTTAAGAAGTTTCTTTAATGAAGGTTTAGGACCCTTACCTCCCCCTTTGTGAGGCAGGAGGATGAATTCAGGACTGGTGGCAGTAAATCAGTTTCCATTCTACAGCCCACCCACTACCTTCTTATCATTAATGTGCCCCTGCCAGAGTTGAAGTTCAGTAGCCCTTGAAACAAAAGATCAGTGCAGGGTCAGTTAGCGTGTCCTTCCAATGATGTTCCCACTGATTCAGCAGCCTTTGTTTGGTTTCCCCAGGCACTATTCCGATGAAATTGGACCAAAACACTGGAGTAATTCCAGATTTGCACACGTGATGAAACTCAAGCAAACAGCACTGAAAACCGCGAGAGAGAAGTGGGCTGACTATATTCTGGTGAGTAACATTTCAGGTTACTGTCTCTTTTGAAACAATCAGCAGTCTGCTTAACCAGTTATTACTGAGAATGGTTAAAACTACTTTTCAGCTCAATGGCTTGCCATCTCCATTGTTGGTAGAAAATACAAAGCGGCGATACATAGAGTCTCGATTTTTCTACTGGGTTTCTGAGATTTTTCAAATGAATTGGGCCAGCTTGGGTGAGATTAATGCTGAGGCAGTCAGACACCAGATTGGAAACATAATTATGAAAAGTTTTGGGAGCGAAGTAAATATTATAATATAGCTATTGAATTTCCTGTACTATCCACAGGTTGACATTGCAATCTAGCAATATCTGGTGATCGGGTGTGTTGAAGGAGGGAAAGGAGCAACAAAATTGATAGAGACTAATTGGAAGAGATGTCTTATCTCCATATTATATAAAGCCAAAGTAATTCTATGCAATCTTGTTCAACCTGTCTGAAGTTCTGTTATTCCAATGGTTCTTCTTAATGAGATAGTCTTTAGAATCGTAGAATTCCTACAGTGCAGAAGGATGCCATTCGAGTCTGTACCAATCCCACTCAATCCCTATTCCTGTAATACCACACATTTATTCTGCTAATCCCCCTGACTCTAATTTAGCATGGTCAATCAATCTAACCAGCACATCTTCAGACTGTGGGAGGAAACCGGAGCACCTGGAGGAAAACCACACAGACATAGGGAAAATATGTGAAAGCCACACAGACAGTGATTGTGATTGAACCTGGGCTCTGGCAATGTGAGGCAGCAGTGCTAACCACTGTGCCTCTATGCTGCCCCAGCATAGATTCCTCCCCAAAACCTCCATTCTCTTCTCACTCCTGTTCCCTTCCTCAAAACTCCCATTCCTTTCTCTCCCTCTGTTTCCTCCTCGAAACCCCCATTCCATCTTCACATCCCCATTTCCTTCCAAACTCATCACATTAATTGGAATTGGCTGCTTCAGGTCAGCTTGCCATTCCACCCCCCCCCCTCTCCGCTTACATCCTGTGCCCGCGCCGAAGGAATGTCCTTGACTCTCAAGGAATTCAAATTTACTCTCCTGAGTATTGATCTTCTTTTTATTTATTCATTCATGAGATTTTGGTGTCACTAGATCAGCCAGCATTTGTTGTGCGTCCCTAGTTTGCCCTTCAGAAGGTAATGATGAGCTGCCTTCATGGATTGCTGCAATCAATGTGGTGTAGATACATCCATCGTGCTGTTAGGGAGAATGTTCCAGAATTTTGACCCAACAACAATGAAGGAAAGGCGATATATTCCTAAGTCAGCATGATAAGTGGCTTGGAGCGGAATCTTGAGGTGGTGATGTTCCCAGGTATTTGGTTCTCCTGTCCTTCTTGGTGGTTGTGATTGTGGGTTTGGAAGGTACTGCCAAAGGAACCTTGGTGAGTTTCTGCAGTGTTCCTGAGGGATTGTGACAGGATGGATGTCGAGAGGATGTTTCCTCTTGTGTGATTGCTGTTTAAAAATAAAAGAATAGGAGATTTTCTTTCTCTCAGTGTTTGTGAGTGTCTGGAACTCTCTTCCTCAAAAGGCAAGGAAAACCAAATCTTTGAACATTTTAAGGCAGAGCTAGATAGCTTCTTGATTAACAAGGGGGTGAAAAGTTATCGGGAGCAGGAATGTAGGGTTGAAGTTATAATCAGATCTGCCATGATTTCATTGAATAGTGGAACAGTCTCAAAGGGACTTACCAGGCATCCATTTGCCTGCCAACAGTTTCCCCCATCAACTTTTGAACATTCCTGCCTTATACCATTAAAATTGGCCTTGCCCCAATTTAGAATTTTAACTTTTGGGACTGACCTATCATTTTCCATAGCTTTCTTAAAATTAATGGAATTATCGTCACTGGACCCAAAGTGATCCCTCACTTACATGTTTATCAACTGTCCTTCCTTATTTCCTAAGAGGAGGTCAAGTTTTACCTGTTCCTGAAGCGATCTACATACTGAATGCGAAATTCCTCCGGAATACATTCAACAAATTTTTCTCCATCCAAGCATCTAATACTATGGCTGTCCCAGTCAATATTCAGAAAATTAAAGTCCCCTACTATTACCACCCTATTTTTCTGGGAGCTATTCATAATCTCCTTAAATATTTGCACCTCAATTTCCCACTGACTATTTGGGAGCCTATAATACAGTCCTAACAAAGTGATATCCCTCTTCTTATTTCTCAGTTTTACCCAGTTAGACTCAGTGGGCGAACCCTCAGAAACAACACCTCTCAGTACAGTTGTGATGTTCTCCCTAATTAAAATCGCAACCCCCCCCTATTCCCTCTTACCTCCTGTTCTATCCTTCCTATAACATCTGTATCTTGGAACATTGAGCTGCCAGTCTTGTCCCTCCCTTAGCCATATTTCTGTAATAGCTATAATATTCCAGTCCCATGTGCCCATCCAGCCCTAACTATCAGGCTTCTTGCATTGAAATAAATACAGGTTAATATAGACTTCCCTTGCTCTCTGCCCTGATCTTGCCTGATCTGTTGAGTACTAGAATTACTGACACTGCCTTTCCTATTTAATGTGCTGTCTTTAACATTCGTGTGTCCTCAAACTTCTCTTCTGTCTCCCTGCTGCTTTGGGTTCCATCCTCTGCCAAACGAGTTTTAAACCCTCCCAAAGTGGCTCCAACAAATCTCCCTGCCAGGATATTAGTCGCCCTCCAGTTCAGGTGTAGTCTGTCCTTCTTGAACAGATCATCCCTGCCCCAGATGAGATCCCAATAATCCACAAATCTAAATCTTTGTCCCCCGCACAAGTTCTCAAGACAGACATTAATCTGCCTAGTTTTTCTATTCCTACTCTTGCTTCTACTTGGCATCAGCAGTAGTCCAGAAATTACCACATTCCAGGTCCTGCATTTTAGCCTTCTGCCCAACTCTCTATATTCACACTTCAAGACTTCATCCCTTTTTGTACCTATGTCATTGGTAACAACGTGTACAACGACCTCTGGCTGCTCATCCTCCCCCTTAAGAATGTCCTGCAACTGCTCAGAGATGTCCTTGACTCTGGCACCAGGAAGACAGCTCATCATTCTGGAGTCTCAATCGTGGCTATAGAAACACTAGTGAGTCACCCATTACTGCTGCTCGCTTGCTCTACAGCAGAACCAAGTGTGGTGCCATTGGCCTGGCTGCTTCTGGTGTATTCCCCTAAAAAGGCAAACCCCCTGACCAGTGTCCAAAATGGTATATCTGTTTGAAAAGGAAAGGCCATAGGAGATTCCTGCACTACCTGCTTGTCTCTCCTGGTAATCATTCATCTACCTGAATGAACCTGTGATGTGACAACCTCTCAGTAACAGGTGTCTATATCACTCTTTGCCCCCTATATTCTCCACAGTGTGTCCAGCTGATGCTCCAACCAAACAATATGGTCTGTGAGGAGTCGCAGCTGGAGACACATCTTGCAAACAAAGCTGTCAGGGAGTTTAGATTGCTCCTTGATTTCTCACATCTGGCAGAAGGAGCATACCACTGTCCTAACTCTATAACTAAACTTTTACAGTTAAAAAGCTACATATGTTTGTAGGTATGCTGAAAAGAATTCTCTGTTCAAGACATTATACTTAATCATAGATCTTTAGTAAGCTAAATTGGACAACTTTTCTGCAATTCCTGTTGTGTGGAATGGATTAAGTCAGACTGTGAGAGTTTTATCTAACTCAAGTGGAGGTAATTAACCACTATTATATGGGGAGAAACACCATTAAGTGGCACAAGACAGTCTTCCTTTAATTGTAAATCACTGATGTTCTTTCTCTTATTTTCCTTCCAGTTTGTCGACACAGACAACTTTCTAACAAATGAGCAGACGCTGAATTTGATGATAGCTGAAAACTTAACTGTGGTTGCACCCATGCTGGACTCTCATACGTTGTACTCAAACTTCTGGTGTGGTATGACACCCCAGGTGAGTTGTTTAAGTCAACAATTATTAGCAGCAGAAAATACCAGTGTAACAAATTGCAACCAAATGTCAATAAATAACAATGTAATGTCCTTCTCCCCTGCCACCCTCCCCACCCAAGACCAATCCTTGGAAATAAAGACAGTTCTTCTTCATTTGGCTCATCATCTGGAAACGATAACGATATTGTTATTTCAAAGTATTTCCAATACTTAATACAAAAATCAATTCAATGAGAAGTCCCACCTGTTATGTTTGCAGGGTGTAGCCCTTTAAGAAGATGGAACAAAGAATCATCATAGAATCCCTACAGTATAGAAGGAGGCCATTCAGCCCAATAATCCCATCCACGCATTATTCCCGTAACCCTACATATTTATCCCATTAATCCCCTGACACTCAGGTCAGTTTAGCATGCCAATTAACTGAACATCTTTGGAGTGTGAGAGGAAACTGGAGCACCTGGAGGAAACCCATGCAGACATGGAGAGAATGTGCAAACTCCACACAGACAGTGACCCAAGGCTGCTATTAAACCCGGGTCTCTGACTGCAATGCTAACCACTGTGCCACTGTGACCAGAGGTGAGGGTGACTTGCCCAGGGATCCAATCCTATAGCCACTCTGGGGCTTGAGTGTGAAGAATACAGTTCATCAATAAACCCTATTGTTTCTGTGGCTTACCTTTCCATTTGACTTCTTTGGCGGTCTCCCCGTTGATAGTTTCAGACTTAAAATCACCCTTCCTTGGAACTGAAACTCAGTCTTAGGTACTAAAAATCTCGAGTTGTCATTTTCACAGCAAGAGCAGTAAATCTTCTGCTATTATAGTAAACACTGAAAATGTTGTGGTCTGTGAACCATATGATTTGATGCTTTTGGAAATAGCAGAGGATTCCAAGTTTTATTCATTTTTTTTAAAGAACCATCCATCAGAGCAAAATTAAAGAAGCAGATTACCAGGAAATAGAGCTTAATTCTCACTATGAACTTAAAAAGGTGTTTCTTGAATCAAAATAACATTTTAAGATAAAACAGAAAATGCTTTAACTTGATTTGATTTATTATTGTAACATGTATTGGGTTACAATGAAAAGTACTGTTTCTTGCATGCTATACAGACAAAACATGCTGTTCGTAGAATACATAGAGGAGAAGGAGTGGGTCCCGAATGTGGTGTTACAGACATAGCTAGGTGTAGAAAAAGATCAACCTGATATATAATAGATCCAGTCAAAAGTCTGGTGACAGCAAGGCTGTTCTTGAGTGGGTGCCTAATCTCAAACTCTTGAATCTTCCCTGATGAAAGAAAATGGAAAAGAGAATGTCTGGGGTGCTTGGGGTCTTTGATTATGTTGGCTGCTTTTCCAAAGCAACTGGAAGTGCAGACAGAATCAGTAGAGAGGAAGCTGCTTTGCATAATGGACTGGGCTATGTTCACAACTCTTTGTAGTTTCTTGCCATTTTCATCAGAGCAGGAGTTATATCAAGCTGTAATATAATAACAGAGGATGCTTTCCATGGTGAATCTGAAAAAATTGATGACAGTCATAGCGGAAATGCTAAATTTCCTTATAGAAATACTTAGGTCATGCAGCATTTGTGGAGACAGAAACAGACAAGATGGGAAAACTTGAAAGCGATGATGCCCACTAATGTTGGCCAGAAATGTTAATGTTTCCACTCTGATCTTTCGTCAGAGCTCAAAAATCTTCCATGTGAGTGCAGGCTTTTGCACTCAGTATTCTATGTCACCAGTTAATGGAACTGTGAGGACAACAGAAAGTACCAGAGAGATCTTTCCACATTGACCCCCAGATTTGGGGTACCTTCCAGCAACAGAAGTAGTGAGAAAGATTCAGAATAATAACCAGGTGGCAGGGGGTGGCTTGTCAATTGTATCAATCCTGCACATGGTTTCAGCAAGATAACCTAAGGGCATCATACTAATCCAGTCCCTCATTCCAATTGAGTTACTAAAATTGTTCCTCAGCAAGTTTACCACTTCATCATTGGTTTATGCACATCCAAAATTTGGCAATCTTTTTGTTTATCCTAAGTTGCCTATGAACAAGAACAGTTGACATGTCACTACAATTGCTACTCCTCTTTAATCATACCTTTCTGATAAACATTTTTCCTTGAGGTTAGACTTGTGAAACAAATATAAGATCCATAAATTATAATGTGCATGACAATCATTTAACATGTTGCATGGACAGTCAGCATTTTGAGGCAGTATTGACTAGTTGTCTACACTCATGGGCAAAAATCAGCAACAATCTGGGCTCCACCATGCAGCAGGGCACTTTGTTCTCCATGTCAGCATCTTGAAAGCTGCTGTGTGCAGTGAGTGGACAATTCTGCAATATCTTACAGTATGAAAGTGGTAGAAGGTTGGGAATACTAACAGCTTAATTGTCAACATCTCAACTGAAATCAGTAACTTCATTTTTCTAAAAAGAAGAAACTGGAAATCCTAGTTTTTAAGTGAAAGAATGAAGCCATGAGATTCCGCAGTTTAAGACAAAAGAACGTTACTATACAGCGATCAAACAAAGCAAATCACCTTCATTGTAAAATCCAGAATGAACTTAAATTAAACATGAACTTATAGGCAAACTACAGTCAAATACAAAATGTAAAATATCGATTAAATGGCAATCGCGCCATCTTATTAATTGGCTCGGTCATCCACTCAGCATTCTAAGTCACAAAGTCCTTCAAACTCTATCTTCCAAACCAGTCTCCCATTCATTGACTTTGTCTATACTTCCCGCTGCTTTGAGAAAACAGCCAGCATATTTAAGAGCCGTATGCACCTCAGACATTCTCTCTTCCACTTTCTCCATCGAGAAAAAGATATAAAAATCTGAGGACACATACCAACCGACTCAAGAACAGCTTCTTGCCTGCTGCCATTAGACTTTTGAATAGATACATCTCACACTAAGTTGATCTTTCTCTACACCCTAACTATGACTGTAACCATACATTATGCAACTCCTTTCCTTCTCTATGAACAATATGCTTTGTCTGTAAAGCCGACAAGAAAAAAAATTTGGTGTATACTAATACATGTGATAATAATAAATTAAATCAAAATAAAATCCTCCAAAAGAATTTCAGTTCATGCTGTTCTAAGAATAAGCCTGATTTCCAGCTGACAGCTGTGCACAATCCACTTTGGTTCAAAGCTCTTCAGCAAAAATGACACAAATCAGCAGAACCTATTCAGCTATACAGTTTAAGACAGAGATAAGGAGTTTTTTTTTTAGAGAGTTGTTAGTCCGAGGAATTTTCTTCCCCACAGAACAGTAGAAGTCAGGTCTTAAATTTATTCAAGGCAAAATTAGATGGATATTTGATGGATAAGGGAGTCAGGGGTTATGGGGACAGACGGCAAAATGGAGTTGAGACCACAACGAGATCAGCCATGATCTTATTGAATGGCAGAGTAGGATCAAAGGGTTAAATGGCCTACTCCGGTTCCTAAGGTCTATGTCACATGTTTCTCTGGTAAATCTGTTTCAGTCTCTGCATAAGCATTGGTTTCCAACCTCAGTTTCAGTCTTAGTTTCTACAGAAGCTAGAAGGCTGAACCTCCTCTCTGTCCAATTTGGGCCTTTTTCAAAAAAGAATACAAATTTTGATACCACAATTCCATCACATAGTGTATGATACAGCACCACTTATCTTGTACATGCATTTCCCAGAGGCCTATATTCAAACTATTTTAAGAGTGTCAGATTTTGCATACAGATATTTATGCATATCATGACACTTTTTTTCTTTTAACCTCCACACTACTCTCACCTATAACCTTACAAATCCTTTTAAAACCAATGTTAATCCCAAAAACCAAGTTATGTCACACTTCGTACTGGGCTCAATCTATCCTCATGCTGATATTAAATCATAGAATCCCTACAGAACAGAAGGAAGCCATTTGGCCAATGAGTGAGTACTGACTCAGCATTTTACCCATCCAATCCTAATCAATCTGTCCTACATAACTTGGGACACTAAGGGGCAATTTAGTATGACCAATCCATCTAACCTGCCCATCTTGGGACACTAAGGGGAAATTTAGCATGGCCAATCCACATAACCTGCACATCTTTGGACTGTGGGAGGAATCTGGAGCACCAAGAGGAAACCCATGCAGACATGGGGAGAATGTGCGAATCATCCCTGAAGGAGTTACAACCCTCATACATCACCATCCCCCCTCCATTTCTTTTTTCAATCCAAGTACAGTTTTGTGTTTTGCTTTCATCCAGGGCTACTACAGAAGGACTCCTGATTACATTCCAATCCGGGAATGGAAGCGTACCAATTGTTTTCCTGTTCCTATGGTGCACTCAACGTTCCTCATTGACCTGCGTAGGGAAGCTACGAGAAGGTTGGCCTTCTACCCTCCCCACCCGGACTACACCTGGGCATTCGATGACATCATTGTCTTTGCATTTTCCTGCAAAGTGGCCGGTAATTATTAACACTAGTTAATATCCAGCTTTTATATAAAAGGTCCTTACAAATACCAAAATGTCACAAATGTTGAACACGAGAATTGTTATAAATATTTAACATGAAATGTACTTCCTTGAATTATTATCTTTCCATTAATAAGGCCATTTCTTTAGTGGAAAATGAATATTTAGAAATCCTGCAACTGCCAAATTGTTTTCCCAGATGACTGGCAAGATGTATTAATTTTACTTTGTGGCTTGTGTTTCTCTTTGGGCTCTGTTTAACTGGCAAATATCTTGCTGTGTTCAAACCAAATCATTTTATTAACGTGCAAGTAGCTTGGCACACAACTTACTTTGTATTTTGCCAGTAATAATTAAAGTAAGAAGCTATTGGGGAGAGAAATGCAAACAGAGATTGTTTAGTAAATCCAAATCTCTTTGGTTCCTCTTCCTCTTTCCACTGATCCTTCTGAGGGTACAACTGTTTTTGAGACACCATTTCATGAATCCCAGCTGCGAAATTAACCTTTCTTTAGCTGCAAGCTTGTACACTGTTAGAGTGTGAAAACATCACAGTCGGACTGGTTGTTGCTTTTCATGTTGCTCACATGTATTGTAACTATTCAATAAGAAGGCCACTCAACGGCTTCTCAAAAGCAACTAGGGATTGGGAATAAAGTGTACCATTGAAGCCATGTCCCGAATGAATGTTTAAAACTAGCTGCGGGCACTAGGATTAGGCTCAGCTATGACATGGTGGTGATTGAGAGATAGTTGCTGTGAGAGTTTACCCATTAATTATGCAGAGACATAAAAACATAGAATCCTACAGTGTGGAAGGAGGCCATTTGGCCCATCGAGTCTACACCGACCACAATTCCACTCAGGCTTTATCCCCATAACAACACGCCATGACACTAAGGGGAAATTAAGCATGGTGAAATCATCTAACCTGTATCTCTTTGGACTGAGGGAGGAAACCTGAGCACCCAGAAGAAGCCCACACAGATAACATGTAGATTCCGTACGGACCCAAGCTAGGAATCGAACCTGGGTCCCTGGCGCTGTGAGGCAGTAGTGCTAACCGCTGTGCCACTGTGAGCTGAGCTTTTGCATTATATTTGTGGATTGCTTGTGTCCTGGTGAAATGCCTGCAAGTTGAACCCTGGCAGGAATTCTCCGATATCATATGCCCCCATCAGTGAGAGGGAATTTGGCGCTCAGCCAAATCTCCGTTCACAGCATCGGGACCAGAGAATCCCAGCCGCGGGAGGAGTGGAGAATCCGGCCAAGTGTCTGCACTTGTGTAATGATTGGATGTAGTTCCAAAAATGTCTCCATCATCTCTTGCTCCCTGCCTTACCAGAATATATGACATGAAGTTGTTTTCCTACAATTTACAGGACCAGCAGCCTTTATCACATGGCTAAGTAAGTCTTTAGTTGATTCAAAGCAGATAGCAGCAGGAAAAGGTAAACAAGGCAGAAGCAAGGAATGGTATTTGAACATCTCTCTGCCAGCTAAAAGGCTGACCGAGTATCAGTCGAGCCCATGTTAATTTTAGAAATTTTCAAAAAACTCTGAATTAGAAACATGTAGCGATGGAAATTTAGCAGCATAATCAAACTAGAGCAAATGAATGGAACAAGAGGGAATTCCAACATCATTGTGTAATTTATTTATGGATAATCTTAATGAGCATGTTAATTATTACTCTGCAGAAGATGCTTATTTGGATCATGTTGATGAGAAAGAAAAACTCACCCAGAAATTAATTATTATCTCAGTTTGATTCAGATGTTAATGATACCTCCCAAAGTTTTCAATTTTGTAAAAGAAACAACTTGTTATCAATGGTCTGTTATCTCTCAAACATTGCAAAGTGGAATGTAGCTCACACATTAAAACAATGCAGGTAAGAGGTGATAGTGTGTTACAGTTCATTCTGGTAGTCTGAATTGCTGTGATAACATGAAGTTTTATAGATATGTTGTAGTCTGGAACTATGGATAGTAATGGTGGAGGCTCCATCTTCCTTTCCATCGCATGGCTGACCAGGAATCTCTCCTGCTTTTAACACCCACAACTGCTGTGTGCTGGAAGGATTTTTCAGGTAGATTTGCAACCTGTTTGCCTGCATCATGAATGCATCTACCCCATAGCTATCAGCTCCAGGGTTGGGACTTAAACTCAAAGATTTTTTTATTCATTCATGGTATGTGAGCCTTGCTTGTTGGCCCAGGATTTATTGCCAGTCCCGAACTCCCCTTGAACTGACGACATTTAAGAGTCAATCACGTTGCTGTGGATCTGTAGTCCGGTATAAGCCAGACCACACCACATAAGGATTGCAGATTTTCTTCTCGAAAGGACATTGGTGAACCAGATAGGTTTTTATAACAATTGACAATGGTTTTGTGTCATCATTAATTAGACCTTTAATTCCAGATTTTAGGGGAGGCAGTGGCATAGTGGTATTGTCATTGGACTAGTAATCCAGAGATCCAAAATAATGCCCCAGGGATCCAGGTTCAAATCCCACCACAGCAGTTGGTGGAATTTTAATTCAATGAAAATTTGGAATTAAAAGTCTAATGATGACCATGCAACCATTGTTAATTGTCATAACAATCCATTTGGTTCACTAATGTCCTTTAAGGAAGGAAATCTGCCCTTCTTACTTGGTCTGGCCTATGTGTGACACCCCAGCAACGATATTGACATTTAAAATACTCTCTGAAATGGCCTAGCCAGCACACAGTTCAAGGGCAATTAGGGAGGGACATCAAATGCTTTGCAGCAATGCACATATCCCATGAAAGAACAGTTAAAAAAATCTGTTTTATTGGATTCAAATGTTACCATCTGCCTAGCATTCTCCTGGGTTTCTGGATTATTAGTTTAGTGACAATACCACCATAACATGGCTCAGAAACAGGGATTCTACCCACTGCTCCTTGGGTAAACAGATTGAATTCATTCTATATCTTTTGACACTGATGTTTGATGGCAAAGAATCCACAGGAGAAGAGCTTTGGTGCTGAAAGGCCTGGCTTGAGAACTGTAACAATTATTTACCTGACTGTTTTCCTAATCTCCACCACCACACACCCTCTCCCCTCTCCAGCCCCCCTGAAAGAATGCTTGGGACCCTGTAAACTCAATGTAAATTGTTGTTATAGCGGGACATTAGGGATCCCATTCTGATAAGGCTACCCACTCTTCAACTTGGATGGTTCATTACATTCAGAAAGCTATTGTGAATGAATCACACTCAGATATGAGATGTCATGGACAAAACACGAGATGCCAAGCAGTCCAGCTGACCCATTGTCACAGTTCTATCACTAACTCAGGGGCTCATCTCATTTCACAGTATAGTGACAAGATTTTATCGGATGACCACAAACTGCATTTTCAGCCAATGTTGAAGAATATAGTCGGCTAAATTGTGTACTTTGTTACATTAAACTCAAAAGCTGACCCTGGGTATGGGCAACTTTTAACCATTTCATTGTTTCTAGCTGTAATTTAAATTCACCAGCCATTGAGTGAAAAAAAATTATAAACCTCAATTGTTTGAAATACTCGAATCCTATAAATATACATGATTTGGTTTCCTTACAAAAGCATTCCGCAGTTCTGAATTCTTCCTAATACTTGCCCTGAGTTTGTTACAAGATAATTCCTTGTGGTAAATCCAATTTTTATTTCTTGCATGAAATTAACCTTAAGTAATAGCTTGGATACGGTGGAGCAGTAAATCCTTAAACCCCATTGTGATATGCACCAGGGATACGGTATGTAAGTTGTATCCTCCAGGTCACTGAGGTAGTGAAAGGACTCTCTCTGATGGACAACAATTGGTCTAAGGCTAAAAATATTTCTGGATTTTAGCTTTAACTTTTTAAAATTATAATTCACTTTAATAATACATTTTGCTTAACTTGCTCCCCCCACCCCCCAAAATATTCCTATACAATTATGATGTCTACAGTTCTCGCTAATCTTTGAATTGGTGATGAGGAACTTTGAGAAATGATTCTTAGTGAGAATCTTTTAATCTCCCAGCTTGGACAGAACAGTGCAACATGTTGAGAGAATGGGCACCAGCCTGGCTAAATGACTGTGTCCAAGCTGGCGCTGTGGTGAGATAACAGCATTCTATGGTGCTGAAAGCAGCATTTACCCAGCATCTGCTGAGTAAATGGGAATGTGACAAAATGCAACCTCATCATACTGTGGCCTTAGCTGATAATATCGATTCAAAAGCTCTGGCATGCATTCCTCAGTTATTTCACCCAACTTCTAATTTCTGATTGCTCAAAAAAAACACTCAATTCATTTACACCTCTAATGGAGGGAAATACAGTTGTTCCATAGAATTTCACAGTGCAGAAGAGGCCCTTCAGCCCATCAAGTCTGCACTGGCACTGAAGAAAAACCTGAACCTCTCATTTACCAGCACTTGGCCCATAGCCCTGAATGTCATGATGTGCCAAGTGCTCATCCAGATACGTGTAATGTGAGGCATCCCATCTCTACCACCCTCCCAGCCACCACATTCCAGACCATCTCCACCCTCTGGGTAAAATAGCTTTTTCCTCACATCCCACACTCCCCTCCCCAAAAAAATCTCCTGCCCCCTCCCCCCCGACACTTTGAACCTGTGTCTCTTCGTGACTGACCCTTTAGCTAAGAGAAACAGCTGCTCCTTATCCACTATGTCTGTACCCCTCGTAATCTTGTACATCTCAATCGGTAGGCCTTCCATTTTCTCTGCTCCACTAAAAACAACCCAAGCCTATGTAACCTCTCTGCATAACTTAAACGTTCCATTGAAGGCAGTATCCTGGTGCATTTCATTTGCATTTGTAGAGGGATTGAATTTCGGAGCCGTGAGAACATGTTGCAACTACATAAAACCCTGATGCAGCCACATTTGGAGTATTGCGTACAATTCTAGTCACTGCATTATAAGAAAGATGTGGAAGCATTGGAAAGGGTGCAGAGGAGGTTTACTAGGATGTTGCCTGGTATAGTGGGAAGGTCTTCTGAGGAAAGGCTGAGGGACTTGAGGTTATTTTCGTTAGAGAGAAGAAGGTTAAGAAGTTAACTAATTGAGGCATACAAGATGATCAGAGGGTTAGATAGGGTGGACAGTGAGAGCCTTTTTCCTCGGATAGTAATGGCTAACACAAGGGGGCATAACTTTAAATTGAGGGGTGGTAATTATAGGACAGATGTCAGAGTTAGATTCTTTACTCAGAGGGTAGTAAGGGCGTGGAATGCTCTGCCTGCAGCAATTGTGGACTCGCCAACCTGAAGGGCATTCAAATGGTCAATGGACAGGCATATGGATAACATTGGAATATTTTAGATTAGAGGGTCATTAGATTGGTTCCACTGGTCGGCGCAATGTCGAGGGCTGAAGGGCCTGTGCTGCGCTGTAATGTTCTATGTTCTTACTGTAGTTATCAACAGTTTCAGATTGTCCTGTAATCTCCAGGAGTTAAAGATCCAGGAAACGGCTACAAGGAACCCAGAGAGAAATTAATGTTGCTTTTTAATTTCATTTTCTTTAAGCATTTCTGTTTATGATTATATTAATACTGCAGATGGTCAAAGCATTTGGAGGCAGGCTGACCCCATGATGAAGATTCCAGGAATATGTTTGCGAACAGATAACTCATTGATTAATGCAAGAACAATGTTATCGGAATTTTTTAAACATAGGAATTCAATGAATAAGGCTTGAGCATGAAATTGTCATGATATAATGTAATTTTACAGACAATATTTAATAAAGGTCCTCATATGAATGTGATTGTTAAACTGAGATGATGGGACTGTTGTAACCATCAAGTCCCTCTGGGATAAGTGCTTGAATTTCTACCATTCATTACGTTCATTTATGACTTTAGTGAAGGCACTGCTGATGGAGGGCTGAAGTGTGTGCCATTTTCCAGGGTTTTCTACCATTGGCAGTACCATTGTGGGCATTTGATCTTTTAACGTTTAGCACATTGTGAATGAGCTTACAAATCCTGCCCCAATCCTGTTCCCTGAACCATTATTGAGCTCAATAGTCCATTGATAAATCTGACAGACAGTTTTTATGTATTAGAGATTCACCTGTGATATTGCCAAGACCATCTTCAGTTTCTACTTGGTTAAAGTAAATGGCATTTGAAGTTGGCTTCTGTCTGTGCTCACCAGAATTAGTGCTGTGCCTTGTCAGAACTGAGGAGTATTATGGCTGTGTATTGTCTGAATTGGGGACTGTTAGTGCTGTGTGTTGTCTGAACTGGAGAGTGTTAGTGCTGTGTATTATCTGAATTGGGGAGTGTATTGCCTGAACTGGGGCATGTAAGTGCTGTGTACAGTCTGAACTGGGGAATGTTATTGTCTGAACTGGAGAGTGTTAATGCTGTGTATTGTCTGAATTGGGGAGTTAATGCACAGCAAATTGTAAGAATTCTGAGGGTTTGTCCTTGCCATCAGTATCATTGCATAAAGCTGAACTGCCTGTCTCCTCCACTCAAAAGATAAAACTATCCAGCTGATCTGCTGCTCAAATTGTCCGGACCTGCTGAACGTGAAGGATGTTTCGCTGTGCCACCTTGTGGGTGGCACAGTTGCACACTGATTAGCACTTCTGCATCACAGGGACCTGGGTTCCATTTCGTCCTTGGGTGACTGTCTGTGTGAAGTCTGCATGTTCTTCCCGTACACATCTATGTCTGTTTTCTACGGGTGCTGCGGTTTCCTCCCACGCTCCAAAGATGTGCAGGGTAGTTGGATAGGCCATGCTAAATTGTGCCTTACCATCCCAAGATGTGTAACTAAATGGATTAGCCATTTACTTAAATGTGTTAGAGTGGGAGAATGGGCCTGGGTAAGACCTCTGTCAGAGATTCAGTGCAGAATGATGGGCCAGATGGCCTCTTCTCCATTGTAGGGATTCCATGATTCTATGATTTCTTCCCCTGTGGTGGATCGGTTGCAACTGGGCCAGAAAGTCCTGGCCAAAGTAGCATAACCAAGGAAAATGGGGTTAGGCTGGATTGATATTTTTCATTCCATGAGATGAATAGCTTTTCTCTGTGTTATAAATTGCTATGTTCTTTGAAGATGTAACAAACAAAATAGATAAGTGGAATCTGCAGATACATTATATCTGGCTTCCAGGAGGCATTTGATAAGTTGCTGCTCAAAGGTTAATGCACAATTGTAAAGTTCTAATTATGTTAGGAGTTGTGAGGTTTATACAAAAAAAAGACATGGTTTGCACCAGTAAATTCAAGCTAACAACAGTAACTTTATTCTTGTCTGTACACAGTACCAATTGAAAATAAAACAGCACACTATGCAAATACCTTAATGGCATAACCAACAAATCAAGTGTTGTGGTCTTAAAGCAACCTGCAATCCTTTTAAATATATAACAAGGAAAGATCACATGAGATTAGGGGTAATCAATTAGTTTGGATAGAGGACTGGCTAACCGACAGAAAGCAGCGAGTCAGGGTGGATAGGTCATTTTCTGGTTGGCAATACATAAATAGTGGGGTGTTACAGTGTTTGGTCTTTGGGCCCGAACTATTTACAATCTATATTAGTGACTTAAATGCAGGGTTTGAAGGCACTGCAGCAAAATTTGCAGATGACATTCAAATAGGTGGGATAGTCAGTTGCAATAAAGAATTAAGAAGTTTACAAATGGATATGGATAAGTTAGGTTAATGGACCAAAATGCGACAGGTGGAGTTTAACATGGATAAGTGTGAGGTTAGCCAATTCGATCAGAAAAATAGAAAGGCAATTTATTATCTAAATGGAGAGAAACTTCGCATGCTGCAGTGCAGAGAGACCTGGGTATCCTCGTGCCAGATGCAAGAGTCGCAGCAAATTGATACACAGATACAGCAGGTAGTTAGGAAGGCAAATGTGAACTTCGCATTTATAGTTAAAGAAATACGTATAAAATTATGTAAATGTTGCTGTAGCTGTACAAATCATAAGTGAGATTGCACCTGGAGTATTATGTACAGTTTTGGTCCCCTTACTTGAGGAGGGGTGTAGGAGGCAGCTCAGAGGAGGTTCACTAGATTGATTCCAGAGATGGCAGGTATGTCTTATGAAGAGAGATTGAAAAATTTAGGCCTAACTTCTCAGGAGCTTAGAAGAATGAGTGATGATCAAATTGAGATATACGAAATGACAAAAAGGATTGACAAAGTAAACATAGCGAGAATGTTTCCTCTTGTGGGGCAATCTAGAATAAGAGGTCACAGTTTTAGGGAAGGGGACAGCAGATTTAAAAAAAATGAAAAACTACTTTTCCCAAAGAGTGTTGAATCTGTGGAATTCACTGCCCCATAGTGTGGTGGATGCCAGGACATTGTGTAAATTTCAGGTCCTAGATAGATTTTAATTAATAATGGGTTGAAAGGTTCTGGAAAATTCGGCAGGAAAGTGGAGTTGGGACGGAAAGAAGATCATCCATGATAGAGCAGGCTAGAGGGGCTGAACTGCCTACTCCTGTCACAAGTTCTTATGTTCTGATTCAATTAATGCATAGTTAATTTGTGTCACCTTTTATAAAGGATTAGTTGTTAATTTTTTTTATAATATGCTGTTTTAGAAATAGCTGTTTTGTGCAAAAACTATTGCTGTTAAAGAATCCATTGTTTATCTTATTCAAAAAATCATTCCATTGATAGTGGAAAATTAGACTTAAACATTTTGCCGTCAATATGTGACTTCTTGTGGGGAAGGGCATTTGTATATATTTACTTAAAATGTCTTGAAGGTATGCAGATTATTCATGCTTCTCAGTGAATAAATGCTGACTATAAAGTGACTATTATAAAGATATCTTAAATGCACCCTTTCCTCTAATCTCCCTCTAACTTTGCAGATGCTATTAAGGCACTATATGTGCTGTCCACATTATGGGCAAAAGTTTCCCATTCCACCTGCCATGGGAATTGTAACACTTGGGACAGGACCATGCAATGGTCTGTTGACTTTGGGTGGAGTTTTCCAGTCTTGGGACAAGTGCGGTCAGAAAATCCCACCCTATATATAGAAGCATCAGATGATACTACCCAGGAGACCATTCAGTTCATTGTGCATGTTCTGGCTCTTTGGCAGAGTTATCCAATTAATCTCATTCTTGGGTTCTTTCTCCATAGTCCTATAAATCTTATCCTGTCAAGTCTTCAGCCAGTTCCCTTTTGAAGGACGCTGTTGAATCATTTCAGGCAATGCATTCCAGATCATAACTCACCATGTAAGAAAATGTTTCCAAGTGCTGTCTCCCATCCTTTTGCCAGTCATTTTAAATATGTGCCCTCTGGACATGAATCCTTTCTACCTTTGGAAACTGTGTCTTTTTTAGTTTACTCTTATCTAAGCATTTCATAATTTTGAACACAAAATCTCTTTTAACCTTTTTTTGTCCCAAACAGAATAATTTCAATTCCTCTAATCTCTCCACATTATGGCAAATTGCCTTCCTTGCTACCAGCCTTGTAAATCGACTGCACCTTCTTCAAAGCCTTGATCTCCTTTCTAAAATGTGGTGCTGCTATTCAGCCGTAGTAGTCCAGTTGGGGCCTCACATGCATTGTATAAAGGTTTAGCGTAACTTCCTTGACTTTGCATTCTCTACCTCTCTTTAGGGTCCTGGATATTTTTGTGTTCAGGGTGTACACTGTGCCAATATGCTTGTACACCCTTAAGGGATCACAATAGGATACATATTTAAGGATCACAGTATGTTTTTGTTGGTAGGTATGGTGTATAACTGAGCTGGGGTATCTGAAATCATCCCTATCCTATTGGACACAGTGACATTCAATACCTTAGATTTGTGTGTCAATTTTTTTTTAACATTTGGAGTTGCAAAATATTAGCTGTGGTCCTATGTTTAGATCCATTGCATGTGTTTGTAAGTTTCTCATTACTTAGGAAGACTCCTATAGAGTGAACAACTTTAACAATCTGATCACCATTTTGCAATAATACACTCAGCAAGTACCCAAGAAGTAAAGTCATTAATCCATTGCCAAAGGCAGCAATTCATTAGTTTGTGAAGGGGCTGCAAAGAAAGTCATTACAATCCCTTGGGATAGGTCTATAATATGGCATCAATCAGAGGTCATTATGAATCCACTCAGTACGGTCATGCTGGTTATACTTAAGCTCTGACAAAAAATTATCACAGTGGAGCACAGTACATGATGCAAACAGATGATTGATTATTTTTGTGCGATGCACTTTTTTGTGCTAATCCATAACAGATCAATTGCATTATTTCATTCATGGCTTAAAAACATCATAATAATGCAATGTAATGATAAAGGAAAGGTCATTTTGTTCACCTCTTCTAAACCATTTTCAAATTTACAACTATTTTGCCTTTGGCCTGCCATTGACCATGACAGCCACTAGTCTGCACAATTTCTCACCCCTACCTCACACAATCCCCCTCCCCCCACCCTCCCTCACCTTCACCTTAGATGTCCTACCACCGATATTCTTTCTCATCCTAACCAGTGACCCTCATCCTTGTTCTCTTAAACGCAAGGCAATTCAGGTTCTTCTAGAACTGCTCACCAGACCAGGATCTTTGTGCAAAGATCACCTGGATTCTTTCCTCCACTACAAATTATGTTCTCAAACTTCTCTCCTCTATCCCTTCTACTTTCATCTCCAAAAGCAGGTAAAGACTCACACTATCTATGGAGTGGCATCCCCGACTTCCTTCTATTCCCCTAGTCTGCCAGTCTAAACCTCCTTTAAGATTCTCTCCTGACCTGGTCCCGAACACACAAGTTCCTCCATTTTCCCTTCCCTCTCTCTTCTTGTCCTTTTCACACTCATCTCATCTGAAACTTACCTCCTGCTCCCTCAGCCTTATTCCTAATAAACTGCTGACCATCCAACTTCCCTTTCTGGTCCTTCATTAGCTGATGTTGATAATGGTTCTTTCTTTTGTGTTATGGATCCTTCCCCTTCCAATCTATCATCATCTCCTCACTCATTAAAAAAAAACAACCCTTCATGAAAAATCCAGAAATGCAACATATATGCTGATGACACCCTCTTTGGCCTCATCACTATTTGTTTTGTCATTTGTACTGTCTCGGAGTAGGAAGCCCATCAGGCTGGACTGTAGACTTTTGCTTGTGCTGTAAAGCCACTGACATTGGTTCTTCTTGAGATCTCGCTTTAGTAGGAGCGCCAGTCTCTTCTGCTTCCATTTTGGAATCCATGTCCTCATCACCTGGAGTCATGGCTCGCTGCTGGCAGTGATAATGAAACTTGCATTGGCACGGACTCACTACTCCTGATGTTTTACCCTAGAAACATCAGGGTCTAGATGTTTCCTGACAATTTTGGCCCTGTTTTCTCCATTATCATCCCAGGGGCCAACTGAGGCCAATCCCGAAGTTTCTCGTGTGGACTGGTCCACTGGTTTTGAATGTCCTTTCTGTTGAGTGCACTGATGATGGTAAATTGTCCCTTAGTGTTCCAGGATGTATAGGTTAGGGGAATTAGTGAGGTAAATATGTGGGGTTATGGGGATAGGGTCTGAGTGAAAGCTGTGTTGGAGAGTCGATGCAGATGGGCCAAATGATCTCCTTCTGCACTGTAGGAATTGGTTAGAACAGGAATTTGAATGTCTTGTTGAAGTTATCGTTAATCAGAACATTGAATACAGGAGTTTGTACATCTTGTTTAAGTTGTAATTAGTCAGGACATTGAATACAGGAGTTTATATGTCTTGTTGAAGTTGTACAAGACATCGGTAAGGCCACACTTGGTACAATGTATACAGTTCTGGTCACCCTATTACAGAAAGGATGTTATTGAACGAGAAAGAGTGCAGAAAAGATTTACTAGGATGCTACAGAAATGTAATGGTTTGAATTATAAGGAGAGGTTGGATAGATTGGTACATTTCCTTTGGAGTATAGGAGGCTTAAGGGTGATCTTACAGAGGTCTATAAAGTAATGAGGTGCATAGATCAGCTAAATAGTCAATATCTTTTCCCAAAGGTATGGAGTCTAAAACTAGAGGGCATAGGTTTAAGGTGAGAGGGGAGAGATACAAAAGGATCCAGAGGGGAAGTTTTTTCACACAGAGGATGGTGAGTATCTGGACCAAACTGCCAGAATTAGTAATAGAGACGGGTACAATTTTGTCTTTTAAAAAGCATTTAGACAGTTACTTGGGTAAGATGGGTAAAGAGGGATATGGGCCAAACGCGGGCAATTGGGACTAGCTTAAGGGTTAAAAAAAGGGGCAACAAGGACAAGTTGGGCCAAAGGGCCTGTTTCCATGCTGTAAACCTCTATAACTGTATGAGGTATTCTGTGATTCTATTCCTTCAGGGGTAACTATGGTAAATGCCTAGCTGGCTGCAATTACTTTTCCTCGTGCCCTAATAGAATGGATGTGATGAATGTTTCACACACAATACCAATTACAAACAGTGCCATTTCAAATAGTGTTTTGTCTTTTCTTGCCTGTCTACAAGCCTCAAGGATAGTAAGCATGGTTAAATTCCCAGCATTGTCCAAACTAATTATCTTACACTTGTTGGTCACCAGGGGATCTGATCAGTTGGGCTGTAGTTTGAAGTTTCTTCCTGATACCCCAACCAACATTATCAAGAACATTCTCCAATTGTCCTGTTTGTGTATGTGTTGCTGCTATATTTTCCTGTAGGTAAAAGTAAAGTCACCGTAATCATAGGTGACTATACACTGCTCATCTCTTTTGAGAGGGAGAGTTAACTGGTGATGTTTAACCTGAGGGTCAGCACACCTCAGGCAAGGGGCAATGTTGAGAAGGTGATACCTTCATGAATAATCTCATCCAGTATAGGAATTGAACTCATGCTGTTGGCTTCACTCTGCATCACAAACCAGCTGTCCAGCCAAATGTATTTTCCTGTATTGCAATGTTACCACATTTCAATATTCCTTCGTTGACTGTAAAGCGCTTTAACATGTTCCGAGATTGTGAAAGATGCTATATAAATGCAAAACATTTTACCTTTCTATGGCATTTTGCCTAGAAGTATGAATTATGACACATTCAATTTGCTAAAATTACGGCACAAGAGATGCAGAAGTACAAAACCCACTGCTAGGGGATTAGGCATAGAAAACTGCAGTTGGACCAGTGAAACATTGAGTTTAATTGTGCTTGCCAGCTTATCACAATGAAAGAAATAAATACATTTTTGTTTGAACTTTATTTTTAAATTCCTGGTTAGCACTGCTGCCTCACAGTGCCAGGGATCCAGGTTCGATTCCCAGTTTGAGTCACTATCTATGCAGAGTCTGCATGTTCTCCTTATGTCTGTGTGGATTTCCTCCGGGTGCTCCAATTTTCTCCCACAGTCTAAAAGTTGTTTTGGTTAGGTACATTGACTATACTAATTCTTCCTTAGTTTACCCGAACAGGTACTGGAGTGTGGCGTCTAGGGTATTTTTTTAGTTCATTGCAGTGTTAACGTAAGCCTACTTGTGACACTAATAAATAAACTTTTACTTTTTATAATTTTAAACCGTCAACCCTCCCCCCCAAAATGATGTTACTGATGATGGTAATAACAAAGATTAAAACCTGAACAAAAGCAGTCAGTAGAGGAGAGGAATAGATTTCTCACTGATATTTACCTTGATCTCTGAGTTTGGATGAACGAAACTATTCTAAATTCCACTTAATATTATCAAATTATCAATTCTAAATTGATAATGATATAAACAGTAAATTGAGCCACCAGAGTGTCATAGAATGATCCCGAGGGAATGTTAATATCTTAACTAATAACCTTTGAAGGAATCTAGTTGTAGGAATAATTTCATGCTCTTTTACAAATATCATAGAATTCCTACATTGCAGAAAGAGGTCACTTGGCCCATCAAGCCTACACCGACAACAATTCCATCCTGGCCCTATCCCCACGCATTTACCCCATTAATTTCCCTGATACTAAGAGGCAATTTAGCATCAGCAACCTAATCCAGGCATCTTTAGATTGTGGGAAGAAACTGGAGCCCCAGGAGAAAACCTATATAGACGTGGGAAGATGTGAAAACTCCATACAGTCACCGGAGATTGGAATTGAACCTGGGTCTTGGCACTGTGAGGTAGCAGTGCTAACCACTGTGCCATCATGCTGCCCTATTAAGTAATTGTATTTAAACTCTGCCTCCTGCAGCTGAATGATTGAATGAATCAGTGCAGAATTTTTTTAGGAAGGGTATTCTGTCCCCTGACAATAGGTAGAAAGTGATAATTCTGAAGTATTTACTCCAGTTTAGTCTGCATGTATTTTAATCGATTCTACTTTTGCTTGACGTTATTTTAAAATTAAGACTGCAGCCACTAGATGGTGCTGCTGCATTAATGTCCGAGACATGTAAGGGACATGGGACCTGCTCAATGAAAAAGACCATCGAGTTCACTATCAATCATGATACTGTGATGGTGTTGTCTTCCTCCTGCTCCTAACTTTTGTGTTGCTGGTAGCAATCAACCATTAAGTCCATAACACACGAAGGACATCACATGAGGAAAACCCCAGTGGTGAAGAACTTGTAGTCAAAATTTCTCTCTAGCTTCTAGTTTGAGTTGATTCTTTTTCCATTTTAAATCTTTTCAGATTTTAATATCGTTCCAGATAGTGATTATTAAAAATTAATTTTGCACAGCCAAATATTAAAGGGTTGTTTTTAGGTGGGGGGGGGGAGTGAGGAGAACAAAACACGTCTGTGGAACAGACACTTACAGAAATTTCATTGCAGTGTTAATATAAGCCTACTTACGAGTAATAAATATACTTTAACTTTGGTTTGAAATTATCCTTGGCAATCCAGCGTGCCAGCCATGGCATCAAATTCATCTTGTCACGGCTGCTTACACTCAGATTGCAATCTTTTTAATGCACCTTATTTTTACCATCTGTTTAAGAATTGAAGACTTTTTTTATGAGATGTAATTGCAGTTAGGAGGTTTTCTGCATAGTTTAAACTAGGGAATGCTCCTAGTCTGGGAGTGGGAATGCTCCCATTCTGAGTGCAGACTGCAGTTTCTACGGTGCAGAAGCAAGCCATACAGCTCATCAAGCTGGCACTAACAATCGGTCCCCATAACCCCACATATTTATCCCACTAATCCCCCTGACACCAAGGGAGAATTTAGCATGGCCAATCCACCTAACTTACCTATCTTTGATCTGTGGGAGGAAACCAGAGCACCTGCAGGGAACCCTTGCAGACACAAGGAGAACCTACAAACTCCATACAGATAGTGACCTGAGGCTGGAATTGAATCCAAATCCCTGGAGCTGGAGGCAGCAGTGCTAACCACTGTGCCATTGTGCTGCCTTAATTTGTGGGGGAGTGCCACGCATTTTCCCCGGAAAATTAATATTCTGCAGAAAGATCCAGGCCAAAACTCACTAATGAACACAGTTCACTGGGAGATCAGGCACACTGTGGGTGCATTATTACAGTCTCGCACCACCTGTCGGTCAGCATGGTGAGGTTATAAGGTCGTATGAGAAGGAAAAAATCAGAAATGTGCTCATTTTTACGCCGGATCCTACCTTACTGGATATTTTGCCTGGGTGTGAACAAGATTGCTTCCAAAATGGCGAGGTTTTAATATATATGTATTTGAATGCATTTCAATCTGATTAGCAAGTTTGTTACTTAGAACTTTTCTCATAAGATTGCACCCTATGTCTTTAAAGGACTAACAAGCTTAGTTGTTGCAATATATATAGAGAACTAAATAGAATTTTCTAATTGCACGCCAATCCCTACAAAACCGTGAACTAGGAATCTTTTTAGGCCACTTCAGAGGGTCAGTTAAGAGGGATCTGGAGGGTAGCCTGACCTCTCCCCCCGAACCAACCTTATCGTTAGTGAACCCCTTGTGGGAATTTTTCCAGTGTCAATATGGCGCACTGCCACATTGCTGGATAAATCCTGGCAGCTTTCCAGTGTATCTTTCCGGGCACTCTGTGGCATGTGGAATATCCCACCAGTGCACCATAATCTACCCATCCCCACCCTTATCAGCAGGGGCTGTCTTTTTGCCACTGGCGTCCCGCCAACTTGACTCACCTGTGTTCGAGGGAGTCCCGCCACTGAGATACCCTCTACCTGGAGCTGAAACCTCAGCATTGTCCACTATAGGTGTGGGCACTGCTGCAGCTACTAGGCTTTCAACTTTCAAACTCCACTATCTACATTGGTGAGATTTGAAGCCAGATCCTCAGAGCTTACCCTCTGAATTACTAGCCCAGTGACAATAACCCCACTTCAGTGCCTGGTGAGAGAGAACAACCTCTATGAGGAGAATCAATGATGATAGGCTCATCTGGTTTAATATCGTTCCTGAGAGTGAGTTGTGAACTTAGGAAACATGTCTTTGCAGAGGATCGCTGGAGCATGAAATGCTTCATCACAGGCAGCGATTGTGGCAAAACCATTCAATTTTTAAAGATCAGATTAAATTTAAATTTTTTTTTAAATTTTAAACTTTTAAAAATTGATAAAATTGTAGAGGTCAGCGAGGAGAGCAGGAAGATTAGGTTTGGATTGCTTCCAGCAAATCACCAACACAAATGTGATGGGCCAAATGGCCTCTTTTTGAATCATGAGTGCACTCCTCGATTTTCTAGTGCTTGAAAATTGGAGCCTTTAAATGCACATTTCCAAATCTTGATCAAAGTTTTCTGCAATAAGGCCTTCTCTGAGGCCTCCAAATCTATCCTTGAAAACAAGCCACATTTCCTTAACTTTTTCCATGTTAAATAAAATCTTAATACCTCTCAATAGCTTCTCTGTCATTCATGGCAAGCAAATGACTGAGAATAATATTTTCCAGTACTTCGTGGCAAGAATGAGACCTGACAACTCTTCTGTAATAATAATACAATCTCATTTGATTTGTATTTTTGCTGTTTTGATTTGCTTGTGCATCTTACTCCTGCTAATTGCTATAAAAATATTTTTGGAGATTTAATCAGTATTGTGGAAGTTAGGTTACAACAATTGTGAAAATTAAAGTTCCATAATTGTCAAAAGAAAACTCTTGTCAAGTAATGGAAAATGCTCATCAGCATACAGGGCCTTCATTGAAGCCAATGCTTGTATCTTCAAGATAAACGGTAATCTTCACCCTGTGTAAGCCCCATAAACATCTCATTCCCAATTTTCACTCGAGGATGGAAAATAAGACATTTCTATAACAAAATTCAAAGGACAAATATGGGGACATATTATGCTAATGAAGGAGTAACAGGATACAGTTTTCTATTGGATAAGAAAGAGCAAAAGGCTATGCTATGATTGGTGGAACTATTTGCAATTGAAGGATTAGAGAATTACCCATTTCCCATTTGTTGTAATTAACTATAACTGCTAACTTGTTTGTATGTATCAATAGAACACCTTGCAATGCTTTGTACTGCATTGTGGTCCTACTTGTGCCCAAGTTATTGAAGCTTGGAAATTGAGTACTCTGGTTTTGAGTATTATCTGTGCCCAAAGCTGATGACAGTATAACCTTTAAATCTTATATTCATTCAGATTGCTGTACCATGCATTTGACAACAATTTAGTTCAATTTGTTAAATTATTGGTCTCTAGTTCCTATGTATGGTTAGAGGTAATTTTAAGTAACATTGTATATATGAACAGTATTCACAATCTGTTTATTTACAAATATGAGAACATTCCTTTTCTCTCATTCACTTCCAGGCAGGATTAAGTAATTAGATTTATAGCTGTAAGTAATATCTCTTTACTTAATCTTTTCCCAGTATATCAAATTTGTTTAAATATATACAGTATATTTATACCTATTCTGGGCTTCCCGTTAAATATTTGTGTTCAGGACAACACATGCTGTTTCTGCTAGTGATGAGTAACCCTCTTATGTGGCACTGGTTGAATCTGCAAGAGAGCAGAGCATAGAGCAAGCTGTCCTCTATATATACTTCTGAGACTAAAGATAGGTCTCTTTCTATAGATGACAAGGAAATCCTGAGGCTTTGGGATAGCAATTGCTTGGCACAGCCACAGCTGGAAGATGTTCCCAGGAAATCAAGTATGAGAACATCTCCAGGGTTTTGATATATACTGTGGCTGAGATGCAAAGAGACAAGCAACGGGCAAAGAACCACTTCACCTCCAACTGGTGAAGCCACCCTTTAATGGAATCTAACATTTGGACATACATGGCTCAGAAATATATGGACAGACTGTGCCAGGGACCTGGGCTCGATTCCCACCTTGGTCATTGTCTGTGTGGAGTTTGCATGTTCTCCCCATGTCAACATAAGTTTCCTCTGGATTCTCTGGTTTCTTCCCACAGTCCAAAGATATGGAGGTTTGGTGGATTGTCCATGCTAAATTGCCCCTTAATAACATGGGGACTTGTTTTGGTAAATGAATGGGGTTGTGGGGATAGGGTCTGGGTGGGATTGTGGTTGGTGCAGACTCAATGAGCCAAATGGCCACCTCAGCATGGTAGGGTTCTATGATTCTATAAGAAGGGTAACGATAATGTACAGCTCCCTATATTACTTGTTTCCTTTGGATGCTTCGGTTTCCTCCCACAGTCTGAAAGCTGTGCTGGTTGGGTGCATTGGCCATGCTAAATCCTCTCTCAATGTACCCGAACAGGCACCGGAGTTGGTGACTTAAGGGATTTCACAGTGACTTCAGTGTAACTATAAACTTACTTGTAAGACTAATAAACTTTTAAGTGCCGTTGCTACATCATCTTATTTTTTGCTCAAAGTGTATGGATAGTAATTCTTCTGGAATAAGGGAATAGGGGTCTCAAGGTTCCCACTAGTCCCCATCCAAGCTGAGAATTGCTGATAGTATTCTGTAGGTGGAATTGATAGGCATTTGTTTTAATTTGCTCCTTGCTAGCATTGCCTTCCAGAACAGGAAGATGTACAAACTCCCTAAGTGGTGGTAGGAACTTAAAACTTGGTGTAGGATTGTTCAAAAATGATGCCCATTTATCATATCAAATTTGTGTTCCTTTTGTCACATCAGAAGCCATCTTGAGCACTGAACTTAAATAAAGAATCACAGTGCAGATCATAATGGGGTCAGCCTGCTGTAGTGCCCTTGTTATAATAAGACATTGAACTACCATAGTCATAACTCGCACTTTCTATGAATAGTACTCAATGTTATTCAGTAATATTATTTTGATATTACTGAAATTGTAAGAGTGAAATTGGACAGTAAAATGCTTATTTTCATTGTAAAACATAGCAAATGCTATTTTTTGGTTATATCCCAATGTGAGCATTAAGCAGGACCTGTGTATCTTGCTGATAGCAAAATATGGCTTTCCACATTTCTCTGAATAATTGTTACATCTCTGGATTATTGTCTAGGGACCCTCACATATGGAGGTCCTGCGAGAATTTACCAAAATCTGGTGTGAAAAACCTTGCAATGCCTCAAAGTGAATTGTAAATTCTTCAAGGTTTTAGGATCTTGCACTGTGGCTAGTTTTTCTTTACAATCCATCTTGGTCTGCTACCCTTTCCTGTTCTTTGCAATCCGAGAAAGTCTGCCTCTCCGCACACCAAGTGAGTTTTTATTTAATGGTTATCAGAAAACCTACACAAGTAAGAAAAGGGATTCTAGCTGTTTCTAAGGTTAGCATGTGACATGAGAATATCAGCTATCTAAGTGTGAACATTTATAGACGAATGGGGCTAATGGTAGACAAGTCCCCGTGCCCGGTTGGAATGCATCCCAGGACACTGAAAGAAATGGCAGGAGTAACAGCAGATGTGTTAGTAGTAATTTATCAAAATTTGCTGACTCTGTGGAAGTGCTGTCTGATTGGAAAACAGCTAATGTTACGCCATTATTTAAAAAAGGAAGTAGACGAAAGGTGGTTAACTACAGAAGCATCATGGATTCATGAAGGGAAAGTCGTGTTTGATGAATTTACTGGATTTTTATGAAGATGTGACTAGTGCAATTGACAGAGGGGAACCAGTGGATGTGGTCTTTTTAGATTTCCAGAAGGTGTTCGATAAGATGCCTCACAAAAGGTTGCTGCAAAAGATTAAGGTACATGGAGTTGGGGGTAAAGTGTTAGCATGAATTGAGGATTGGTTATCTAACAGGAAGCAGAGAGTTAGAATAAGTGGGTGCTTTTCTGGTTGGCAGTTGGTGACTGGTGGTGTACCACAGGGATCGGTGCTGGGTCCTCAACTGTTTATTATGTAAATAGACGATCTGGAAGAGGGGGCTGAGTGTAGGGTAACAAAGTTTGCTCATGACAGAAAGATGCGTGGGAAGGTAAATTGCGTAGAGCACGCGGAAAGTCTGCAGAGAGATTTGGACAGGCTGTGAGTGGGCGAGGATCTGGCAGATGGAGTATAACGTTGGCAAGTATGACGCTATCCACTTTGGAATAATAGTAAAATAGACTGTTATATAAATGGTGAAAAATTACAACATGCTACTGTGCAAAGGGACCTGGGGGTCTTTGTGCATGAATCACAAAAACTCAGTTTGCAGGTGCAGCAGGTGACCAAGAAGGCAAATAGAATGTTGACCTTTATCACGAGGGAGATGGAATATAAGAGCAGGGAGGTCTTGCTGCAATTGTACAAGGTACTGGTGAGGCCGCAACTAGAATACTGTGTGCAATTTTGGTCCCCTTATTTGTGAAAGGATATATTGGCCTTAGAATGAGGACAGAGAAGGTTCACCAGTTTGATACCGGAGATGAGGGGATTAGCTTATGAGGAGAGATTGAATAGATTGGGCCTGTACTCGTTGGAGTTTAGAAGGCTAAGGGGTGATCTTACAGAGACATATAAGATAATGAAGGGGCTAGTTAGGGTAGAGGCCGAGAGATTCTTTCCACTTAGAAAGGAAACAAGAACTAGAGAACACAGCCTCAAAATAAGGAGGAGTCAGTTTAGAACAGAGTTGAGGAGGAAGTTCTTCTCTCAGAGGGTAGTGAATCTCTGGAATTCTCTGCCCATTGAAGTGATGGAGGCTACCTTGTTAAATATGTTTAAGTCACAGGTAAATAGATTTCTGATCAATAGGGGAATTAAGGATTATAGGGAGCAGGCGGGTAAGTGGAACTGAACCACTATCAGATCAGCCATAACCTTATTGAATGGCGAGGCAGGCTCAAGGGGCTAGATGACCTACTCCTGCTCCTATTTCTTATATTCTTATGTTTAGTGTCCTTTGAAATGTTCATGTCAGGGCAGAAAAAAAGAATAGAGCTATTTTGAAATCCAGCAATACCGGGAGCTGTCTGGTTCAAGTCATAGCTGCTTTGTTCCAATCAGTGTCTTTAATCAGTTCTGAGAAAAAGCCATTAGCAAGGTCATTGCAGCATAATTTTCTCTCTTGATAATGGATCACAGGGTCATTGAATTCTGCTGCAATGTGTTATGCAGGGCTGTAATTTTAATGACGACTCTATAATCCATCACTAGTCTCCATTCCCATCTGGTGGATGAATTACTTGGAGATGGCATTTTGACTAGAATCCCTTGGGTGGGATTTTCTGACCCTTCTTGCTGATGGCATCTTCCAGTCCCACCAAAAATTCATCTCTTTCCCCACTCCCTCCCACCACCCGCAGAAGATCCGGCCGATGGTAAGCTGTCTCTACTACCAGAAACTTTTCTGTGGGTAGAATGGATAATCCTGTTCCTTGTTCTTCCAACAAGGGGACCCAGATTCAATTCCGGTCTTTGGTCACTGACTGTGTGGAGTCTGCAAGTTCTCCCATGTCTGCATGGGTTTCCTCCGGGTGCTCTGGTTTCTTCTCACAATCCAAGGATGTGTGGTTTAGCTGGATTGGCCATACTAAATTGCTCTTTAGTATGCACATGCTCCGGTTTCCTCCCACAGCCTGGAAAGACGTGCTGGTTAGGTGCATTGACCCGAGCCGGCGCCGGAATGTGGTGACTCAGGGAATTTCATAGTAACTTCATTGCAGTGTTAATGTAAGCCTTACTTGTGACATATAAATAAATTTTAATATCAAAAGATGGTAAATGCATTGGGTTGCAGGGTGTGAGGCTGTGAGCCTGGCTAAGATGCTCTTTTGGAGAGTCAGCTCTGATTGACTGGTCAAATGGCCTCTCTCTGCTCTGTGGTGACTCTATGGTTCTAATTCTTTAATGATATTAAGAAGATCCAATTTCACTTTGTGATCCTAGATTTGCTATTATTTGTATGGGGTGTGGCAGCGGGCTGGGGACGGGGGGGGGGCCAACCTGTGTCAAATGAAGTTTTATTGTCACAGGGTTTTGACAACATCCTGGTCAGTAGACATGCCTGGTTGAGATTTTGAGGTAGTGTTTTTGGTTGGTATGTCCCGTAACGAGGGGAAGGTTTAGACTGGTACTAATCCTGCCTCTAGAATAACTGTGATCCTTATACCGCATTGGATGTGTTTCAGCATTCAAATATCTGTGTTCTGAATGTGTGCGAATCCCCCCAACAGTGTGTTACATACTGAGCTTCCCAAATCTACCCACTTGGATTTTTAATTCTGGAGTCCATAATAAAGTAATTAGCTCTTGTATTAAAGAAAGCCTCAGTAGACAGGATTTCCAGGGCATGCGGGAATTCTAAAGGCTCTGGCTGGGTGTCAGGAAGCCAACACTGAATGTTATGATCCTCAGGACTCTGAGATTTATTGTTGATCTAACTTCTGGAATGGGATTCTCTGGCTGCACTCACCTGAAAACAGGAAATTCCTGTCCAACGTCAGTGGACCGTTACATGGCCGCTCCCTGACTGCTAGAATTCCAGTGGTGGATAGAATGAAAGAATTCTGGCCCTGATCTTTTTAACTGGTTTCTGTTTTTCTCTCTTGGGGACACTGTTCTTTCTCAGAGTTACAAAGCCAATACGTAGAGTGGACAGGATAAGCCCTTGTTTGGTCCAAAAAACAATTCAAGTTTGAATTGAATCCAATTCATTTTCCCCACAAAAGAGACATACTAGACCCAAGCTGACAAGAACAGGCATTACACTGATTTTGAGCTTGATCCTATGCTTGATCTTATCCAAAAGGCCGAAAAAAGAAGATAGCTAGTTCTTATTCCTATATGAGAATCCTGGTTTTAGACTTGTTACAGAAAGAGCATTTCAAAGTAAGGATATTCATCAAATATGAAAGATGTATTACCATCATTGCCAAGCACACAAGATTCGTTAGACCAGGTCAATTAACCTAACAAATCTGAAGATGAAAAATTGAGTTGAGATATTCATGATGAATTTTGGGGTTGTATAGTTATTGGTTACGTGGATGATGGTCATTTAAGCAATAATAGATTCATTAATATCCTATATTTGGTGAGAGAACCACCATCTATAATAAGGGTGCCCATTCAACTTCAAAGAGATGTCATTTTAAATTTATTCCTAAAAACTAGAGGTCACTTAACAGTCAAGGAACAATGTCCAACAAGATAATAAGACTTGAGGTCGATCTTTTTTATATACGATTGCAGTTTTACTGGCAAGGTAGCATCACATATGTAATACACCAGTAAGAACCACAAAACCCATCCAGTTATTATAGTGGCTGATTTGATTTGATTTATCATTGTCACATGTCTTGAGATACAGTGAAAATTATAGTTTCTTGCTTGCTATACAGACAAAACATCCTCTTGGCAGGAAGGTTTAGTGGATGAGGCGGGGGGGGGGGAACAGGTGGATAACAGGATAACAGGATGAGAGGTCGGAGGAGCAGGTTGTGGATGTGACTGTGAAATCCCCAACCATTCACAGAGTACATAGGGGAGAAAGAAAGGAATGGATGTAGAATATAATGTTGCAGTTACAGGTAACTGTAAGGGAAAGATCAGCTTAGTATATTATAGGACTATTCAAAAGTCTGATGGCAGCAGCGAAGAAGCTGTTCTTGAGTCAGTTGCTACATGTTTGCAGAAGTTTGTATCTTTTCCCAAATACAAAGGTAGAAGAGAGTATATCTGGGATGATGTCTTTAATTAGGCTGGTTGTTTTTCCGAGGCAGCAAGATACATAAACTGAGTCAATGGATGGGAGGCTGGTTTGCAAGATGGACTACATTCACGACCTTTTGTAGCTTCTTGCGATATTGGACAGAGTAGGAGCCAAACCAAGCTGTGATACAACTAGAAAGGATGTTTTCTATGGTGCATCTGTAAATATTCGTGCGGTTTTTACAGACATGCCAAATTTCCTTTGTCTCCTGAGAAAGTAGAGGCATTGGTGGGTTTTCTTAACTATAGCATCAGCGTGGAGGGACCAGGACAGATTGTTGGTGATCTGAACACTTGAAGCTCTTGACCATTTCCACTTCATCACTGTCACTTCCTGTCTATCTCCTTTGTTTCACTGACATTGAGGGGGAGATTATTGTAGGGGAATTAATTCAGATGCAGTGAGGGCAATTCTATATGACTGCTAGCTGTAGCCAGGATTCCCAGTGCTTGTTGAATCAAGTATGAGGACCAAAACAGCACTCTGAGGCTCCCTGCCTCTGCACTGGCCCCAATCAGATTCCCACCTTTGATGTCTTTTCAATAGATAAGAGAAACAATACCATCGTAAATTCTTTTGAAGTTCCTTACGACGTGAATTTAGTGCTTATCCTTATCTTTTCCAAAATCCTTTTTCCTTAGAACCATAGAATCCATATAGTGCAGAAGGAGCCATGTAGCCCATCTAGCAGCACCAACAACAATCACACGCAGGTCCCATCCCAGTAACCTCACATATTTATCTTGCTAATGTCCCAAACACTAAGGGGCAATTTAGCAAGGCCAATCAACCTAACCTGCATATCTTTGGACTGTGGGTGGAAACCTGAACACTCGGAGGAAACCCACGCAGACACAGTGAAAACATGCAAAAGCCACAAAAATAGTGACCCAAGGCCAGAATTGAATCTGATTCCCTGTGCTTTGAGGCAGCAGTGCTAACCACCATGCCACCTTAGTGCAAACAGAACTAGAAAAGCTCTGGTGCCACTATATGCTTGGCACAGATAGGATCCGTTTAATATCTGTTGGAACCAGAGTTGTGAACTTGTATTGCCCCATGTTTATATTTTAAGGTTTCTGCGTAAAAATGACTATCCATGAAAATGTGTCTCATTTCGATAGTGTGATATCCTAAACGTATATAATTTCTACCAATTTATTTGTGTATTTCCTTCGCAGTGTGTGCTTATTTTCAAAATCATTGCTGCTTGTAATTAAACTATCCATGTATGTGCAAGTTTCTGGGTAAAAATGACTACCAGTTAGCCTGTAATCATTTTCTCAATTCTCAAGTGCAATGTCCTAATATATGAGTTCTACCTAATACTTATATTTTTCCTATTTGTGTATACTTGTCGCAAGATTCCCTTCATCAATATCCCATAATAAGTGAAAGGATAACTTATTATAATGAATTTCTAAAAAATATTATTTTGAATTTGTTCTTGAAAACTGGATCGTCGTCAACTTTGCTTCGTAAGGTGAAGGTTCCAACAAGATAAAAGAGCTGGAGGCATTTTGTTCTTTTATCTGACTGCAGTTTAATATGAAGGCCAGGATTATATGCTTACATGCTAGTGTTATAGCAAGAACTTTAGAAAACCAATTTACATGTGTGTATTTCTGACTGGGGAATTCACATCATAAAGAGAATTAACCATGTTACTTGGCAAGCTGGTTTTTCCTCCTGTCACAATATGTTTCACTGTGATTTTGTCTAATCTAATATCCCTAAATTAATTTTATATTGTTTGATCTTTGATCTTTCACATTCTAACAGAATAAATGCTGAAAAATTGTTATTTTCTATTTCATTCTAGAGGTTCAGATGCACATATGCAACAGAGAACACTACGGCTATCTTCCAGTCCCACTAAAGGCCCAACAATCCTTGCAAGAGGATGTTGAAACTTTTGTCCACGTTCTTATTGAAAGAATGAGTAAGTTTGCTGTCAAAGACAGAAAAAAAATCTGTATCAGCCATGAGATATTTTCAAACAAAATTTAAATCCTGCATGTACAGTGGAACGGCTCAGAACAAGAAATCATCAAATCACAGGCAAGGTGTGAAATATTGGGTTATTATAAAAGAAATAATTGGAATGCAAAGTTACTTCTTCACCTACTTTTCTTCATTAAGTTACACAGTTAGGAAAGCCACGCAGAATTAGTTTTATTTCATGAATGTGAACTGCTCAGTAGAAATCAAAGAATTCATTAAATTAAATTCACCCAGGGGACACCCAGAAGCCTTCAACCCATCCCAATCTTCTGTTGCATTAAAGATGACACCGAATGTGAAAGCTCCACCTGTAGATGCTTTCCTACC
This sequence comes from Sphyrna mokarran, assembly GCA_024679065.1. Lineage (NCBI taxonomy): Eukaryota > Metazoa > Chordata > Chondrichthyes > Carcharhiniformes > Carcharhinidae > Sphyrna > Sphyrna mokarran. The sequence continues at coordinate 70,423,297 of JAGIQG010000009.1, read as the reverse complement.
CATTGCTGTGCTGTTCCATTTGACTCACGATGTCAAAGACAGATATTTAACCCCAGAATATACATGAGAAGAGCATTGGCAAACTCGAAAATGGAGCACTTGGACAATTCTGTCCTTGGATTGGCATCAGAGCCAGTTTTATATCAGCTAACTTGGTGCACCATCACTGGTGGTCGCTGTGCACACTAAGCCTGGAGCATATCACTTTTCCAGTTTGTAGCTTGGGGCTGCTGAGGCTCAAGCATGGCACTTACATCCACAACAACCGAGGTTGGCCAGTTCGATAGAAAACAGGAATCAACCCCGGGGACATTTGATCTGAATGTTGCAGTACCACCTGATAGATTTTGCACACTGGGCTGCTGGGGACAGTCCTGAGGCTTACCAATTTTACAAATCACTGAGGTACCTTTGACCCTCTTTAATTAACTTGGACATTAGGAATTCCTGACAGAATTTGCTGAAGGCTGAAGATCGAGATGAAAACTGAGCAACAAATTCCTTTCCATCTCCATTTCAGATGCTGCAAATAGAAAAAGTAGCAAACTCATGATAACAGTAGAGAGGCTCATATTTTACATATTTGGCGCATCTTGATAATCACCCTGGATTGATGAGCTGACAGTGTTTAAAGTGTTAAGTATGCATTTGAAAACAATTTTTCATACCATGGGAAGAATATTAAGCCCATGTTAGCCATCAGTTAGAATGGCAATGTGAGCATGAAATCCTGGCCAAACCAGGAAACATGATTCTCACTGGCGTGATCACGATTTCTGATTCTCCACACCCCTCACTGCAGATGGAAAGAGATTGCTATCCGGGAAGTTTGGGGACCTAATTTAGATACATTAACATCTTATTAGCGAGTCCTCCCGTTGGGACCCTCCTCCCCTCACTGAATATTCATTACACATTGCCATGATGTCATCCTGGCACGATCTACAACAGCTGTATAAAAACAAGAACCTGGTGACCTCACCTCTAAAGGGGATATCTGAGGTTAGCACTCAGGTCTTCATCACTCTCCGGGGTGCCAATTGGTGAGGCCATATGAGAAAGGATGCTGGGGAACCAGATAGGTACAATTTGGGGCAGGGATGGTGGGGGCAGGTGGAGCAGCAAGGGTATTCATTCCCATATTTTGTGGAGAGTGAGGTCACTTGCAACCCCTAGTGGCCCTTCATGCTGTGAGTCTCTAGGATTCTGGCGGCTGCCCTTGTTCCCCCACACACCCCCCCCCCCCCCCCCCCCCCCCCAACCCTCACTCCCCCTCACTAGGCATGAGGGCGTCAGTGAGGGATTGATCTTCAACAATGGCATTTGGAAGTAGGAACATGCACGAATGTGCAACCAATTGGCTCCCATTACTTAACCCTCTGGGAACTCTGGCCCTAAGCATTGAACATCAAGGCTCATATTCACCTCTCCATTACTGCAAGGTGTCACACGAGTTGTCCCTAATGTCAGGTGGTAATGCTCATCAGTCACCCCATCCAGGACATGAGGGGTTGCAACATCTCATTCTCCTGTGAGGTTAGAATACAGATCAGTTGAATGCACTGAGATGTGAACATCTGCTCTGGGGAGGGGATAGTCAGGGTGACAGCTGTGACACCCCTTCTTTGCCACTGTCTGAGATGTCTCTCTTGAAGCTGCCCAGTTCTGTGGTGCCCAGAGGGCATGAGGATGGTCCAGGCTTCTCGACTGATTGTCTTTGAATGGAAAGGAAACGGTATTAGTGCTGGGCAGGGGTACATTGATAGGAAGAAGGTCACTCACATATATTCAGGGCTCTCCCCTACCTTTAGCCCTAACTCACCCTCAGTGGTCCTGCTCCTCTCCAGCCAGCTCCAGAGCTTATTCCTCGAAAGGTATAAAGATCCTGAACTCAGGCATATATCTGGCTGGCTGTGCCCACTCAGGCCCTGAGTTTGTCCTACAATGAGACAGGGAGAATGTGAGCAGGCATAGTGGCAGGTCAAATGATCGTCTAGCATGCATGGGGACTGAGTGGGAGCGGGGATGTAAGGCGCAGGGGAGCTACTGAGAGGATAATGGGAAGGGGTGGGTGGGGGTGAGGTTGTCATGGCAAGTGTTGGGACCCCACGAGGTGAGTGGGAGTGAGATCTTCATGGAGGTGTGAGGGGTCAGTTAGCAGGTGCAGATTTACCCTTCTTTCGGCCCTGTCCTCTTATGGAGTGAGCTGGCCCTCACTATCACAGATACAGCATCCCAGGAGGGGTTGTTGACCTTGCTAGCTGGACGAATGGTCAATTGTAGATACAGGATGTCAAGTTGCTGCTCAACACCGTTGGCAATTTGCTGAGAATTCCCTTCATGAAACCTGTTGCTGTCTTCTAGGCAACCATTCCGCCCGACTGGATTTGAAACAAGGGCTAGGGAGTGCTGGTGGGGTGTTTGAAAGGAACAGCCTGCTGATTACAGAGGTTAAGTTGTGACAGAGCGAGCAAATCAGAGGCAGACTGCCACGGGCGTGGTGTGAAACTCATGGAGAAAAAGGTTTTTGGTTGAAGAGGCTAAATATAAAGCAAATATTCTAGCTGTCGACACCAACGGTTTTCTCTTTATGCAAATGCACTAATTATTGAAGAAAAGTCTAGCTTTTGTACAATGTCACAGCTGATATTAAGCAGTGGAGAGACTATTCAAATGCTGTTGTCCTGTGGCTGAATGATAATAGTTCTTTACCTGCTTCAACACATTGAAAGTATGTTCACCTGAAACCACTAATGCAAGCAAACTAACAGAAATAGCCAATGCAATTGTGATATTATGAAGTACCCCGGAGAGACCAAATTTGAGCATTTCTTGAAGTAATTCCTATAGCTTGCAATACAGAGTTTTCATTCTTAGGACATTATGTTGAAAAATTATCCATTATAAAGAGTCACTCTGAATAAATAGTACAACTTCAACTGTGTGCAAGCTCTGCTGCTTTAACATAGGTACATACTTGTACCCTCGGCAGTATGATATGCTACACAAATGCTGATGATGTACCATATGGAACAGCAAAACTTAATTTTCATTCTTATATTATTCTCTTATGTGCATAAAAACAAGTTGTGAAATTTATCAAATGCCAAAATAATTAACAAGTGACTAAATTTGAGGCCCAGGCCAAATGACCCTGCTGATCTCTCCTCTTGACTGATCCTGGGTACACCGACACTGTTAGCAGGCAGGGAATTTGATGCCATGACAATGAAGGAACAGTAATATAGTTCTAAGTTAGGATGGTGTGTGACTTGGAGGGGAATTTGCAGGTCTTGGTGTTTCTATGCATCTACTGTCCTTGTTCTTCTACATGGTAGAGGTCACAGGTTTGGAAGATGTTGTAAAAGGAGCCTTGAAGGTGTTGCTTGGTGTGTATAAATAATAAATATATATTACACACTGACAGTAAACCCCAGGGTTAGATAACTTTGATCAACCACACATTCATTATTTCAATTCATCTGCCTTCCAACACACTTATATTCAGTTCATCTCCTGAATTATGGATGGAATAATGCAGTCCCACCTGCTGCTGGGATCATCAAGAGGTAATTGACTGGGCCTCTGGAAAATCCCAGCCATAAATTGTCCCAGTTTTATTCATTTTCATAATGAATCATCAGTCATTTAAAAAAGAATATACTAAGTTTGTTTGTTAATACTGACAATATATAAACCACAATGAAATGTGCGTACTTTTAATTGCCTGTCTGTTTTGCAGTTGACCATCCTCCCCTGGAACCTTCCAAAAATGTTACAGCACCTGTCAGACATGCAGACAAGATGGGATTCGATGAGGTGAGAAAAAGGACTGCATAGTCATTGCTGAACAATTACTGAAGTATGAAAGACCATGAAGAGTTAGAGTGAAAACTGCCAGCTTTTTTTTCGAACGATCTTTACTGTACCAAACCAGAACCTAATTAGTAGAATTTGGCCATAATTATCTTGTCGCACTCATCCCAAGAACAGACAGTCCCATCCAAGGCCAACGGACCAATGCATAGTCCATCCCTGCCTGCTATGATTCCAAGATGAGAAAATTCCCACACTTGGGTCTATTCTGAGCACATACAAACTATTGCTCAGAATGAAATTATGTGCCAACAGTTTATTCCACAAAGATAATAATCTTCCAGAAATTTAATAGGATTTTAATCTTACTCTCCACCTCACAGTGGGAAGTATTATGGGTAGTATGTATAGAGAGATGGTCACACTGCAGACTCAATCTTCACAGGCAGGAAGGGAATGAGCGACCACCAGACAGAGCAAGAAGTATACGCAGCCAATGCAGGAATTCCCTGTGACTATTCCCCTGCAAAACAGATACACTCACTTTGGATACTGTTGAGGGGAATCATCTCAGGAGAGAGCAACAACAACCAATTTTGTTACACCATGGTTGGCTCCACTGCTCAGGGGAAGGATAAAAAGTGTGGGAGTGCAATAGCTGCAGGTGATTCAATTGTAAAGGGGATAGACAGGCAATTCTGTTGCGACTCCAGGATAGTATGTTGTCTCCCTAATGCTAAAGTCAAGAATGGTTTAGAAAGGTTGCAAGACATTCTGGAGGTGGTGGGGTGAACAGCTGATAGTCGCGGTGCGTATTGGTACAAATGGCATAGGTAAAAACAGGATGAGATCCTAAAGCAGAATGTAGGGACTTCAAAAGCAAGTTAAAAAGTAGGACCTCAGAGATGGTGCTCTCAGGGTTATTACCAGTGCCACATGCTGGTCAGAGTAGAAATAGTAAGATATATTGGATAACTACGTGGCTGAAGGGATGGTGTGAGTGGGGAGGATTTCAGATTCCTGGGACATTGGGATCAGTTCTGGGGGAGGTGGGACCAGTACAAACTGAACAGATTTCACCTGGGCAGAACTGGGACTGATGTCACTGGGGGAGTACTTGCTATAGTGATTGGGGAGGGTTTAAACTAAAATGGCAGGGGAATGAGATGCTTTGCAAATGGTCAGCAGGGGAGGAAATCGAGAACAAGAACAAAAAACAATAAGGGTAATAAGGAAAGTGATGCAGTGAAATCAAGGACTGGAATCAAACAGGGCCACAGTGAAAATTAATGGGAACAGGACAAATGATTTTAAAAAGCCAAGCCTTAAGGCTTTGTACCTTAATATGTGTTGCATTTGCAATAAAGTGAATGAAGTAATTGTACAAACCGATATAAACAGGTACAATATAGTTGGGATTACAGAGACGTGGCTGCAGGATGACCAGGGATGGAGTACCGCAGTGGTCAGTGCTAGGACTCCAGCTATTCACAATATATATTTATATAAATGTAATATCTCTAAATTTACAGATGACACAAACCTGGGTGCGAGGGTTAGGATGTGGAAGATACAGAGATGTTTCAGTGTGATTTGGACAAATCAATAAGTGGGCAAATGCATAGCAGATATAATATAATGTGAATAAATATAAGATTATCCACTTTGGTAGCAAAAACAGGAAGACAGGTTATTATCTGAATGCCTTTTGATTAAGAGAGTGGAATGCGCAAGTACACTTGTACACTGGTTATGGAAAGTAAGCATACAAGTGCAGCAGGGGGTAAAGAAGGCAAATGTTAGCCTTCATAGCGAGAGGATTTGAAAACAGGAGCAGGGATGGCTTGATGAAATTATACAGGAATTTGATGAAGTCACACCTGCAATGTTGTGTGCAGTTTTGACCTTCTTATCTGAGAAAGGATGTTCTTGCTACAGAAGTAGTGTAGCGAAAGTTTAGCAGACTGATTCCTGGGATGGCAATACTGACATATGAGGAGAGAATGAGTTGTGGGGATTATATTCACTGGAGTTCAGAAGAATGATGAGGGAAATCTCAAAAACTTATAAAATTCTAACAGTCAGATTCAGGAAGGATGTTCCAGATGGAGGGGTGAGTTCAGAACAGGGGTCACAGTTTAAGGATATGGGGCAAACTTTTTAGGACTGAGTTAAGGAGAAATGTCATCACCCAAAGAGTGGAAAGCCTCTAGAGTTCACTACCACAGAAAGCAGTTGAAGCTAAAGCTTAGTATGCTCTCAAGAAGGAGTTGGGTATAGTTCTTGGGGTGAAGAAGATTAAAGGATGTCGGCAGAATGGCAGGATCAGGTTATTGAGATGGATGACCAGCCATGATCATCATGATTAAAAGGGTCAAACAATCTACTCCTCCCATTTTCTATGTTTCTATGTTAAACTCATCCACGACTATTTTAGCTACAACAATATAGTAATAAAAGCATAAAAACTATGTTAACATAAGATTATTGATTGAAAAGGTTATTTATAGGAAGTAAGGGTCATCTTCAAAAGCACGATATAGTATCAAAATGAACATATTGATTTATCTTTATCAGTCAAGACGAGTTTGCAATGGCCTAGAAATAATAACAAAGGTAGTTCAGTGCAACAATATAGCTATTTAATGAGAAAGGGTTAGAGTATGAACTGTAAGAAAGTTTGAGAATCCCTGTTAATGGATCTCTCACTCTAAGTGGGTCAGCTCCTTGCTGTGATGAGATGTTCTGACTACTAAGCCTGCTTTTCAGCTCAGCTGTTTCTTTAGTTATTGTTTTATCTTTCCATACAGCAGCCCTTCTCAAATATTATGCGAAGAATCATTATAATGCAGATTATTAAAGGAGAACATGATTATAAATATGTCTCTTTACGCAATCATTGGGGATTGAGAGTAAGTTGTTCTACTTCAGTTTGATGGGTTCTAAGATAGCGGATCAGCGACATGAGGGCAGGTGGCACTTCAAGGATTGAGTAGATGGGGCGTTTAGAAGTTTATTTGCTTTTTCTGATGCCTTGACTCAGGCCTCTGCATGCTCTCGAAAAAGTTGCTCGATGTATTGGGTGCCTTGTCGAATAAACCTTCACCATTCTGGTCAGTCACAAGCCAGGGTCCATGAATCAGTGGAGATATTTGACATCACCAGGGATGTTTTGAGGACATCCCTAAAGTTTCAGCTGTCCTTCTAGGAATCCCCTGTTGTGACAGAGTTTAAGCAGAACAGTTATTTAGGGAGGCAGGTGCTAGACATACAAATGGCATTTACAGAGCTGATTTTGATGTGTAGCGACACATTGGGCACATTGCTTGGGAGAGAATTGCCCCCTATTGAACTGCCTTTCTTGCCACTGAATTTGGAAGGTCCAATGAAGGTGCTATTATAAATAGAACAGTGCATGAAGCATTAGCTTGGCCCCTAATTGTTTGCATCTGGAAATGAGCTTGAAAAATTTTGAAACAAAATCAGTCCATTAATTTAAGTCTGACTAATGAACTGGTTAATTAATGAATGCAATTTATGTTGTTGAATCTAAATTGATCCCTTAGCTCCTTGTAAATGTAATAGCTAATGCAGCATTTTTGTTTCATTGCTCATAACACTGCAACCATAAAATTGCTATGTGTGAAATTCTATCATATTAGTTACAATTGAAAGTGTCATCCATGCAAATCCTGCAAAACACTCAAACTTAATTGCCTCAAACCCAAACAGCAATAAACAAGAGCTTGATGAGGCATGTAAGAATGTGCTAAATAACAAGTTTCGTTTTCTACTGAATTCCCCTGCCTCTCTCCAAGGGGAAGATCTGCATTTTATAGAATCATAGAATCCCTACAGTGCAGAACGAGACCATTCAGCTCATCAACCACAATCCCACCCAATCTCTATCGCCACAGCCCCATGTATTAACCTTAGCTAGTCCCCCTAACACTAAGGGGCAATTTAGCATGGCCAATCCATCTAACCCAGATATCTTTGAAGTGGGGGAAGAAACCAGAGTACCTGGAGGAAACCCATACAGACGCGGGAAGAATGTGCAGTCTCTACACAGGAATCGAACCCAAGTCTCCAGCACTGTGAGGCAGCAGTGCTAACCACTGTGCCACCGTGCTGCCCAGGGCGGCAAACCTGTCGTAAGTATTGCTTCCTGGATAATGATAAAATATTGGGCAGTACCACCAATAAAATCAGCAAATGGAGGTGCTATTATAAATCGAACAGTGCATGAGGCATTAGCTTGGTCCCTTTAAACCAGACGATAGGTTCTGGCATGGTGGTGGTACAGGATGGGTGACAGTAATGGAACAGCTGATATGTGGACAATTCCTAAGCTCCATGCCATATGTAAGGCTCTAGTCATGATCACTGGAACCTCATCCAGATAGACAGGCAGCTCAGCTCCTCATTAGGGCCATGTTTGGTAATGCAGATCAGGTCATTTGCCCTATGTTGCACTTACACCACATTGGCAAATTGATTTCTCAAGGTTTTAAATGAGTTTGCAATAAATGTGTTTGCAATTGCATACATTGTGCATACCATCCCAGATCTGACCACTAAAACTGTAGAGCTGGAGGTATTTACAAGGTTGATTGATAGGAGTCATGCACTAATCCTACTAACTCCTTGGTGAAGAAGACTGCAAAACTCCCATTTACTCACTGATTCACAGAATATTGTGATAATCCAACAGACTCACCAATTGTCGGAGTATTGTGATATCCCTTTGGGCTCATTGATTGGTAGAGTATGACCAATGTGAAGAACTTTCTTGCTCTTCATTGAATGACACCATGGGATTGTTTCCAGTCACCTCAGAGAATAAAATTCTTTGATTTAGAATCATTATTACTTAGACCTTTGCTCTGGTAAGTGGATAGAGGAGGTGTGAATGTCCTAAGAATTGTTAACTTGGTCAGTAGATGTGGACCCACAATCATTTTCCAAATTCGAGTTTGAAGCAAAGTACTGCAAATACTCAAAGCAAAAACTGAAAATGCTGGAAAATCTCAGTCGGACAGACACATCTGTGGAGAGAGAATAAAGACAACATTTCAAGTCTGAATGACCTTTCATCAGAACAGATGATTTCATTGTGTATTATGAAAAGTTTCCCAGTGTGTTTCATTGAAGGGATAAAATATCAGCAGTATAAAAAAGCCTTCAAAATAGTAGGTATTGCTGCCAAATCAGTATTGGTAATTAGTTCATGTGAACTTGTGTTTAGATCTTCATGATAAACCTCAAACGCAGAACAGACAGGAGACAGCGAATGCTCCGCACACTTTATGAACAGGACATTGACGTCAAAGTGGTAGATGCTGTAGATGGGAAGTAAGTACTGAGCTTAAAGAAAATACTATATGTACAATAACTCCATATAGATTCTGTTTACCTCTTAAAAAGTGAAATTTTATTGCTTTTCTTCAATGTGTACTGTTTTTGTTAAAATGTTATTTTTTGGAGAAAATTGGGGCATAAAATTCTGGTATGGTTTCCATTTGATTTCGGTTGCTGCCTGGTTGTTAAAGTGGTTAGATGTTAAAGTAAGCCAGCTTCCCAATGAAATGCAGGGTTCTTGTGCTACTTGCTGGGAGTTAAAATTAACTTAAAGTTTCCAATACAATTATTATATAAATGTGATAAATAGACACTATACTATTCTTTATATATGCTTGACAAATAGACATTACTTTAGCTATGTGGTACTAATTTTACAAGCTGAATTACCTTGTGCATTTGGGACCCTGATTAAGTTTGTGCATGATTTCAGTGTGCCTGCTGGAGCAACTTCCTGTGAGAAGGTCATCTAATTGGCACCCCACACTTGATATCTAATTGAGGATGACAGGTAGACCAGGGGAGCGGGAGGCCCAATAGGAAGAACATCAACAATGTCTGGGCGGTAACCCAGCTGGGAGAGCTGAGCACTGACAGAGGGAGATGGAGGGCATTCATGATGGCCTCACTGTTCCGTGTAAACAAGATGACAAAGGACCGTGAAGGGTCTCAGGGTAGAGGAGTGGCCTCTCCAGAAATATGCCTGGGCTGCTGTTGAATCCTGTGTACATTGTGGCCATGAGAACATAAGACCAAAAGACATTGGCCATTCAGTGAGATCATGACTGATCTGAGGTGATTATCCTCAACTCCACTTTCCCACCTTTCCCCCATAACCCTTGATTCCTTTATTGATTAAAATATATCTATCTCAACATCTTTATCAACTAACTCACATTAAGTTGATCTTTCTCTACACCCTAGCTATGACTGTAACACTGTATTTCACACTCTTTCTTTTCTTTCTCTATGAACAGTATGTTTAGTTTGTACAGCAAGAAACAACACTTTTTATTGCATATGCGGTGACAATAATAAATCAAACCAAATTAAACACTGAACATATTTAACAACCCAGCCAATATAGGTCTTGACAGTAAAGAATTCCACAGATTCACTACACTCCGAGGGAAGAAATTCCTTCTGATACTTCCAAGTAAATGAACCACCCATGTCCCAGCAACCTCCCAGTAACAGGCTGCCAGCACAGAGTCAATAGACTACCTACATAGTTTCCATCCCCCCACCCCCTCAACCCCATCTCCAAACCTGGCTAGGAAAATTCAGCCCTAACTCTATAATGATGTGTGAATAAAATTGTCAAGGTACTGCTCATTTTTAGGTAATAATTTATATTGCACCCTTGTTATTTTTCCAATATTTTCACTTTCAGCTCAAGGTTCCAGTGACAAGTGGAGGGAAGGATAAAAAGGGAATTCTCACCAAGACATAAAAAAAGCAGTGGGTCAGCTAGCTAGAATGTGTATAGAAAAAGATTGCAAAATAAGAATCAGGTTCAGCTTATAGCCAACTGGGAATGGGTTGAAATAATCAAGGGATCATGGAATGATTGTAGCACAGAAGAAGGTCATTCAGCCCATTGAATCCATGCTGATTCTCTGTAAATGCAATGTATCTAATATCATTCCCCCACCCTTACCCATAGACCTGCAAATGTTTTTCTCTTCAGATAATGATCCCACTTCTATTTAAAAACCAATGATGAACCTGCCTTCACTCAGGCAGTGCATTCCCTATATAACCACTCCCTGTATAAAATGAATTTCCTCATGTTGCCATTACATTATACTTTAATCAGTGTCCTCTGACTTCTGGCCCTTTCCTCCTTTGGGAACAGATTCTCTCCATCTAGTCTGTCCATACTGATCGTCATTTGGAACATCTTTATCAGATCTCTTCATCTTCTTGCTCCAAGGAAATCACCCTCATCTTTTCCAATCAAACCCTTGCTTGAATTTCCTCATCCCTGGAACCATCCTTGTGAATTCTTCCTCTACACTTTCCAAGGTCTCACATCCTTCCTAAAGTGTGATGCCCTAAAATTAGACACAGTTGCCAAAGTTTTACCGCCTCACTCACCTGAGACTCATAAGATCGCACCTGAGGCCAATGGAGAATGCTGTTCCATGAGCCCCACCCACCCTGATTCTGGGGGGGGGGGGGGGGGGGGGGAGCGAAGCGGTGAAATTCAGCCCAATATTCCCACTGAGGCCAAATCAATATTTTATACAAACCCATTCTAACTCCTGTTTTTGGATTCTACATCCCTACTTATGAAGCCTGTGATGCTGTTTGTTTAAACCGACTTTTAACCTATCCCGTCACCTTCAATAATATACCTCCAGTTCCCTCTGTCCCTGTACCCCTTTTAGAATTGTCTCCTTTAATTTAGTTGCTCCACTTTGTTCTTCATACCCAAATCATAGATTCCCCACAGTGCAGAGGGAGGCTGTTTGCCCCCTTAAGTCTGCACCAACACTGACAGAGCATCTTACACAAGCCTACCTTTTCTCCCTGCCCTGTTCCTTTACCCCGATGCATTTACCCTACTAATTCTCCTAACCTTCCTTGCACACCTTTGGACTGTGGGAGGAAACTGGAGCTCAGATTGATTCATGTGCCTCAAACATTATGGTAATATGTTATCAGGCTTCATTCAAAAAACCCAGAATACACAATTGAGAGGTTACATCCAAAATTTCCATTTTATAGTGCAGTAGAATGGGGACATAATGATGATGTGAAAAGTTATGGGCTGTGGTGTCATTCCAGGTTGTTTCACACATGGAGAGTTTTTTCCAGAATCCAACTCAGAAATAGAATACCATAATGGGGTCTGTTTTGGGGCCCCTGCTGTTTGTAATTTTTATAAATGATCTGGATGAGGGTATTGAGGGATGGATCAGTAAATTTGCAGATGATACTAAAGTTGGTGGAGTGGTAGATAGTGAAGAGGGGTGTTTTAGTTTACAGAGTGACTTGGACAAGTTGCAGAGCTGGGCCGAGAGGTGGCAAATGGAGTTTAATGTGGAAAAGTGTGAGGTAATGCACTTTGGCAGGAACAATAAATGTGTAGAGTATAGGGCTAATGGTAGGGCTCTTAATAGTGTTGAGGAACAGAAGGATCTTGGTGTATGTGTCAATAGATCCCTGAAAGTAGGCAGTCAAGTGGATAAAGTTGTTAAGAAGGCATATGGAGTCTTAGCTTTTATTGGTAGGGGGATTGAATTTAGGAGCCGCAGCATCATGTTGCAACTGTACAAAACTCTAGTGCGGCCGCACTTGGAGTAGTGTGTGCAGTTCTGGTCCCCACATTATAAGAAAGATGTGGAGGCATTGGAGAGGTACAGAGGAGGTTTACCAGGATGTTGCCTGGTATGGAGGGCAGGTCCTATGAAGAGAGGTGAAGGATTTGAGGTTGTTTTCGTTAGAAAGGAGTCGGCTAAGAGGGGACCTTATCGAAACATATAAGATGATTAGAGGTTTAGATAGGGTGGACAGTGATAGCCTTTTTCCTAGGATGGAGAAAGCTAGCACGAGGGGACACAGCTTTAAATTAAGGGTATGAGTTATAGGACGGATATCAGAGGTAGGTTCTTTACTCAAAGAGTGATTAGGGAGTGGAATGCCCTGCCTGCAGCTGTTGTAGATGCGCCAAGTTTGGTGGCGTTTAAGAGGTTAGTGGATAAGTGTATGGATGAGAAGGGAATGGTTTAGGTAGGAGGGGCATTGCTTTTTATTTTGGTCGGCACAACATCGAAGGCCGAAGGGCCTGTTCTGTGCTGTATTGTTCTATGTTCTATGTTCTATGTTCTATAATGTGACAGATGTTTTGTATTGACAGAGCCCTCAACACAAGCCATTTGAAAGCCCTCAACATTGAAATGTTACCAGGGTACCATGACCCTTACTCAGGAAGAATACTGACACGGGGAGAAATAGGCTGCTTCTTGAGTCATTATTACATCTGGAAAGAGGTAAGAAGATGGATCCCCATGTACAGATCCACCTATTTCAAGGCTCCATAGATGCATTGTCACATAAATGTGTATTCATTAACATCCAAAGATTCTATTATTATTAAGCAATTATTAAGCAACACAGCACGGGAAACAGGCCCTTCGGCCCAACGAGCCCGCGCCACCGTAATACCAAATCATTATCCTATTTTAATAGTCCTATATAATAATATATATATTAATCCTAATTTGGAAAATTTTCACCATAGGGACAATTTGTTACCCAATCAGCCTAAGAGCGAATTTTTGGGTTGTGGGAGGAAACCGGAGTGCCCGGAGAAAACCCACGCAACCACGGGGAGAACGCGCAAACTCCCGCAGACACCGGCCCAATTCCAAGTGTCTGCACAGCCACATCGATAGTCTCTGAGCTGTCATGGTGCCCTTCAGGTGGTCCACATAAAGCACTCATATACGACATGAGGTACCAGGCAACCCATGAATCAACATCCAAGAGCTGTCCTCGCACCACCTGCCGAATGCGTGCTCAAATTATGGACCGAATTACCTGTGGAAAAAAGCCGTAGTTAAACAGTCCTAATATATCCCTCTATCTGCATACCGCTCATGTGGCTGTCCAAGAGACCCTTAAACAGCCCCAGCGTGCCTGCTCCCACCACCTTACTCGGCAGTGCATTCCACACCCCCACTACCCTTTGTGTGAAAAACTGCCCTCTAATATTCGTCCTATACATAGCCCCCCTCACCCTATGGCCATGACCTCTCGTCCTATCCATTTCTAAAGGTGGAAAAAGTTTACCTCCATTTACTCTATCTATACCCCTTATAATCTTATACACCTCTATGAGATCCCCTCTAAGCCGACGTCTTTCAAGGGAAAACAACCCCAGTCTATCTAATCGTTCCTCATAGGACAGTCCTTCCATACCAGGCAGCATCCTGGTAAACCTCCTCTGCACTCTCTCCAAGGACTCCACATCCTTCCGATAGTACGGAGACCAGAACTGGGCGCAGTATTCCAAGTGAGGCCTAACCAAAGTTGTATACAACTGCAACATCCCAGCTCCCAGCGCTTGAAAATGTTCAGTGACTTGAGGTAAATACATCTGGATATCTTATACTGTTGATATTGAAACACAATTCAGAAATAAAGGCCTACTGTGCAAAAGGAGGCCATTTGGCCCATTAAGTCTTCATCAACTCTTCGAAAAAGCATCTCACCCACGGCCACCCCCATCCTATTGCAATAATCCTGTACATTTACCATGGCTAATCCACCTAATCTGCACATTTTTGGACTGCGGGAGGAAACCGGAGCATCTGGAAGAAACCAAACTGGGAATCGAACCTGGGTCCCTGGTTCTGTGAGGCAGATTGCTAACCGCTATGCTGCCGTGCTCCTTCAGCCTCCAGCACAATGGAGTAAATGCTCATCAATCTTTCAAATGGCAACCTTTTCTTCCTGTTCTGACACCGATTTGTAATTTTATGCCATCGTGTACATACCACGAGCTATAAGTGTCTTTATAAAACCTGCCAAGACTATTCAGTACACATTCTGCCTAATCAGTTCTGCAGTGCAGCTCAGACCTCTTGCACATAACTCATTGTAGAAACATTTTTGAACCAACAGAAAAGTGAACAGTAATCCTACAAGATCATTAGTTTGGCTTGTAGCTGTTAGCCATTTTATAGGTAATTAGTTCATGTGTGAAAGATAGAACCATTGAGAAGCAGTTGTCATGAGGAAAGCTACAGTTTTGATTCAGTAATATCACATATTTTACATGGACTTTGCACAGGAGCATCTAATTTGTTTTGTAATAAGTAAATTTTTAGGGAGCAGTTCTATTGCAGACTTCAGTGTTTTGTCCTGGTTGTGGTACAGAAGAGACCGTCAGAGGTAAACTCATTGTTCAAAATCATAGAATCCCTACAGTACAGAAGAAGCCGTTCAGTCACAAACCCACTCAGACCCTATTCCCGGAACTCTCATTTACCCTGCTAATCCCCCAACATGGTTTTAAAAGTTCTATTTTTATCATTCAGGTTATCGACCGAGGACTGAAGAAGGCCCTCGTCTTAGAAGATGACAATAGGTTTCAGCCACATTTTCGAAGAAGAATAACGAAGCTCATGGAAGATATTGAGGAGAACCAGCTGGACTGGGACCTGATGTGAGTCTAAACATGCAGCAACTGATTAAACACTTAACGCTGAACATTACAGGTCCTTTCTGTTTTACCACTATTTTCTACATTCGATTTCCTCAGAACCCATGGCAATGGAACACACTAACTAATGTGCTGACTGCACATTGATTAGTTTGACTAGAACAGTCCTTTCTTGAAGCACAAACAAGAACATGCTAGAAAATATAGAAAGGATATTATTAAACTAGAAAGAGTGTAGAAAAGATTTATGTGGATGCTACCAGGACTTGATGCTTTGAGTTATACGCAGAAACTGAATAGACTGGGCCTGTTTTCCTCCCACCGTAGGAGACTTAGGGTGATCTTATACAGATGTATAAAATAATGAGGGTGTAGATCAACTATATCTTTTCCCAAAAGTGTGGGAGTCTAAAACTAGAGGGCATAGGTTAAAGTGAGAGGGGAGAGAACAATAGAGTCCAGAAGAGCAAGTTTTCACACAGAGGTAGTGAGAGTCTGGAACAAGCTGCCAGAGGCAGAAGTAGAGGCGGGTACTATTTTATCTTTTAAAAAGCATTTAGATAGTTACATGGGTACGATGGGTATACAGGGATATGGGCCAAACTCAGTCAATTGGTTCTAGTTTAGTGATTTTTAAAAAAAGGGGTGGCATCAACAAGTTGGGTTTAAGGGCCTGTTTCTATGCTGTGTACCTTATGACTCTATCCAAAATGCAGTAAGCATCAGAGGAGGGTCAAATAGTGCAGATGTTTCAGGTTAATGAGAAGATGTTGGAAACCTAACAAATTTTAAGCAAACAGAGAGCAGGGAATGGGGTAGGGGAGGGAGAAGGAAGGGATAAGTCTGTGCTGTGTGCTTTTGTTGTCTTTTAGATCCCAAATGTTGGTTAATAATCACATTTTTAAAATTGGATATGCACAAAATGATGACCTTGCTTGCAATGGTAGAAAAATTGTGACAAACATTTGCCACCCATGGGTTGCTGAGGTGCAAGTATTTGATAATGGGCTGATACTGAAGGGTTGCAGCATTTCATGAGAACCAATGGTTTTCAATGTATTCGAACTGCACCTGACCACTGTGCTCCCAATGAGTTGGCAGTGACAGCCGTCCATAAAGAAACAATCAGCCTCTACAAACTGGCCAGGTTCCTGATCATCTATAGAACAACATCCCTGTCACCACACATATTACACCTGCCCAGTAACTAATAGACAAACATATTAAAATAAGGTTAGGTATGATATTTCCAAATTTGGTGGGGAGGGTGATGGCAAAGCAGAACACAGAGAGAAAGCGTCACAGTTGGAACCACCTCACCTGCCATGGAATCAGCACAGACAAAAGTCCAACAACGGAAATTTCCATTGACCTCAGGTGGGAATTTCCAGTCTCACCTGAATGAGGCTGTAAAATCCTGCCCCATGACTCAAAAAGAACTGAGAAGGCAATTGAGGTGGATAATTTGATATATGTAAAGAATAATGGTGCTGGTTCAAATTGGATCCCTGGAATGGTCATGACCATTCCAAGTGTTGTATAAAATAGATGTCCAGGGAAAAAAGGATGAAGAAACACTTGGACCATTTGGAAAGTGGAGAATTGCCTCCAGAACCAGTGAGGTAGTCCACTGCTAGTATGTCCTTTTGTGATGTTGCAATGGATGAAATTAATGCCGCAGAAAACTGCTCTGGGGAAGAGACAAACAATGTTCCAGTGGAATTTGGAGAGTTTATCTGCATCTTTGCAGGTTGAGCAAACCCCTTGAGGTTCAAACCAAAGATACCACTGCTGATGGGCATCCATTAATGAATTACAACATTCCCAAGGGATCAAGAAGTCCCCTGAGTGACTTTCCTTACCAGAGCTTGTGTTTGACTATATTTAAATATATCATTGTTACTGAAATTGGGTGGCAGCGTGGGCTCGTTGGGCTGAAGGGCCTGTTTCCTGTGCTGTTTTGTTCTTTGAAATGTGTTAGTGTGGAATGTAAAGACAGAGTGGTATGATACTGTGCCCCTTTTAGAGCAAGCACTCCATGAGTCATGTGATCCAGTTGACCAATTAGGCATTTGAGTGCGACATTTCCCTGGTCGTTAGGAATTTCAAGTCATAAAGTATAGTTAACTTTTTATCAATCTTTGTAAATAGTTATTTATCTCAAATAATCATGTATTTGTTAATTTACCTGGTGGTTGCCTATCATTCAAGATACTATAGTTTTAGTAATTATAGTTTTATGACTTCCTGTTCAGAACAGTGACCTTCATGTCATTCCTGAGGTTCAAATATTAAGGATTAGTTTGGGAAAGGGGAAGTCATAAGTGAGCACTGCAATATCATAGAGCTAGCCTCAAATAATATAAAGATCAGTCGCTATCAGGTCCAAGAAAGTGAGCACGGTAAATACTCAACATTACGGCCTGTCCTTGAATGGTCCCTTAAGTAGTCCTATTATTTGATGCTTTGTCAATTGTCTTCAGGATTTTGTCCAATTACATCTTAGAAATAGTAGAATTTGTCCAATTACACCTTAGAAATAGTAGAATAGGTGTAATTGGATTTTGTCCAATTACACCTTAGAAAAAAATTTTCTTACCATATGCATTCAGCACCACATTGAAGTTAGGATGCAAGACTATATTTAACCTGTATCACAAAATCACAGAATTGTTTGTTATATTACAGAAGGAAATTATATGCCCCATCTATCTGTAACCGCTCTTCAAACGAGCATCATGACTTTGCACCATTTCCTGCCTTTTCCCCATCCTCCTGTGCAATGTTTCTATTCAAGTAATCACCTAATGTCTTCTTGAATGCTTCAGCGGAATCTTCCTCCACCACATTTCCAGGCAGTGCATTCCAGACCTGATCCACTCGCTGTGTGAACAAGTTTTTTCTCGCATCCCATTTACTTCATTTGCAAATCATTTTAAATCTGTGTCAGTCTCATTTCTTCACACAGTTGCTTGCAAATTCTGTTACTGTTTTTCAGCTACGTTGGGCGGAAGCGGATGCAGGTGGAACATCCGGAAAAGTCCGTCTCTGGCATTATGAACCTGGTAGAAGCAGATTATTCCTACTGGACATTGGCCTACCTCATATCTCAGCAGGGGGCCAAAAAACTGGTGGCAGCTGAACCTTTTGGGAAAATGTTGCCAGTGGATGAGTTTCTACCCATCATGTACAATAAACATCCAGTGTAAGTAACTAACATAATCCAAGGCATTAGGGAGGAAGGAGAATTGCAGAGTTCAGCAATGAAGAGAATGGTAGACAGCATGCTAGCCCTAGCTAAATAGCATCTATCGAGAAAAATAATATTAGTAATGGATTTGTCTGGTGATTTCCACGGTAGAATTATTGCCTGATGGATGGTCGAGTTGACCCAGCCCATAATAACATTTAGTTACTGGATTTTCATTAGGAAGGCCTGAATCTAAAAGATCTGGTTTAGCAATCAATGACTGACTGATTATTCAAGTTAATGTATTGTCAATCTCACTGTTTGACAGAGCTGTTTTCCATTTGCTGGGGTGAGATTGAGGAGGGGGGAGTATTGGCCAAAACATCAGGGGAACACCCTGCTCTGCTTCAGATTATACATTGCATCATTGACATGCAGCAATCCCTTTGTACTGGACTGAATTAACAGAGACTACTGGCAGAATTTGAACCGTCAGGGAAAAGGGGAATGAATTTCACACACCCCCCTCACCCTACCAAAACAGCTAATGCTTTGAAAATCTGACTTCTCCACATCGCCATGGTGCATTCCCAGGCAAGTGCCTTGTCTTGGAGCTATCTTGTCAGTCATTCACCTGTTCAAACAAATAATTAATTGTGGATTTAACCCACAATTCTGGCTTTTACAACCAGTTTGAAAGCTGTGTGACATTGGAGAATGTAAATAAGATGGTAGTAAATTGGCAGGGTTGCAGGGGAAGGAGTGGAGTGGGGGAGGGCTGGTTGAGGGGGCTGCAGTTGAATGGAGCCTGCAGATTAGGTTGCTGAATCCTGCAGCCAACAGGAAGAAGGCCTCCTTCCCAATGGAGCCAGAAGGCAGCAATTACCAATGCCTGTCAAAGTGGCTGTTGCTGCAAGGCCCTTGCTGGCTCTATGTCTTCTCCTCGCATTGTGTGCTTTCTCCTGCAAGGAGAGAAAACAGACTCATGAGTGGAAGAAATGGATTGTGTGGAGAGAAAGGAATGACACCAATTATGGACAGTCAGGGTGAAGAATACATGTGAGTAGATCTGTTGTATTAAAATTGCAACTGGCACGATTAAGCTCTATAAATGGCTTTAACTTGCATCTGCCGATGTTTATTGCACAGCGCATGTAGTTTGATGATCAAATCAGATCTCAAGTAAGATAGCTGTGTTCAGTGGGTCTTGCCTCTTAGTCAAACAGTTGTAGATGGAAGTTTCTCTTCAGAAACCTGAGCACCTGATCCTGTCAATACTTAGCGCTGCTCTCTCGCAGCAGTTCGATTCCCGGTTTGGGTTACTATCTCTGTGTGGAGTTTGCATGTTCTCCCTGTGCCTGTGTGGGTTTCCTCCAAGTGCTTTGGTTTCCTCTTAAAGTCCAAAGATATGTGGGTTAGGTTGATTGGCCATGCTGAATTGACTTAATGTCAGGGGGATTAGTAGGGTAAATATGCAGGGTTATGGGGATAGGGTGGGATTGTTGTGGGTGCAGACTCAATGGGCCAAATGACCTCCTTCTATACTGTAGGAATTCTATCTGCCTTCCCAAGTGAGGATCCCATGGCATCATCTGAAAGAAAAAATTATCCCTCAATGACTGCTAGCAATCGAGGGACCCAAGCTAATGCTTTGGGGACAAGGGGTTTGAAATCCATCAGACCAGCTGATGGAGTTTAAATTCAATTAATAAATGTGGAATATGAAACTAGTCTTAGTAACGGTCACCATGAAACTATTATCGATTGTTTTGAAAGCTTATCTGGTTCATTAATTTCCCTGTAGGCAAGGAAATCTGCCGTCCTTACCTGGTCTGGCCCACATTTGACTACAGACCCACAGCAATGTGATTGACTCTTAAATACCCTCTGAAATGGCCTAGCAAGCCACTCAGTTGAAGGGCAATTATGGATGGGCAACAAATGGTGACCGGCCAGGCACACCCACATCCCATGAAAAAATATAAAGAGCACTAAAGCACTTTATCTGGGCTTCATCACATGTTTGGGATAATGAGCAGGATTCTCCACTCTCCTCCTTGGTCAGACCTGTTGAGAGCAAGAATGGAAAATTTGGAATTCCAACCAAAGATCCATTAATTCCAGCAGCACTGGAGAATTCCAGTCCTGAGCAAGGACGGAAACATTTGGCCAATGTTTGTGGGATCTTGCTGTGTGCAAATGGCTACTCTGTTGCTCCATACAACAATAGTGACTACATAGTCACAAAGCTATAATGTGCTAACAAAGAACAAAGAGCAAAACAGCACGGGAAACAGGCCCTTCAGCCCAACGAGCCCGCACCACCACCCCAATGTCCCCACCTCTACCCATGATCCCTGTCTATGTTTATAGATCTATGGATTAAAAACCAAATTTGAGACAATTTAGGGAGGATTTGTTTTGCCAATTAGCCTAAGAGCATGTCTTTGGGATGTGGGAGGAAACCGGAGCACCCGGAGAAAACCCACGCAAGCACGGGGAGAATGCGCAAACTCCCACAGACACAGGCCCAAATCCATGTATCTGCACAGCACAGCGATAGTCACTGAGCTGTCGTGTTGCCCATCAAATGGTCCAGGTCAAGCGTACACTAACGATGTGAAGCACTAGGATACTCTCAAAAAAAATCCAAGAGCAGCCCTCTCACGACCCATCGCGTGTATGCCCCTTGTTAGACAACAAGGTGGACCAAAGCACCTGTAGGATAAAAACAAGTACATCAATATCATCATCTATTTACACACTTCCCAGGGACTCCCAAGGCTCATGATCCCTATTTTAAATCAGTTTTCTATACCCCTCCATTCCCATTCTGTTCATGTGCCCATCTAAGTATTTCTTAAATAACTCCAGAGCGCCTGTCCCCACCACTTTACTTGGCAGTGCATTCCATACCCCTACCACCCTCTGTGTGAAAAAACTCCCTCTAGCATCCAAATTATATCTTACCCCCCTCACCCTAAGCCTGTGACCCCTCGTGCTATTCGAGTCCATCTTAGGAAAAAGCTTAACCCTGTTTACTCTATCTATACCATTCATAACCTTGTACACCTCTATTAGATGTCCTCTAAGTCTACGTCTTTCTAAGGAAAACAGTCCCAATTTGCCTAACCTCTCCTTGTAACTCAGACCTTCCATACCAGGCAGCATCCTGGTAAACCTCCTCTGCGCTCTCTCCAGAGTCCCAACGTCCTTCCGGTAGTAAGGCGACCAGAACTGGACGCAGTATGCCAAATGAGGTCTAACCAACGTTTTATACAATTGCAACATTAAAGGCCAGCTCTTGTACTCTATACCCCTTCCTACAAAGGCTAGCATACCATATGCTTTCTTCACAACCTTCTCCACCTATTCTGCCACTTTCAGACTCTTGTGCATCTGCACCCCCAGATCCCTCTGCGTTTCTATACTCTTAATAGGTCTACCCTTTATCATATACCTCCCACCTACATTCTTTCTCCCAAAATGCATCACCTTGCATTTATCAGAATTTAATTCCATCTGCCATCTATCTGCCCAAGCTACCAGCCTATCTATGTCCTGCTGCATCGCCTGACAATGCTCCTCACTATCTGCAAGTCCAGGCATCTTTGTATCATCTGCAAACTTGCTGATCATTCCATTTACTCCCTCTTCCAAGTCATTTATATATATTACAAATAGAAGAGGTCCCAGTACCGAGCCCTGCAGCACACCACTAGTGACTGACCTCCAGCTAGAAAAACACCCTTCCACTATTACTCTCTGTCTCCTATTACTAAGCCAGTTACTTCTATTACTAAGCCCCTGGAACATGAGATTGTGAAAGACATGTCACATGTGCAAATCTTTCTACCTGTAGTTTCCCTATGACTCCTTTAGCACAGGAAGTTACGGCTGGTAGCACCAATGTCAATTTATAAAACAACAAGAACAGTGATAAAGATTTGGATAGAAAAGCACAGAGAATCTAAAATAAAATGAGAGTGATTGATATTTTAAAGATATTTTAAAATTCAACTCTTTTTTGAATTGTGCTTTTGAAGGCCCAATCCATGTAGGAAGCTTTAATCTGTAATACAAATTAAATAATTTGCACTAAATTGACAGAATCATTCAAATGCACTGTAAATAATGGTATCAATAAAATACATGCCATCTCGGCTCACTGAAAGATGCTGTTCTGGAATTTTAAGACATTTAGTTGGAGATTTAAGCAAGTGTATTACCATTGGTTCCATTGAACATGTGCTCACCTTCGAGGTCAGAAGGTTGAATGTTCAAATCCTATTTAAGAGACTTAATCATAGAGGTTCTGCTATCAGTGTGCTACAGTGTTGAGGGACTGCAGTATTAAAGGGATGCTGTCCTCCAGACGGCACATTCAACACTTCACATTCAAATTCTGAAGAAGATCATACCCACTTGAGACATCAATTCTACATTTGCTGAGTATTTCCAGCACTTTTTGTTTTTATTTCAGGTATCCAGCATCCATGGCATTTTACTGCTATGTTAAATTTGGGTCTTTTCTGTGCTCTCAAGGGGGTATAGTTTACCCCAGTGGGATTTTACAATCCCGCCAAAGTCAATGTGCATTTGCGTGGCTCACCGCATTTTACCACCCTGCTTCTGGCATGACAGAGCTGTAAAATCCCAGGGTCCCCCTTGTGATTATTTAGCAATATTTGAAGAAAGACAGGGAACTTCTGACGTGCTGGCCAACACTTGTCTCTCAAATAACATGACTGAGAAAACATATTACCTGAGAGTGCTGCTTGCTCTGTACAATTTGGCTGTCATGATTTCAATATTATAACGATATCTACACTACCACAGTAGGTTGTTAATTGTAAAGAGCTTTAGGATATCTTTAATGTGTGTTCCCTTTATTCATTTCTTGTACGTAGTTAATCCTGTTAACTAGTCTAGACAGCAACTTGCCAAAGAGTTTAAAAAGTTTCTACTAACATTGATGAGATTCCAAGATCTCTGAGATAGTTTTATGGCAGTCAGTAATGGAAAATGCATCAAGTGTTTAATCATTCATTATTTCTTTTAACAGAGAAGATTACATGATGTTCTACGAACCTCGTGATTTGAAAGCTTTTTCAGTGGAGCCACTGCTGATTTACCCGACGCACTACACTGGAGAACCAGGCTATGTGAGTGATACCGAAACCTCTATAATCTGGGACAATGATAACATACAAACGGACTGGAACCGCAAGTTATCGAAAAAAACAAAGGAACAGGGAGAGATCGGGGCAGAAGCGCAGAATACAGAGGCACTGCAACCCCAATCCCCCATTGATACAGCCTCTCGAGATGAATTGTGATGTGGTTCTGCACTACCTGGCTCTGATCTGTGATCAGAACCAAACTTTCTGTCTCAAACTGATGTGGTTTATGAGTTTAAAAAAATGTCTGCTGGAAGGCAACTACAGAAATCTCTTGGGATAATGTGACATAGAATCAGTTGAAAGCTCTAGTTTCTTTCTTTCTTGGACTCCTTTCAAACGGTGGTACAGCAGCAGCTGACTTAGCTGACTACTTATCAATTTCTGTCAGATTAGTTGATACTTTTGAAGATATTTATTTCCATTTCCCTTTCTCGCGACATTAGCTTTCATCTGTTAACGTATCACCCACTACTTTTAATAAGGAGCTCACGAGCGTGGGATCTCCTTTGTGCTGTCCAAAGGACAGTCCTGCTTCTGCCACTGTGCAATATTACACTTGATATCTGCCTCACAATGAAATGAATCTATGGTCACATAGCTGGTAATGGAAGTGAGCAGGGCTCATGACAGAATGGCTATCTGTTCAACTGCTGCAAAATCAATAAGAGCTTATATTTTCAAACTGCTGTTAACATAGAGGGCATTCTTTGATGCCACAAATCAATATTCAGAATATCTCGTAATATTTCTGCTAGTACAGAATATCCCATAAATGGTACTGTTTTGTTACTTTAAATAATGATATTGTGTTTTGTGTGTGTATGTGTGTGAGGTTTGTTTCTATTTATTTTTGTCCCTCAATGGCTTGCAATTCTTGCTTTATTGAAGAGGGTGCAAATGACCCCCTTCTTCCCTCCCTCTCTCCTTCCCTTCCTCCTTCCTTCCTCCAACTTTCTGCAGGAACATTGATGCAGGTTTTCCTCCTGACGCAACTTTTCTCCTGAGACCTGCACAAAACTCTTCAGTTTCATTGAAGATGACACACTCATGCTGACAGTCAAGTGTCGCCCTTCCGTGTTAGTACAATCCGGGAATCCTTTGCTCATGGGATAGACAAAATAACGCTGATACTATTGAAGCATTTGAAATAGTTTGACCTCTTTACAAGCTAGTTTTGTTCATATCGATCTCCTAGAATAATACTTCAGTCTGACTATTGGAGTATAGTTTCTGTAAATTGATTATCTCAGCTGATTGCAACAATTTGCCAAAACTGTACAGAATGCTAGCCATTTCATTCACAAAACAATGGAATCTTGTGATGCAAAACGATGTGTGCAGTTCTGATGGAAGTCTAATTTTGCTTGGCCAGGAATATAAAGTTAAATTTACATAGAAACATATGAGTAGGCTATTTGGCCCTTTAAGTCTGTTCTGTGATTTTGATCATGGCTGATCATCAAATTTAATATCCTAATTCTGCCTTTCTCCATATCTTTTGATCTCTTTAGCCCCAAGAGCTATTTCTAAATTTGTGTTTATAGAGAAAAGACTAAGTCTCCATAAGATCACTCTCACCTAAGTATATTGTATTTAAAATCTGCCTCAGAGAATCTCTATAGTGCAGAAGGAGGCCATTCAGCCCATCGATTCTGTAACGACTTTCCAACAAAGCATATTACCCAGGCCCACCCACCGCCTTATCCCTGTAACCCCACTTATGTACCCTGCTAATTAATCTCTGTATTTATCATGGCTAATCTTTTTAACCTTTTGATTTGATTTGACTTGATTTATTATTGTCATATGTATGAGTATGCAATGAAAGTATTGTTTCTTGCATGCTATACAGACAAAGCATACAATTCATAAAGAAGGAAAGAAGAGAATGCAGAAGGAAAGGAGAGAATGTTACAGTCATAGCTAGGGTGTAGAGAAAGATCAAATTAGTGCGAGGTCCATTCAGATCTCTGATGGCAGCAGGGAAGAAGCTGTTCTTGAGTCGGTTGATACATGATCTCAGACATTCGTATCTTTTTCCCAATGGAAGAAGACAGGAGAGATTTTGTCCGGAGTGCGAGGAATCTTTAATTATGCTGACTGCTTTTCTGAGGCAGCTGGAAGTGTAGGCAGAGTCAGTAGGTGAGAGGCTGGTTTGCATGATAGACTGGGCTTCGTTCACAACCCTTTGTGGTTTCTAATAGGCTTGGGCAGAGCAGGAGTCAAACCGAACTGTGATATAACTGGAAAGGATGCTTTCTATGGTGCACCTGAAAATGTTGATGAGAATCATAGTGGACATGCCAAATTTCCTTAGTATCCTGAGAAAGTGGCATTGGGAAAATGCAAAATCTTCACATCTTGGGACACTAACTGGCAAATTAGAATGGAAATTCTATCTAATCTGCACACCTTTGAACTGAGGGAGGAAACTGGAACACCCAGAGGAAACCCACGCAATATGGGGAGAATGTGCAAAGTCCACACAGACAGTCACCCAAGGCTGGAATGGACCCTGGCTCCCTGATGCTGTGAAGCAATAGCTGTAACTGAGGTGTCACTGTGCCACCCCTAAATTCCCAAATTCTAAATTTTCAAATTCTCCTCTGGCCTTTCTTCATTCTCTCTCTAACCTTGTTACACCCATTATATATTCTTTAGTCTTCTGACTATAGCTTGTCTCCCTTTTCCAACATTTTAAAGCAGAGCCATCTAGACTATATTTAAGGCAAACTTCCTCTACTGCCTCCTGCCCCTTTTTTTCCCTCTTTGAAAGCCTTTTCAAAAGCTGCTTTCAAACAAGCTTTCTTAGCCTTCTCTCCTAACTCTTCCGAAATACGTGACAGCAATCACGTAACCAACTGACTATCTCTGCATTTCTGTCATTTTCATTGAAGTTGACTCTAGGTCAGAGTTTTGCATTTTGCAGTCAGATTGAGACTGCTTTTATTGAACTTGATCAATTTTGAATAGTTTACATTCTGTACCTGCTGTAATATTTGTTCCAGAATGGCACTGGATTTTACAAGCTCTCCAGGAATTGATTGGCAGCCGTGATGGCCTGTAAAATGACAGGGGTCAGGGAGAGGGGGGACGAAGGAGGAGTGGTGGTGGGGATAAGGGTATTTGGAGGGGAGGTGGGTAGCAGTCAGTGGTGTGCCTGTACCCATCATTTTCCCAGTCGGTGGCGCTGCTGAGCTACCAGTCTTCCAAATGGCCAGCTGCTCTCAGGAACAGGCATTCATCTTTTACAGGGAGCACCAGTGGCAACTAATTGTTTGTTGGATAAGCGGAAAATCAGCCAATGGTCCCACAATTGACAGAGACATGTTGCCCTCATCTGCCTGACCTGTTCTTGGGATCTCTACAGCGCCAACAGAAGTTTGGATACATAGTTGAAATTTTGCATGGAGATGGTATGACATAACAGGCAAAGCTTTCTCTGACTGAGCAACATCACTTTGGAAGAGATCTGTTCAAATTGTGCAGACTAAATGTATGTCGCAGGTGGAACTGGCAAAACACCTCAGAGGCTCTTGTAGGTGAAGACATTGCAGGGTCATTAAAAAGGCTCCTGATGGTGAAATGGGCATTAATGTAATGGGGACATCTTAATAAAAGACTTTTTTTGAGAATTATAAATTTGAGTACATGGTTGACAATGTGTACTTTAGATAGAGAAGACACAAGACTGACCAAACCCTGAAATAAAGGCTGGGATTTACACTTGGTGGTAAAGGTCCACAGCCCCCCTCTCACACCCTTCCCGTCTCACCGCCTGATGTAGACATCAGGAGTGAGTCCACCCCACAATCTGACAGACTGTCCCAGAGCCATCAACTGTTAGTGGACTATATTTTGGCTTGAAGGGTATTTTTGGGGAGTATGCCCCACCTTCACGAGCTACTGAACAATCAAATGACCGATGGTGCTCTGTCCGAGCAGCACTATCTGAAGAGGTGGTCACAGGTGGGACTGCATGCAGTCCACAATGACAATCGCCACTGTAGTTAGACACTAAGATGAGTAGTGGTTTGTTGGGATGGTATCGCTCAGACCATCTTGGCAAACCCTTGTGAGGGCATTACTTGCCCACTTAAGGGCCTCAGTTTACCTATAGACTGGTGGGTTGGTGAATGCCTTTCATGTACAGTTGCAGTAAGGTTAGAAGCAGGAAGTAGACAATGGGAGTAGTGCCCATGTCATTGCGCCCAGCCTCCCCCACCCACCTATTAATGTGCCCACAAGTAAAATTCATCGCAAAGCTTTATCTAACTATTAACCTTTTCTAGAGAGTACAAAGCACCATGACATATTTTGAGCATGAGCAGGTGAATATCTTACTATTTTGCTTTCCATATTGTGAACACTTTTTGCTGATTTGTGTTGTCTGGCAAACATTAAGGGGTGGCCATTTCATAATTTTAGGGCTGGAATTCTCCAACCTTGCTCACAACTGGGATTCTCCAGTCCCACTGCAATGAAAGGAGATTAGGCTAAGCGCTAAATTCTCCCTTCTTGCTGACGTTGGTGGCGGAGTGTGTGATATCAAAGAATTCCAGCTTAGTTGACCCCTCAACTGCCTGTTTACAAGAGAGAAGCAACCCAGTCTATCATTTCTTTTCTAATGTATGCATACCTGTAAATTTCAGGTATCTTTTTTTTTCTGCGCACTCTCTAGTGCCTCTGTACCTTTCTTATAAAATGGCAACCAGAACTACACATAGTACTGGGTCTAATTTTGATACAGATTTAGGATAACATCTGCTTTTAATTTCTATCCCCTAGAAATATAGTCTAGTGCTTTGTTTGTTCTTTTTATGGCCTTGCTAACTTTTATTGATTGATATATTTGTACTTTGAGGTCCCTTTATTTCTCTGCCCCACCTAGACTTGCTCCTTCCGAGTAATAAGTGACCTTCCTATTCTTCTAATCAAAATATACTATCTCACATTTATTTTTGTTGAACTTCACTTGTCAATTCTGCAAGTTTATTAATGCCCTCCTGTAACATGTTGCAATCCTCCTCAATATTGACTATTGCTCCTTATCGTCACCCAACAGCACCCACCCCCTCCCCCTCCCACTTCCATCCCCCTCCAATCCCAAAACGATTTGATTTCATTGAATTGTAAGCCAGTTTTGTTTTCAATTAGACAATATTTGATTTGCAATTTTGTTCTACTTTGTTTTGTTTAGGATTGGGTTCTATATTTAGATGGAGAGGTACAGTTGTTTGTGTGATCTACAAAGCAATAATGTTTCTCAAAGCACTAATTGTATAGGGCAACAATTAAATATAATAGGGCAACAATTAAATATAGAATGCAGACAGCCGAGATGCTTGATTCATCAAAGCTATATCTTAAGTTGAAATATCATGAGTTGGAACTTTTTTCCCAAAGGAACAATGGGGGAATTTTCTATTCCTGTATTTGGGAGCTGGGGGTGGTAGGTTGAATAGAGTGAGAATCCAAAACAGCTTTCACAGAATCGCGACAGTGCAGAAGGAGGCCATTCAGCCCATCAAACCTGCACAGGCAATAATCCCACCTAGTCCTTATCCCTATAACTCCATATGTTTACTCTGCTCATCTCCCTGACACTAAGAGTCAATTTAGCATAGCTTATCAATCTAACCTGCCCATCTTTGGAGTGTGGGTGGAAACAGGAGCACCCAAAGGAAACCCACGCAGACACTGGGAGAAGGTGCAAACTTTATACTGTCACCTAAGACCAGATTTGAACTCGGTCTCTGATGATGCAAGGCAGCAGTGCTAATCACTGTACCACCGTGCCGATAGGACTTCCTCACTCAATTGTCCCCACTCCTGACCAATGATGTCATGGGGATCCTGCCATACAATGATGGGAATCCCATTTAAATTTGTTTAAACATAATTAGTGGGCTCCCTGCAAAAAGTCCTTTTTTTTGTTTGCAGAGTGTTTAAAAATTTGGCAGGAAAATCCGGCAGTACAGCCAACAGGTTAGGCACTCCATTTCTACACCTGAGTTAACACTCTGGAAAAAAAGTTCCACCCAATGTTATAAGAGGCGGATTGGTCCCTGAACTTTCACCAAAACAACACAGAATTTTAAACTTAATCAATTATATAAAAAATGGAATATAGTAATAACCTTTTATTATAAAATATAAATCTAAACAAAAGTTCAGAAACAAAAAATAATCGAATAAAAACACACCTGCAAAGCAACTGAATCAGTGAGGTGGGCTATATAAAGTGTTGATGCAAACGTATAAATATGTAATTGTTCACTGGTGTGGCATCCAGAAGTCAAAACCAACACTGTAAATTCAAAGTGGTTTATAAATATAAATGCTGTACGTCGTAACGCAAACATCATAATGTCAAGGACTGCCCGTAACAGATTGTTAAAGATGATTACAATCGCAGAGATCTAATTAATGGACTCAGTTGTTGTTATAAACTGCAAGTTCAAAAGAGGAACCATTTATTTTCATGTGAATTGCATGTTGGGATGATCCTCGGATCATTCTCTTGCCCATCTTTTTGGTTGCAGTTGATTTTTCCAGATTTCTGTGATACCGATATCAAATTAAACAGGGACCTGTCCTCAGTATTAAACCAACTGATATTAAAACATAAATTGAAAAAGATAGATTTGCATTTGTACAAAATGCAGTATTCTCATGGAAGCCTATGTTTAGGGTTTATATGTCAGCTGTTATAGGCTGTAAACTACCAGGAAATAACATTGCTTTCTCTGTGTCTATATTATTTGTATATATAATAATTTATTAATCATGCTAGCAATCATTTCATAGTTCAGTACTTGATGTTGATTGCCATGGAGGTCTACTGTGAGCTGTGTTCAGAACAGCTGCTGGAACTTTCTGGAGATGATCTTACCAAAAAAATTCTAAAGTGCCAAATGAGCATGAAAATGGGAGAGAATTACTCCGATTTTTTGGGCAAGCTCCCAGTCACAATCGTGTAGTACTTAAAAAAAAAGGGGCAAAATGTGATTCTTGTCAGCAAGGGGATGGGCGGAGCCTAGCCATACCATAAATTTTGTTGTTGACCTGGCCACTCCAGTGGTGGTATAACCTGGAACAGCAAATAACTAAGACAGTTTAGTTTTGTTCTAGGAATCTCAAATTCCAAATTTTATAGCATCGTAAGAAGCTCTTCAGCCATCACGTTGATGTCGTAACATTGGGAAAAATCATGAAAAACTTCACGATTTGGGACAGCTATTTTTTTTGAACCATTTGAATAGAATGCTACACCAAACATAGGAACATTAATCTGTTTCGGTTTGAACACTCCTATTTAGTAACTCAATTTAGTTACCTTTAATCCATTTCATTTGACAGTTACCTGACCAGAACTTTAAGCTGTTCCAGCATTCGCAGTGCTATTAAGGAGAATTTTCCAGATACCTATTACTGTTTATGTGTAAAATATGCATCCTGATTTCATCTTTAGTGGCCTAGCTCTAAGTTTGGATTGTGGGTGGAATTTTCCACCACCAGTGTGACCCTCATAGACAAGGGTCTATGATGGTAGGCAGGCAGCTTCCTCTTCAGTGTGGTACTCAGTGCCAGTTAGGCCATTTAGAATCATGGGGCGAGACCTGTGCTTTGCAAAATTTGATACTGAACCACGTCAAAATAGAACAAATTTTAAGCTCAACTCGTCATGAATTTATGATATACGTCAAATAAATAAAGATACAACAATCTTGCTGGCTTGTCAAATCTGTTGATCAGCATGGTGAATTGATAACATCAGATGATTAGTGAAAAATTGGGCTTGCACCTGGTTTCTCGCTTCTCACTATGTCACCAGCCCCAATCTGCCAGTGAAATCAGCTTCTTGCTCGGAGCAAGAGGATGTCTGGAAGAGGCAATTGAGGCGGGCTGGGTGCTGAAGTGACAGGCTTGCCAATACACTGTGTACTATTGTACACAGTGTAATGGGAGATCAGAGTACTAATCAGCAACCAACTTTGTGGTGTGAGTAGGCTCCGCCCACTCCCCCTGATGGTGAGAATCACATTTTGCCCCTTTTTTTCTAAGTGTCATGTAATTGTGATGGGGAGCTTGCCCAAAAATGGATATGATTCTCTCCCGTTCTCACGCTCGTTTGGCACTTAGAATTTGTTTGATAAGACGTCACCCTCCCCATCCTCTTGAGAAAGTTCCAGCAGCTGTTTTTCATTTCTACAGTTAGTTATTACATAAAAGACATGTAAGATATAAGACTGGTTGTTGACTTGCTATCAGACTATAAACCAAAATGAAAATTATCCTTACACAGTGTATGAGGGCTTCTTTGGGGAGGGTAGAGGAATGGAGTAGGCTTTTAATGCTGATATACAGACCACTGTATTTAATGTTTTTTCGGAGTAGTTGGTAGGTACTGGATAGAGAACAATAGAAAATATTGCATCATGATTTTCAGAAATTGAATAACTGCAGAAAAAAATACTGGTCTGCATGGCTCAGACCAGGAACAGTTTATCAGCCAATTGTATATGGGCACAGAATGTTGAAATATGCTGAACTAGCTTCCAGGGTTTATGTGATTTTTCAGTATGTTTCACTCAAATTGGTTACTGAAGGCTAATTTAATTGCTTTACCCATTAGGTGAGGAGTCAAAGAAATTGTAATATAAAATAAATGTTTTGGATAATAGCAGGGTGATATCAAACAATTTAAACAGCTTGATGTAGAGCAATGAAAAGTAACAGCATTCCAAAGGAACAAGCAGCAGAGAGAGTGAAATTAAACACTTCTAGAAGCTTTGTGGTAATTTAGCATTCTCCATTTCTGTCTGTAATTGGTGGCACCAAACGTGGGAACATAGAAAGTTATGCAGGAGCAAAGCTTCAGATGCTAAGCTTTCAGGCAGCTCTGATCCAATTGCTGGTTTAGATTTCTGTAGCTCAGCATTTTTTAATATATTTTCTTTCTGAATTTTCCAACCAGGGCTTTTTCACTGAATATTCCCTAGCTCTTGGCTTCACAGAATACATTAAAGAAATTTTCCCATCCCGCCCACCATAGGAATCGTAGTGGACAGGGGGTGGTGTGGGGTGGGCAGACGAGGGCAACCTATCCAAAGAGCTGTTAACCTCCGGTGAGATTTTCCAGTTTTGGGGCGAATGTGGCTGGAAAATTCCAGCTGTCATCTATCTCTTCCATTCTGATCTTGCGCTTCTCTCATCCTTGCCAAAGTGTATACTGTACAGTAAAAGCAACAATGTGTTTATTAATATATAATTCTACTTCTTTTTCTTTTTAAATGTTTAATTTATAAAAGCACGTTCTTTGTATTGAAGATGCAATTTTAAATTATTTTAGACTATGACGTAAATCGGAAAATTTACTGGTATAAAATCAAAGAGGTCTTCAGTTTTCATGTTCTGAACAATGGAATGTTCTTACTTTTTTTAATGTATCACCTTTAACTCTTTCTGTGTTTCATCTTGGCCATAATAAGATCTAAAAGATGACCAAAGCTTTCCCTTTTTGGTTTGATATGATTTAGATATGTTTAAAGGATAAATGTAAGTGTGCAAATACTATTCTTTCCACACTCAGTTAAGATGCTGTCTAATGTTTATTTGATTTCTCATCTTGTGTTTTGAAATCTTGCTTATCTTTGTGTGTGGAAATGGGATATTATTGCTTTCCGCCGTGTAGTTTCCAAGTTTATTTCCCTGCATTAACCTTCCTCTTCAAAACCTGGATTTCTTAAAATACAAACACACACACACACACACACACACATACACGCGCCGCACACAAACTGCACAATTCTGTGTACGGACTGTCAATAGAATTTAAACAATCACATAAAAAGCATCTTATTTCACAAAGGAACCTCCTCAAGTCCCAAACCTCAGGTCTCAGCTACAGCATTGTTCCCAGTGGGTGACAGGGTCACTCAGGCTGGTTCTGCTTCAAATCTGCATTTCTTTCTGTCTGTGATTGTTCTTAAAAAAAAATATTCAGAATAAAAGGCTTCACTGTGTTATTGGAAATGAGAAGTCATTCTCTCTGCGTGATTTGATGCGTGTGCAAATGCATTCTTCTCAATCAATAGTCCTTGCTTTCTCTCAAAGCCATTTGCTGTAGAATTCCTCTGTTCTTCGGAAGCTTTTTTAAAAGTCCATCTTTTTAATGGTGCCTTTTGCTCCATTTCTCCCCCAGTCATTCCCTTCTTTTGTTCAGGAGATATATTATCCCCGTAAAATACTTTGAGGTATGACTTTAATGGAAGCTTTGATTTAACTGTGGTGTGCGCTGTAATGGGTGGTTATGTTTTTAGTTATTTTGTAAAATATTTTATGATATATTTCCCTCCCACATTCAAGTGTACAGTGCTACTCATTAAATGAGGCACTCATTATCTGAATTACATTTTGCTGTCAATTCACAAACAAATACAGATAAAATGTAATGTGCAGTGAAAAGGCAGAAAACACTTGAAATGTAGAGAAAGTCTATCGGCATCTGAAAGTGAGATTAAATGAATGCTTCAAAAGTGACCTTCTTAACTCTTCATTAGAATAGAGGCATGTACAAAATCTCAGAAGTTATGTTCCTATTAAAGTTTATTTATTACTGTCACAAGTAGGCTTACATTAACACTGCAGTTAAATTACTGTGAAAATCCCCTAGTCACCACACTCCTGTTTGGGCACACTGAGAGAGAATTTAGCATGGACAATGCATCTAACCAGCAGGCCTTTCAGACTGTGGGAGGAAACCAGAACACCTGGAGAAAACTCGTACAGACACGGGGAGAACGTACAGATTTTGTACGGAGAGTGACACGAGCCAGGAATCAAACCTGAGTCTCTAGTGCTGTGAGGCAACAGTGTTAACCACTGTGCCACCATGCAGTCCCATTACCGACTGGCTATTTCCATTATATTTTATGTTTGTAATTTCACAGTTACAGGGATGAAATCAATCTTCCCTAAAATTGGTTCATGACAGCACATTTTACATCATGCTCAATAATGTTTTCCATTGCAATCAGTGTGAAAAGGATTGCTGATTTAGGACCAGCCATACAAATACCATGGCTACAACAGCAGTTCAAATCTTGGAACACTGCAGCAATTAACACATCTTCTCACCACCACCACCCCCCCTCCCCCCTACAGTCCATCAACTATCTAGAAGATACAGGTCAGGAGGGTGACAGAATATTTTCCATTTGCTTGGATAAGTGCAGCTCCTACAAACTCTGTTGGATGAAGCTCTGTTTCAAGTTATCAAGAGTCTTGCAGTACCCTCCAAACCCATGACCCCTACCATCCCAAAAGAGAAGGGCAGCAGATGCAGATGCAGCTTTCTTTAATTTTCTTTCCAAGTTATACATCATCTTGACTTGGAACCATTTCATCGTTCCTTCACTGTCACTGACTCAAAATCCTGGAACTGCAGAGGTACAAGAAAATGGACAACAAAACACCGGCCTTGCTAACAATGCACATAACCCATGGAAGAATAGAAGCTGGTGAAGACCAATTTAACTCCTCTCCATATCTCCACATCCCTTACCTACTCTCTTCAGCCACCCACCCCCAAGCAGTGTTTGCCTTGTTTTATTTTTCCTTTCCAATATGCTTCACTGGAATGAAGAGCTGCAACAATGAGAATGGTGACTGATGAAGCGATTCACAATGGAGTTATCATCAATCTTATGGGTAACTGGTAGTGGTAAAGGCAGGTTCAATTTTGTTTCTTCAGAAAGCAATTGGGCAGTTACATAGATAAGATTGGTATAGAGGGATATGGGCCAAACACAGGCATTTGGGGCTAGCTTAAAAAAATTGGGCAGCATGTGCAAGTTGGGCTGAAGGGCCTTTTTCCATGCTGTAAATTTCTATGACTCCATGGTGTTATGGCTGACCATAGTATATTCAATTTAAAACAACTGCAGTGTTCTTCTCAAGACTTTAGGTTATCCCTGAATCCCCTTTTATGATCTCAGGGTTACCTTGCAGATAATGTCACTCATAAGAAGGTTATTCAGAAACATACAAGGTAAGATAAAGCAGAGGAAGAAAGCTTATGACGGTCACGAAAAGCTTAATGGTGTAGAAAACCTCAAGGTGCACTGAAAGTATGGGAGTGAAGTAAATAAGGAAATTAGGAGAGAAAAGAGAGGATGTTAATAACTAAAATCAAAGAAAACCCTAAGGTGTTTTATCAGCACATTGAAGCAAGAGAACAAGTAAGGAAAGCATAGTTCCCAGCAGAAATACTCATGGTAATTTATACATTGATGCTAAAGACGAGGGCAGGTGTCTGAATGAGTACTTTGTTTGTGTCAGCACTATGGAGAGGGATGATGCAGACATTCTGGTTGAAGAGGAGCAGTTTGAAATGTTAGATACAATAAGCATAGAGAGAGAGAAAGTACTGGAAGGCCTGGTATTGTTCAAGGTGGATAAATCACTAGGATGGGATATATGTTAGAGGAAGTAAAGGAGGAAATGCACTAAGGGTCATGTGGGAGTGAACAGTGATGCCTCTTGAGTTGACAGTGAGTGATATTATTTAGTATTTTTTGAATGTTATTGTTTGAAAAGTTGTTTAAATCCCTGCCATGTCCTGATTCCCCACTGTTATTGTCCCACTCTCATTCACTAAGTTTACTTTGGCCTCTCCCGTCTTTTTTATGTGTTTAATGATATAAAATTTAATCACCCATTGTTCTACTCTCATCAATCTTTCTTGTAACTTTGTCAAAAATTTTTAAGTTAGTAAGACATGATCTTCTCCTAACAAAACTATGTTGACTGTTCATGGTCAACCTGTGCCTTTCTATGTGATAGTTTATCTTGTCTCCAATAATTTACCCATCTGCCCGACCCATAATTTTCTGGTTTATTCCTCACACCCTTATTTAAATAAGAGGAGAGGTTGAGTAAGTTGGGTCTGTACTCACCAGAGTTTAGAAGAATGAGAGGTGACCTTATTGAGACGTACAGAATTCTCAGGGACTTGACAGGGTAGATGATGAGAGGTCGTTTCCCCTTGTGGCAGAGTCTAGGACCAGAGGGCATAATCCCAGAGTAAAGGTCTGCCCATTTAAGGCAGAAATGAGGAAGATTTTTTTCTCTCAGGGAGTAGTGAATCTGTGGAATTCTTTAGCACAGAGAGCTGTAGAGGCTGGGTCATTAAGTTTGGTAGAAAAATTAGAGGGAACAGGAGGAAAAATGTTTTCATCCAGAAGGTGGTGGGCTTCTGGAATTCACAGCCTAAATTGGTAGTTGAGACTGACATACTCAACTCATTTAAAAGGTACTTGGATCTGCATCTGAAGTGCTGAAACCTGCAAAGACTACAGAGCAGGTGCTAGAAAATGGAATTAAAATGAGCAGCTAGTTTTTAAAAAAATACTTTTGTGGCCAACACGGTCACAATGGGATGTTTGGCCTTTTCCTGCACCATAACTTTTCAATGGTTCTGAAATTAGGGCAGGAGGGAACTATTGAGCTGCTCGAGTCATCTCCACCATTCAGTCAAATAAGGTGGCTGATCTTTTAACTCAGTTACATCTTCCTGAACTATTTCCACATGCTGTTGTTTCCTTTGTATCTTTCAACCTCTCTCTTGTGTACACTTAACAATGGCACAATCGCAGCTCGCTGGGCTAATGAATGCCAAGCAGTCACAATGTTTAAGTGAAGACATTGCTTCTCATCCCAGATCTAAACAGCTGACCCTTTAACCTGGAAAATTCAGCCCAGGATAAAGTCCAACAGGTTTATTTGGCAGCATCAGCTATAGGAACATTGTCCCTTCATCAGGTGAGTGAAAGTTCCAACTCCCACTTACCTGATAAAGGAGCACTGCTCGAAAGCTTGTGCTGCCAAATGAAACTGTTGAACTTTAACCTGGTGTTGTGAGATTTCTTACTGTGTTTACTTCAGTCCAACGTCGCCATCATCTCCACGCCCTTAATTTTCCAGCTTTTCTGGATTCATCCAATCCAGCTGATGGTGACTCCCCTTCCCACTCTCAGCTGATTCCCCAGTGGGGAAAGTAAGGTGCAAGCCATGCAAAATGCTGTAGACATTGGGGGGACTGGAAGACCCTGTCAACAGTCAATGGCAAGTCTTGTCTGCTGCCCATTACCTGAGCCTATAAACCCTACACTGAACTCCTTAGCCAGGGAAAATATCCTTCCAGCATCTATTGTGTGAAGTCCCTGAAGAATTTTCTACATTTCAATGAGAACCACTCATTTTCTAAACTCTTGGCAATATAATCTCAGGCAATTCCATTACCCTACTATACCAAAGAAGTATAAGTATTTTATGATAATCGTTCTTATTCATCCTTACCAGAACTTTACTCTTCAAAGGCCTCACAGCACAAGGAACCCAGGTTCAATTCCGACCTCGGGTGACTGTCAGTGTGGATTTATAGATTCTCCCCATGTCTGCAAGGGTTTGCTCCAGTTGCTCCTGTTTCCTCCCACAGTCCAAAGATGTGTAGGTTAGGTGGATTGGCCATTTCAAATTGCCCTTCAGTGTCAGGGAGATTAGCAATGTAAATATATGGGGTTGTGGGACTAGGATCTGGGTTGGATTGTTGTCAGTGCAAGCTCAATGGGCTGAATGGTCTCCTTCTGCAGTGTAGGAATTCTGCGAATTGATTATATTGCACATATATCTGAGAGAGTAAGAACAAATATTTCACCTCGATATGGGGAAAGAGCAAAAGCTGGTGAGTCATTGTCACTGACTGTTAGTTTGTCACCTTTTAGCAATTTTCCTGGAGACCGCATCAGGGGAAAAGAGATACAAGCAGTGGGGCAGCAATTGAAATGAGTACAAGGCCAAGTATAGCCAATTACCAGACACTGATTAGAATATTTCAAGCAGTCTGAAGGTACTTCACAGTAACCACAGCACAGCAGCAGTCTCCAGGCGGCAGTCTAGAGAGTCGGGTGGGGTGGATGACTGACAATGACCAACCTAGATCCAGCTGTGGCCACAAGATACCTTGTGGAAGAGTTTTCCCACTGTAATCGTGACCTGGCAGTTTACCCCCTTTTTTTATTTTAGATGCTTGTGAAATGGCTGAGATGGTGGTCACAAGGCGGAGGTGAACTCGCCTGCAGTACAAGCTACAACTTCTTCCAAAGTGAAGGCCCTCCAGCTTTTTCTACCTCCCCTCCAACAAACACCCCATCCCCCTACCTCCCAATCAACACCCCCCTCCGCCCCGCCCATTATCTTAACTTCTATATCCAGTACACTCTCTGATCACTAATTGGCCAAAGCAGGGGAAAACACTGCCCCAGATCATGGTTTTCCTTCATGATATGACCCTGCCCCTTCATTTCCCCCTCACTCTCACCCCCTCATGTGGCAGCAGCAGACAAAGAACAAAGAACAGAACAGCACAGGAAAAAGACCTTCGGCCCTCCGAGCCTGCGCTGCTTATTGGTCCAACTAGACCATTCGTTTGTATCCCTCCAATCCCAGTCTGTTCATGTGGCTATCCAGTTAAGTCTTAAATAATCCCAGCATGTCCACCTCCACCACCCTGCTTGGCAGTGCATTCCAGGCCCCCACCACCCTCTGTATAAAATACGTCCTTCTGATGTCTGAGTTAAACCTCGTCCCCTTCTCTTGAACCTGCGATCCCTCGTGACTGTCACCTCCAACCTGGGAAAAGCTTCCCACTATTCACCTTATCCATATTAGGTCTCCCCTCTTTCTCCGTATTTCCGTATTTTACCCAACCTCTCCTCATAGCTGAAACCCTCTATACTAGGCAACATCCTGGTAAACCTTCTCTGTACTCTCTCCAAATACTCCATGTCCTTGATACAAGACTTGACACAAAATGGAAAAACCTGCTCCAGGCAGGGTTCAAGTAATGGATATTTTAGTTGTGATTCTCCCGTCCGCACCCGTCACTTTTCTGACTAGTCCAGTCGGGGGACACGTGTCTTGAACGGGGATTTGTGCATTTGCCAGGAATGCATGCACATCTCCCAGAGCCGGCGAACAGTCACCGGTCAGAGCACCCTGGAAACCAGAGGAAAGGCAGGTAAGTAATTGAAATCTTTAAAAAATCTATTTTAAAGATATAGATTAATTAATTATTGGCATCTTTCAGGTTCCTATCAAATCTCCACCCAGCCAGGAATACTTCATTCTGGGGGGGGTTCAGACTAGCTCTTCTCATTCAGGGAATTAGTGGGAGACTCTACCAAAATCATGGGGGGACGAATAGGGCCCCAGGAAGTCGGGCAATGGGGGTGGTGCTCCCTGGGTATGGGCACCATGGCAATGCCAGCCTGTGCCCCTTGGCACTGCCCAAGGGGCAAGTGCCCATGTCAGGGTGCACCTTGGAACTGCCCATCAGGCATCAGGCAGTGCCAAGGGTGCGGGACCTATTGTGGTGGGGCCTTAGGACATTTGATAGTGGTAGGGAGTCCCGCTGCTATTCTGAATTGGGACCGGCCTGGGATAGAGGGAGGGCAGTGATTGGGGTGGACTGGGGGGGGGGGGTGATTGATCAGTCAGAGAAGGGGTGTGGTCTGCCAGGGGAGGGTGGGGTCCCGCCTCCAGGAGGGTCTGAGCCGGGGCGGTCAGCAGGGGGAGGTCTGCTGGGGTGAGGGGGATGGGGGGGATCACCACTTCTGGGGGATGGAGCCTGGACATTGAGGCGCTGTGGGACCGGGCTGGTGCGGAGGGGGTGTTGGTGTCAGGGCTGGGCCAGAAATTGCTGTGGGGCTGCGATCGGGCTGAA
This sequence comes from Sphyrna mokarran, assembly GCA_024679065.1. Lineage (NCBI taxonomy): Eukaryota > Metazoa > Chordata > Chondrichthyes > Carcharhiniformes > Carcharhinidae > Sphyrna > Sphyrna mokarran. The sequence goes on along the minus strand of JAGIQG010000009.1, from coordinate 70,382,783 downwards.
GAAACAGCGCTGCAGTGGTCCCAGGCTGGCCATCGATCGAGCTAGCCAGCAAACGGGGAGACTGACAGATGAGGATCACTGCGCATTTGCAGAGTTCCGCAACTATCAATCTCCAGCGTGAAAATGCTCTCCTCCCCTGGGATTTTAATGAGATTCACGACGGCGGGGGGAGGGTGGCTTCTTCAGTACAAAGTGCGGAGATTCAGGTGAGAAGCTGAATTGTCACAACTGGTGTGATCTAGAACAGTTTTGCCACTAATTCAGCATTTTGAGAGAATCGCCCTCTTTGTCTCTTGCCATTCATATATGAATCAGTGATGGATCCTGGCCCTTTAAGCTGTTGCACGTGTTCATATTCTGGCTGCAGAATGGCATTCCCACTCACAATCAATGTCTTCCCAATCCTAGGTGCTAACAATACCAGGACTTCACCCAGTGCAGATAAAGAGGTAACTTCCCTGCCTTATCCCTATTATTTGCAATTATTGATCCAAAGGAAAATGCCTGCATTCTCGCCCATTGTGGGTCAATATATGGAGGTCACCATCAGTCTTCAAGCACTCCCTGACATTAGGCAACCTTTTATCTTGCTCATTTTATGGTTGCAGCAGAATTTGAACTCTCAAAATATCGACTCAGGCAGCCAGACTGGTGCTGCTGGATTGTAGACACTGTCAGCCTGTCTGTGTGTCTTAAAAATATAGACCTTGGACCTTTGACCCATTGAGATAACAGCAAGGTCATCAACCTCCCGGCTCCGCTCACCACACCACTGGTTTTGATTCTGAATATCTAAAATTTCAACAGACTGTTGAAATTTTAGCCTCCCCCTCCCCCCTGTTTTCCCATTATCATAGGGAGGAAAGTGGTAACAAATTCCCTCCTCACTTGGCTCAGACTTTGAGTCATGGCAATGAAGCCTGGGTAAACACAGCAAAGGTACATTATTGGGTTACACACACCATATTGCCTTTGGTTCCATTAATGTAAGTTTCCCAAGTTGCACTTTCTGTAGCACATTCATTTTCAGATATCAGTGCTGAGGACAAAACCAGCATTTATTGGTCATCCCTAATTGCTTTTGAGAGGGTGATGGTGAGCTGCCTTCCTGAACTGTTATAATCCTTGTGGTGAAGGTGCTGTTAAGTAGGTCAGGGAGATTTTCACGATTTTGACCCAGTGACAATGAACCTTGCAGTGCACAACTCTTAATGTACCACTTTCCCACTTGCTTTCTTTTCCTCTGGGAACACATTCTTTCATTAAGTGCTTTAAGCCTGCTTCACTTTCCTGCCTGCCCCCCATAGCTCTTTACCCTGCTTTTCATCCGAAACATATCTATCTCCTTCCTTGATCTGTTGACTGATTCTGTCTCCACTGAACTCTGGAACAGTAATTTGCACAGATTCACAATCTTTTAAGAGAAAGAGTTTCTCCTCATCTCAGTTTTGAATCTACCTCCCCTCACTCTATATCTATGACTCTTGTTCTAGACTGCCCATAAGGAGGCACATTTAATCAATCTCCACTTTATCACAGGATCACAGAATCACAGAATACTGCAGTGCACAAGAACTCCTTCGGCCCTTCAAGTTTTCAGCAACACATGAAATGCCCCGACCTGTCCACGTAATCCCACTTGCCAGTAAGGCCAATAGCCTGAAATGTTTGGCAAGCCAAGTACTCATCCAGGCACTTTTTAAAGGATATGAGCCATCTCGCCTCCATACCCTCCCAGGCAGTGCATTCCAGACCATCACCATCCTCTGAGTAAAAAAAGGTTTTCTCAAATCTTCCCTAAACCTTCTACCTCTTAATTTGTGTCTCATCGCAACTGACCCATCAACTAAGGGGAACAGCTTCTCTCTGTATTCTGCCATGTTCCTCATAATTTTAGAACATAGAACATTACAGCACAGAACAGGTCCTTCGGCCTTCGATGTTGCGCCAACCAATTAAGAAAAAGCAATGACCCTCTAACCTAAACCATTCCCTTTTCATCCATAAACTTATCTACTAACCTCTTAAACGCCGCCAAACTTGGCGCATCTACAACTGCAGCAGGGAGGGCATTCCATATCTTTACCACCCTCTGGGTAAAGAACCTACCTCTGACATCCGTCCTAAAACTACCACCCCTTAATTTAAAGCTATGTCCCCTCGTGCTAGCTTTCTCCATCCGAGGAAAAAGGCTATTAATGTCCACCCTATCTAAACCTTTAATCATCTTATATGTTTCAATAAGGTAAATTGAACACCTCAAGCAGTTTGCCCCTCAGTCTTCTCTGCTCCAATGAAAACAACCCAAGCCTATCCAACCTCTCTTCATAACTTAAATGTTTCATCCCAAACAACATCCTGGTGAATCTCCCCTGCACCTCTTCTATTGTATACGTGTCCTTCCTATAATGTGGTGACCACAATTGCACACAGTACTCCAGCTGTGGCCTCACCAAAGTTCTATACAACTCCATCATGACTTCTCTGCTTTTGTAATCTATACCTTGATTGATAAAGACGAGTGTGTCACCTGCCTTTTTCACCACCCTATCTACCTGCCCTTCTGCCTTCAGAGATCCATGGACAAACACGCCAAGGTCTCTTTGTTCTTCAGAACTTCTTAGTGTCAGACATTTCCTTTCTTGTCAAATTACACTTCTGAATTGCATCGCCTCACATTTTTCAGGGTTAAATTACATCTGCCCATTTGACCATCTCATCTATATTTTCCTGTACCCTGGACACTCAACCTCATTGTTAACCATCCAGCTAAACTTGGTGTCATCAGCAAACTTACAGATCCTACCCCCCACATAGTCATCTATGTCATTTATATAAATGTCAAACAATAGGGGGGGCAGCATGGATTCCTGTGGTATGCCACTAGCCTCCAGTCACTAAAGTAGCCATCTGTCATCACCCTCTGTCTCCTACAATTTTGAATCCACCTTGTCAGATCACCGTTTATCCTATGTACATTTGCCTTCTTAATCAGTTTCCCATGTGAGAGTTTGTCAAAGATTTTGATGACATCCATGTAAGCTACATCAATCGCACTACCCTCATCTACACAATTGGTTACATGCTCAAAAAATTCAATCAAATTTGTTCAGTATGACCCCTGTCTGACAAAACCACGCTGTCTATTCCTGAGCAAACATTGCCTCTCCCAATGGAGATAGATTCTCTCCTTAAGAATCTTCTCCAGTAGTTTCCTACAGATGTGAGACTCACAGGTCTCTAATTCCCTGGCTTATCTCTACAACTTTGTTTTAAATAGCGGGACCACATTAACTGTTCTTCACTCCTTTGGCACTTCCCCAGTGGCCAGGGAAGAATTGAAAATTTGCGTCAGAGCCCCTTCCAATTCCTCCCTGCCTCCCACAATAGCCTAGGATACAATTCATCAGGACCTGGAGGTTTGCCCACTTTTAAACCCACCAATACCTCCAATACCTTGTCACTCCCTATGATAATTTTCTTTAGAGTTTCACAGTCTCTATCTCCAAATTCCATAACTACCTTTTCATTCTCATGGATAAAGACAGATGTGAAATCATTATCGTTTTATGTCAATATCATTTTATATCTGCCAATCAGATCCCCCTCATTCATCTGAACCCCTGTGATTTCAAGCCTAAGTGATTCAGCCGGTTCTTGCATGGCAGCCTTTTCATCCAAGCAATCAATCTGGTGAACCTCCTCTGAACTGCCTTCAGTGCCAGTATATCCTTCCTCAAATACAGAGACCAGAACTGACACAATGTTTTAGGTGTGATCTCACCAATGCTATGTACAATTAGAACAACATTTTGACTTTTAAAATCCAGTTTTTTTGTGATAAGTGCCAAATTTCCATTTCCTTTTCTTATTATATGCTGCACCTGCACACACACTTCTGCGATGCATGCACACCCGAATCTGTCTGCACTGGTGAACTTGGAATCTGCTTCCCATTTAAGTAATAATTTGCACTTTTATTTCTCCAACCAAAATAGATAACCCCACATTTACCCTCATCAAACTCCAGCTGCCAGATTCTGCCCCATTCTTCTAGCCTATCAATATCCATCTGTAAACTCCTGGGGGTGATTTTACCATTGCATTGTGCCCATTTTCGGGTGCGAAAGTTTGGTAAAATTGGGTGTGAGGCGAGTAGTGTGATCTGTGTCCGTTTCTGTACCGTTTTGCATTTTACCAAGGCCCGAAAATGGCCATGATCGAGAATCCACCCAAAACAGGCATGACCATCAATTTAAATATTTTTGCACGGATTCAATCCACTTAAGTAGCAGCATACCCCACTTTACTAGCACATTTGCCATTACTACCATGTTTGCCCAATCTAGAATTGGCCTGGAATAGACATGTTCAATAAATGTTCAATTCAGGCGCTCCATCAATTAGGGTTAGTGAGGAGGTAAGTGCCTGTCATCGGATGGGTCTGTGCTGCTTATGGGGATTGCTTTCATGGTGACCATGTTATGTTTCAGGCTAGGAGGACTCTGTGAGTGTGTGTAGGGGGGGGGGGGTGAATGGTGAGAGGGATGCTGTTGTTCAGCAGGGTGTCTGATGTCTGATTTGTAGTAGAGACACAGGTCTTAGTACTGACCTCAGGTTTTGGGAATGCTGCTGGGTCCTAATGCACGCAGCACACTTCTGGCTAAGAATGTGTCCGAATTCTTTTGAAATTGCACTGCTGCAGTCTCAGAAGTTTTCAAGCAGCAGTGTCTATGCTCACTACTGCATGTGTTCTAGGTGAGTAATACTGGGAGGAGATTGGGGGATGCAGCTGTGATTATGGGGGGCTTGTGGGTGGGGAATGAGGGATTATGTTGCTGGGGATCTGTAGGTGGGAATTGGAAGGCTGTGTTGGTGGGGGGATCTGTTGGTGGATGTGTTGCTGGGGTTCTGTGGGTGGGGGAATGGGGGTGTGTGTTACTGAGGGACCTGACGGTGGGGAATGTGGGTATGTATTGGTGGGGGGTCTGTGGATGGGGCATGGGAGAATGTGTTGGTGCAGGGTCTCTGTGGGTGGGGAATAAGGGATTATGTTGCTGGGGATCTGTAGGTGGGAAGTGGAAGGCTGTGTTGGTGGGGGCAATCTGTGGATGGGGAATGGGGGGGGCTGTGTTGGTGGGGGAGTCTGCATCGGGAATGGGATTATGTTGCTGGAGGTCTGTGGTGGGGAATTGAGGGCTGTGTTGGTGAAGGGTCTGTGGGTGGGTAATGGGGGGCTGTGTTCGTAGGGCTGTCTGTGGGTGGGGATGGGGGGGACTGTTTTGGTGGGGGTCTATGGGTGGGGAATGGGAGTGTGTGTTGCTGAGGAGACTGTGGGTGAGGAATGGGGGTGTATACTGGTGGGGGGTCTGTAGGTGGGGAATGGGAGATTGTGTGGCTGGGGGTCTGTGGATGGAGATTGATCCCAGGAATGAAAGGCTTGACATTTAAGGACCGTTTCAGTACACAATGGAGTTTAGAAGGATGATGGGTGATCTCCTTGAAACTTACAGAATTGTGAAAGGCTTGGATAGAGTGGACACGGGGAGAAAGTTTCCATTAGTAGGACAGACTATGATCTGAGGGCGCAGTCTCAGAATGAAGGGACAACTTTTCAGAACCAAGATAATGAGGAAGAAGGTTGTGAATCTATGGAATTCATTGCCGCAAAAGGCTTTGGAGGCCATGTCATTGAGTGTTTTTAGAACAGAGATAAATAGTTCTTGATTGGTAAGAGTAACAAAGGTTACAGAGAAAAGGCAGGAAAATGGGATTGAGAAACATATCGGCCATGTTTGAATGGCAGAGCAAACTTGATGGACCAAATGGCTTAATTCTGCTCCTATATTTTCTGGTCTTATGGTCAGGTAGCATCTGTGCTGAGTGTAGGGTTGCCAAGCACCTTAATTGTCCTGGGATATAGTTTTCATTTATTAGTGTCACTATAAGCTTTGCCCATCTGGTTCAGTAAGGGAATAAAATTTGCCATCCTTTCATGGCCTACAGATCCACAGCAGTGTGGTTGACTCTTACTGCCCTCTGAAATGGCCTAGCAAGGGTTGGGGGAACCTCTAAATTGGCAACAGGAGTCTTGTAAATGGTGGCAACCCACCTCTGGTCAACCCTGAGATAATATGCAGTCAAATCTAAGATATAAATGAGACAAACATCAGACCTAAATTAAAATGTGAAACATAGAAGACCACACGCAGACTTAAATAGATGCCAAAAGCAAACTTCATGTCCATTGCCTTTTTAATGTTCACTTTGTCTCAATAAGAAAATTTGAACTTTAACATGACTACTGAGCCAGCCTGGGATATAATCCATCAGGCACTTCGATACATCATTCAAAATAGAACCTCAAAAGATATCCCGAAACACTTCCCATTTTCCAGGTGCCTCATTGGTTGCCATCACTGCTATTAGGTAGAAAAGACACCATACAATTTGCATGCAGCAATTGTCATACACAGCGATGTGGTACCGAATAAATCGTCTATTTTGATAAACTTGTTTTGAGATCGATATTGGCCAACTCAACCAGTGAATTGACCAGCCCAACCAGTGAAATCTGTAGACTTGGCTTCGGCCTTTCCCGCCACAGGTAAAACTTGAGTAATAATGGGGGAAGAGGCTGAGGTCACAACTGACCTGTGGGTGAGTGGGTGCTCCTCCCAACACCCTGCCCCACTGCTGGTAAAACAGCGGTGAAGTGGGGACAGATAAGTGGCTGCAGGCACTCATAAAATGGAGCCCAATTTATCAAACCTCCCATCAACTGACAATAACCCCGCTCTCCGCCCCCAATGTTGTTAGTAATGCAAGCTTCCACAAGTGAAATGTCCCTTCAGCTTTAACTGTTCAAAACACTTTGATTTTTAACAAGGTTTTGCTTTAAAATTGATGAGACCTCCCAATGCTCAATGACAGCATAATTCTGTTACTTTTGAAACTTTCCCAGCTACGAAGACATACGCAAAAAAAAACAGCTATGCACTTCATTTCTGCTTGGGTCAACGTGTTGCGAACACTGTCGATCTTAGTGCTCTTTAGTGTATTTCTTGCCTCTTAGTTTCTCAGTAGTTTTTAGAGTTATTAGAAAAGCGTTATTTGAAGTGGAGTGAAAGAACAACCACTGCGAGAGCATCAAGCAGGTTTTGCGTGAAGCGTTTTCAGGTATTTTGAAATCACTCTGAGTTGAGCAGAATTTGTCAAAGTTGGAATGTTAGGTCAAATTCAGATGTGAGAGAAAAGGAAATATGAATGCCAGTGAGACTGATCCTGTCTGCATTGCGGCAATTGGCGATGGGTCCCCACAACCAAAAATAAATTGGCCACTTTTGTGTTTGAATTGGGGCAAATGGAAAATGTTTCTTCTGTCAGAGGTGCCACCTAAAGGATGAAACATTTTATCAAGTCTCTGTCCCTTAGGTGGACATAAAATCCCATGATACTACTTAAAAAACTAGAGCAGAGTTATCACTCCTGTTCTGGCCAATATCAATCTCAAAACAAGCTTATCAAAATAGACGATTTATTCGGTACCACATCGCTGTGTATGACAATTGCTGCATGCAAATTGTATGGTGTCTTTTCTACCTAATAGCAGTGATGGCAACCAATGAGGCACCTGGAAAATGGGAAGTGTTTCGGGATATCTTTTGAGGTTCTATTTTGAATGATGTATCGAAGTGCCTGATGGATTATATCCCAGGCTGGCTCAGTAGTCATGTTAAAGTTCAAATTTTCTTATTGAGACAAAGTGAACATTAAAAAGGCAATGGACATGAAGTTTGCTTTTGGCATCTATTTGTCTGCGTGTGGTCTTCTATGTTTCACATTTTAATTTAGGTCTGATGTTTGTCTTATTTATATCTTAGATTTGACTGCATATTATCTCAGAAGTCACACATGGAAGCAATGTAACTTCCATGCTGCTGCTTAGCAGCAGAAAAGTGATTAACTATTCTCACTTGTTCATTTATGTTGTCATGGTTGGGACACATTTCACGGTTACAGATTTATGCTTCAGACCTTTGTCAGATCAATGCTTCTAAGAAAATACTCTTGGAAAATTGGATCAGAATTTTAAAATACTTCATCACAGGATCAGGTTAGCAGGCAATATATTGACTCAATTATATTGATGCAGTTGGCAGGGGATGCTTGTGTCTATTGTCTATTTGGCTCCACTGGTATGTTATCATGGTGGCAGGATCGTTGGCAAGTACTTTGCCCTCCTTTAGACCACTTGAGCTAAATTGATAAATTATTAAGGGGTTTTGGCATCTTCTTAAGTCTGATTGCCGTCTTCTACCTTTGATGCTTAATTTAGGTTTGACTCGAGTCTGATGTTTGTCTCATTTAGATCTTAGATTTGACTACAATCATCTTAGAAGTCACACTTGAAAGCAATCCAACATCAGTGCTGCAGTTTGGAAGCAGAAAGGTGAATAACTATTTTCACTTGTTCATTTATGTTGTCATGGTTGAAACACAGATCATGGTTACAGATTTATGCTGCAGTCGTCAGACTGCAGTGAGATCAATGACATGAGGCAAAGATCACTCGGAATCATTGCTTCTCAGAAAAACTTTCAAAAAATTGGCTGGAATTTTAGAATCATTCGTTAAGGCCAATTCTCTTCTTGTGGTGTAAAGCTCTTTGTGCATCCTTCCAGTTGTGCAAGGTGCTATATAAATCAGAAATCCCATTTTGAGTGGCCCACTGAGGGACTCAGTCCCAGGCTGTCTCAGCCGACATGTGTTGGTTTCTCCTGTGACAATTTAACAGGGTATTCAGATCTTGACGGAATGGCATGAATGTGACATTATTGACACCTATGCTAGCTGGCTGAGAAGGTAAAAAGTAAAAAGAAAGGATGCTTTTTTGATACACCAGAGTAAAAAGATCTGTGCAAAATCTCAGATGCACGTGGAGAACATGAAGCACCACAGAGAGGCAACACAATTGGGTGAAGGGAGATTGAATTTGAATAAATGTATTGAAAAATCTTGACTGCACAAATTAAGATATTATGTTTCTGAGGAAGACTTAGCAGATCCTGAAAGAGCAAAAAGATGGTGACATTTACCAGTCAGTATTTAAATTTGGATGCAGTCTTCAACCTGTAATTGTTAATTTAATTTTGATGTAAATCTGATGTGTTCTCCTTTATATTTTAGGCTGACTGGATATCATCTTCGAAGTCTGCTTGTATAAAATAATCCAAGTTTTTTGCAGCTGTTTCGAAAAAAGACAGGTAATTGTTTATCCTCAGTTTGTCACTACATTTTCAGAACTAAAATATGTTACCACAGATCAAAGTGTTTAAATTGTGTAAGACAACCTGTTTTCAGCCCTAGTCATTGACGAGATTATCCGGCCTCCGGGTTGTATGTTTCCTGCCAGTGGGAGGTGGCACGTTGTTTGCTAGTGGCAGGAGTGTCTGCTCCGGCTGCTGTCACCGACATCACCCCATGCCGGCAGGTGAATAAGTCAAACCCAGCACCCACCCCTGCCCCACGCAGCCCCCCACCTCCCCCATCACCACTTCACCTGCAGCTTTTCAGCCACAAAATGCCATATTCACATTGATAGTCAACCTCAATCTTTCACCCCACAGATAGAGGTTTAATTTACCGGTATGCAATAATTAGGTGCAAGCGATCCAGCAAACGATATGGGCTGTGTTGTGAAAATGTGTGGAGTTTAAGATATTGCCACACGAAGCAAATACGCCATGTGCTGAATGACCAAAATAGTGACCACCCACAACCAGTTCATTTTCATCCTCAGCATATAAGTCAAATCACACTGTTTGATGATCTGAGACTCTGTTTTGGGTGATGTACTGCAGTGCCTAATAGATTATATCCCAGGCTGGCTCACTGGTCATATTAAAGTTGAAATTTTCATATTCAGATAAAGTGAACGTTAAAAAGACAATAGACGTGAAGTCTGCTTTTCTCATCTATTTAAGTCTGACTGCCATCTTCTACTTTCCATGTTTAATTTAGGCTTGACTCCAGTCTGATGTTTGTCTTATTTATATCTTAGATTTGACTGGACATCATCTTTTAAGTCACGCATGGAAGCAATCCACGTCCGTGCTGCTGTTTAGAAGCAGGAAGGTAACTAACTATTTTCACTTATTTATTTATGTTGTTACGGTTGAAACACATTTCATGGTTACAGATTTATGCTGCAATTGTCAGACCATAGTCAGATCAGTGACACGAAGCAAAGATCACTCGGAATCATTGCTCCTTAGAAAAACTTTTTGAAAAATCGGCTGGAATTTTATACTCCCTCGTCACAGGGAGCAGGTTGGCAGGCAGTAGACACAATTACATTGAGTCAGTTAGCAGAGGATGCTTGTGTCCATTGTTTACTTGGCTCCATGGTAGTAGGATCGATGGCAGGTACCTCACCCTCCTTTGGACCACTTGAGCTCAATTGATAAAATATTAAGGGGATTTCTTCCTCAGCTGCAGCTCATATTTTATGTGAGGGATAGGGCCAAAATTTCTTTGAGGCCAATGGGCAACCGATCCCAGCAGCAAGGCCCACCCCTTCCTGGAGGACTCTTTCCCATTCTGGCTATTCGATCACACCTTTACAGGTTCAGACTGATGACTCCTTCTAATTTACCTTTAAGACCATAAGATATGGGAGCACAATAAGACTGTTTGGCACATCAAGTCAATGCCACCATTCAATCATGACTGCTAAGTTCCTCACTCCCACTCTCAGGTGTTGATGAGGCCACATCTGGAATATTACACGCAGTTTTCGTGCCCTTATCTGAGGAAGGATGTAATTTCAAAGAGTACAGGAAAACTTCACCAGGCTGATTCCTGCGTTCGCAGGTCTGTCATATGAGAGATTAAGTTGGTTAGGATTATATTCAGTGGAGTTTAGAAGAGTGAGAGGGGATCTCAGAGAAACTTACAAAATACTAACAGGGATAAACAGGGTAGATTCAGAAAGAATGCTCCCCGTGGTGGAGGAGTCCAGAACTAGGGGTCATAGTGTGAAATAAGAGGTAACCCTGTTGGACTGAGGTGAGGAGAAATTTCTTAACCCACAGAGTGGTGAATGTGTGGAGAGAATCAGGATATTGAATTCAAAATCTGACACTGTTCTCATTTATCTTGTAGGTTTGACTGTATACCCTCATAGAATTCAACTTGTGGAAGTAATTCCTTGCCATTGTTTTTAAGCAGAAAGGTGATTAGCAATCCTCAATTGTTCACTAGATTGTCAATTCTGAATTGTTTAGTGATGTAATACAAGTCTGAATATTACACCAGCACAATGTACAAAGTATATTGAAGACACATTGCTTTTATATGAAATGGCATATGAAAACTGTGACATTTATCACCCAAAGTTTGGAGGCAGTCTTCAAATGTTAGATTTTAATTCAATTTTGATGTAAATCTGATGTGTTCTCCTTTATATTTTAGATTTGACTGGATATTATCTTGGAAGTCTGTTTGTATAAAATAATCCAAGTTTTGTGCAGCCGTTTTGAAAGAAGACAGGTGATTGTTTATCCTCAGTTGGTTACTACATTGTCAGAACTAAAATATTTTACCACAGATCATAGTGTTTAAATTGACCTGGTGTGTAAGACAATCCTGTTTTCAGCCCCAATCATTGATGAGATTATTCGGCCTCCCAGCTGTACGTTTCCCGTCAGCAGGAGGTAGCACGTTGTTCACTAGTTTCAGGATTCTCTGCTCCCATCGCAGGCATTGACGTCACCCCACGCCAGCAGGTGAATAAGTCAAACCCATCACCCCTACCTCTCACATCCCCCCACCTCCCACATCATCACTCCATTTGCAACTTTTCAGACACAACATGCCATATTGACATTAACAGTCAACCTCAATCTTTCACCCCACAGAAAGAGGTTTAACTTACCGGTATGCAGTAACAAAGCATGTGATATGGGCTGTATTGCAAAAATGTGTAGGTGTTTAAGATATGCACTCACAAAGCAAATACGCATGTGGTGGATGACCAAAATAGTGACCACCCAAAACCAGGTTGACCATTCATTTCTGTGCTCAGCATATAAGTCAAATCACACTTTTTGATGCTGTGAGATTCTATTTTGGATGATGTACTGCGGTACCTAATAGATTATATCCCAGGCTGGCTCACTGGTCACGTTAAAATTGAAATTTTCATATTCAGATAAAGTGAACATGAAAAAGGCAATGGACATGAAGTCTGCTTTTCCCATCTATTTATGTCTGACTGCCATCTTCTACCTTCCATGTTTAATTTAAGTTTGACTCCGGTCTGATTTTTGTCTCATTTATATCTTAGATTTGACTGCACATCACCTTTCAAGTCACATGTGGAAGCAATCCACATCCGTGCTGTTTTTTAGAAGCAGAAAGGTGATTAATTATTTTCACTTGTTCATTTATGTTGACATGGATGAAACACATTTCATGGTTACAGATTTATGCTACAGTCGTCAGACCGTAGTGAGATCAATGACATGAGACAAAGATCGCTCGCAATCATTGCTTCTTAGAAAAACTTTTCAAAAAATCAGCCAGAATTTTACAATCCCTCATCACAGGGAGCAGATTGGCAGGCAGTAGACACAGTATAACTCATTGAGTCCATTGTCTACTTGAGGACACTTGTGTCCATTGTCAACCTGGCTCCAGTGGTATGTTACCATGGTGATTGGATCATTGGCAGGTACCTGCCTTCCTTTAGGCCACTTGTGCTCAATTGATAAACTATTAAGGGGCTCTCTCTTTCAGGCAAACCAAATAAACCAAATCAAATTAAGTCTTGCACTGCACCAAGACACGCGGAGTTCTTTTTACAAAAACAACACATTTCCTCACATTAAGTGTTCATTACAGTTCATTAGAATGATGATAATTTGAGTCTTCAGCTATGATAGAGACTGGCTTCCGTGCCTGCGGAACACCACAGGGACTGGGGTGTATTACTGACCCCTTTAATCACATTTTGATTTGATGTTTTCAGTTTCCTTTGTACTTCTGTCCAGGCTGTTCCCCCTCTTTTTGAAAACAACAACTTCATGTGGAAGAGAAATGTTTTATTGATTAAGGAGATTGCAACACGACAGAGAGGATGTTCTGAAAACATGATCCATTTGTTTAGAGTCAAACAGCAGAAGTGACAGTAGATTACTTGGTATTATGTGAGCTATTTATTAATGAGAAAGAATTAATTTGTAGGGTAATTATAGAGATGTACAAGATTATTTGGCCTCCCAGCTGTACGCTTCCCGTCAGCAGGAGGTAGCATGTTGTTTGCTAGTTTCAGGATTCTCTGCTCTCATCGCAGGCATTGACGTCACCCCACGCCGGCAGGTGAATAAGTCAAACCCAGCACCCCCACCCCACACCACACAGCCCCCCTGTTCTGCTCTTGAATTGAATAAACGATCAATAAAATGAACAAACTAACAAGGGATGACAGCCTCCTTGAGGGGCATCATAACAAAAATCAAAACATGAAAAGGAAACTTAACTAAAATATCATTCCCAGGTTTATGATGCACTTCAGCCCCTGTGGCATTCACTAGTGCAGAAGGCCTGAAGAACTACACTCTTAATAAAACAATGATCAATAAATTAAATAAACTGAAGTGTGACAAGCCCCTTGTGGGGCACAGACCTAAAGTTAGAATGTGAAAAGGAAAACTAACCATATCAAAATGTCATGCCCAGAGGTGAAGATGTACCCTACCCTCCGCAGACCATATGGGAGTTCAATTATTCTACTATAGGTTGGGACAGTAAAGTTTTCAAAAGTTTAAAGTTTATTTATTAGGGTCACAAGTAGACTTACATTAACACTGCAATGGAATTCCTGTGAAAATCTCCCTAGTTGCCACATTAATGCCTGTACGGGTACACTGAGGGAGAATTTAGCATGACTACTACACCTAACTAGCACATCCTTCAGACTGGAAGGAAATTGGAGCACCAGAAGAAAATCCACGCAGACACTGGGAAAACATGCAAACTCTGCACAGACAATGACCCAAACTGAGATTCGAACCTGGGTTCCTGGTTCTATGAGACATCATTGTGGTAAACTGTAAAAGGCAATAGGAGTTCATTGAATTTTCTTGATTACTGTGTTTCTGGCTCAATGAGAAATGAATTATTGCTGGTTCCGGTGAATAAAATGGGTCATGTGGATCAAGTGTTACTTGGGGAATATTTGTGGAATGATGATAATGGAAATCATTAGTTTTAGGTTAACTGTTGAAGAGGATAAGAAGAAATGTGGAACACAAATGCTTAGCTGGAAGTCGTCCAATTTCAGTGGGAATGAGAACAGATCAATCCCAGGTAAACCGGAATCAAAGTTTGACCAATAAAACTGTAACGGAACAACAAGGCTGCCTTTATAGAGAAGGTTCAGGTACAATCAATGTCAATTCACAGTAGAGGGAAAGATAGGACAACCAAAGCCAGAACTCCCTGGAATAGATAAAGACACAGATGAAGCAGAAAAATGAGGTACAGGACAAACCTACGTCAGTTAGCACCAGCTTGAATACAGAAAGTTCAGAGGGTAAATGAGAACAGCAATTAGAAAGGCTAAAAATGTATGGGAAAAAACTGATAATTAATATAAATGAGACTGAAGAAGACATCTACTGGTATATAAACAGTAAAAAGATAGTAAGAAGGGTGAGGCCGATTAGGGACCAAAAACACATGGAAGCAGAGGACATGACTGAGATGTGAAATGAGTACTTACGCGTTTAGTATCTCAGTCATGTCCTCACCAAGATTATGATACTAATGTCATAGTAAAAAAAGGGATGTGACTAAGAGACTAGATGGGCTGAAAATCGATAAAGAGGTATTAGAAACGCTGGCTGTATTTAAAGTTGAGGAATCATCAGGACTGGATGCAATGCATCCAAGGATGCTGAGAGAAGCAAGGGTGGAAATCTATTTTTAGGTAGCAGTGGTTACAATCTGCAATCCACGGTCTGAAAGGCTGGTAGAGATGGATTCAATTGTAGTGTTCAAATTGGAATTTGATAAGCACCTGAAGGAGAAATGACAGGGAGTGGAGCCAATCTTGGATTGGGCCAATATGGACTTGAACTTATTTTTACCCAAAGGTAGTAGTCATGAAGCAACATAATTTTTTTATATTCTGAAAAAGGTAGTTTCTGAAGAATGTTATGAACAATAGGTTTTAAAAATGAAAGAGAAAAGACATACTTAAGGAAGGATTGAAAGCTGGAAGAGTAGACAGTGGCCATGCAATATCCTGACGAATATGCTGTATTTTTAGAGAAAGCTTGACAGAGGCAAAGTGAGCTCTGAACCCTCAAAAATTGTCTGTCTGTTCCTGAAGGCAAACTTTTGTTTCACGCCTTGAGTTTCCTTCATCAAAGGAGAGGGAAGAAGCCTTATGAATACTTGCCCTATAGTAACTGTGGATATCTTATGGTGGTATTATTGGATTTTTTTTATATATTAAGAATCTAAATGGACTGTTGCCTGAAAAGGGATATTTGGCTGTGAAGGGAAGTAGACATAAATCTTGTGGAAATATTTTTGGGACTATTTTTAAATGTGTAATTATAATCACATCTTTAAGGTTTCTTTTTGTTAATAAATGATTCAATGTTTAAAACCTCCAAAAGTGGCACTGAAATCTTTTGTTCCTGACTTCAGTATACATATTTTTTCATAATAAAATACAAATTGCAAATTGTTGAGATAGCTAATCCAAGTTTCCCTTTGGGCTTTGTGCAGCTCAGCAATTATTAACAGCAATATCATAAAAATTAAACCTCAGCTGCTGTATCTTACTCCAATCTTAGAATTTGATTTTTTTTCAGCCATATATCACATTGTAAATATATGTACAAGTCCTGTTAAAAAAAATTGTCCCTTCAAACCCAACTTCTTCTATGTACAATAATTTCAGTGGTAAAGCAGCAAATATTAATTTCTTCGCAAATTGGATTTAAAAAGAAAACACTTCCTATTTTCTTATATTGAAAATCAGGTGTCAAGATACAAGGAAATTGTATCCAAGATGTTAACATGCATGTTGTGTATTCTAAATCACTCTAACATCAAAGACAAGACACCCATGCACACATCTCAAGCTCATCATTCACATGCGAAAACAATGACTATGTCACCTTTCAGGCATCACTGCAAGGGTGATGTACATGGAATGCTGGTACATTTTACTTCATTCCTACTTAGGTGTGGAATAAAGTTGGCAATGCAGAATGTACTGCAAGATATATCTTTTAACTCAATTCTTCCAGGTAATCAGAGGCAAGATCAAACAGGTTTATAAGCAGTCAAAGGCCATCTCTAGTCATACACTAGAGCAATTTGTTACAAAAAGAAGTAGGGTTCTTCATAATCTCCATGATTCTTATTATCTCATCTATCATTGCTGCAGGAGCTCCAATAATAACACAATAGGAACAGTAGACTATATGACTTAATGATCCATCACTTCTGCTCCACCATTTAGAACAATCATGACTAATTTTCTGTTTAGGTTCCACATCTCCTCCCCACTCCCATCTCCCAATCCACAGTCTCCATATCCCTCAGCTCCCCGAGATACCAAAAGTTTGGCTATCCTAATCTTAAACGTATTCAACAGTGGAGAATCCACAATCCTCTGAGGTAGAGTTCCAAAGATTTATCACCCTTTTATTGAAGTAATTTCTCCTCATTTCAGTCCTAAATAATTGGCACCTTATCTTAAGACCATGCCCCTATATTCTAAATTCCCTGAATAGCAGAAGCAATCTCTCAGCATCTACTCCATCAAGCACTTTCAGAATCCAGTATGTTTCAATGTCCACTTCATCAAGCCTCTGCAGAATTTTGTAGATTTCAATGAGATTGCCTCATTCTTCCAAATTCCAGAGAATACAATCCTTAGCCTCTCATCATAGGACAACCCTCATCCCAAGGACCAATTTAGTGAACCTTCACCGTACAACCTCCAATGCAACTATATTCTTCCCTGAACATGGAGACCAAAACTACACTAAGAATTCCAGATGTGGTCTCACCAAAACTCTGTTCAACTGTAGTAGAATTTCTTCATTCCTGTATTCCCAACTGATATAAAGGCCAACATGCCAGTTTTATTATCGCTTGCTGTACCTGCATGCTAACTTTCTGCATCTCTTGCATGAGCTCACCCAATCTCTTTGCACATCAATATTTATAAGTTTAACAACTTTTAAAAGATGTACTGCTTCTCTATTCTCATGATCAAAACGAATAACTTCATACTTCCTTATGATATGCTCCATCTACCATTTTATTGTTCATTCACAACCTGTCTATATTTCTTGCAGCCTGTATCCTCCACACAGCTTACCTTCGCACATAGCTTTGTCGCATTAGCAAATATAGAAACATTACTCTGTCTAATTTATGCATATAAATCACAAATAGCTGGGATTTTGACACCGATTCTTGCCACATTCTGCTAGTTATAGTCCAGCATCTTGAAAAAGCCCAGTTTATGGCCACTGTTTCCTATGTTAACCAGACATCCATCCATAATAAATTACCCTCCATGAACCCTTATCTTGCCTATTAACATTTTGCACATCAAATGTCATTTAGAAACCCATAAATTTTACATCTACTGCTTCCTCTTCATCTACCCTACTAGTTAAATCCTTAAAGGACTTTTTATTTTTCTTTAAATTTAAAGTTATTAACAGGACAACGCAAGAATTTGATGGGAAATCCTCAGAGAAGTGTCAGTGAACTGCCATTTAGCTTGATTGTAACATTTATTGGAAAAATAAAGATTCTTGTCCATTTTGAGTTTGCAATATTGAAAGCAGAGATATTTTTAAATTGGCAATCACCAAATTCACTCAAGCTTTGTATAATGAGATCTAATGGTTCCTAACTATTTGAGAACTATTTTTAAATAAAAGCTGTCCTTCTTGGTGCATATTTGACCCATTCATATCATTCACTTTCTAAATCTCTAGCCTATTTTTGCCAAGGTATAATAGGAACAGATGCAGGCCATCGAGCCTATTCTGCCATTTAATGGGAACAAGCAATTCCATATACTTGCTTTGGCCCATATCCCTTGATACCTTTGCTTGACAAAAACATATCTATCCCACATTTAAAGATTACAACCGATCTAGCATCGAAAGTCATTTGCAGCACAGAGTTCCAAACCTCTACTATCCTTTGTGTATAAAAATGCTTCCTAACATCTTTCCTGAATGGTCTGGTCATAATTTATAGACCACTGGCACTCCTCTAGACTCTCCATGGAATTAGTTTTAATTTTATCTACCTTGCCTTTTCCTGTTAATATCCAGAAGACTTCAGTCAGATCATACCCTAAGCTTTTAAATTCTAGAGAAAACAGGTTTAATTTGTATAATCTTTCCCCATAATTAAATCCCTGAAGTCCAGGCATAATTCTTGTAAATCTGTAGACATAAAGACCGCTATTCCATTAGTTTTCTTGGTTATTTTCCACAGCTGTTTGTGGCATTTTATGGAACCTGGACCCGCAAATCTCTTTGGACATTCACTGTATTTAACTTCATACCATTTAGAAAGTACTCATCATTTTTCACTCCAAAGTAAATAACTTCGCATTTGCTTAGATTTAAATCTATCGCAACTCCAATATCCACAACTAACTTGCATCCTGGGCTCTCACTGGATTTAAATAATAACTGAGGGTCTCTCTCCCATCCCACTGGACATCCGCAGGGCCCGGACACTGTGACTGAACCCAAGCAGCAGATCCACACAGGGGTTAATGTTAATGGCGGTCACAAGCCCGAACCACACTCACTGCTTCACATTCTCCCCTAAAGCCTCCGTCAAGGTCTTCTTGGCTGCCTCCAGCTCACTGACATGAGTCGCCATGTCCGAAAAGGACTTTCACTGAAACGGAGGCGGATTCTCCTCACTGCTCCAAGGCGTTTACCTCAAACTCATTCACCCGGAGGACCCAGTCCACCCCGCCCCCTGCCCGCCCGGAAGACCTGCTCCACCCCGCCCCTTGCCGGCTCGGAGGACCAGCTCCATCCCTCCCCCTGCTGGCTCGGAGGATCTTCTCCACCCGGCCACGGAGGACCCGCTCAGCTCCGCCGCCTGCCGGCCTGGGGAACCCGCTCCACACCGCCCCCTGCCGGCCTGGAAGACTAGCTCACTCTGTCACCTGCCGGCCCAGAAGACCAGCTCCACTGCCCGCCTCTCGGCCTGGAGGACTAGCTCCACGCCACCCCCTGCCAGCCCGGAGGACCAGCTCGGGGAACACCCTTGGAAGTTTACTGTCAAATAAATCGGTTGGATTTCAAATTGCTGTTGTCAGACTCTTACTGAGGCCCCCTTGGAGCCAGGCATCAGCATCTGGAGCAGAATCCCAAATTGTAACCCTGTCATGAATCTCCCCCAAAGGCAGCAGAGGCTCTGGATGGGATTACTGACCAAAAAAAATCAGCATAGACGTAAAATATAAGATAATGAAGGATCAAATGTACGCCTTTTGAACTTTTACTTTGTGCAAGGCAAGTTGTGTGCTGATTCCACATAACAGTAACTGAGAGCTGTGCATTCCTGCTGCGTCCAAAGTGTAAATATTTCTTTTGCTTTTACAAATTCGAAGTTGATTATAGTTTTATGAATATATAAATGATTAAGCATTTTCTACAATCATCATGAAATATTTGGTGTGTATTCAACCTTATTAATGAAGTTATGGTAAGTGAACAAGCCCAATTTCAATCTGTGGCCCACTGAGATGCAGGAGAGCCATTCATGCGGTTCACTCGCTGACCTAGGTTGCCTATCTGAATCATATTATCGCATCCTGGCCTTGTTCTCCTCTTAACTCTCAGCGTTAAAGGTTGCATTGGTATTTCATCTCAAATCACTAGCCTTCATGAGCAAGGCCCTGATTTGCCATTTTAATTATGTTACATCTTCAGAGAGACCAATAATTTTTAAAAAGAGGTGTGAACTTCCCACCTTTTTTGTGTCAAGCTGTGAAAACTATTATTTGATTTTCAATATCCTTGATGTTACCATTGACGGGAAACTCAACTGGACTCGCCACATAAATGGCTACCAAAGCAGGTCAGAGGCTAGGAACTGCAATGAGTCACTCATTTCCTGACTCCCCAAAGCCTGTCCACCATCTACAAGGCAGAAGTCAGGTGTGTGATAGAATACTCCCCTTTTGTCTGGATGGATGCAGCTCCAACAACGCTCAAGAAGCTTGACACTATTCAGGACAAAGCAGCCCGCTTGATTGGTGCAATGTTCACAAACATCCATTCCCTCCATCACCAATGCTCAGAGCAGCAATGTGTATTATCTATAAGATGCACTGCAGTAACTTGCCAAAGATTCTTAGACAGCAACTTCCAAACATACGGCCACTTTCATCCAGAAAGACATTGGCAGCAGGTACATGGGAACACCACCAACTGCAAATCCCCCTCCAAGTCCCTCGCCATCTTGACTTGGAAATATATCGCTGTTCCTTCGCAGGCACTAGGTCAAAATTGTAAAATTACTTCCCTGACAGCATTGTGGGTCAACCCATAGCACATGGACTGGAGCATCTTACCACTATCTTCTTAAGGGCAAATAGAGATGGGAAATAACTGCTGGCCAGCTAACAATGTCCATATCCTACAAATGAATAATTTTTAAATAATTTTAAAAATTCAATAGGGTTTGGCCTGGACATTATTTCTCTTGGCATCCAGATCCAAAATGGGAAATGGAATACTGATGGGTTTTTTTTTGTTTGTTGTACAGATGGGGCCTCCTTTGCTCCCACCCAACAGACTACAACCCTGTCTGCACTACAGAGCTGGGCTGCACGTCAAAGCTGACCCTCGAATTTCAAAAACGCAATGTGAAAATTATACTCTCTCAGCTGAAAATGTTCAAGATCACCATGGATGGACCAAGGTACTGATTTTATTTGTTGTTGTCAAACATATTAGTATACAGTAAAAGGTACTGATTTCTTGCATGTTATATAGGCAAAATATACCATTCATAGAGAAAGAAAGGAGAGAGAGCAGAATGTAGTGTTATAGTTAGAGCTAGGCTGTAGAGAAAGATAACTTAATGCAAGGTAGATCCATTCAAAAGTCTGATAGAGGCAGAGAAGAAGCTGTTCTTGAGTCAGTTGGTATGTGACCTCAGACTTTTGTATCTTTACCCAATGGAAAAAGGTGAAAGAGAGTATGTGCAGGGTGTGTGGCCCCTTAATTATGCTGGCTGCTTTTCCGAGGCAGTGGAAAAGTGTAGACAGAGTCAATGTGTGATGGACTGGGCTTCATTCACGACCCTTTGTAGTTTCTTACAGTCTTAGGCAGAGCAGGAGCCATATCAAGTTGCAATACACCCAGAAAGAATGCTTTCTGTGGTGCATCTGTAAAAGTTGATGAGAATCGTAGTGGACATGTCAAATTTCCTTAGCCTTCTGAGAAAGTAGAACTGTTGGAGGGCATTATTGCAGAGTAAGGGGTCATCCACTAAGGTAGAGATCAGGAGGAATTTGTTCTCCTCAGGTCAGTAAATCTGTGGAACTCTTTACCAACGAGAGCTATAGAGGCTGGGTGGTTTAGTATGTTCAAAGCTGAGTTAGATTTTTAATCAGTAAGAAGGGTTATGGGGATAAGGTGGGAAAGTAGAATTGAGGATTATCATACCAGATCAATCACAATCTCATTGAATGATAGAGCAGACTCAATAAGCTGAATGGCCTATTTCTGCTCCTATTTTTTATGGTCAAATCCCTTTTTTTTGCTATGCCTAAATTGATCTTCACTTGCATTAATGTTGGCTATATGTGCAACAAAGAGATGGAATTTATGTCCCCCTTCCCGTCTTCCCCTCCCACCCCCCACCACTGCTTAAAACCACTCATGCTTTAAGCAGTGGTGGGAAATGGAAGGGGAAGAGCAGATAACTATAACAGGTGGCTCAACCAACATCCCGCCTAGTCCTGACCTGGTCCCTATAACACACTGAATAAGTTGAAGGGGCAGAAATCTGCAATCCCAACTATTTAAAGAAATTATTAACATGCAGTTGAGCTTGTTTATTGACGAGAATGCCATGTTGCCTATGCCATAGTGTGGTTGGTAGACGAGAAAAATTGGGGAATTACTTTTTCACCATGTGAGGAATGAAGAGATGAGGAGAGGAAGAAGGATTCCACATTGTGGAACCACTTGCAGAATCATATCTGGCAACAATTAGATTTGTTTTCTCCGTTTGTTATTTTTCAGTGGTACAAGTCTTTGCTCTGCTTTTCCATTTACACACAGCATAGGCTGCCTGCTGTGGAAGGAAGTTCTTGCAGAAGCTGCTGAACTGGTTTGTATGTACACAATCCAGCAAACAGTTGTAAATCTGACTGAGATGTCTGGGAGAAAGGTTGTAATTTTGAGTGGCCAGCAGCAGATGATGATCAGAGAACTTTTAAATCAACGACCTATCAACTTATCAAACTCAAACTATGTATGTAAATGCAGAAATTTACATTAGCTCCCAGTTTAGTAACACCTCTTCCTATCTCTGTAATCATGTCCAATCCAATAATCCTCCAAGAACTCTGCATTCTTCAATGCTGACCTATGGTGAATTCCTGATTTCCTTTGCGGTAACTTAATTGCAGTGTGAATGTAAGCCGACCTGTGACACTAATAAATAAACTTAAGACCTTAAACTCATCAATGGCTGTCCCTTCAAATGCTGAGACTCCAAACTCCAGAATCACCTCCCTATATTTCTCACTGCCTTCTTCAAGACCTATTCCTTTGACTATGACTTTGGTCGCATGTCTTAATTTCCTAATGGTGAAAACCTTTGAATATTTTACTTTGTTGGAAGTGCTATATAAATGCAAGTTGTCATTGTTGTCCGACTCTCTGATATTCCCACCATTTGGTTTCAATGGACAGAGTGGAAAAGAATCCAAAACAATAGAAAGTTATGTTTTTAATTATGCATTTGTAGTTTTAATACCAAGGGAAGACCAGGAGTTAGTTTGTAAGCATAAATCTATCTCTACTCATTTGGATATCAGATTAAATTATGGTTGCTACATTATCTGTTGTGTAATTTAACACTGGATTATTGTTTACATGTATACCTTTGATCTGCTAGTGCAATCCCTCCCTGCCCTTTTTGCAGTCTGAAGAATCTAACATCAATAACATTGCTAAAGTCATAAATCAGTAGATAAATATTAAAGAGTTTTCAGTGTCCTCAGCAATCTAAAACCCTCTTCTTCTTGTGCCGATAGAATAACCAGCTATTATACTAATTATTGCTTTACTTCCAATCTGGCATTCTGTAATGTTGCTAGCACAGTCAATGCTTCTGGTTGTTTTGTTTTTTTTCAAGAAAAACCTTTCAGCAACATGCCCACACACTGGACTGAATAAGATAATCAGTAAGATCTTCATCAAAGTGCACACGGTGTGACAGAGCTGATGGGAATTTGGCTCTTTTTAAAAAAAAATTCACTGAATAGTTATTCTGTATTTCTGTACTCTGTGAAATGCTGGTGTCCAGGCAACTGCAACTGGTCAAATTCTACAGAAGTTTCGATGCTGGACTTGCATCATATAACTGTTGTGCCTAAGCACACTTCTGGCAATGTACCTTTTATAAAACTCTCAGCACCTTACTTTGATGCAACTGACCAAACAAAATTATAAATTTACGGAACAAAAAACATAGTTGGCACAAAGGTACCAGTTGAGAATGAGATATTGTAATAAGCAAAAAAAATCCAGCAACATCCAAAACAAGGATCTCAATGATAAGAAACACAATTTAAAAAGTTAGTCGGATATTCTCAAGATTAGGGAAGAAGCAGTAGAAGAGAAAAATGTTTACTTTAGTGCATTAATACTCTTGCGATATTTTACTTTAAATGACAACCATAGCAGATACTGCAATTCTCTTCACCATGAATGAATAATCAACTAAAAAGCCACAGTGGCACAGTGGCTAGCACTGCTGCCTCATAGCGCCAGGATCCAGGTTCGATTTTGTTTGGCAGTTCATGCAGGCCTGAAGCCTGGGCCTTTGGATGAGACCTTACCTATGTCTCGGCAGATGTCTATAATAATACAGATTCTCCTGAAATATAGGGCTGCTTAGTGTTAGAGAAATAAATTCCTATGAGATTCCAGACATCGGAATTCCCCTGCCCATTGTTGACCCACTTCCAGAGGCCATATTTGGGACAAATGGGAACTTCCACCGTGGCCCATAAATGATTTGTTAGTCCAGGACAGGCCCTGATTCACGCCCAATTTTTCACCCCTTACAGCAGAAAAAATGTTCTATGTTCTATGTTCTAGTGGTCTATCCAAATTTGGATAGCTGACACTTCCTGGCTGTGTCTCAGGAACAAAAGGACCTCATTTCATTAAACTCAGGCTGTCTTGGATGAGGCTGTCTCAGATAAGCTTTCTCATCAGTTGAGAAAAATTCCAGGTAGGGATCTTTTACGATGCTCTTTCGTTCTTCCATCTCTCTTCCCTAAGCTGGAATGTGAAAATGAACAGTGGATTCGGAATGTCAATATATAATTCAGAACATCAGAAAAAATGCATGGGTAAGGCTTGCGTTCAAACAACAAACTATAATGTAGCACAGGAACAGGCCCTTCAGCCCATCAAGCCTGCGCAGATATGGGGTTTCTATTCCTCTGTTCGCCTCACGTTCTTGTGTCTATCAAGACACACCTTGAATGTTGCTAACATGTCTGCTTCCATTACCTCTATCTACTGCCCTCTGTGCGTCTCCCCTACTTACTACCTTTCACCTTTAAATCCTCTTTTTGCCCCTCTTTCTCTGCTTAAACACATGATGGATTTAATATCATCACTCATTTACGCAGCACCTATTAGGTGAGAGTAGACTTTGTTGTTGGCAATGAAAAATATTTGCAGGAAAAGATTTCCTTATGGACAAGGAGAAAGATGGCCTGCAAAAGATGGCTTTGGATTGCGGGAAGGCAGATTTGATTAAATTGACGTGGACCGGGAACAGCTCCTTGCAAGAAAATCGACAGCACAAGGTGGAGCATTCAAAAAGGAAATGGGGAGAATAGAGGTCCAACGTTTCCCCATAGGGGAAATGAAGGAGCAGTAAGTTCAGGGAATCCTAGGACAATTCAGAATTGGATAAGGAAGAGAAAAGCTTTAGCAAGTCCAAAAGGAACTGTTCAGCTATGCCCTTGAGGAATATATCTGAAGGGCACCATGACAGCTCAGTGACTATCACTGTAGCTGTGCAGACACTTGGAATTGGGCCGGTGTCTGTGGGAGTTTGTGCGTTCTCCCCGTGGTTGCGTGGGTTTTCTCCGGGCGCTCCGGTTTCCTCCCACATCCCAAAAAATTCGGTCTTAGGCTGATTGGGAAACAAATTGTCCCTACATTGAGACTCTTCCATATTAGGAATAATCTAAAATTAGAATAGGATAATGGAATTGTTACTATATAGTTATGACGGCGGCGTGGGCTCGTTGGGCCGAAGGGCCTGTTTCCCGTGCTGTGTTGCTCTAATACTAGAGAGTGTGCCAAAACCAAGATATTACTCATCCATTTGTTACCACTGGATGTTTATCTGTATGAAGATGGATTTCTGCATTTGTAAGACTTGATCTGTAACAAGGGTCACTCAAAATTCAAAAGGAATTCATCTTGCATCAGGTGTTTTGGAATGTGATGTGTTGCAGAAATGAAAGCACCTCTCCCTCCAGTGTTGGAATTTGCAACTGCAGTCAAAGGAGAGTTTTGGCCTGTTGTGCTGTGCTGTTCTGCCCTCATTTGCTTAGCAATATTGCTGCTGAAGTCAGGAGTGAGATGATCAAAGGTTTCGCAAGGAAACTTGGATGGGCACTTGATGGAAGTAAACTTGCAGGCAAGTTTATATATTCCAGAATGTATTCTGGAATATATTCCAGAGTTGGCAGATCTGTCAGAAGCAAATCCCATTAGTCCATTGTTACGTCTCGGTGTAATAAAACAATGACAGGAATTTAATACAGGTGATCATTTCCTCAGAGATCCAGGATGGAAGAGTTGGGACATTAAGTTGTTTCAGTGCTTCATATTCAAACCCATGGTAAATAATTAAGTTCATAAGGGCAAAGGAAACAAACGGAATCAGTGGGTTTCAGGAAAAAGATAATGATCTGGATTTTCACTGAGTCACATTGATTTGGAAGCCTTTTAAAAATGGCTGATAGGTCCAGATTCCGGGATTCCCAACTCTATTCCCTGGCTGTCTGATTTTTCAGGAGTGCCTTAAAGAATTTTGAGCTGCTTCCTATCCGAAGCCTACATCTGGCAATCTCAACGTGACTGGTTCCATTGTAGATGTCATAGAGATGAGTCAGGTTTTTAAAGAGTCATGGTTTATGGCCCCTTAGAGAAGTTGTGAACCCTGGTCTGCCTGAGGGGACCTTTAAAAATGTCCTCTCAGGCAGACCTGACATTGTCCTCATACCCACTGTGCCAAGTTCCACCCATCCATCCATCCTTTATGTCCCTCATGCCCCCTGTGCAAAACTCTGCTTTCTCATCCACCCCTATGTCCCTCATGCTCCCAGTGTCAATTCTGCTATTACATCCATCCACCATGTCCCTCATACCCCCTGTGTCAAATTCTGCCCTTCCATTCACTCCCCACATCCCTCATTCCCATGTCAAACTCTGCCCTTCCATTCACTTCCTACGTCTCTCATGCCTACCTGCCAAGCTCTGCCTTTCTACTACAGCCTAAGCCACCTCACACCTTCTGTGCTAAGCTCTTCAGGAGACCCTTCAGGAGAGTTAATTCAAATATCACTTTGGCACTGAATTGAGACACAGTAGCTGGAATTCTCTGACTTCACACACAGCGGGGATTTTCCAATCCCATTGCAGCGAACAGAGATTTGGATGAGCACCAAATTCTCATTGGCAGTAGCAGTGGAGTGTGCAAGACTGGAGAATTCCTGTCAGTAATTTATGGGTTAGCATCAGAATAAAACTATGAAGATTAAAAATGAAATTGCCTTCAGAGAAGGGAGCTTTCACCCTTTCCCCAAGCTGGATCTTTTGGGATTTATGTTGCACATTATGTGATGGATCCTTAATGATCTCAAATGCAGCGTGGTGAGTTATGCAACTCAAAATTTCATACATAGGTGAAACTATCCTGGCAATTTATCAATTCTGGCCAAGTTACATGCCATCTTGGTTTGGACATAAGGTACACTGTTTCTTTACCATTGTTGAATCAATATTCTGAAATTCTACTCCTAAAATGAAACAAATTGATTCTGATTTCAAAGGACTATTTTCTCTCCCCCATTCCTCCGCCACAGTTAGTCTAAGGGTGTAGTTGGCTTATGACTGTAGAGTTGCTTCAATGTGATTTTCCTTAGCCACATTTCCAAGAAGTATAAAGATCAAGTCAATTGGATTCTGAAGTGATGCTTTCTTCTAGGGGGTTCCGCTGCAGTCTGCAGTGATCAGCATTAGATCATTCTGTGAATTACTTTAAATTATTTTAATTTCAATTTAAATTGTTGTAAATTCAGTCAGCCATAGCCAAGGAGGCCATACCAGTTTAACTTCAATTGAATCCTTGGTCTTAGGTACCAAAGACACATCAAAGCTATCCAGCTGAAGTCAGAGTGGTGTGCCATGCTTGGCTATGATTGACTGAACTTGCAATGATTTAAATTGAAGTTAAAATAATTTAAAGCAAGAGTATATAACCAACCAGCTGAAGAATGGCTTATCTCTTGGTAATCCTGCTCCTGTAGAATTCACTTACTAATCAATCACTCACACTCATTCTTTTATGGGATGTAGCTGTCATTGACAAGGCCAGCATTTGTTGCCCATCCCTAATTTGAACTCATTGGCTTGCTCGGCCATTTCTGAGGGTAGTTAAGACTCAACCATATTGCTTTGTGTCTGAGTCACATGTAGGTCACACCAAGTAAGGACAACCAGTTTCCTTCTCTAAAAGGGGTAGTCAACTAGATGGGTTTTTACAACAATGATAGTTGTCATTGCCACCATTATTGAGAGTAGCTTTTAATTCCAGATGTATTCATTGAATTTAAATTCCATCAACTGCTGTGGGATTTGGTCCCAAAGCAGTGGTCTGGACCTCTGAATTACTAGTTAAGTAACATTACCACCTCTGTATCTCCCATTGATTCAGTGGAAACTCTACATTTGGGCTAATGTCAATAGATTTCATGCAGGAAACTTGAGTGTAACTTCGCCTTTGGCCAAACTGGCGCAATTTCCAGCACACATTTTGCCAATTGTGGCCTTCCTGGAAATGCTAGGCTTTTGTCTCTGAAGTAGGCCCCAAAACCTTTCAAATCAATTGGTAAAATATTTGCTGAAAACTGTGCTGGTTTGGCCAAAGATGAAGTTACACTCAAATTTCTGCACAAAATCTATTGACCATTAAAATGACCAAGAGCAGCAGGAAATTCTATGTTCCCTGGTTAGCCATTGAAGACAGGCTCCACAACTGAGCCTGAAAAATACCCTAATATTACTGAGCTGTCAGTAGTGATATTGCTACTGTAATAGTAAATACTAATAAAATAGACTTACAGAATTGGAAAGTTTACTGTGCCACCTTTTCTCCCAATTTTCTCCTCCTTCCTTATTATTTACTCATAAAGGCTACTTGTGCATATGTTGCATTATTTTTGTGCCTCTAATTTCAAGCAAGGAGGGAGATCTCAGCTGCTTTTCTCCCATTCTTCACATCTGTTGTATTTTCTTTGGCTGCGATCCATGACAGTAAAAATGTTACTGGCACACTGAAAATTGAATTCAAAGAGTTTCCGTAAATCGGAGGGCCAGGACATTAAAACATAGGCCTATAAGCCTCAACCTCTGAACTAATAAGCCAGGATCACAGTCAACAAACCTATGGAAGGCACTTTTACCTAGACCCCTTCCCTACTTCATATATTATTACGTAGTATCTCTCAAACATATTACTCTGGCAAAGAATTTCAATCAGATATTGGGTCACCTCATTAGGGTTTTATTCTGCACTTGTGCTGTTTGTATGAAGCCTTCTTGGGCATGGAAAATTTCACCTAAATCCTGGTGAAAATTGGGCAAATGAACATTAGCTCACTGCTGTTAAACATAAGAAATAGGAGCAGGAGTAGGCCATCAAACCCTTCACGCTTCCCCCACCATTCTGTAAGATCATGGCTGATCTGAAGTGGATCAGTTCCACTTACTCGCTTGCTCCCCATAACCCTTAATTCCTGTATCGATCAGAACTGTTACTAAAGGCAGCAGTCACAATCAACATCAGCTGGAGCATAAAAAAAGCTGTGAATTACTTTAAATTATTTAAATTACTTTAAATTATTTTAAATTATGAATCATGAAATCCTATAGTGTAGAAAGAGACCCTTCGGCCCATCAAATCTGCACCGACCACAATCCCACTCAGGCCCTACCCCCATATCCCTACATGTTTACCACTAATCCCTCCAAGCAATGTAGTACACTGTGGGGCAATTCTAGCGTGGCCAATTAACCTAACCTGCACATCTTCGGACTTTGAGAGGAAACCGGAGCACCGGAGGAAACTCATGTAGACACGAGGAGAATGTGCAAACTCCACACAGTGACCCGAGCCGGGAATCGAACCCAGGTCCCTCGAGCTGTGAAGCAGCATTGCTAACCACTGTGTTACCATGCCGCCAAAAATGGTCTGCCAAAAAAGAAGGCAAACTTATTCAACTTAAATCTAACAGCAAACAGCACCTCAATTCAGTGGCTATCACTGTTTTAGTAATGCAGCATGCATCTTTCACAGCAATGATCTTCTGCTTTATCTTTGCCATGATATGGTGATGCCAGCATTGGACTAGAGTGGGCACAGTAAGATGTCTCACAGCACCAGGTTAAAGTCCAATAGGTTTATTTGAAATAATGAGCTTTTGGAGTGCTGCTCCTTCATCAAGTGAGTGGAGAGGTAGGTTTCGCAAACGCGACATATATAGACAAAGACACAACGATTACTTTTGCCATGTCAGCCTCTAAAGGAATAATCCATTTTGTTACACATTTTGATCAAATATACAAATATCAGTTTAAAACTTATTGGTAGAAAAGGAGGGTTAAAAAGAGACTAGAATTGACTTTTCCAATGACTATCTGCAGTTGCCTGAGACTTACTTAAGAGATGTCATGGCATTTTTTTGGATTACTACCAGTAACACTGCCTGTTAGCATTGCTGTACTGATAGTCAGTTGATGGACAGTCGCCAACCTTCTCACTAGACAAAGGCAGAAGAAAATGGGACGAGTCAAATTTATTCACTTAAGGCTATGGTAGAATTGTCAGCCTCTGCAGCACTGTTCTGAAATCTCCAGAAATTAAGTAGTAGTATCCAGGATACTCTTGTGAAAAACCCTGGAGATAAACTATAAGTCAATTAAAAAAAAAGCATTACAAAAAATTTGAGAAATATTGTTTAATAAAAAATTTTAAAAGTATTGGACAATGGAATAAGGGGTGGCACAATGGTTGCATTGTTGCCTCACAGTGCCAGAGATCCAGATTCAGTTCTGGCCTCAGGTGACTGTCTGTAGCAGTTGGCACATCTGCCCCATGTCTATGTGGGTTTACTTCGGGTGCTCCGGTTTCCTCCCACACTCCAAAGGTGCGCACTTTTGGTGGATTGGCCATACTAAATTGCCCCTTAGTGTTCCAAAATGTGCAGGTTAGGAGAATTAGTGGGGAAAATATTTGGGGTTACAGGGAACATGTCTGGGTCAGATTGTCTCTTAGTGTCAGGGGGATAACATGGGGTTATGAGGATAGAGTATGGGTGAGATTGTCAGACTCGATGGGCTGAATGGCCTTCTGCTCTTTCGGAATTCTATGACGTGTTCTTTAACTTATTTATGCTCATGGAATGTGAGTATTATTGACAAAGCCAGAATCGATTGGTGATTGTCTTCCTGAAGCATTGCAACACTTGTGATGTTGGTACTCCACAATGCTGTGAGAAATGGAGTTCCAGGACTTGAACCCAGTGATAAAGAAGCCTTGGGAAATGCTGATGAAGCCTCCGGCCGAAGCTTCCTGTTGGACCTGGCCCATGTAAAAAATCGATGTAATTGGCAGACTGGGTGAACAGGGATCCATGCCCTGGCAGACGCACTTGTGCACAAAGGGTTGCAAGATGCTGCAGATGTCGAGGGATCCTCAGGTTGGGAGGTCAACATTGGTTCCAGGTCCGTGGTGTGTGCATTGCTCTGGCTGCAGTGGTGGGGGGGAGGAGGAGGAGTGCGGAATAGGGTGCCACATGAGATCCACCACCAATCCCACAAATATCTGCTTCCCTGCTGTGTGTCTGCTGGATAGGCACTGTGGCTAACTCCAGAGCTTACATCCCATGCACCACTAATAGTAGTAGGCTGCAGGTCTGCTCATGCACCATGAGCACTACCAGACCTATCAATGGTGATCCCCAATCTGTGGACCCCTAGACCTCTGCGGCATCTCACAGCTCTCTGTGCACAAACACACCACTCTAGCGCGCCAAGATATCATTCAGATTCCCTGTTATCTGTCTGCTGGACAGGTACTGTGGCTAACTCCAGAGCTTACATCCCATGCACCAGTAACAGTAATAAGCTGCAGGTCTGTTAGTGCACCATGAGCCTGAGCCAATGGTGATCCCCAGTCTGTGGACCCTGAGACCTCTGCAGCACCTCACAGTTCTCTGAGCACAAACACACCACCCTAGCGCATCAAGATACTCTGTTCGCCTGGGGAAACAGCTGCCAAATATGCCTGGAAGAAGCTTGTGTCATAAATTTGAGGGCTGCCATGACCTTCACTTCCACTGAGAGCGGGTGTTTTCCTGTCTCCCAAGGTGTCAGACATGACACAGGTGCCGTACCGTTTCTTACTTAGTCAGAGCCTGTGGCAGCACACACCGTCGGTCATCCACCTTGAAGGACCTGAGCGCCCTGTAGCCCGTGGGTTGCCACCTCCTTCTCTCACAAGAGGATGCATTGCCATGTCCTGGCCCTGGTGTGGAGGCTGCTAGTGACAGACGAAGAGAGAAACATTTAGTACAGTTGCCCATCCCAGGCACACACACACACCCCCCCTCCCCCGACTGCTTCTGTGCCTAGTGGTCCCATGAGTGAATGTCACCATCCCCAGTGCCATGCGTCACCTCAACGAGTTGCCTACCGTTGACCTCCTGGCCACGGCAGAAAGGGAGAGCATACATGTGTGTGTGCGAGGTCCCCATTGCAGACCCTCGAAGCACTGACATGAGTACAGCCACTAATTACCTTCCATGAGTTGCAGTTCAGCCAAACAGGGGAGGGGCAGCCTCCTGACTATCACAAGATGGGTTTCCATTCAAAGCAGCACAGTAGAGTCCATGCAGTATGAGGGGCCATGTTAACTTCTGGTGAGCTGCTTTGCTTGGGACAGCAGCTGCCAGACCTGCTACCTGTTAGTGGGTTCTGGAATGTAAGGTCTGAAGTCAGCCACAATGCATGTCCAGAAGAGAGATAGCAGAGAAGCAGATCAATAATGGAGAACATGTCCCTGTCTACATCAATGGGAATGAAGTAGAAATGGTCGAGAGTTTCAAGTTTCTAGGTGGCCAGATCAACAGCAACCTGTCCAGTCCATTCAGGCTGACACTATAGTTAAGAAAGCCCACCACTACTTTCTCAGAATAATAAGGAAATTTGGCATGTCCACTGCAACTCTCACCAACCTTTACAGATGCACCATAGAAAGAATTCTTTCTGTTTATATCACAGCTTTGTATGGCTCTTGCTCTGTCCAAGATTGCAAGAAACAATAAAGTGTTGTGAACGAAGCCCCATCCATTATTCAAACCAGTCTGCCTTCCATTGACACTATCTACACTACCCGTTGCCTTGGAACAGCAGCCAGCATAATCAAAGACCTCACATATGCTGGACATATTCTCTTCCATCCTCTACCATTGGGAAAAAGACATAAAAGTCTGAGGTCATGTACCAACCAACTCAAGAACAGCTTCTTCCCTGCTGTCGTCAGATTTTTGAATGGACGTACCTCATACTAAGCTTTCCCTATACCCTAGCTATGACTGTAACACTCCATTCGGCACTCTCTCATTTCCTTCTGTGACCAGTATGCTTTGTCTGTAAGAAACAATTCTTTTCACTGTATATTAATACGTGAGACAATAATAAATCAATAATTGTGAGGTTGGTGGTGGACCTCTTGTAGCACCTCTCAGTAGTTTCTCTGCAGCCAGGATCAATGCATGCACCATGGGGCTTGGAGCCAGTGGTGACCTCTGACTTGTGAACCCCTAGACGGCATGGGTGCCCCACAAATTCCAGCATCCATGCAATTCCCCATCCCACCCAATAAGGGGCAATTTTTAGCATAGTCAATCAATCTAACCTGCATATCTCTGGACTGTGAGAAGAAACCAGAGCACCTGGAAGAAACCCACGCAGACATGAGGAGAACGTGTAAACTCCGCACAGACACTGACCCAAGCCGGGACTCGAACCCAGGTCCCTACAGCTGTGAAGCAGCAGTGCTAACTACTGTGCCACCATGCCGCTGAATTGAACTTACCCCCTCGCTCCCCCTTACTACTGTTGTGCCTGACCCAGACTTTTATAGAGCAGCTGTGGAAGATGCTGCATGACGTCACACTGGAAGGGTGGGTGGGAAATGGTGAGGGGGTTAAGATACAAGAGGGGGAAAGGGCCAAGCCAAACTCACCTAATAATATGGAAATACATTCAAAATCATTGAAATTGACATTGCACCCAGATCGCACTGGAAAAGTTGGCCTTGGAGGATGACAAATGGCTTGATGTGATTTGGATTTTTCACCTCCCACTCATATTTCCTACCTTGCTATATTAATCAATCAGGTAGCAGGGTGGAAGACTTGCTCCCCTGTGTGTGTTGGAGGGAACCTGTATTAAGAGAAAAAATATGCAACAAACATTGTCCTGATAATTTCATGGTGTTTTATTGGGGGCAGGAGAATTCAATATTCAAATCAATAATGTGGGAAACATAGGTTGTCTTCATTGTAACTAAGATCTGACTTGATGCTTGATTTTATTGAATATGATCCAAGAGAAACAGAATTCAAGATCAGCTCCAATCTTCCAGGAACATAAATGGTGTTTCAAATGTAAGGCAACCTTACTACCGAGTGGAAATATTAATTCAGAATCACAGAATTGTTCTGATGCCAAGAGATGCCATTTGGCTCATTGTGTCCACACCAACTCTTCAAAAAAGTATTGTGACTTAATGCCATTCGCCTGTATTCCTGCACATTACTTGAATAGAAACAATCAGCCAATGCCCTCTTGAATACCTCAATTGAACCTGCCTCCAACACATTCCAGACCCACTCACTGTGTGAAAAAGTTTTTTCTCACATCCTACTCATCATGTGAGAAAACTGACAAATGTTTTGTCACTGCGACACCGCCGGTACAGGCTTCACTGTATAACTCAACTGCCAGCTAATCTCCATAAATCAACAGCTAGCAAATCTTTAGTCCTTCACTTTGGAAAGCAACTTGGCCTTTTTTGCTTTTATTCTGTCTGTGTGCCAAGATCTGTTTTAAGCCCTGCAATTTAAATTGTGAGGATTCAAATCAACAGTTCAAATAAAAAGACTTTTCCTTAAAGTGTTCATCCAGCAGATGGGAGTCTTCACTTATAGACAATAAAATGAAACAAAACTTACTCCGATTTGCAAATCAAAGTAAAAGATTTAATAAATAAACATCATTACTCTAACACTTGAGGCCTCATCCTGGGCCATTCCAACCTCTTTAACAATTCCAACAGGTTCAGTGACCACCGTGTCATTGGCTACATAGTTTATTGGGTTAGCTAACCCTTACAGCTTGTCACCATAGGTCACACTACAGCAGATCCAATGTTATCATCGGTTACAATCTAACATGCATATTTCACTAAGATGCCACAATCCCTCTTTTCTTCTCCCCTTTTGACTTTGCAGACTTAGTACCCTTGCTGTTTCTCCTGCGGGTTGCTGGTTCCCCTAAGGCCAGACAATGGATAGTCACACCAGTCTCGGAATTATATTAGCAATCCTGTGATTGACACACAACTGCCTGCTGGAAGATCTTCTGACATTGAACACCAAGCTTGCTGCGGCAGGTTGGGAGAGACATACATTCTGTGATAATAGGCCCTGCTCTTTCTAAAAAGGCTTTATAGGAGTTGCAGTTTACATTCAATATTGTCTTCCACACCAGCCCTCCCTGCCCCGCTGCTAGCCCTGTGGTAATCAACAATTGACAAGAAACATCACTTATCAAGAAAACATCTGTACCGTGCCGCAAGCACACCAGTAAATTGGCATTAAGAGCCGAGATTCCTTCAAGCCACACGTGATCTACTGCCTCTGTTCTGTTCTTCTGGCTGACCTGCTAAGATTGGGGAATTCCTATTGATGTCTGAGTTTCTGCTGATCCAGTGAACAATCAGAAGACAGCGTTAACATCCCCCACCACCTTTCTGCCTCTGACTGCAGCCTCAACCTTAAGATGTCAGAGCAATGTACAGTTCAAGCATTGACCTGGAACAGTAAAAGACAGCATGGATGGCTGATTACAATGTAGTCCGTACAACAATAATTAAGGTACCTTAAACTGGACTTCAGATAACAGCCCATGTCAAGTTCTGTTGAGGTTAAGGACACTGCACAATATCAACTTGATGAGAATCAAAGCGTGAGACCCACAAACACTTCAAACCTTCTCCTCTATTGTTGTAATCTTATTTCTGTATCAATTATGTTTGTGTTGAATTTCCACTAAAATTACCCCAGGAAGCATGGAACAAATTCTTAATGTTCACGCTAAATTGGCCATTACATTAAAACCTCTCACAGCAAAAACTAAAGAATCCCTTCCAATATCATTATCTAAAATCATTTAACACTAATAATGGGCCTAAATGTTCCTGAAGTTTTTTTTGTACTAAGGCAAATATATTTTCCTCCATGGATTGAGGTAATCCATTGAGGATAAGTGGCTGCAGGAAATTGAACTGTCCGTCCAATTTTGTTATCATTAGGCACATCAGATTAGAACACTATGATATAGGGATAGCTCCTACTAATCTGACCCAACACTGTATGTAAAACTGAGTATCAGAAAAGCAGCCTCTCCTCCTCCACCAACCTGCCATGTAGTTGATCTGTCTCTCAACTTTTTTTGGCCTTTCCTACACCAGACGATCTCAGCACATCACTAGCTTTGCTCCTTTATGTGTCGTGGTGTGCTTTTGAGCCATGGTATGAACTGGTTTGAGATTTTGTTGATTTGTTTTACATCAGATGTTTAAAGCCAGCAATGAAGTAAATAGTTTTCATTCTGCTGTTGTGGTCTGGTTAAAAATTTCAGGCCCCAGGAACCATGTGTTGTCCCACTGACAGGAGCTGCCATTGTTGACTGGCATGTTGGGCTTGCACTTAACAATTAGCGCGTAACTTTGCTCCGATGTAAATGAATGACAGAGCAGTATCTTTCTCTCCTTCCATCCTATCACTTTTTTGAATCTGACCATTAATGTTGCTGTGACAAACATTGTTTAGAATGGTAAGATTTTCATTAATATCAAGGACCTTATAAGAAATTATAAAACACCAAAAATTCAGCAGTCAGGTTAATGTATTTCTATCATCTTCCAGCCATCTGTGTTTATTTTGGTTTCCCTTCAAGCTTGAATGCACCTCAAGTACCCCATTAATCCTGACCACAATGCTGATACAGTCTAATTCTGATTGACAGCCTGTGATTTCACTTCAGATATTGATCACAGGGCTCCTAAGGGTAATCTTCAGGCTGAGTGACATCGGAGGGGGAAAGGGTCTGTGTGGGGAAGTTTGAGGGGTAAAGGGTTCTGTATGGAGGTATGAGCCTGTGTAGGGGATGTGAGAGAGAAAGTGGGCTCTGTGGGAGGTTTGAGAGGAAAAGGGGACTGCACCGGAGAGCTGAGGGGGAAGGAGACTGTGTGAGGGGGGTCTGAGGTGAAAGGGGGGCTACGAATGGAGTCTGGAGGTGGAGCGAGCCTATGTGGGTGTCCTGAGGGGCAACAGGGCTGTGTGAGAAGGTCTGAGGTGGGACAGGACCTGTATGGTTGGTTTGTGGGGGGGAGGGGGTTGTGTAGGAGGTTCTGAGGGAGAAGGGGGCTGTGGGGGAGTTCTGAGGTGAAAAGGGGGTTATGTGGAGGTATTGAGGGGGAGGGGATTGTGTGCAGAGTCTGAGAGGGAGGGGGGTTGTGTGCGGAGTCTAAGGGGGGAGGGGTTGTGTGGCGGGTCTGGGGGGAAAGGGCTGTGTGTGGAGCCTTTTTTTAAATACAAGGTGGTCGTTTAGAATACCACACCAAACCAAGAATCAAACTGAGCCTCTCCTGATAAGCGAATCATTGATGGAAGTTTGATAGATAAGAATAGAACTTTATTGCCCACACGAGATGGAACGTCTTCGGCTTCACCTCCAGTATAAGACATAATCATATAGTCATTAGATTAAAAACAGTGATTATTTCTGGTATAACTACATTTGTAAATTTCTTGAGATATAATATATGTCCATATCATGCAAACATAACACATTGCATTTTGCCATTAAAACACTGACTGCAGTTGATTAAATAAAGTAAATAATAATAGTGGGCTGAGTTTATATTGGGATAATGTAGGGGTTGGGCGGGGGGGTGGGGGGTGGATTCTCCAGGCCCACCAGCTCTGATTGTAAATCATGGTGGCCTGAATATCAAAAGTCAGTGGAAAAGTGGGTTTTGCTCCAGACAGACATCAAATCCGCTGTGACCCTCCAAGGCCATGCTACTAGCCTCGACCTGGATTCCTTCCACAGCATATTCAAAGCCACAAATATATATAATCGGATTTCAGCCCCAGTCAAATAGTATCAGCTATTCACCCACCTCCCCAGTAGAATCTGCACTGGGCTGCCTTTCATACAGGCCTCACATATGAGGAACTAATGTCTTGGACCCCAAGGAAACACGACCAGCTCCTCAGCAACAAGAGGCATCCTCCCTGCCAAACCATGCAGGGTTGAGCTTTATCCGACCCAATTCCCACACAGGTTACTTCCCTCTCAGACCACACACAGCCCCACACCTCCCCAGTCTCCACTCACTGGAATGATGGAGGTTGAGGGGCGACCTGATAGAAGTCTACAAGATTATGAGGAGCATGGACAGAATGGATCGTCAGAAGCTTTTTTCCAGGATGGAAGACTCAATTACTAGGGAATATAGGTTTAAGATGCAAGGGGCAAGGTTTAAAGGCGATGTATGAGGCACAGAGGGTGATGGACACATGGAACTCAGTGCCGGGGAGCTAGTGGAAGTAGTTACGATAGTGAGTTTCAAGGGGCATCTTGTCAAATACATGAACAGGGTGGGAATAGAAGGATATGGTCCCCAGGAGAATAGGGGGTTTTAGTTCACATAGGCAACATGGTCAGTGCAGGCTTGGAGGGCCGAAGGACCTGTTCTTTTGCTGTAATTTTTTTTCTTCTTTGATTAGACATTCATAAGTTCATTTTAATTTCACTAAACACAAAATGGAAACTCTACAGTAAGATAGAGAGTATTGAATTAAGTTTGTCGTGCATAGAGTCATAGAATCACAGAAGTTTATAGCCTGGAAACAGGCCCTTCCACTCAGTTGGTCCATGCTGCTCTTTTTTTTTAAAACCCGAAGCTAATCCCAATTGCCCGCATTTGGTCCATATCCCTCTATATCCATGTAACTATCTAAATGCTTTTCAAAAGATAAAATCATACCGCCTCTACTACTACCTCTGGTGGTTTGTTCCAGACACTTACCACCCTCTGTGTGAAAAAATTGCCCCTCTGGACACTTTTGTATCTCTCCCCTCTTATCTTAAACCATGCCTTCTAGTTTTAGACTCCCCTACCTTTGGGAAAAGATATTGACTATCTAGCTGATCTGTGCACTGTACACTATTGCTTTGA
This sequence comes from Sphyrna mokarran, assembly GCA_024679065.1. Lineage (NCBI taxonomy): Eukaryota > Metazoa > Chordata > Chondrichthyes > Carcharhiniformes > Carcharhinidae > Sphyrna > Sphyrna mokarran. The sequence goes on along the minus strand of JAGIQG010000009.1, from coordinate 70,343,606 downwards.
CATTCAGTAGGTCTGACAATTTTGTTTTGAATGTGTTTTAAACTGTAATCAACCTGTACAAATTTGACCCCTTTAGGCTCCAAATCCTAGAGCTTCTTAACCTCATTACCTACAATAATATATTAATGTCACTGATGGAATTTAGTGAACTGTTGCCTTATAACAGAGCGTGCTCACATTATACCTTGTGGTGTGGCATTCCAACTACTGTTGTTACAAGTGGTCAGTAGGTATAGGTGTCAGCTTCCTGTTGTGAATGAAATGGGCATTTACGGCCTTGAACTCATTTAAACTGGGCATATTGCCACTCCCTTAGAGACATGTAAGGGAAACGCCACAATTGCCTCTCAGTTTTTGCAATTCTGTGATTCTGTTTCTGCAATTAATCCTAGATGATTAATTCCCAGAAAAATCAGAGGCTTTGAAAGTAAAATTGAGAATATACAGACTGTTTGGATGGTACTTGAATTTTTAAGTGGCAATTTTTATGATGTAATCCCTTTTAACTTCATCTTAGACTTCGTTCTCTCTTAGCAGAAATCTGGGGCTGTGTTATTTTCTGCTGAAATTGTGCTCCTTTGTAGCATAATGTGTGTTGTCAATTTTCATTTTAGTCAAGCTTGTCTTTCATTTGGGGTTTTGGGTTATTGACTCTCAGTGCTTGAGATTATTTCTTTCAATTTACAGAACAAATTCACGTGGAGGAAATGTGAATTATAGGTACTCTAAATCAAATCTGAAATTAAGGTCAGACAATATGAACCCTTTCCTCTGTTCTTTACAGATGCAGTATTTAATTCATACTTTGTTACGTGGCTGAGAAGTCATTTTTTTTAGCATGCCCCTTAACCTCTCTGAGGTTGTCAAACATTGTATGTTCCCTGTTAGGCTTCAGGCCTAGAGCGGCATGGTGGCCCAGTGGTTAGCACTGCTGCCTCACAGCTCTAGGCACCTGAGTTCAATTCCAAGCTTGGGTCACTGTCTGTGTGGAGTCTGCATTTTCTCCAGATGCATCAGTTTCCTCCCACAGTCTGAAAGATGTACTGGTTTGGTGCATTGGCCATGCTAAATTCTCCCTTGGTGTACCTGAACAGGCACTGAAGTGTGGTGACTAGAGGATTTTCACATTAACTTCATTACACTGCTAATATAAGCCTACTTGTGAGACTAATAAATAAACTAAACTAAAAAATCTCAGGCAACATTTACACTGGATGGAACAGTGTACAGCACAGGGGGTGGTATGGTGGCACAGTGGTTAGCGTTGCTGCCTCAAAGCACCAAGGACCCAGGTTCGATTCCTGGTTTGGGTCACTGTCTGTGTAGAGCTTGCATGGGTTTGTTCTGGATGCTTCAGTTCCATCCCATAGTCAGAAAGACATGCCGGTTAGGTACATTGGGCATGCTAAATTCTCCTCCAGTGTACCTGAGCAGGCACCAGAGTGCTAGGAAACTTTTACAGTAACTTCATTGCAATGTAAGTCTGCTTGTGACGTTAATAAATAAACTTTAAAAAATAAACTTTGGAACTCAAGAACAGGCCATTTGGCCTAAGCGATCAATGAATTTCACTGGATTTCACACAAGCCTCCTTCCCCTTATCTCACCCTCTCAGTATAACATTCTGTTGACAGGATTTTTCGTTTCCACCTGCTCCCTGACCTGAAATTCCCACCCAAGGTCACTGGACCTTTTGCTGGTTCATCAAATTGTTCATCCTGTCTCTGCCGGTTCCTGTAGTGGGCAGAACAGGAAGATTTAGGCATTTACCTTTCTCTCGCATGTACCCCATCTTGTGATGGCTGGCTCCACATTTCCATCATTCTGAGTGGAAAAAGTTGCTCCTGGGTTTCTTATTGGATTCATTAGTGACAATTAAATCTTTAAAATTGATTTGACAAAGGGATTGCTTTTTCAAGATTTTTTTAAAGTTTATTTATTAGTAAGTAGGCTTACATTAACATTGCAATGAAGTTACTGTGAAAATTCCCTCGTCGCCACACTCCTGTGCCTGTTCGGGTACAGAGCGAGAATTTATCATGGCCAAATTTTCTGACTGTGGGAGGAAACCACAGCACCAGGAGGAAACTCACGCAGACATGGTGAGAACGTGCAGACAGTCACCCAAGATCAGAATCAAACCCTGGTCCCTGGCACTGAGACAGCAGTGCTAATCCTATGCCACTGTGCATTTTTTCCTGGCAGTTGTAAATCCAGGTGAATATGGACAACATGGATGCCAAGGTAGCTAATTTGATTTTAATAAACAAGAGTGCACAAAGAGCTGTGGAGAGAGAGAAAGTCTGCCCATGGATTGTTGGATACAATATGGAGAAGTTAAGTGAGATGAGTCATTGAGTGAGAAAGTTCCTTGCAAGTTCTTCATTTTTCAAACTAATTGCCTGTATTGAACTAAGTGGCTCCAGCCACATCCATAACTCTATCTTTCACCCATGCATGAAGTAGTGTGTGAACTAAATCAAACTCTTCACCTCATCGAATGTTCACTCACTGCTGTCGGAAGATATTTGTTTAAATAAAAGACATGGGGTATGATTCTCCTAGCCCGTTGTGCTGCTCGAATATTGCAACAGACTGAGAGATATTAGTGAGAGTTGTGACCAGTGTCCATCCAGTCGCAAGGCTGATTACAATATGGAAACTTTTATTTCCATATTATTGGCGATGATATCCTCCAGGTTCACTAATGTCTCCCAACTCACCAGGAGAGATTCCCATAGCCGGGGATTTCGGCTGGTCCCCATCAACGGGGAGAAGGCATGATCACCCTGCTGGTGGGGCCAGAAGTCATTGAGGTCTCCGTTCTCACCTCCAGGAAGGTGGAGTGGGGGAGCTGTTCCTTGGGCAGTACCAGTTTGGTACTGCCAGCCTAACACTCTAGCAGTAAGAGCCTGGCACTGCCCATCAGGCATCTTGACACTGCCAACCAGGCACCGGCCACTTCGCACACTGGCCATCTCAACGTGCTGATTCTGGCCTTTCCAGTGGGTTCAGGCTCCCCACACTACCCTCATCCCTCGACCCAGCAATATGAATCACATTAAGGACTTCGTGAAGCACCGAGTCCCAAATTCACACAATCAAGCTCGCCCTAAATACAGGTAGAAACCCCCCCCTGTATTCCTGCCCATTGGGCATTTAGCTTTTTTGAGGGGGGCAAAATGCCCCCAAGACCATCCAGCCTAGATCACAATGGTGTTTCATTGTTACACTCACAAGTGGAAAGAGGGCAGCAAATGTAATCTCTCGTCAAAGCAAGATACAGGGGCTGTTAGTAGAAATAAATACCCCGAATGACCCTAAGTGGGCTGACCTGAACTCACAGTAATCATTGACCCTCGCAAGTGTTCGTGCTCACCATCACTGCTGCACTCGAATTGGCAGGCAGAAGTCTTGGCTCTGCCATTTGATTTTTGTTCACTGTATTTCCCTACCTTTGCCTCATTAACCTCTAATGAATAGACCTCATGATACTTAAGGTGAGATCATTGGCTTCCCCAAACTGTCTATTTTACACCCATAAAGAGCTAAGAAAAATCATTCTTTGGTGCCGAGACTGCTCTTTTCTTAGTCTTCCCTTCCAAACACCTCCCTGAAAAGTACGCCATTTAATTGCTAATTGAAAGTCAGGGAAAAATGAACAACAAACCAACGTGAAACCTGAAGTACAGACCTGTGTATGGAGGTTTGGAATGGGAACAGCCAAGTGTAAGAGAGAAATGCTAGCACTGCTGTAACTCATAGTGTAACATCATCATTATTAGACTCTGAATGGTACCTTGCATTAAGGTGATCTTTGTTTACGCCCTAGCTATGACTGTAACACCACATTCTGAAAGCCCTCATTTCTTTCTCCATGAACGGTATGCTTTGTCTGTATGTCACGCAAGAAGCAATACTTTTCTCTATGTGCTAATAAGCGACAGTAATAAATCAAACCAAATCAAAATCAAATAAAATCGACTTGAAGTTCAGCCATGATTAAAATGAATGACAGTGAAGACTCAAAGAGTCGAACGGCCTACTCCTGCTTCTACTTTCTGTATTTCTATGTTTGTTATATCTCCAGTTCGACTAAAAAGTGGCACCACCTTCTAGAGGTTGATAGAAAGCACATATTTGCAAGTGAGATCTTGTGATAATATCCATTTATATAATGCTTTTAAACACTGAAATTCTCCAAGATGCTTCAAACAAAATTTGAGAGCAAACAAAAGAAAGAGACATTAAGGCAGATGACCAAAAAAATCAAAGGGACTGGCTTTAAGCAGAGTCTTAAATGTGAGAGGGAGGTAGAGAGTCAGAGAGATTTGAGAGTTTTTTTTAAGAGATTAGGCTCTAGATACTTTTTTTATAGTTTTAAAGTTAAAAGTTTATTTAGTAGTGTCCCAAGTAGGCTTACATTAATACTGCAATGAAGTTATTGTGAAAAATCCGTAGTTGCCATACTCTGGCAGCTATTCGGATACACTGAAGAGAATTTGCAATGGCCAATACACCTAACAGGTTTATCTTTTGAACTGAGCATCAATAACTGATGGCAAGGAAATCAGGGATGCTAAGAGGACAGAAGTGGAGGAATTCAGAATTCTCAGGAACTGTGGAACCCGAGAGGGTTACTGAGATAGCATTCAGAAAGAATGCCACTTGAGGCGCTGACCAGAGTGTTTGCCAGTTTAATGAGTTGCACAACACATTCATACAATGTATAGGTGTGTCCTGACATTTCCCGTAGTAATCTCCAGGGGATGTATAGAAACTCCAGACATGAATCTAAAACATGTTACAATCTGTAAAGTATTACCTTAACAGGGTTGTGTTGTAGCTTTGGAGGTCTGAGGATGGCACATAAACTGCTCCCATTGTTCAAAAAATGTTAATGGAGTTCTTTTTTATTGGTTTTGAGAGACTACAAATCCTTCCTTCTGAGCAGGGTGTGCTGAATTATTCCAGCTTCTGTTTCATGTTTGTCTTCATTCTAGACCAGCTTGCTAGTTTAGCATTATTAATGAAACAGTTTAGGGAGGAAGGAGGAAATTCTTTGTTACTTCGTGGAGGGCAGGAAGACAGGTATAATAATTCTCGACATTCGCTAACGACAAGGAATTTATATTGTAAAGATCAGAATTTTCCCAAAAAATATGATTCTTGCCGGGGGTGGGGGGGTGGTGTGCGGTGCTTAATCAACATTTCATTTCCGGGATTCTCAAATAACATTTAAATGATGTTGTGACTGATTTCACCAGCAAAACAGTGCTGGTAAGATTGAGAGAGGCAAGAAACCAGGCGCGAATCAGACTTTTCACCTCTGGTCCCATGTTACCAGCTCACCATGCCAATCAACTGGTGTGATGTGCCAGTAAGATCGCATCTCATCTGTCCATTCCACTAGAAAGAGTATTTAATACATTGCAAAGCATTCCTCAACTATATACTTTTTTGCTGGGTGAAACAGGCACTTGGCAGTCAAGTGAACCTTTTAATGCTTAGCGATGAATTGGGGGTCATAGGGATAATTTGGATTTGGTGTGCATAGTGTTATAGTGGTTGTAGTGAGAGGCAGACTGTTTAACGTTTCTGCCGTAGCGGTTACTTCCGTCGAGTTAATGGGTGGTGTGGGCCCTTGTTCTGAACTTGGGAAGAGTTTGGAATCTATGTGGTTGTGCTAAACACATGATGCCTGGTCATAAAATCAGCAGGTTCCAATCCAGGAGGAATGTCTCCTCTTTTCATGCAAAACTTTTATTAGCACAATGAAGAGGACATCACCTTTATCCTAAATGGGTGAATAGTAAATGGCACTCAGCATGGGCAAAGGCAGATTAATGAGAGAAACAGTAGTGGGCAAAAATCAAATGGCTCCAGGCTACAGAATGCAAGAGAGTAAGGGACTGTGGTTTATTAGTGGAGAGCTTATTTTACAGCTGTGAGGAATTCGAATCAGATTTTTGGATGTAGAACCAAAGAGTATAACACAAAGTCCAGGTGGTGATAGCGAGTCTGTTCAAGGCAACTGATGTGTCACGACCTGGTGAACTGTGTAAAACTATTAAAAGATGGGGATGCAGTGGTAGAATGGTATTATCATTGGGCTAGTAATCCAGGATAATGCTCTTGTTTCAAATCCAATCACAGCAGATGGTAAAATGTTATTTCAGTAAAAATCTGGATTTGAATTACATTATGTGCGGAGTTTGCACATTCTCCCCGTGGCTGCATAGGTTTTCTTTGGGTCCTCCAGTTTCCTCCCACAATCTGAAAGATGTGCTGGTTAGGTGCATTTGTCATGCTAACTTCTCCCTCAGTGTACCTGAATAGGCATCAGAGTGTGGCAACTAGAGAATTTTCACAGTAATTTCATTGCAGTTCTAATGTAAGTCTACTTTTGACATTAATAAATAAATTTTCAGGATTAATAAATAAATTTTAAATAAATTAAATTAATAAATTAAACTTTAATAATGACCACAAAACCATTGTTGATTGTTGTAAAAACACATGTGCTGTCCTTAGCTTGCAGTCTAGCCTAAATGTGATCTCAGACCCACAGCATTGCAGTTGACTCTTAACTGTCCTCTGAAATGGCCTAGCAAACCATTCAGTTCAGGGGCAATTAGTAATGGACAACAAGTAATGGCTCAGCCCGCGACACTCATATCTTATGAATGAAAAATTCTGGATATTGTACTGTAGCAAGGATATCAACACTGTGAGTAGTGTATTAAAGGACAATCAAACTGACACCTAATGGCTTAAAACGTTAAGAGTTGTGACAGGAGATTGATAGACCTAGGAATGATTACTCTGCCAGAAAGAAAGCTCAGGGCATATATTCTTCAAGTAACTAGAACATAGAACATAGAAAAACTACAGCACAAAGCGGCCCTACGGCCCACAAATTGCGCCAATGACATCCCTACCTATTAGGCTTACCTATAACCCTCAATTCTGTTAAGTCCCATGTACTCATCGAGAAGTCTCTTAAAAGACCCTATCAAATTTGCTTCCACCACCACCAACGGCAGTTGATTCACCCTCTGAGTGAAAACCTATCCCTGATATCTTCTCTGTACCTACTCTCCAGCACCTTAAACCTGTGTCCTTTCATGGCAACCATTCCAGCCCTGGGAAAAAGCCTCTGAGAATCCACCCAATCTATACCTCTCAACATCTTTTACACTTCTATCTTGATCTTATTCTGCTTTGTTAACAACCCAAAATATATTATGAAGCTAGATTAGACCTAAATTGTTTGTTTGATTTTGCTATTGATATGAGGATAAGGTGTTTCACTCTGGGCGTGATTCTGTTGACACACTAGGAAACTTTCATCAAATCAAAACTTTAACAATACAGTTTAAATATAATGAATGCATCAGCTTAATTTTTATCAACTGAAATACTTAAGTATCGCAAGATACAATTCTCTATTAACCAATCTCTATTAGTTTCAATTTAAGAAATATTCCTCATAAAACTTCACTTCAAAATCAGTTAGCAAATAACATAGGCTTATGTGCTTTTTTAAAAAAAACTTAACACTCCTAGAGCTTTTGAATATCCTTGGAATGAGATAGAGACAGACACCTGTCTTCTACACTCAAACATCAGTCTTCAGAGAGAGAGTGTGAATGAGAGAGAGAAAGACAGAGAGTGAGAGAGAGAGAGACCAACCCCTGGATTCTTTCAGGATCAAGCAAAAACAAACTGTTTTTCCCTGAAAGCTTAACTCTATCCATTCACATGACTCTGTCTCTTGTCAATGAATCTAATTAAACCTTACCCTGAAACTCCAGGGGGAAAACCAGAAATAAACAAAAGATGGATCAGATCAGATTAAAACAAACACCTCATTATCTAGGGTCAGTTGTTCTGCTTCATTTTTAGCATGGAATTGCATGGTTTGCTGATAGTGTGGCACCAGGTAAACCGAGCTGAAGTTTAAACATACCCCTCACAAAAAAACATAATGTAAGTACCTTTCTTAAAGGCACAATATCATAATAGTTTACAGAACAATTCTTTTATAGAAACTGTAGAGGGATGGGGGGGAGAAATCCGGGGGGCTGGGTGCATGGTAAGGTGGAACGGGAAAAGAGAGGAGAGGGAGGACAGAGTTGTCCCCATTCCGTAATGTAGAAAGCACAAAATTATCCAGGCTTCCCACTCCAATCAGAACTGCAAATAGAACAGGATCAGTCATTGCTGTTAATGTTTTCTGAACAAATTCTCAACAAGATTAGGATCAAATTAACATCGGAAAAGTTCCTAATTTTAAATCAGAGCTGCAGTGTTTATGCAAGTTACAGCAGAGCTGGTAGAGTGAGCAGGTCAGAGATTGGAATTCTGCAATGAGTAACTCCTGTCCTCGCTCCCTAAACCCCCTTTCACCATCAAGGCACAAGTCAGGAGCGTGATGGAGTACTCTCCAACAACACTCAAGAAGTTTGACACCATTCAAGACAAAACAACCCTCTTAATTGGCACTCCTTCCACCACTAATGAACAATAGCAAACAAGGCACATTGTAGAAACTTACCAAAGCCACAACCACTTCCATCTAGAAGGAAAGGGCAACAAATACCTGGGAACATCATCACCTGCACGTTCCTCTCCAAACTACTCAACAACTTGACTTGGAAATATATCACGGTTCCTTCACTGTCCCTGGGTCAAATTCTGGAACTCCCTCCCTAACAGCACTATGGGTGTATCTACACCACACGGACTGCAACAGTCCAGGAGGCAACTCACCACCACCTACTCAATGAAAATGAAGAAGGGGCATTCAATGCTGGCTTTGCCAGCGATGCCCTCATCCCATAAGCATGATTTTCTTTTTTTAAAAATGTAAAGCTTCATACATGATGTCTTCTGATTAGAGAACTCTCAGGAACAAAGAATAAATACATTCCCACAGCCAAATAGTAAATGGCATTGTCACTGATAAGCAACAGAATTTGTATAAGTTGCATACCTACAGTGAACAGCCAGTGGTGTGTGAACATGGCTTAGCGATACTTCCAGTTATAATTCTGGGCAGACTGTACTAGCCAGTAACTGCTAACATTCTGCAAGAACAGTTTAAAACTCAGAATGGAATGAGGCCAGTTCCACTTATAATATTTATACAGACACTTGGAGAGAGTTGTCTCGGCCTGTCAGATGCCATTTGTATGATAGTCTTCCCTGCTTTGGAACTTCAAGGTGGTGATCATCTTGTGTGACTGAGATACCTCAGCTAAGACAGTCTCCAAGCAACAAAATCAAAGTCCCAAGAAAAGTTGAATTACAATCTGGTTCAGGCCACGTTGGCTAACAACTTTCTTTCTGTTCAGCAATACATTTGGAACTGTAACCCTGCCTGCTCATGGAAATCACAACAAAGTGGAATGAGAGAAAAATGAGCCACAGCTTAGTGGGCAAGAAACATAAAAACAGAGAATAGGAGGAAGAGGAAGCCATTTATCCCTTTGAGCTTACTTCACCATTCATTCTGATCATGGATAATTATCCACCTCAATAGCCTGATTCTGCTTTTCCCATATCTGATGATCCCCTTCACCCAAGAGCTACGCCTAACTACTTCTTGAAAACATGCAATGTTTTGGCCTCAAATGCTTTCTGTTGTAATGAATTCCATAGACTGACCACTTTCTGGGAGGATAAATTTCTCCTCACCTCAGCCCTAAATGGCCCACTCTGTATCCTCAGACTGTGAGCCCTGGTTCTGGACACTCCCCACCATCGGAAACATCTTTCTTGCATCTACCCTGTCTAGTCCTGTTAGAATTTTATAGGTTTCTATTAGATCCCTCATTCTTTTAAACTCCTGCAAATATAATCCTCACTGACTTAATCTCTCCTTGTATGTCAGTCCCACCACCCCATGAATCAGTCTGGTAAACCTTCTCTCCACTCCCTCTAGAACAAGAGCATCATTCCTCAAAAATAAGAGACCAAAACAGCACACGACACTCTTATTTTTGGTAAGAAAATTGTAGTTTAAATTTCTACTCAGAGACATAAACATGAAACTTAGGCTGGCACTCCAGTACTGTACGGAGGGGATGCCATACTGTTAGAAGTGCCATCTTTCAGGTAAGACTAAGTCCTGGTTTTCCACAGATGGATCCCGCAGTACTATTTGAAAGCAGAGCAGAGAAGCTCTGCCTATTGTCCTAGTAAGCCATTATCCCTTCACCAATACTTAAAATAAGTCATTGAGTTATTTAATGAATTGCTATTTTTGGGAGGTTGCTGTGTGGAATTTGGCTGCATACATTCCCACATTGAAACTGTGACTACTTTAAAAGTAGGTTCAAAGGCATGTAATTGGCTTTGAACCACTCTTGGACACCCTGAAGTGTATTAAAAAAGTGCAACTGCATTCTTTTTCTTTTAAAAGAGATAACCTGACAGTAATATTAACTTTTCTTAACAGAATGATTTGTTAATGGTGATTGAGCTGTCTCATCCAAAGGACAGGAAGGAATCTATATTTCTTTCATTTTTGGGATATGGGCATTGCTCGCCCATTTATTGCCCATTCCTGAGAGCAGTTAAGAGTCAACCACATTGCTGTGGCTCTGGAGTCAGATGTACACCAGGCCAAATAAAGACAGCAGCTTTCCTTCCCTAAAAGGATATTAGTGAATGAGTTGGATTTTTACTACAACTGAAAATGGTTTCAGGATCAACGTTAGACATTTAATTCCAGATTTTTATTGAATTCAAGTTTCATCATCTGCCATCGAAGGATTTGAATCCAGTTCCCCAGATCATTGATTTGGTCTTCCGGATTAGTTGCCCAGTGACAATATTACTACACCACTGTCTCCCCTATATAAATGTCAACCTGGTTACTTTATCATTTTTATTTTAAATGGACGATGGTCTGACCAGCCATGATTCATACCTGAGGAATTTCTAAATTTCAGAAATCAGCATCAATCTTGTTATACTAAAAGAGGCACTAATGCACTATCACAGAAAGTAGCTGAACCCAAAGTATTGTGTGACTGCAAGAAGAGATTAGATGTAGCTCTTGGAGCTAAAGGGATCAAGGGATTTGGGAGAAGACAGAACCAGATACCAACCTTGATCAAAATGAACATTGGAACAGGCTTGAAGGACCAATGGTCTACTCCTGCTTCTAGTGTCTATGTAATGCCTCCTGTGATTGCAGAAAATCAAATTCCAAAGGAATGTACCAACATCACTTACATTTCTAAAACAGATTTTTGGCCAAAGGAAATAATTTGTCTGCATGGCCAAACCTTCCAAGATTTCAGAATGGAAGAATATATCCTGTGTCCAAAACTCAGGAAAACTGGTGGGAGATATGTCACATGACCTTCTCTAAGCTGCAAGAATCTGTACTGTTGCCATGTAGAACTGAACCCAGGCCGTCTATCATTTTACCACCTAACAAATAGCCGCAGAACGATCTCTATCCAGGAGAAGTGCTCGGAGCTCATCTACACTGCGTATGACTGGAACACTGGAACTCCTGCATCGGTGTCTATTAGACTAATTCATCTCCATGTGCCTTTTTCCACCATGGAAGTCCTCACATCTGGAAAGAAGAATTAGATATAGAACACTGCAGGACAAACAGGCCCTTCGGCCCACAAGTTGTGCCGATCATACCCATACCTACTAGGCCAGAGAACTATCTGTAACTCTCAATCCTATTTAATCCCATGTACTCATCCAGAAGTCTTTTAAAAGACCTCAGCGAGTTCGCCTCCGCCACCATCGATGGCAGCTGATTCCATTCACTCACCACCTTCTGAGTGAAAAACGTACCCCTAACATCTCCTCTGTACTTGCTGCCCAGTACCTTAAACCTGTGTCTTCTCGTAGCGACCATTTCAGCTCTGGGAAATAGCCTCCGAGAATCCGCCCTATCTATTCCTCTCCACATCTTATAAACCTCTATCAGGTCACCTCTCAACCTTCGTTTCTCCAGGGAGAAGAGACCTAACTCCCTCAACCTATCTTCACAGGGTATGCCTCCCAATCCAGGCAACATCCTTGTAAATCTCCTCTGCACCCTCTCAATAGCTTCCACATCCTTCCTGTAGTGAGGCGGCCAGAACTGCACACAGTACACAGTACTCCAAATTGCTCTGCAACAGTTTCAGCCTGTTAACCTCTGAAGGAATACATCATTAATTCAGAGCTCTGGACTCACATGAAACCATAACTGTTATTTTTGTTCTGGTCTTGCCTGTGCTCTTTCTTTCCTTTATTCCTCTTTTATTTTAAGTGCAAAAAGGGACAGAAATTATAAAATTCCTTTTCGTGGTGTGTGGGTGTGTGTGTGTGGGTGCGTGTGTGCGTGTGCATAAAATAAACCCTCTTATTTTACGTTATCTTTATTTATTAGTGTCACAAGTAGGCATACATTAAAACTGCAATTAACTTACTATAAAAACTGGAGTTTGCTGTGGGGTTTTTAATTGCACCATCCAAACTGAGGGGTTGGAGAAATATGGCATCATTTATAAAGGAGGAAATCAAAAATCAGAAACATTTTTCTGTTTATGGATGGGTAATGAAGGAAGAAATCAAAGCGATTTAAAATTAAACTCCCTTTGGTCTGTAACATTGCCGATGACCGAACATAATAAGGAGCTGTTACCCCTGACTGAGATAACTCAGAGAACTGAGGTAATGAGAAGTGAAATTTGATCACTGTGGTGTGAGAAGTGCACTTTTATGAGTGAAGAGAAGCAGGACATGGAGTCCATCTGCTCAATAAAACATTTATTGTTGGCTGACTATCGGCATTAATCATAAATACCAATCCTTTAAAACTCAAGCTGTAGGGATTATTTTCCAGCAGTGGATCTTCCAGTCCTGTCAATGTCAATGGGATTCTATGTACCTTACATCCTCTGCTACCAGGGAACAAGCTGTGGTTGGTTGCCATCAGCAGGACTGGAAGAGCCCAATTGTGGGAAGGACTGAAAATCTTTGACTCTTGTATTTACAATCCTCTTGATTTCTTTCTCCAGAAATGTGGCCTGATTTGCTGATGCTTGTAGCATTCACTGCTTTTATTCTATGTTTTTATTGAAAGCTGGGCTATAGCACAGAATCACAATTCCGCATGCATTAGTTCTAATTATAATTTGATCATGCAATTGCTCACCTGATAGTAATTAACACTGAAAGGTATGCTTATCCATGGTGGCACAGCCTATAAACATTGTTCAAATAAGCAAAAAAAAGGAACAAATTAATCAGTGCACTTTTTGTGTAAAGAGTATAATACAGCATAATAGCTGAAAAATAACATGGATCAAATTATGCGAAATCCCATTTAAGCAAAACCTGTCTCTTTTGCGATAACATTGGAGAAAGATAAATTACAGTCAAAGACAGGTGTACTGTAAGATTAGGCATGAAGAGATTATTAAATAAATAAGCTAGATGAATACTATGGCATTAAAGTGGTGTCAGAAGTAAACCACTTAAACGTGGGTTCTTCATCAAAGCATTTGTAAGGTAAAACAAGAGATAACTGCAATATAATAAGGTAATGTGGTTTGGGGAATACAATGATAGTAAGTAACAGTCTTATTTGAAAAGATATGAAACCTCTTCATCATTGGCAGTTTGCTCAAAAATACTGGGACCGCAGGTCTGAAAACACAGCAGGAATGTTGCTTTGCTTGTCTTGACTACAGGGTTGGATAAGTTTTCTTGCAATTTCTTTCAAGAAGTTTCCTGCATGGACGGTTTTGGCTTTACATATGCACCATCCTGTACGAAATATTAAATGATAAATGTTTTGGTTGCCAGAATAAATGAAGCTAATTCTCAGATGTTTGCTATCTTTAACTTTGCAAATCTTTTAAAGGATAAGGAAGAAATTATCCTGACAATTTGTATTTAAATAAATAAATAAAACCAAAACATCAACAATTATAAATAAAACCGAACATCAACAATTCTTTGTTGGTTCGGATGGTATAGTGGTTAGCACTGCTGCTTCACAGCATTGGGGACCTGATTTCAACTCCAGCCTTGGACAATGCCTGAGTGAAGTTTGTATCATCTCCCCGTGTCTGCGTGGATTTCCTGTGGGTTCTCTGGTTTCCTTTCACAGTAAGAAGTCTGCAACACCAGTTTTAAATCCAACTGATTTATTCCAAATAAATCGGTTGGATTTAAAACTAGTGTTGCAGACTTCTTACTGTGTTTACCCCAGTCCAACGCTGGCATCTCTACATCATGATTCCTTTCACAGTGCAAAGATGTGCATGTTAGGTTGAGTGGATACACTATAATGTCCCTTAATGTTAAGGGGATTAGCAGTGTAAATACGTGGGGTTATGGAGATAAGGCCTGAATGGAATTGTTGTCGGTGCAGCCTCGATGTGCCAAATGGCCTCCTTCTACACTGTAGGGATTCTATTGAATAATAATTCTACAATCATGTAGTTACTGTCAGAACCACAATGCACATCATCACCATAGATAACTGTTCTTGTCCTTTACTGATCATAGGTGAAGGGCATCATGAACGTTGGAAGACATTACACTATGAACTCGCTGGGAGGACATGTGCTGAACAAATATTCTGGCCCTATACTTGATCCAAGGCCTAGAACTTAACAGCTGACTGAAACAGAACACTAGAACATTGTGTTGCCTTTTGACTCAGTGACAGGTAAACAGAACAAAGTATAACAATATTAAACCTTTCAGTGCAAAAAGGAAAGAAGCGGGGTGGGGTGGGGGGTAATATTCATCACTGTGACATTTGGCAAAGCTGGATCTTTGGAGTTTAATTTTGTCCTGATTCCACCCCACCAGCCCAATTCCAATCTCTTTGTTATCATACTACTGTTGTGCCAGGAGTGGAAATGAAACTGCTATATTTATTCATATTGTGTGAAGAAGCATTTTACATCCTGTGGTCATGGAAATGAATTGACAGCTTTTCAATACAGGAACAAAGGCTTTAAGCGAATGCTTTACCCCCACCCACTCCCAATAATTGAGAGTGGGAGATGAGGGTAGACAGTGAGACATGATTCCAATTCGCTACACAATTGCCACCACTTTTACAGCAGTGAAGTTCAATTTGTGTCTGTGACTCTCCATGATCGTTAAACCAGACTCCCAAAGTACATCTGGGAGTTGGATTAAAATTTAAAGCTGGCTGGTTAGGTTTTCCTGGTCTAGGGAAAACCTAGTAACTAAAAGGTGACGGGAGCAGCACCTAAATGCTTTTCGAAGCATTGTTTATGGCCCAAGAGGAACTGGCCTTCTGTGATGATTGACTGTCCACTTCAATTTTCTTTGTTCTTTGTTCATCTCCAAACCCTTGATATTACACATTGTGGCCTAAATTTTTCTTGATTGTTGGGCATTGTCCTTAGGTGCCCCTGACAGTGGCCTTCTGCTATAGGTTTGACTGCCAAGCCACCTTTCAAATCTGGCTGCCTGTCGAGCAGGAAATGAAATTAAAAGCTGAGAATGCAGATTGCGTTAAACTCATCAAGAGGTCTGTGTTCCTGCCTCACCTCCCATAAATATGAGAGCCTTAAAGCAATTGTGATGGAAAGAATGATTTGGGGGACATCAGAAACTTGGCTCAAATTGTTTGTGTCACTTACAATCACTGCCTCATCTCAGTGCTCTGCCCAAAGGCAGGTACATGACTCATTGTCTGCTGATGCTTCATCCTGAGTCCTTCTTTTGGCAGTTTTTGTCAGTGACTGTTTGCCACTGCCTCCCATGCTCAAGGGCAGGACAGAGAGGCAGGTCCCACAGTTATTTCAGCTGAAATGGGAGTCAAACCAATATGGCTGCCATTATTCTGAATCACAGAGCAGCCAGGAGATGATGACCTAGTTGTACAGTCACTCAAACAAGGAGTCCACAGCAGATGTGGAATTTGAATTCAATAAAAAATATCTGGAATTAAGAATCTACTGATAACCATAAAACCATGTTGATTTTTGGAAAAACCCATCTGGTTCACTAATGTCTTTTAGGGAAGGAAATCTGCCATCCTTACTGATCTGGCCTACATGTTATTCCAGAGCCACAGCAATGTAATTGACTCTCAACTCCCCTCAGACAACCAGAGATGAGCAATAGATGCTTGCCAGCCAGCAACACCTGTGTCCTATGATTGAAAAAAAAGAAAAAAATTTCTTTGGTTTCTTTAATTCTTTGGTTCTGTTATGTAAAGTCATAATTTCTTTGCTTTTGCTCATTGCAACTTCCAATTTTCCCTCACCTGTCCAGTAGATTATACAAAAACAAATACTCAGACCCACATCTACTAATTTCCCTGCTAGGGATATATATCCAATTTCTCTACCATCCACCTCCTCCAGCGCCCACTCCTCCAGCATCTTCCATACCCAACCAAAAGACCGATAATGAATGCAATCTATTGAAAAGCAAAATACCATCCACTCCTATATTTACTGTTGTTACATTTACTGCTGCAGAAATCGTTACCTCACAGATATGCATAATACAGCATCCTTACATAGGTGCACATTTTCCTCTTGACATTTAGTCCGCGCTCTTATCCCAGTTGATGACAATTTACTAACAAGTGCATAAGAAAGGTCAAAGACAAGTAAAGGCCATTCAACCCATCAAAGCTTATCCCTATACTGCCTCAAGTCATTCCAGCACCAGCCCTTGGAAAGTCCCTATTTTTTTAAATCAGTTCCACCCAACTGGCTGCTTTTTCCAAGCATTTATCACCATTTTACAGAGTTAAGCATTTTTTCAGCAGCCTAATACAATTATTCCTACTAATAAACAGTGCCATCTTACTTGTTGCTCCTTTCAAATGCTTCCTTTTCTCTGCAAAGAAAAAGCAAATTTGTGTTTATCAGAACACAGACATAATTACAGCAGACCACAATACATGTCCATGAGACAACATCAAAACTCCTCCCTGCTGCTCTGTTCCGCCTCCTCAAACATAGCTGTTTAATTGGGCATTGTGCACTGGTCGTGAGTGCACAAAATCTATAACATTAAACATTTGTGCAAGGCACGGGTTACAGAATCCACTATGTTGATCAGTTCGAGATTGCAGCATTATCCAGTGATAGTCCTATTTCTTTCTCCATCTGTATTCCCCTGCATGACATAGTGCTAAATGTATCATATACCTTACTAATGCCCTTCCCTGAAGCCCCGGCGCAATCTGTCAGAGGATTTTAAAGAATGGCTTGAGATTGTCTGACTTTCCAAGTCAATTCTGATATCAATAGAATTGTGCAACTGTGTAAATCCCACGTGAAAGTAAAGTCTTCTTGTAATTTCAAGGTGTCTGTTTATGAACTAATTTATTCGCCCTGCTGCCCTCGCAGGACAAAATGACTACAGAATGACTCACATTTAATGCACAAGAAAGATGGAAGAGCATTTACTTGAAGCTAGAGTGAGTAGTTTTTTTTAAATTCTTGTGGGTGGGAAATGGTTCTCAAAGGCATTGAATCCACACGTTTTTTATCCAGCAAGCTTGGTTAATAATAAATATCACTAACATTTATTTCATTTATTGTATATTTGAAAATATCTGTTCACTTTATCCCAGTTGCTCAGATTTAATTTTATTGTTATCTAGGTATAAATGCAAAACGCTTCGTTGATATAAGACTCACTTTTGTGGTTATGTTTAAATCCTCAGTCAGTTTAAAATAGTTATTAAAGATTCAGTGCTATTTTTGCTTTATGTACAATGGCAGCTTGCTCCATAGCTGTCACACTGGGGACATATTCATGTAGGGGAGATTGGATGGAACACTCAGAATGTCCCAAAAAGTGGCTAGATGATTTGACTAAAATACCCACAGAGGGACTGAGGAAAGCAGTCAGAATCAAATATATTTTTTAACTTTTTTTGTTTGCTAATACATACCTGATGTAACTGAGGGGGTTGAAGGCTCAAGGGTCTGGTGAAGTCTGTCTTTTCATCTGATTTTCTGTAGTCAAACTTGTCAATTTGGGCTTCATAACATTGTCAGAAGAATTCAGCCAACTCTGTGTAAATGAGCATTATGATGTTGTAAATGTTTGACTTAAACGTTGCTACTTGCAAGTCTGCCAGTTAATAATTATGGCAGCCATTATGTAACGGTGGTTATTATAGGTCAACACACACACTTCGGATACCATGGCCTCACAGGGCATTAGAGACCATGTGTGTCAGTCCATGATTACACCTGGCAAGGTAATAAATGACTTGCCATTATCATCTGCAAGTTCTAGCTGATCAGGGAACTTTCCCATTCTTACCTCTTGCCATCGGTGTATCAGATGGATTTATAGATTGACACTCAGCTGTTTGGCCACATCACAAAAGCATCTTCCACATCATCAAGTCCTGAGGTGGGACTCAAACCCAGAGGTTTTGCCTTGGAGGTAGAGGCACTTACCCATTGAGCCACATGATCTCCAGAGCACAACTACTAATGGATCATTTTCCTTGGGAGCCTGTCTGCTCAATTGGATGTAGTAGTCTTCTAATTTCTAACTGTTATGGACATTTGGTTAGTTGACTTTCTAGAAATGTTGCAGTTCCAGAGGTATGGGTATGCCAGCAGTGATGTTACATAAAAAGCTTCAGGATTTTGGCCCAGGGTTGGGAAAGGAATGTTAAGTCGAAGAGTCAGGGTGGGGGTGGTGCCGGGGAGGGGGGATATAGTAGTTACATAACAATATGTGGATGAGCTTCTTAGTAAACCTATTGATCTGGATAACACATTAGCTATGCCAAAACACTAATGATGTTGATAGGGACTAAGTAGGCTGTTCTTAACACCTACATGAGAAAAGGTGGGGTTGGGGCAGTTGGGGCAGTTGAGACACCTCATTTGGAGGGATCCCACTATGCATCACAGCCTTTCCACAGCCCTTCCTTCCGTGGTGTCTGCCCTCCAAAACTCTTCCCCCAAACCTCCCTGCCCTAAAGCCCAGTATCTCTGTAGGGCAGCATCCAAACTCTGGATGCTTCATTTGCAGTATCAGCAGTGCCCATTACGGATCTCTGGTGCTGTTGAGACTTCTTGCAATGCCTATCAGATTGCCTGGCAGCTCTCTACAGCGAAACTCCCTCTCACTGAGGGATGGCAGTCTCAACCACTTTAGCATGCCCACAGCATGCTTCAGAGGTGGCAAACAATCACCACACTGCTCCCCACCCTCAATGCAACCTATTGATTGAAACATGATGGTGTTATGCATTTGTTACCTGAATCAATCATTGTCGTAGATGTTGTGGATTTGAGAGCTGCTACAGACAAAGCTTCAGTAAGTTGCTACAGTGCGTCCAGTAGATAGTACCTGCTGCAGTGCAGGGAGTGAATGCTCAATGTACTATTGATGCAAGCTGCTTTTCCCTGAATGGTGTTAAGCCCCTTGAGTATTATTATAGCTGCAAACAGCTGGGCAAGTAGAGAGTCTTCTATAACTGTGTGTTGTATTTGTTGAAGTTTCAAAACAGTGGCAGTGTTTCTTCAGTTAGCTGTACTTTGTGTCATATGGCTGCATGGCTCTTATTGTGTGCATCTTATCTGCATGCATAAGTTGTGAGTCAAAGTCATTTTTTACCCGATTTCTATCCCTTGGTTTGCCTTGATGGCACACATGCAACTAACATCGTAGACTGCCACAGAATGAAAGCAATAAATGCAGGTCAGCCAATGACACCCATGTCCCACGAATGAATGAAGAAGAGTAATCTCCCATATTGTTTCTCGCTGAGATTCAGGTGGGACAATTGCTCCCTGCGAACTCAGACATGGCCGCCTGCTGAAAATCCTTAACTTTTTTCTTCTCTCTTTTGCAACATTGCGAGTTCTGAAATGCCTAATCTCTCACTTTCATGCTGTATCCCAAAGGAGTATCCTCCAGACCCCCCATGTCTGGGAACAGTTGGTTTTATGCAGAACACTGAAATCAACAAAAAGTCCATTAGTACCTGACTTCAATGACTTGAAACAACAAATGTTGAGAGCTTCAACACTTGTAGAGCTGGAGCAACAACCGGTAGAAAGTAATAAGCAGCTAACATATGAGTAGTTGATAGTTTTTTAAATAGCACTGATGGAGGATCCTTCCTGCTGCTGAGTGCATATTCAGCTGTGTGAGGTTAAGAGAGGACATTAGCTGGAGCACTGAGCTTCAAAACGCACTAATGAGCATTGTGACCTGCCTGCTCTGCGCATTTCCTGCAGTTACCCACCACACATGTCCTAAGATCAATATGAAGTCCAACATGTCTTATCCCACTGGATGCTATTGCTCAGCTCTCAAAGCATTTGCAGCACCCAATAATTGGTGTGATCAAGTCCAATTAATTTTATCTGAACACTGTGGATTTCCAGCATGATCCATTTTCCTCTTGCTCTTATATGTATTGAATCAGTACAACTGTCGGATGAATAAACTCAAGAGCAATCATTGCCCTCCTACCTATTTTCTATCTTTAACTGAAATATAAATGAGGCCATTCTCTCTCTGTCACTTTCCATTACTTGCATTCAACAGCTCATTAATTTCCTTGCCTCCAGCAGCATCAAGCCAGCACTTAAACTGCACCATACAATAAGAAGACTTGTATTCCCACCAGATGAAACTTTATCATTTTTCTAACAGATGCTGGAGGCACAATATTTTGTGCAGTATTGAACACAAACAGTGTAGAGATGTACTCCAGAGGTCGGTGTTAGGACAACTGCTTTTTGTAGATATATATTAATGATATGGTTGGACTTGGGTAGATGGGATATCAGTTAAAAGTTTACAAATGAAATAAAATTCTTAAAAAAATGGCAGAATGACCCAAGAAGACTGTCAAAAAGCAATACATGATCTTTGGCTTAATAAAGAGAGACATAAAGTATAAACTTTCTTTCCTGACAGATAATAGCAGATCTGGTGAGTTGTTTTAACTTTTTTTTAAAGTTCAGATTTCCAAATTAGGAGCAGGAATAGGCCATTAGCCCCCTCCACCCTGTTCCACCATTCAATAATTTTGTGACTCTTTTGCTTGCAACTTCAACCCCACATTCCTGTCTAAAGTCATTAACCTTTCATCCCCTTGTTAACCAAGAACCTATCTCACTTCACCTTAAAAATATTCATAGACTCTGTCTCCACTGCCTTTGGAGGAAGAGTTCCAGAGACTTGTGTTCCTCAGCTCTGTCTTAAATGAGCGACAGCTTATTTTTAAACATTGACTGCCTTGTTATAGATTCTCCAATATCAGAAACATCCTCTCCACCTCTTGGGACCTTAAAGTGTTGAAATAAGTTGCCTCTTACTCTTCTAAGCAGCCTTTTGCAATAGAAAAGAAGATATGTTAAACCTTCATAAAATACAGATGAGGCTACAGCTAGATCATAGTGGAAAATTCTAGGTACTACATTCTATGAAAGAAATAAAGACCTTCCACAGAATGCAGCCAAAATTTGAGAACATAAGAGCTGGAATAGGTCATAACACCTCACGAGCCATCAATGTAATTAGGACAGACCTTCTGTTTCAACTCCAGTTTCTTGCAAGTTACCTCCATACACTCTGATTCCTTAAGAGATCACCAATCTCTCTATCCTAGCTTGAACTATATTCAATAATGGAGAATCTACAACCCTCTGGGGTAGAGAATTCCAAAACTTTACAATATCTCCCCATCTCAATCCTAAATGATTACCCCCTTATTCTGAGACTCATACCTATTGTCTAGATTTCCTAGCCAGAGGAAATGAACTCTAGGTATGATCCCTGTCAAGTTTGTTCCGCATGTTGTATGCTTCAGGAATCTCTCGCTTCAGTGCATAACGGACCTGCATAATGATGCCTTAACTTGCTGAGTGTTTAAAGCAACTATCTAATTTGAGAAAGAAAATGCAGAGCTGTCAGTTTAAATGAACAAGTTACACCATAAGGTTATACAAGCTCAGCAAAAGGTAAAACAAACTGGACAAACAGCAGCATTTAATTGCTGAGCAAAAGGCCTTACTTAAGTGCGAGATACTCCTTCCTAACATTTTCTTTGGCTGTTACACCTATATTGAACAGAAAGAATACGAGCTCAAAAATAATAATCTCATCCAGAGTTAAAGTTCTGAGGTTCTGGCTGTAATTATTTGTGTCAAATGATTTGCTGATTTCCTTTAACGGATTTGAATTTCTGTCTCTACCTCCAGTGTAGAATTACTCTGGGCCTCAGGAGCTGTGTAGGGAGAAAGGTCATGGTGAAGAAATAACTTAAAGACAAAACACAAAGAACTTGCTTTTCAACAGCACCTTCAACATCCTCAAAACAAAGCGCTTTACAGCCAATTAATTACTTCTGAAATGTTGTTGCTGTTTAACAAGGCAACTTGCCATAAGAATACAGAATGAACTGCCATGTTAGTTTTGAAAGTTAATCTGAATGGCAAACATAGTTCCCTGGCAAACAAGCCAAGGAATTACCGACCAGTGAGTCTCATGTTGATGGCTGGGAAAGTACTGGAGAAGATTCTGAAGGAGAGTATCTATCTCCATTTGAAGAAGCAAGGTTTGATCAGGGATAGTCAGCATGGTTTTGTCAGAGGGAGGTTATGCCTAACAAATTTGATTGAATTTTTTTTGAGCATGTAACCAAGTATGTGGATGAGAATAGTGTGGTTGATATAGTTTACATGGACTTCAGCAAAGCCTTTGACAAAATCCCACACGGAAGACAGATGAAAAAGACAAATGCACATGGATTCAGGGTGATCTGATAAGGGGGATTCATAATTGACTTAGTGGCAGGCGACAGAGAGTGGTGCTCGAGTGACTGGAGGCCAGTGGTGTACCACAGAGATCCATGCTGGACCCAGTATTGTTTGTCATTTATATAAATGACATCAATGACTATGTATGAGGTAGGATCAATAAATTCGCCGATGATACAAAGATTGGCCAGGTAGTCAGTGAGGCCTCTGAATGGAACAGTTTAAAGAAATCAACAAATCAGTGAACTTAGGCACTTCCCCACCCCACCGCCACCCACTCCACATCCTAATTGGGGAGTCTAGAACCAGGGGATCAAATTTCAAAATGAGGTATCTTGTGAGTGTTTCAAATTCTCTATCCCAGAGAGTTGTGGAATCTCAGTCATTGAGTATTTTTAAAGCAGACATTGATATTTCTAAATATCAATGATATAAAGAGATATTAGGATAAGGTGGGAAAAAGACATAGAAATAGATGATCAGTCAAGATCATATTGAATGGTGGGGCAGATTGAATGGCTTGAATAGCCTACTCCTGATTCTTTAGTAGTGGCATAGTGCTACTGTTGCTGGACTAGCATTCCAGAGACCAAGAGTATTACCTTGGAGATACGGGTTCAAATCCCACCATATCAGATGATGAAATTTGAATTCGACAAAAACCTGGAATTAAAAGTTGAAAATGACCATGAAAACATTATTGATTGTCATTATATAAAAAAAAACTATCTTGCTCACTAATATCCTTTAGGGAATGAAATCTGCTGTTCATACCTGGTCTGACCTCCATGTGATTGCAGAGCTACAGCAATGTAATTGACTATTAAATGCCCTCTGAAATGACCGAGAAAACCACAGTTCATTGTCAAATAGGGATGGGCAGTAAATGTTGACCCAGCCAGCACACACACATACCACGAACAAATATAAAAAAAGTTGCTATGTTCCAAACTGTAACAATATCAGATGAAGTTCAATAATAGTGAACACAGTTGTAACGGAAAAAGTACGATGGTGTGTCTTTGCATTAAAAAATCTAATGTCCAATCCAGTCAAAGATTTGGAGGTGTCCAAGGCAATGAAAATGATTTACTGAAGTATTCAATAGCAGAGTTTCAGTTAGGCCACCTACTGTTAGACACTGTACCCCAACCACACAAGCTCACTTCAGAAGATTCAGATGAACAATGACGAAGCTCACCATATTGAGGGAGGGAGGGGGATATACACTGCACCCCGCAGACATAACCATTAGAGTATGCCAAGTGACAACTGCATGAACAACAACAGTAGCTATTTAAGTCTGTGTCAACTGACCATGATAAAAGCATAGAGGCAGAGAGCCATTTTGGCTTAAGTGTTGCATTATGCTACGGTTGAGGGGCTTCAGGAACTGTTAATGCAATTTTCGTACAAGATACAGAACATTCATTTATTTGAAAATACTTAAAACATCATCATTGTAAAAATTACATTCATTGAAAAGCCACCTGATTTTAATCCCCTTAATTTCAACAGGATGAGAGCCAAGCATTGAGAGCCCTATCGGGTTAACAACTAGGTTTGGAGTTCCATCAAAATTATCAGCTGGATTTCTTTTAAGTGATTTTTGCACATAAGATTTCCAAAAACAAACAGATACTTTTGTCAATTTCTATGTCTGTAAATACTATAGCAAAATTGTTCTTTCAAAACACATTGCCAATGTGAAGAAGTTAATATCATGGATTGGAAAATGAAAGTAGGCTGTTTCAGTTTCCTCTTCAAATCCCAGTGTCAGTGCTTACCTTTTTGCTTTCTGAAATCTTATATTCCTGTCAGTGAATACCAATCACTATTAATATCAGGAAATTTGTAATGTCAAAGGCCAGAAATGCAATTCCCCTCCCTGTTCCAACACAACACCAGCAGTACCTCTGATGTCCACTCCTATATTAAGAATTAACAATGAGCCGATTGTCATTAGCCTGATAGAATGTACCAACTGCCCAATATAGAAAATGCTTGGCTTTCATTGTGTTTAAATCAAAGAGATTAAAATCAGGTGGTTTTACAGTAAGTTGGTGTCCAGTCTCCCATCTTCCTCGCCAACTTTGTGCCAACAATATGAGCTAGGAACTTGCTTGGATCAGCTGACCCAAGTAAACTGAGCACTGGAGTAGAACCTGAATTCCCACATTTGTTCCCCCCTCAACAATAAAAACAAAATGGACTGAGCAGCGCTTTGTCTCTCCTAATAATTTCCAATTTAGAAATAATCTTGTGCCTCCAGTGGCAGATGTCGTTTGCTGAGGGAGGGAGCCAGTGTTGGGTGAGGAGGGACACAAATTTAACAGGTTCCATGGAAATGAAAACAGGCAGACAGCTGGAGTGACTGGGCAAATAGCAGCTGGGCTAGATGAGCTTTAGGCACCAATCAATGACTTGATAAATGAATTTCTTTCGAAAGTAAGTTTGAAATTTATATACAAGGCCGGACACTACTTTGTGAAGTGGCACTGCTCAGAATATTTAATGACAAGGAAGTTCTTGTTGAAGGACAGGTTTCCTCTTACTGACAATGATTGTAAGTGGGTTGTCAAAAGCAATAGAAACTGTCAGAGATCATCTTGCTTTTGATTTAAACAGGCTGCTGTATCAGACACTTCCACTATGGAGTGCAATCAAGGCTGCCAAGAAGATTCCGAGAACAAGGGGGTCACAACTGCTAATTTCAATGATAAATTCCTGTGATCATTTTGCTCATAAGAAGCCTGAATTGTTCAATGTAATTTCCTAATTTCAGCAGCACTGAAACAAAGATATGTGACATCAAGAGACATATCATCCTTTTGGTCAACTGTCTTCAGAAGTGTGTTTGCAACATTTGCACTGGTGCAAGTTTAACTGGACAATCAATGCTGCTCAATAAAGAAATCTTGCAAAATCTTTGACATAGGGTGAAAAGGAAGGTGTACACTACGTGTAATCATAACACAACATTACTCTAGCTTTTGCCGTCAGCTAGAAAGAAACAGCAATCACTTCTTCTGGCTGATTGCTGCCCAGGGAATTCTCAGGCTTTTGTGGTGAAACTGATTTTAGCAAATGAAGATTCCCAGCAAATCAGATGTTTCACTGCTCTCAGTTTTTATTTTCCATTGACTTGGAAAAAAGCACTAAGATTTACAATTCCAAACCAATAAAAGCAGTAGCGGAGTAAGAACCAAGTTTCCAAAGAAGCGTTCGAACTATTCTGAATGTGGAGTGGGGTAGTCGAAACAATTGGACATTAAACATTACATTTGATTACTTCAGAGCTACAAGTCATGAGCATCAACATTTTTAAAATAAGTTGTTCGAGGCCTTTCTCTGCAACCTGGTGTGGGAAAGTAACAATCAAAAATTTAATGATTCACAGGATGGTTAAGTAAAAGTATGATAAGAAGCACAGACTTCAGTCTTTAGTTAGTTAAATTACAGCTGCAATCAGTATAATGCTGCTTATTGGGATTTTATCATGCACGTGAGGTAACTAAAATATGTAAATATATTACACAGCCTTTGTATAAGTAGACACCCTGTAGGAGCAGGTTGTGTCTCCCAAGTATGTTTGTGAATAAAGTCTCTTGTTACTGCAATTTACAGACTTGAGTTTCCATCTTTCAATGGAAGATTGAAAGATTAGAATAGACAGAAGGCACATGAACAACTGGCTCTTGATTCCTCACAAACTTGTTTCTTTACTGCTGACGTATTCGAATTCTACTCCTTTATGGTCACCGGGTATTTTTGGCAGTGCCAAGGGAAAAGTGGCAAATTGCTTATTAGGCTTAAGCTTTGAAAAAAAAGGAAGTTGTCAATCCAGCTCATCTCATCCTGCCAACCGCAGACAAAAGTCATAGAATCCTGGCAAAGTCAATAGTGACGATGCATATTTCTGTTGCACAACGGTAATGTGGTACTTGCCTTACTGAGCTTATAATCAAAAGGTCTGAATCTCTGTCATTCCTTTTGGGAAATAATTTATTACCCTTACCCAGTCAGATCTCTATGCAACTCTAAGTCCATTCTAAAGTCTTAACTGCCCTGTGAAATAATTGATCAATTGTATCTAATTCAGAGCAATAAATTCCAGAACTGCCAATGATGTTCACATTTCAGGAGTTTATATCATATATATGTATTTTTAAAAATCTACGTTTATCCATATCAAGATCTGTCTCCCAATTTCTTAACTCTGTTGCTTACCTTGTCTAGATTGTTTTGAATATTAAATATATTTAATCCGTATAGCTTGGATTGTGACCAGATGTTTAAAGAAGTATTCACAGGATATGGTCTGAGACTCCCGCGGTCCATGCAACTCCAAACTATCATTTAGGAGGGCATTATGAAATGTTCATGACCGTTCTCTATATTAGCAGAAATTAAAACTATCTGTATTCTGACTTGCCCTCCTGGTTCACAAGAAATTTATTTAGTCAGCAATGTTTCCCTGAAGCAATTCCACTCCACATATTCCACCCTAACACATTGAGGCCTTGGTGAAACCATCCAAAGCTCTTGCCACTTGACAGCAGTGACTATTGCACTTTGTAAGTAATTAGTTAGCTGTAAGATGCTGTGGAATATCCCAAGATGGTGAAAGGTAGTCGTTAAATACAATTTTCTTTATCTTTCTTTCAATCAACTATTTTCAAGGTTCTGACATAGCTCTGTTCCCTCCTATCAATCCCACTGAATTGTTGGCTGTAACTGTGCCAGTGTGCTGCAATCTATGGCATCCACCTGTGAAATTCAGCAACATGGTCTGACAGGCTATAAAGTAATCCTTGGGGCTTTATTGACAAGACTTCTCTAGCAGAGGAAACAATGGGTATATTACCAGTGAAAATAATAATCACAGCAACCGAGAAAACAATGGTGCACATCCTATCGCCATTACTGTATTTGTAGAAAAAAATCTCAACTTTTGGATTGTGAGTTTTCATACCATCTTGAGTACCAAGAATTATTAATCGCATTTTTAGGTAAATTTGTCTTCACTTGCTGTATATGTTTCTAATTGAATCATAGAATGAGACAACACAAATGGGGCTCACTCAACCTATTGTGGATACATCCACCTTTTGAAGAGTTGTTCCAATTTATCCCATTCCAATACTGTTTCCCATAGTCCTGTAATTTTATATCCTCCAATTATCTTCGAGAGTTACTATTGAATCTGCTTCCACCAGTGTTTCAGGCAGTGAATTTCAGAACAAAGCAAATGTGCAAAGATATTTCTCTTCATCTGGTTGTTCAGCCAATTTCACTTTACTCCTGAGTCCTCTTGTTCCTGTCTATCCTGCCTACTTCCCCTTATTTACTTATCATCATTGAACAATGTAAGTCAACTAATAAAATTCAGAATACATCCAGTGATCCTTAGATTAGCATAGATTAGCAATATGTACCTATTGCTGCAGTGTTAATTTGAATCAAATCCATGTAAAACATTGCTTAATATTTTCTAATTTCAACATCTTAGACTGCTCGAGTTGAAGTAAACACTATAGATCCTTTACAACATGGCAAAGGGTATTTCACAGTGTGCAGCACATTCAGATATTTTAAACATGATTGTGGGGTTGAAAAGAGGAAGTCTGCCTTTAGTAGTATTCTAGGGTGACAAAGGAATCTCCTGTTTTCTGGCCAATGTTATGTCCTCAACTTAAAATTTAGTGACATTGGGAGTTAGCATTTTTATAATTTCAACATTGAGGACATCAATACGTCAACATGTTGCATAAATGGAATTGCAATAATATGACATTAAAGTGTTAGCCTCAATTATATGCATAAATCTTGACAATGGGACTTGAACCCCCAACTCTCTGATTCAAGTTAACTGAATATAGCCTACGGCATGGTAAAAAAGCTACAGTCACTATTAGTACGCCTCATGTGACATTACTTATGCTTAGACACAAAGCAGAGGACAACTCTTTTGTGGAAGCCCTTGTAGTAACATTCTGATTATTCCTTTAAACGTATCTGTGGCTAGCCTCAAGGTGTAAGATTTCCTGTGGCTTTATAATAGAGCTTATGTTTTATCAATTTTGGTACTAAATTGACAACCAGATTTTAGAATCCTTGTATTAAAAAATTAATAAATATGGCTTAACATCACATATTTAAATATTTAATAAAATGCCTTTCCCCCTTGGCAACCTCATTTCAATTTCCATTACTTTATAAATTGCCAAAAGTTCTCCTCCTATGAATGCAGGCCAGCAAATGGTTCCAGTTAATTGACAATGTTGGAATACTTATGGCCAGAACTTAGTTTGAACTCTTTGGCAGTTTTGAAACTCATGCACTGGACTAGATTGGGCATACCATCTTAAGCCAATTTGTGAGGATTAAATAATCACATCACTAATGCAAAGCCGTTCCAGCATTTTCTGTTTTTGTTTCAGATTCCAACATCAGCAGTAGTTTGCCTCCACTTATTTTGTGATTTGCATTTAATTTTCACAAATTCTTTAGACTCCGAGAAGGTTTCATTTGATTGGAAAATAGCTAATGTAACTCCTTTATTCAAAAAGGAAGGAAGACAGAAAGCAGGGAAAAAAAAGAGTCAGTTTGTTTAACCATTTAGGCAAAGTTGTTAGAAACTAATATTGATATTACTGTTATAGCAGACACTTGGAAAAATTCAGGCAGACTCCATATGGTTTTTGAAAGGGAAGTCGTATTTAACCAACTTGAAGTTCATTGAGGAAATGACTTGCAGTGGATAAAGGGGAACTGGTGGATGTATTATACTTGGATTTTTAGAAGGCATTTGTTAAGGTGCCACATTGCAAAGTTACTATGAGTAACAAAAGCTCATGGTGTAGGGGTAACCTAGGACTTATGTATAGTTAATTGACTAGTTAATTTGAAACAGAAGGTGGTATAAATGGGTCTTTTCCTGTTTGGCAAAATGTAATGAGTGATGTGACACATGGTTCAACGCTGGTGCTTCAATTGTTTTTTTCAGTATGTATAAATGACTTGGATGAAAGAACCAAAGACATAGTTTCTAAATTTACTGATGACACAAAGATAGGTGGGAAGTAAGATGTGAAGGGGACGTAAGAAGAATACAAAAGGGATGCAGATAAGATGCAACGATTTGGCAAATAGAATATGTTAGGGCATTGAGCTAGAACCACAGTTTATATGAGGAAGCCAGACTAGACCACTAGATCCCAGACTAGGGCAGCATGAACAAGTTGGGCCGATGGTCCTGTTTCCATGCTGTAAAGCTCTATAACCTTGCAACAAACTTTTAGGCATCCAACAATTAGACAACAGACAATTACAATTGAAATGAGTATGACCAATCCACGTAATAAATAAGATTCCCAGGAAACTCCCCCCCCTCATCCCCCACTAACCATTCCAGACAGTTACTTCCTTTCTTGGGTCCCTGTCTGAAGCTGTCGAGTTGTTCTCTGATGTTATTGATAACTTGAGTAATGTTGTAAGACTCATCCGTGACATGAGTTATGCATTTATTGCCCATAACATGCATAACTCCCCCTTGTTGTGTTAACTGGTAGTCCATTACATTATCATGTCTGTTGTGCATAAATTCTCAGTTCAGCCATTTCTTGGTTAACAGCCTCCAGTTGTGCTATTGAAGTGCTGTTTCCCAGGACTGTTAGTCCACAAACAATATGATTCATATTCTTTGCACTAATCACTCCTGCTGCCCCTCCCAGAGGTAGGGCTCCAAGGAACTCGTATCCTAGTGAGGATCCCGTTGTGCCCGGGTCTTCTCAATCAGTGCAGAGTTCCTTGCTGATCCTCAAGTTACTATCCTTTTCTGTATATGCCAGTTTTGAGGGCAAGGAACCATCAATGGTCCTATTGTTCCCACTGCAAAACTGTTTGGGAGGTTTGATGTTTCTGTCACGTAAGTACTGTTGAAGAGGAACACATATCCCTTCTTAGCCCATAACATCTAGTGTCTTGATTATGAGTTTGTTCATATTGCTAATTGTTTGGTTTATCTGACTCCCCGTTTGATCCCACTGCCTGGTAAGAATCAAATGGACATGTCCATTTGGCTGGGCTTACATGAGTTCCATTGCACTGTCCACAAATGAGCTGTCTTCCCGTGTTATATTTGGACATTTCTGTTCATCACAAGTGCAAATAAACTGTCCCTTATTAACCCAACAATGTTGATAGACAAACTGTGTCTGCAAGCAGGAATCATTCTTGGGACAAAGACATAGACATACCCTCATCCCTGCCCTGTAAAACAAAGCGGATAGCTTGCAATATCTGAACAAGCTTTTCCTCCCATCTATTGGAACACTGCACACAGAGTCTGTGGGATTTGCAAGTTCCACACATCTCCTCTCTTTTATATTTGTCAATTTGTTCCTTACAGGGTGCATCTGATGTATCTACAGTATGTAAGTCATGAGAGGGCCATCCAGGGGTTGCTACAAATAGGGCCTCTGGGAGGGGCAACATACAATTCAATTCCCGTGTAACTGTACGTGAGTTTTGTAATATAGATTATCCTCCAATTCCATCAAATTTACAGTCGCAACAATGCAAAGTAGTGCAGTTACATATGTGATTACATACATATTCGCAATGGTCAGATATCAAGCCTAACACTATAGTTTATATAATCTCCAAAAGTTATATTATCTATTGACTTGCACACACCAGTTGTTCTTGTTTGCAGTCTTTGTTTGTGTTGAGGAAAGCAGTTTTGTTAGTTCATTCGTTCACTCATTCATTCATTCATGCATTTCTTTGTGTAATTTCAATTGTGTCCAATGTTTCCATATACCTTTCCTTCTCATATCTATATGGGTACAGGTGTCTCCACTAATTAGAACTTCAAATGGCCCATTCCATTTTAATGCAAACCCTGGCTTGTCAGGTAATGTTTTTATTAGGATGTGACTTCCCGCTGTTGGAACGTCAGGGAGCATTTCAAGCTCTCTCTCTGCGTCTCTTTGTTCCTGATTGTCCTTTACCAATTTGCACATCCGTTTGAGTTGGGTACTTCGTTCTAAAACATATCTCCTGATTTTATCTTTTAGTGAACCTACATCAGTCCCACCAGTTATAATGTCTTCTGGTAATTGCATGGTCCGTCCTGTAATTAGTCCATAAGGGGTTAATCTGATTGTCTGGTTTGTGGTAGCTCTTAATCTCATTAGTATAGTGGGCAGTACCTCTATCCACATTTTTCCCAATGTTGTATGGCTTTAGCTAGTGCATTTTT
This sequence comes from Sphyrna mokarran, assembly GCA_024679065.1. Taxonomy (NCBI): domain Eukaryota; kingdom Metazoa; phylum Chordata; class Chondrichthyes; order Carcharhiniformes; family Carcharhinidae; genus Sphyrna; species Sphyrna mokarran. The sequence goes on along the minus strand of JAGIQG010000009.1, from coordinate 70,311,551 downwards.
AAGTGTTCTATTCATACGTTCCACCATTCCAGAATTCTGTAGTAAGGGATGTGAAATTTTTGTTTTATCCTCATTAATTGTCATACTGTTTTTACACCTTTCCAGTGAAGTGCATCCCTTGGTCCGAATCAATCTGTAGGGGAACTCCTCATCTAGGGATTACCTCTTCTGCCAATATCCTAGCCACTGTGGTAGCAGTACAATTTGTATTAGGGAACACTTCTACTGACCTGGTGAACTTGCCTATAACAACCAGACAAACATTTTTGCCATGGGATTGTGGTAGTGATCCTGTGAAATCTATTTGCAGTTGTTCCCAGGGTCCCTTTGGTCTTGGCAGGTCTCCCATTTTTATGGGTCTATCAGGATTGTGTTGTGCACACGTCACGCATTGGTGATGGTGTTGGGCTATATCTCTTCCCATTCCTTTCCACTACTACTTATCGTGGTCTCTCTCAACTCACATGTGAGAATAGTCCATGGTGTAGTTTCAATACCGTGTTTCATATGCACTCTGGTGCTATAACCTTTTCTTCTCATTTCCAAATGTTCTCAGTACCTTTGACTGCTCCCTGTGCTTCCCATCTCTTTTTTTCCTCTTTTGAGGTGTCCTTATGTAAGTCCTGAATATCTGTTTTGTCCCGTCTGTTCAATCATTGCTAATGGCAGCTCGCTAATTGTCTTCTGTCCTAAGGCTAACTGTACTGCTCTATCTGTGGCTTGGTTCCCTTTGAAATTTAATCAGTCCCAGTTATCTCTTCCTGGTTCTTTCTGGTGTGCTTTAATTTTGATTATTGCAGCTTTTCTAGGTTTCTCACTGTCTCTCAACAATGCTTCAATTCTTTGCTGGTGCTTAATAGGGGTTCCTCCCATGGTTATGAACTCTCTTCTCCCCCTTGCTGTCATGTAGTTATGTATGATCTGAATGCAGAGCAACTATCTGCACAGATGTTCACCATTTTACCTTCAGATAACTCTAGTGCCTATGTGAGTGTCATTAGTCCTGACACTTGCGCGGATAGATCTTCATCAATCTTTCCTGAGCATACTGTCTCTAATTTGTCATTCACTACTGCCCACCCTGTCTGGAGTGATCCTTCCACACATTTGCATGACCCATCTACAGAAATGATCTCCTCAGCTGTTATTAAGGATATACCCTTTATCCTACCCTCTCCTTTGTCCCTATCTATACCCTCAGAATTGTGTGGCTCTCCTACATCTAAAATCCCTTCTGCTGGGTTTTTCTCTGTATCCCTTATTATTATCACGGACTTTCTTGGAGGTAGGAAGACAGCTTCCCACTTTAGCCCTTCTCATGTTTGAGACTGACCTTAGTTTTCCCATGTTCATTATTTCCAGCAAAATGTGTTTGGTGTGAAGGATTATATTCCCTATCATGATTACTGTCTCGCTAACCTTTACAGCCCAGGTGGCGCAATCCAAGGCGGCTATGCAACTTGGTGGCCTGGTGACTAGCGGTCCTTCTGCGGTAGAATAATAGCCTATGGGTCTCTTTCTGTCGCCGTGGTCCTGTATTACCACTGCAGAACAGAACTCTCCCTTATTGCTATAACGGATATGGAAGTTCCTATTAGAATCTGGTAATCCTAGTGTAGGGGCCGATATCAGTTCTGTTGTAAGCCTCTTCCTGCTTGGGTCCCCATTTTAAGGGATCTAAAGCTGGTTTTCCCCCTTTGACTAGTTTTTTGCATGGCTTCTGCTAATTTTGTGAACCCTGAGATGAAACTCCGGTTCTAGTTGAACAATCCTTACACCTTTCTGATGCCTTTTACCATGACGGGTCACAGCATTTGTTTTATCACCTTCTTTCGATCCGTTGACATTTCTTTAAGTCCTTGGGATGTAAGGCGTGCTAAGTATAGGACCTGTGTTTTCCCGATTTGTGCCTTTTTTGGGGCTTACTTTTAACCCTGTGGTTTTTAATTCATTCAGTACTAAATATAAGGCTTCTTGATGTCCTGACTTGGACTGCAAAGCTATTAGGATGTTGTCTACATATTGTAGGACAGTACTACCCTGTGACAGTTCTACACCATTCAGGATGTCACTTATTATATGTTGGAATATAGCAGGGCTGTTGTAGAATCCCTGATGTAAACAAGTGCACTGTTTGTCTCCTGCTGTAAAGGCAAATTTGTCCTGGGATTCGGGATCCAACGATAAGGACCAGAATCTATTGGCTATATCCAATATTTTGTGCTCCTGTGACAGTCCATTCAAGATTTGTTAAAGGACTTGCTACAACGGGATGCAACTTGGGTGTGACTTTGAGTCTGATGTAATCTATCGTGAGCCTATAGCTTCCATCAGGCTTGCTCACTGGCCATTTTGGGGAGTTAGTGGTCCTTGTGTTTTCTGTCAGGATCTTCCTTTCCATTAACCCTTTAACTATCTTCACTACAGCTTTCTCTGCCTCTGGTTTTATTGTGTATTGTCAGTGTGGCTTATGTTCCAGTCCCAGTTCCTTTATTGGGTACTTTGTAGTAAAACCGGTATCTAATTTTGTTTTAGCCCATTCCCCGAGGACAGAAGCACAGATGGCTCCAAACCCTCCTGTCTCTAATTCACGATTTCTGATGGTGACTCGTCACCTTAATGGTTGAGGTGAATTGTGAGTTTTCCTATTCTAGTTTTCTGCCCATCCTGTCTTGGCCAGATTAATTCTCCCTTTCCACAGTCTATCAAAATCTCATTCTTTCATCAGACCATTTCCCATTATTATATCCTTGTTATCTTTGCGCACATAAAACCTCATTGGGAAATACAGATTATTTATCTTTACTAACATGGTTTCACTCAGGTAGATGGACGTTTTGTTTCCTCCCATCCCAGTTAGGTAAATCACTTTATTTGTAGTGGGTAAGGTTAGGTTGGTGACAGATATGGATGCTCCCCTTCCACTAGCATTTCACAGTGCCTGTCCCTACTAGTGCAGACACGAGGAGAGTGTGCAAACTCCAGGAATCAAACCCAGGTCTCTGAAGTTGTGAAGCAACAGTGCTAACCACTGTGCTACTATGCTGCCTACAATATGTTTTGTTATTTGTGTCATAAGTAGGTTTACATTAACACTGCAGTGAAGATCCCCTCGTTCCCATACTCCAGCACTCGTTTAACTGCACTAAGGGAGAATTTGCCATATCCAGTCCACCTAACCAGCGTGTCTTTCAGGCTATGAGAGGAAACCAGAGCATCCAGAGCAAACCCGCACAGACACGGTGACAATATGCAGGTTCCACACAGACAGTGCCCCAAGCAAGGAATTAAACCCAGGACCCTGAAGGCAGCAGTGCTAACTAACCGTTATGGATAGTCCACCAGAAGTCAGTGCCTGTTTAATGTCCCTCTCCCAGGTAACTTTATGTGCCAGGTAGACAACTTTGTGATTTTTCCCACTCCACATGGCAACCCATTTTGAATCTGAACTATCCTAGCAGTGATAAAAAGATGGAGCCAGGAAGGGAGAGATTGTGAATATACCAAAGGCAACAAAACAAAAAGTTAAAGATTTCAGCATGGGATAGGGCAAAATATTAGAAAAATAGGAAATGCCAAAGCTAGCCACTCGATGTTCACGCCACAACTTGTACAGGAATAATTCAAAAGATTAGCCATTTTACTTTTCAATCAGCCACTCGATCATTGAGAGCACGTGGCTTTGTTATATTATTTGATCAGCTGTTGCAAAAACATGAGAACACTGCAGTCATCAGTCATTAGCCTGTTTCTAGAATAGGACAGTCCATAATGCCAGATGGCATGGTTCACATTAAGGTAAACTCTCAACTAAAGTAGATACATCATAATATATATGGTCATATCAGGTCTTGCCTTCCATTTCAAAAGAAGAAGCATGAATGTTTTGAAATTTTAGTAACATTTTATTTCAAATAAATAATATGAGGAATACAGAAAATATTTAAGTGTACAGTTAGAAAAGTGTACAAATAACTCAGATGATTTCCTCTAATACTTGTGCCCAAGTGTTGCTGGTACAGATGTTGAACCTTTTTAGTGACAAGTAGTCTTATGTAATTGTGCCTGATTAGTGAATCCTATTTCAGGGCAACAAGTGATTGATGGGAGGCAACAAGAAAAATACATGGACCTCCAAAAATTAAGTGCTGTGTTCCCTAAAGCCTTCCGTCACCACAACTCATTGGCACGTCAATTCATGTTGGGGGAAGGACACTGGAGCATCATGTGTGGAAGATGCTTGAAATGGTAAAGTGCTTCAGTACTTGCCTTTTCTGGTGGTTAATTTATACATGTGAAAATCTGAACTTGATTGAAACCCAAATACTGTTAAGACATTCTTAGCATTTGTTGCTACTTTAAATTGCCTTTTTTGGATAAATCTAATGAGTGAACATATATAGTTAGTGCTGTCCTACACCTACAGAGTAACCTTGCTTAGTCTATGCGCTGATGTGGGTAGTGTCAAGCATGACCAACTTTGTAGATTAACCTGTTATTTGCAGGCGTACCGATTTTTCAGAATAAAGTAAAATTTCCCAGAAGGGTCCAGAGCAGAAAACACATTGGCATTGTCTGGAATCACAAGCTCTGAAAAGCAAAGGAAATGTACAAAGTTATTTATACATGCATTTTGATAGTGCTGATTGGCTCAGTAGAAAACCAGCAGAAACCTCATTCAATTTTCTTGTTTCATTGCTAAATTGCCAGAGGGCCAAGAAAAGGCAGGTAAAAAGGCTTTCAATTTCAAAATAATGATTCTTGCATCTTTTTCCCCCCAAGAATACAAAGCTTGAATTAGAATGAATAAACCAGAATAATGTTAACTATTTGCAACCAACTCCAGTTGTGCATCCTTCAACACAATATTGCTTTCAGAGAATTGGTTGATATTAGTTGCTTTCATTAGGTCCAGACAATTGTTACTTATTGAGGAATATAAAGTTAAATTCCTCCAAGCCGGATAGAAAGCAGAATACTGCAGATGCTATAAATCTGAAATAGAAAAACAAAATGTTGGAAAAACTCAGCAAGTTCAGCAGAATCTGTGCAGAAAGAAGAAGACTCAACATCAAGTCTGTATCACTTTAACTCGTTTTTCTCTCTGTACAGATGCTGCCAGACCTGCTGAGTTTTTTTATTTTTATTTCTCCAAATTGGATCCAACTGAGTGCAACTTGAACATAATAGGATTATGGATTTTCCAAGCTTTTTGGTGAAATATAAAGAAAACATCAATCTGTTGCCAGAAGATGCTTAACTTATCATAAATTGAGATACAATTCCCATCTCTCACCTTTATCTTTTGAGGTAATCTGTACCAGCTGATAATCTTCCATCAGTTCTGGTTCAAGGTTGTGCTTGGACATGGCTCTCAGGATAACCACAGGTGCTTTATCTTCATTTGTTACCTAAATAGAAAGAACATTTACTTTTCTTTAGGAATAATGAAAAAAGTGCAAGCCCTTAAAAAATGGCTGTTTTTGCTCAGTAGATATATAGTGGCATTATATTGAACACTGTACAAATTACAGAGAAATAATATCCATCTATGTAACTGTAATGTCTTAGGACTGGTATTGCAAAAACTTGCCTTTAATGCACCGAAATCCATTTGTTATGAGAAGTAAAGGAACACGCTTAAATATCTGAGAGAAACAGAGCCCGGTGTTTCACCACAAGGATTCCTAGGCAATCTTACCTATATTTGTAGTTTAAAGCAAATAAATTTGTCCGAAACAAAATCAATTTAAATGCTCCATTCTTTCCCCCTATACCATTTGCTTATTTTTGACATTTATTGTTCATAGAGCTAAAAGCTCAATTATCAATCTGACATATAATATTAGTTCATGTTTATATAAAAGTAATTCATAAAAATGATTGCGACATTAAGCAGCATTTAGTCCCTGAATGGAGTTCAGAAACTTTGAACCACTGGACTTGCATAGGTAAACAGGATATTGAAGTGACCAAAATATGCAGCAATGTTATTTTTTTAAAACAATCTCCTTTTGGTTTTTGTTCAGTCTTATTATATCTGGAGCTTATTTCTCCCAGCTCAAGTTTGAGCAGTCCAGCAAATGGCTGATCCCATGAGATGAAGAACATGACGGATCTGGATATTTGTTTGGGAGAATTAGGGAATTTTCCCAGTTGAGAAACTGTGCATGTTTTTCTTCTTTTGAGCTGCAGTCCATGGTTTACAAATTCAATTTTTCCAGCCACTCAGAAACAAAGCTCTTTATAAACATATGGGAGAGCAGCAATGTTATAGTACGAGATCTTACCAATTTGCAATTGTCGATATCAAGGTTGACTTATCTGAGAATTTCAACCTTTTGTATCTTTTAATTGGTATATTCAGTGGAATCATATTTTGGACTCATTAAAGATCCTGCCATTCCAGGATGAATTGCAAGGCATTCAAGATACTGTAAATTAACAAATTTGCACTTCTGATTAATGATAATATCCTCCAGCATGAGAAAGGGATGATCTATTGTTCATAAGAATGAATTTCATGCTATCATATGGTAGCAGAACTCTTGGGGATGGTCAGTTGCCCAAGAACAAGTCCAGTTACTGGTGCAGACTTTGTTTGCAGTGATCTCACACACATTCTGATTAACCTGTCAGGATGCATATCGGTGAACATATGCTTAGTCTCCCGAGATTGCTCCTTATGTACCTTAGTTCCATCCCCATGACAGACTATTAATTTGAGCACTGAAAAGAATTTACTGGTGCCAATTTCAAATATGGCAATGTTTTGCTATGAATTCATAAGCTGGATCTCTGCCAGTTGGCATCATATTCACAGCATAGTCAGAGTGTAACCTGGTGAAGACAGATAGAACAGAGAAACATATGTTCCATACATTCCAAGTTTCCTGTTATTCTTGAGATTAGTACCTTATGATAGAAAAGTTTCTTTGGCATCAGAAAAGCTCTTCCCCATTATGAAAGAATATTGTGATATATTCCGAATGCTTGTGTAGAAAATGATTAAACTTATCTGGATCTTTCTTAAAGGAAGTCGATATTAACTAACCATGTCTCTGTACATTGATGGCAGTACTGATTACAAGTGCAACTCCAACCTATTAAATCTTAAATGGGGCAATTCCTTTCAGCATTCATGAAGCATGCTGCATTGCAAATTTTCAGTTTGAAACAATATTTTAATTTGTTGATTTTATTCAATCTCAAGTGAAAAATAATTTCTACAACATCTTAACCAAACTGGGTCAGGAAGATTGTCTTGAACAACAGCAGAATTGAAATAGTTTCAACTTCTAACGGCTGTCTTATCTCGGGTGCAATGACGGACACAAGGTATATCTATACCAATATGTGTAATTAATTGGTTGTACACACTGAAATGTCTCAATCCAAATGAAGATGATAGGCTAAATTCCTCCAATCAAACCTGCAGATTGCATATCTGTTCGAGAAAGTTAATTGCCATCTTCATTGTTCAGGAAAAAATGTGTCAAATGACAGCTGCGTGAATCTGTTTGACTAACTTCACTGAATTAATGAGTGACTAGAGGATTAGTACAAAGATCAGTGTGGTACTTATGGATTTTCAAAAAGCTGTTTGCTAAAGTGCTGCACAGCACAAGCAACATTGAAGCCACTGGGATGAAAGAAGCAGTGGCAACATGGATACGAAATTGGTTAAGAGATAAAAGCAGTGTAATTAAACAATTATCATTGACAGTTAAACTGTACCCTTTCACCACCTCCATTTTTGCTTTGCTCTCTTCTATTCTCTATCCTTTTAAATTCCATGCAAGCCTCAAGGAATGCCGAGCTAAAATTAATCAATTAGCCAACAGGAGGACCAGAGTACCCATAGTTAGTCATGCGGTAATCAAGTGACTTAGATTTCAATTTGTATCTCTTAACTGCATTTGTTGCACAAGGGGTGAGGAAATGGTACAAATTAACAACAGCTTAAACCCTTAAATAAACATACTAAAGTGCTACATTTTGTTGTGCTCTGTATAGTTAATGAGTAAGGACATTTAAAAAAAGACTCCAGACTCAAAGAAAATGCTCCAATATTCCATGAAAAAAGTGAAATGTCAGAGTGCTCAGGAATCAAAAGCTTCAGTGACATGGAAAGTAGACAGTGAAGTAGTACTGGTCATAGTCACACAAGTCATCTTGAGCGTGACTGTGTGGGAACAAATGGTTCAGAGGCCAGATTTTCCCCTCAAAAATAAACGTTCTCTTGCATTTATGTTTATACTGGCAGAAATTAACAATCTTTATACAACTTGAATATGAATAAAGAAAACAATCCACGTACTTACCAAAACACTTTTGTATAGATTTCCATCATCATTCTCTAGGCTGACCCAGATGATACAGCTATCTTCTTGCAGCTTGTCGAACACGGGACCTTCATTGTAGCAAGTGACTGAGGCAAAATGGTTGTGAACCTTGGTAGGCTCGGGTAATGGTGGTGATACTGGCGATGGTGAAACTGATGGCAGCAATTCTAGCGGCCCCACTCCTGGCAGCAGTGCTACGGTGGGCCAGGCTACTGGCGGCCACGATACTGGCGGCCAAGATCTTGGCGGCCGCGATACTGGTGGCCGCAATCCTGGCAGCCACGATCCTGCCGGCCACGACCCTGGCAGCCACGATCCTGGCAGCTGCGATACTGCCAGCAGCGATTCTGATGATGATGATACCAACAGCTGTGACTCTGATGATGCTGGCGGTGGCGATGCTGGTGGTGATGATTCTTGCAATGTAATTCCTGAGGAGGAGGAGATGTCCACAGAACACAAGGATTCGGATGACTGCAGAATTATTTTAGAAAAAAAATTGCCAATGATTATATTTCAGAAAGGTCCTTCTTCCCAGTTATATTTATTTTGACACAAACTTTCTGCCATTCCCTCAGAAGTGGAGACATTGTGGACACAATAGTTTGGCCTTGACGAATGCACAATTTCAAGGTAGTTAGTTATACTGAAATCTTTACCTTGTGATTCTACCTAGCCAAAAATCCGTGCTGATGAACGATGCCACCTAATGTTTACTAGTCACCAAGCCAACATTGGCAGTTATCATTTAGCACATATGTATAAGTGCCTAGTGGGCCATTACATTCAGGTATTTAAGCTGTACTTAAATCATCAAATAGTCCCTTTGGGATTTTGGTTTCCATGCTGTTGAATGCTCCCATACTCAGAAATGTTACCCTGCTTGCCTCACCTGGTGACTCACTTGCAGCACCCACTGACACTGATTGAAATTAAATACATCCAGTGGTGATGCTTTGTGCAGGTGAGGCAAAGCACCAGAAAAAGGAGACAAGAAGACATGAAAGATAGAAGGAAATTAAAAGCCAAATAACTCTTGAGATACAGGGTATGGGCAATGCAGTAACATTATTGGAGAGATGGATTACACAAACTGAAAGAGGTGAATCTATAAAATCTATATATTTTAAAACATCCGAATTACTGAAATTTCCAAGGAATGGGTCATCAACATATTCTACTAAAAGGGACGATCCAGGTCATTGATAATCTCCCAAGAAACACCATTCGCCATTGGAGAATATGCTGAACAATAACTAAAGATCAAGTGTAGAAAAGAAACAGAGCAGGCAGTCAAGTGGGACTCTGATGGATAAGCAGAGCTGCATTGCTTTGTTGTTATTGGTGGAGTAGTTTGTTAGATTTTGATCCAAAGTGCTATTTTTGTGGATTACACACTAGAAGTTATTATGGTCACAACAGCCTGTGTGTTATATTTACCATAAAAATCAGCCTGCACTATCAAAGGTGTTTCAAACTTAACTTCATGATATTGGTTTTACTGTGACAATCATGTGAAGCTGCCTCGATACATATTTAATAAAATCTATGCATAACAAGCTCGTATTTCATATAAACAATATCAGTTTGCATTCTATGCAGTTAATTATAAATTTTCTGGCATCTGATAGCTTTATAAACAACATGGGTTGAAATTTGTTGAGACAGAAGTCTTACCTGCAAATCTGAAATTTTGACCAGTAGTGTAATTTGGGGTTGCATATTGCATGCAGAAGCCAATTATGAGGTTGTCGCCTTAAATACATTCAAATTAAGGACGATAGCTTGTTCCCAAGAGGTGTGTTAGCCCAATCAGACATTATATGCCCATGAAGAAAGGCATGTTGCATTTGGGCAGGCAGAACCAGTGATCAGTTTAGATATTGGTGAGCACCCTTGTATCCCCATTGATGGTCAAAGTACAGTGGTGGGTGTGGGGATGGCAGGACTTGCTTTGAATTCCCACAATATGTTTTGTGAGAAATACCTCTGTTAGCTTTTTCTGGGGTCCTTCTTGAGCATAAGCGTATGAAGTGCAGGGCTGTTCGCTTTCCAAACTGCTGGAATCTGATGAAATGCTGATCGACTTGATGCTCTCTGCTGAACTCCCACTCTTGGCGGGTTTAGGCTGGTCAGAGCTCTTAGTTGGAGTGCCTTTCACATTAACATCTCCTCCTAGAAATAGGCTGCACGAAGGAAGGGGATCGGTCAACAAAAATACTAAAAGATTATTAAAGTCATTGCATTCTACAGAAAGAGTTTACAGCTGATTAAAGTGGCACTTGGTTAGCCAACAATGGCCCAATACATGGATAAATTTTGAAATAGTGGTACATATTCTTTTCCCATCCATAGTTGATTATGCAACTTATTGAAATAAGAACAGATGAATGGCATGTAGCACTGGTCACTGCTGCCTCAACACTATTGTCACTGACAGTCGTGGCAAGGCATATATCAGAGAATTCTGGCCTTAATTGTCCTTGGAAACCTAGAAAAATTCTTCCAAACAGGGTTGATTTTATGGTGAAGCTAAAAGTGAACAGTGCTGCCTCAGCAGTCGCCTTCTTTGTCGTTAACCACATGGGACCTACTACATCATAAACCCGCATAAAATCTTCACAACACAACCCATATTGCCTGTCTGATTTCTTGTGAGGATCATATGTATCGCAGAGAGAAAAAATGCATTTGTTAGATGAAAAATTGAGGCTACTAATACAAGCATAGCACCACAGGACTGAAAGTACAAGCGTTATGGAAAAACTATGACTTTTGAAGCCAGAAAATAAGGTTGTTTTATATGCAATGTACAGCAAAGGGCTTGTTTTGTCATATTTAAACAATAGATTTTGTATGGAGAGCAAAACAGAATCCAGTCACTGAAGCCAACAATTCTCAGTGTAGAATATCCAGGAATTACCTGTCACTCTATGCTCTCCGTAAATTCTGCAAGATTGCAGTATTATCTATATGCAAATTAGTGAACTTCATATCATTAGTCTCTGCAAAAACTCCTGAAAAGCTTATTTGTTGAATGACTTTTTTTTAAATTACAATCTCAATAATTACTGCTAAATGTCCTCAGACTCCAAAAAGCTGGGGTTTTTTTTGCAGAATGTCTTGTTTCAGGTGGGTGGAGGGGGGATGGTGGTAGGGAGAAAAGAGTTTGCAGTGTGGATCTGATGCATAATTAATTCCTCACTGAGATGGAGGTAGGAAAATTGCTCTGTCAAGACCCTGGACAGTAATTGCTTCCTGCGGAGATCTTTCCTCTTTTGCCAGAAAAATCTGTGAGGTTTGTTGTTTTATGTATTCAGATGATACCGCAGCCTAGACTTTTCAGTGGAAACCCTGCCATTAATCTCTTAGGTGAAAATCTGGTATTAAATATATAGTGCACAAAATTTCCCGATGTATACTTAATAAAATTCATCTTTCAGAAAAATTAACGGCAAAACTACACTTACTTGATAGAAACTACACAGCGGTCTTTTACAAGGATATACACAGGAACTTACATTTACATCCCATCTTTATGGTGATTAAATGTTTCAAAGCATTTCATAGTAATCGACAGATAAGATTTCTGGAGGCTCATGATGGGCACACACAGAACAATTTAGGATGAAGGATCTAACATGCCAAGGAGTCTTTTGCCAGTTGTTATGTGGAGGCGAGGTTGGAATTCAAAGATGATCAGAATCAAATCAGCAGAATCTCTGTAGAGGTCCCCCCAGGCCAGAGAAAATTACAGAGCGAGGTATGGGCAAAGAACCAGAAGGATTCCAGGAAGTAGGATAGGGAATCAATGGAGGTTGGTGAGAATGATTCAAAAGAAATTAGAAAACAAAAAAACAGATTTTGAATGAGATAAAGTTCAGGGATAACATAGTACAAGGGGTTAAGGCATCTGAAAAAGTGACAAAAGCATAAATGATGACTTCATTGGTGGAGGAGGCACACTTTATATGTAATGTTGGTGATGGTTGTAGTGATACACAACATGTGTAAACATAAAACTTGGAACAGACTCAAGCCAAATGACCTCCTTCTGTACCATAAGTGACCAATCAAAATGAGCCTTAATATGATGCTTGGTGTCCTCATATTTGCAATTATAAAAACCAGGTCTACATCAGACAATCAAATGATTTGATCAAAGTTTAAGGGGAACTGTTAGATAGACAAAGTAGTATTTTTGTTGGCTGAAAAAGTTCAGGCTGCCTAAAAATTAGAGTCAGATCAGTCAAAACTAAAATTTGGAAACACTTCCATATAGAAAGGATGACAAAATTTGGAAATTTCATTCAAACAGAAACATAGAAGATAGGAGCAGAAAGTGGCCATTTGGCTCTTCCTGCTTGCTCTGCCATTCATCACAATCATGGCTGATCAATCTAATCGTTTTTTCTCCCCATAAGCTTTGATCCCATTCATCTCAAAATGAGAGTTGATGCTGGATCATGCCAAAGGTGAGGAGGGTGGGGGAGCTAAGAGTTTGATCACAAATCAGCAATGACCTTACCAAACAGCAGAACTCAGACTCAAGTAGTTAATTGCTTAATTGTAGCTGATCCTATAGTTTAATGCCAAGAAGGTGAAACTTTTTGTGGTATTGTGGACCTGAGTTCAACCTGAATTAGCAGTGGATCGGCATGATGGGAGTCACAGTTGAAGCACAGGAGATAAACCGTGGGATGTAGTCAAGCTTTAAGAAGCTCTCTCTCATCTGCAAACTCGTCAAATAAGCAATTAGACTGTATAGTAACTGAGAAGCTGTAGAAAACATGGCAGTGTACAGGATCTGAAGAACATCAATTAATATTATTTATGTTGGAGGAAGGATATATGTTTATAAAAAAATTCTCAGCTGCTCTTTGAAGAGTACCATTAGATCATTCACATTTGAGAGAGTAGATGGGGACTTTCTGTGTAAAAGTCTCATCTGAAACTGCACTTCCCACAGAGCAGCACCTTGTCGAGCATTGCACTTCGAAAAATCAGTCTAGATTATAAGCTTAAATCTTTTGAGTGAAACTTGAATTTAGTTCTCTGACTGGGATGAGTCAAGGTTAACAAATAGGCCACGTAAATGCAATTAATTTTAATAGGAATCAATGTCATCTGCCATTAGACAATCTGAGAAATAAAATTGTCCCTATAAATAGCATGTTCTAACTAGAGCCAGATGAAGCAGAACAAAAATGAGACCCATTCCCAAAAGGTTCCAAATGCAATATTGTGAAAAGCTCAACAACAACAGTTATGGCAATGTTCTGGCATGATAGGACCAGATAGGCAAAACACAAAACATCAAACTCACAGTTAATGCTGTTGCACAAAACTGTTGGCAAATGCAGTGGACCATGTTCAGTATGTCATTAGTTAAAGAAAGCAACAGCCAAAATTGTTCGGAACTTCTGAACAGGCACTCACAGCATTAGCCAATAATTTCCTTCAAGGATCTGCAACAGTGGGAATAACTGATTATGCCCAGGTCTCTGAAGTTAACAATAGGCGTTAAATGTTATAGGGGAAGCAAGAACAGACAGTTTACAACCTGTGACATCAAATAGAGTATTCATTACGGTTCTTGGAGCGTGACAACAACTAAGCTACAATAACCGACACAATACAGGCATCAAAGACTCTACAACCAAATTTGCAGATGATACAAAAATAGGTGTGACAGTAAGTTGAAATGAGGAAGAAAGAACCTTAAATGGCTACAGATAGGTTAGGAAAGTGGACTAAAATGTGGCACATGGAATTGAATGTGTACAAGTGCGAGGTCATGCATTTTGGTCAGAAAAATGGGAAGGTGACTTATTACCTACATGGGGAAAGATTTCAGGGTGCTCTGGTGCAGAGCAATCTGGGATATCCTATTCATGAATCACAGAAAATTAGCATGCAGGTACAGCAGATAATAAAGAAAGCAAATGGAATGTTGGCATTTATAGTTAAAGGAATAGAATAAAGATACAGAAGTGTTGTTGCAACTATGCAAGGCATTGGTGAAACCGCACCTGGAGTATTGTGCACTGTTTTGGTCTTGTTGGAGGAAAGATGTAGTGACATTGGAGGCAGTTCAGAGATGGTTCACCAGATCGATTCTAGAGATAAAGAGCTTGTTGAATGAAGAGAGATTAAACAGTTTAGGCCTATACTGTCTGGAATTTAGAAGAATGAGGGGAGGTCAAGAGGTATACAAGATGATAAAAGGTTTGGATAAAGTAGATGTGGAAAAGATGCTTTCTCTTGTGGCATTTTAGGATGAGAGATCATAGTCTTAGGGTAAGAGGTAGCAAATTTCAAATAGTTGAGGGGAAACTACTTCTTACAAAGGGTTGTGAATCTGTGGAATTCGCTATCCCAAAGTGTGGTGAATGCTGGGACAGTGAGTAAATTTGAGGAGTTAGACAGATTTTTCATTGGCAATGGTTGAAGGGTGATTGAATGGCAGAGCAGATTCAATGGGCCAAAGAGTCTAATTCTGCTCCTATATGTTATGAACTTATAACATGCAACTAAAACCAACCCAATTATATAGAAAGATGATATAGAACCAAGATGATTATGTAGAAAGATGATATACCAGGAAATGAATGTATGTTTCTCTGCCTCAACTTCAGTATTGCCTATGACCAAAACAATCACAATTTGCAATACAGATTACTGCAAGGTACAATACAGTAGTAAGGAGTGATTCTCCCTCAACCTCCATATTTTTAGTCCTTGCCCATGTGGAGATAAATAAAAGATGCTGCTTTACTGTGACAGGGACAATCTGAGAACAAAATGTCTTTGTAGTCTTGATGCACACACACTTGCATGTTAATTTTAAACTTGAGAGAAAATGGAATGTAGATTGGATTTGCATTCAAGTAATCAACTCCATTCAGTTTTTATTATGTAAGCACACAACAATGCCTTTCATTTTAATCCATTTTTGAGATTCCTCCCCTAAGTGCAAATTTGAAAAGGTCTAGCCATTTATACACTGACTATCATTTGATACGTAGGAATTGCTGGACAAGACTATCTGGTCCAATCAAATGATACAATAATAATGGAGTCATTGATTAGTCATTAGCAATCAGCCTCTATCAATTAGTCGACAACAGATATAGGCTCGAGGCGGGAACAACACCAACCGTTATCATATTGTCTCAAGCTAAATTTTATCAACCACTGAATCTTCACACTCCAGTAAAATAATATCGGCCACAAATTAAAATATACTTTCATGGTGGAGCTGATGCCCACCATGTCTGTCTTGGCACTTATTACAAAGAAAGCAACCAGATGAAATACCTGCTCTGTTTATGATACACTTTTGCTATTTGCTTTCTGGGTTTTGGTGATGTGGGACTAACATCAGGAATTGCCTTTGGCTCACAGGACACACAATTGCTGCAGGATGGCAGATAAACATATTTCGCACAAGGTTCATTTAAAAAAAAGATGTCTTTGCTTAATATTCCTAGCATTTTGAAAAACTCATTTGTACAAACAAAAAATTTGCATGAATGATTAATTTGCTTACAAAAGGCAATTATTTTCAGGAAGAGAACATTACACTTTGATTAATGATTAAGTGCTGGTTCTCGCTACTGGAACTGCAATCTTTTGTACTGCATGAAATGCAAATGGAAATTAATTTAATTTCATGTGTCAGACATTCTTAGAAGAGAGCTACCATGACTGTCATAGCCTTTTTGTGCGACACACTGAAGGAAACAAGATCGTCCAACCTGAACATTAGGTACAGGAAAATAAAGCAATATCAATAGTAAGTGCAATTCTTAGCATTAGGCTGCAAAATCACCAGTAGTTCCTGGCCTCATCTGTATTTTCACATGAAGGTAAAGTCAACATAGTCCCAGATGAACAAAGACTACTCTCCCCTTGAATGGAGAGTATTGACTGGTGGTGATTTAACCAGAGGGTTACCACACCTGAGGCAAGAGGCAAGGTTGAGAATGCAGGAACTTCATTACTGACCTCAGCAAAAATTGGAATCGGACCTGATCTGTTGCCATTGTTCTGCATCACTAACCAGCCATCTCGCCAACTGAGTTAACTGACCCATGAGTGCACGCAGCTGACATTGGGAGGCTACTCATAGTTAATGAAAGAAGTTGGTCCATCATTCACTGAGTGACCAACACTCATGTGCTAGGAGAACAGATACCAAAATGAGGAGCAGATTCTGTTGATTGGCAATGATGGGAGCAGACAAAACATTAAAAGGACAAGACTTTGTGCTGCCAACGTTTCTAGTGCAATCTTCCCAAAATCAACCAAGCCATTCCAAAAAGGAAAATAAAAAAAGTTTTTCCCCTCCACAAAATGGCCATACTCCCAGCTCAAATGAAACATTCCAGGTAATGATTCAGCAGGTGTGTCTGTAGCCTAAGGTGGTGTAAAAGGTGCAAAAATATTTAAGCTCATTTTTTGTTCATTTACTAAGAAG
Source organism: Sphyrna mokarran (assembly GCA_024679065.1). Lineage (NCBI taxonomy): Eukaryota > Metazoa > Chordata > Chondrichthyes > Carcharhiniformes > Carcharhinidae > Sphyrna > Sphyrna mokarran. The sequence goes on along the minus strand of JAGIQG010000009.1, from coordinate 70,294,724 downwards.
CCAACTGTTGCAATTCAATGCAACTATATAAAGCATTCAATAAGTCCATTTCAAGTCCAGGTGGAGGGTGAGATATTGATTAAACTTTAGGGTTTTTGAGATAATTAATAAAACAGCAGTACATCAAGGAATAATTTGAGGCAAACACTTTGTATAAATTTAAAAAAATCACTTTCTAAAATGTTGACCAATTGCATGTGATAAAGGTCAATAGTGCACAAACATGTTTGAGCAGAAACTTCAAAAAGTAGCACAATTTATATCTGGATCAGCAAAAGTGTTCAAAGTAGAAACTCAAAACATGGTTTCTCAATCACAGTCCCATTTTTTTTCTATAACTATTGGCTTATTAGTTTGGTGCATGTTACTACATACTGATATAATGACATGTATATGATGGCGGTGTTTGTAAATCTACCCAAAATGATTTGGTTAAGCGAGTGGAAAAACTGGCAAATGGATTTCAACCTGAAGTGCAAATTGATGCAAGGGAATAGGAAATAAACGGGAGGGGTAGATGAAATGCAACGTTTTGGAGTCCATTCCACGGGTCGCTGAAGATGGCAATACAGATGGTTATGATACAAAAGGCATATGGAATGTTTCCGTTATTGGACAAGATATAGACTGCAAAAGCAAGGATGTAATGCTGGAACCCATATAAAACACTAGTTAGGCAACAACTAGAAATACATACCATCCTGACTGCCATGTTACAGGAACAACATAATTCCTCTGGAGTAGAGGAGATTTACAAGAATGTTGTCAGTTCTTGAAAATTGAGGCTATGAGGAAAGCCCAACTTCCCCTATAGGAGACGTCTATTACCAGGCCGCACAGATTTAAGGTGTTTGGTAGATGGACTTCTCTACCCAGAGCATAGTGACTGTCTGAATTCTTGCTGGTAGAGGCAGATACTTTCAGGTTATAATCCAGGTACCTTCTTAAATTATTTAGGCTACGGACCAGTTGCTAAAATGTGGGATCAGAACAGGTGGCTTTTTTTAAAAAAAATCTTTGAGTAGGCACAGACAAGATAGGCTGAATAAACTTTTTCCTGTGCTGTATGATTCCCATCACAAAAATATTTATAACCAGGGAACTGTCAAGCTCATTAATGGTGAAACCCTTGATGGTTTGACCAGCAATGCTTGCAACACCCTCTTACCTTTCTTTGTCAGTCAAATATTGTTGACCGTGAAACCATTTTAGAAACTTCTGGACTGGATTGATGCTGTAGTTATTGCAAGCATACTGTAACAGTTTAATTTGTGCTATTATCTCAAATTCCTAAAATGAACATGGAAAAAAAAGTTGGAAGTTGAGATTCAAAGCTGCTGTAATTGCTACTGCTTTACCTGAGTCATTGATTTTTGAATAGTGCCAAAACTATTTTAAAACATTTTGTTTGCTAGATTTGTTGCATAGTGGCTCATGTCTCAAAACCTTTCATTGGGAATCAATGGCCCTTGCTGTGCATCAGCAATGAATTTCCACATAGATTATTCAACAATGAACTTTGGACAATGTGTAGCTAAAACATTCTGAAACCTAAACGCTGCAGAGTTTTCTCCTCATTGGCTCTGGCTGTTCTGTTCTATCTTGCATTCAGTGACAGTTTGACAGGTACCAGAGGAAGACTTTATCCAGGTGAAAATTTGACAAAAATATAGCACTGTTGGATTGTAAAATGTAAAATTGGTCAGTTGATAAAACTATAGTCGTATCCACCTAGATGGAGGATGTATAGATTTGGGATAGATGCCTATTTTGTATCCCTCCTGATTTCATGAACTAGTTAAACCAGACAGGGTGCAAAGTGGATCAGATAGGATCCCATCTCATTTATGGATTAGGCTAAAAATTTAGAGCTCAAGTTGCAGTTTTAGGAATGCAGTGTCACTGCCTTCCACATGGTTAGGTTTTTATTGTGTTAGCATTTGCAGGTTCTCCGTGGCATAAATTGAAAATAGCACAAAACATGCTCAACTGTAATCACAGCAATAAAGCGTGTTTGTAAAGTTGATAGGAGCAAAGTCAGAAATGGGACGTTAAAAACCTTTCACTGATGCTAAAACCAGGAGCTGCAATCCTGCTTCAATTTACTGACATGCCATGACTTGCTGCAAATGTTTCGCTTCTGAAAGAAACTGCTATCTGAATATTGAGGAATTATTCAACCAGTCTCAGGATTAAGGCAATACCTTCAGTCTTGACAAAACACTGAATTATAATATGATTCATGTAACACCACTAGTGCATGCTTTACTTAGCCGTGATGCTGGTAGGCAAACTGCATCAAATTAACAGTCATGATGTGGAGATGCCAGCTTTGGACTGGGGTAAACATTTTAAGAAGTCTCACAACATCAGGTTAATGTCCAACCAGTTTATTTGATAGTAAACCCACAAGCTTTCGGAGTTTGCCCCTTTGTCAGGTGAGTAGAGAGTTCTAGTCTCAAACAGAGCGTATAAAGGCACACACAGTTTACAGATTATTGATTAGAATGCGAGTCCTTACAGCTAACCTGCTGTTCAACTTTTAAAAATGCAGACAATGTAAATGAAGATAGCGTAAGGCATAGCTTAAAGAGATGTGTACTGTCTCCGGAGCAGAGAAGCTACGACATCTTCTCCGGAGTCTTCAACATATCATTGATGAAGACGAACATCTCATCAGGACCATGCCCACATTCCCACTTCTTGCCTTCAAACAACCGCATAATCTCAAACAGACCATTGTTCGCAGCAAACTACCCAGCCTTCAGGAGAACAGTGACCACAACACCACACAACCCTGCCACAGCAACCTCTGCAAGACATGCCAGACCACCGACATGGGTGACATCATACCATGTGAGAACACCATCCACTAGGTATACAGCATATATTCTTGCAACTCAGCCAATGTTGTCTACCTAATATACTGCAGGAAAGGGTGTCCCGAAATATGGTACACTGGGGAGACCATGCAGATGCTTCAACAATGGATGAATAACACCGCTCGACAATCACCAGGCAAGACTGTTCCCTTCCTGTTGGCAAAACACTTCAGCGGTCACAGGCATTTGGCCTCTAATCTTCGGGTAAGCCTTCTCCAAGGCGGCTTTTACGACACACGACAGAATCGCTCAGCAGAGACTGATAGCAAAGTTCCGCACGTATGAGGACAGCCTCAGTCGGGATCCTGGGTTCATGTCACACTATCTGTAACCCTCATGAATTGCATGAACTTGCAATATCTCACTTAATGGAGACAATACACATCTGTTTAACCTATGCCTTACGCTATCTCCACTCACATTGTCTGCATCTTTAAAACTTGAATAGTAGGTTAGCTATAAAGACTCACATTCTAATCAATAATCTGTAAACTGTGTGTGTCTTTATACACTCTGTTTGAGACCAGAACTCTCTGCTCACCTGACAAAGGGGCAAACCCTGCAAGCTTGTGGGTTTACTATCAAATAAACTGGTTGGACTTTAACCTGGTGTTGTAAGGCTTCTTACTCAAATTAATAGCATAGACATAGGTTATCTGGCCCAACTGTTTGTGCGCTGGCATTTATACTTCTCCTGTCTTCATCAGACTCCAAACATTCTCTTATTCCTTTTCCATGCATTTAGCTTTCCTGAAAAGACAACCATGCCAAGTTCCTCCTTCATTCAATTTTTAGTGAATTTTATGTTTCAGACCTTGAGTTTTGGATTTCCACTTCCAAACCCAATAACAGAAGCATACTCCCCATTCCCCCCCAAATACAACTGTCAAAGTTTTTGAAAAGGTACAATAATTTATACTAACCTTCCGTCTCTTCTCAAAGTTCATCAAACCATTCTATATGAGACAAACAAGAACAGCAAAAATTAATTTGACTTGTAGAAAGATCAGATCACACTACAAGATTGTGAACTTGAAAGGATTCCTAGGAATGAAATCCAAGTCCTGTAAACCTGGTTCCAAATTAAAATGTAGCCAAAACTCAATCATGTGTACAACAGAAATAAATGCATTGCATTGACTGGGCATTATTTTGCAAAATTATACAGAATCCTCTGCTACAGTCAAATTTGTAAACACCAAGTTTATTATATAAGTAGGCAAGCTCGGGGAGATAGTGGCAAGCACTGTTGCCTCATAGCACCAGGGATCTAGGTTTAATTCCTGGCTTGGGTCATTGTGGCGGGGAGTCTGCATGTTCTCCCCTCTCTGCATGGGTCTCCTCCAGTTGCTCTGGCTTTCTGCCAGAATCTGAAAGACATGCTGGCTAGCTGCTTGGATCATGTTAAATTCTCCCTCAGTGTAACCAGACAGGCACTAGAATGTGGCGATTGGGTGATTTTCACAGTAACTTTATTGCCGTAAGCCTACTTGTGACATTAATAAACTTAAAATTTAGAATGCAATGGAAAAAAATGTACAATTAATAGTATCTTACCTGCGCAAATAAAAAGTGTGCAATTTATATAACATTTTCAGGCTACACAATAAATAGGGCTACGCTCAACTGGCTGCTTTGAGAATAAGCTGTATGCAAATCACTGTGTGCAAGTGACTGATTCATAGTGCAAAATATCAAATCAAAGCTGTGCATGTATTCTCTTTAATGTGCTTCATTCATTAATCTCATTAATTCTTTTACTATCACTTTGGTTCCCATCTCCAAACAACTTGCACAACAAATGTAACCACAGCAAAGAAGAAATCTTAATATGTTGTAAAGAGACTTGCATCAACATAATCTGGAAGAGCAGCGTCTAACAGAATTAGATCAGTTAAGAAAGTCCCCAGGTAGGGCACAGTTCCCTGCTTCACATCCTATAAAAGAGGAGCAAAATTGTTTAATCCATTTTATATGCATGTCATATTTCCTAAACATACTATCCATACTTAAAACCATTCCCTTTAGTATGCAACTAAATCATTTTGCAACCCAAACATATGAGTCTATTTAATTACAGATTATACCATGGAATAGAAAGCTAGAGCTGGATCTCCCATGTTGAGTTGATCAATATCAATCACCTGAAGGTTGGGAATTCTCTCACACATCAGGGCTTATAAATAGATTACCCACTCTTGCTAATGGTAAACACTCAAGTGATAAGTAATTATGTACAAAACAATAACAAATGTAAACAGCATTGGTCAAATACAACATTTGCCTCTACTAACCCCAAATTATAAACAGTTCACTTAATTGTAAGTGCAGACAAAACATTATGTTATTCTCCATCATTTTGTTTTCTTTTTCTCCTTTGTTACCAGAAATTCATGGCTGGAACTTGTCTTCATATGGTGACCTATAGGATGATCATTGGTACCTTATTCTATCAAAAGGCTGAGATCATTTGAAACCTTAAATAATGATCAGATATGCAGCTTCCCAGCAGGAGCTAATGGTCAGCTATCAGAAGTTCCAACTAGTTGTGTTATTTTATAGCGCGGAAGGAGATTCAAAAGAACACAAGTAACAACTAGAGTAGACCCTACAGCTCCCACCATTCAATAAGTTAACAAGTGACTGTCTTCAACTCCACTTTTTGGCTTGATTCTCATCTCCCTTGATTTCCTGAGTTCAAAATCTATTGATCTTAAACCAAGTGTCCACACCTCTTCTGTGTATAGATTTCCTGCCAAATCCTCAATCTTGCATTTCACTGAAATTCCATCTCATTCTTCCAATCCAGTGCATTGACTTGCATGATTTTTCACAGGGTTATACAACCACCCCCAGAACTAATACATTCAGCCTAACAGACTTGAGCTGACTCTAATTACCTATTTCTGTTTGGATTTTAGTTCTTCCTTCTTTATCCTAAAATAGGTGACTAAATGTGAGCCCCAGTTGCTACCCTTGTGAACATCAGTGTACTCAGCATCAATTGAGTCAGTATTGTGCCTTTACCCTCTAGACTATGAGGAAGATTCTATTCATACTAGCTTTGGATCATCTTAAATGTGGAACAATTTAGATCTAAAATGATACAATACATGTTTTCAATATATGATTACATTTATAAACATTAGCACAGTGCCAATAATTATAGCTTTTAAAATGCAACCAATCAAACAGCAATACTGGCGTCCTCATTGGAAATGGAAAGGAGAACTGGTTAATAGCTTCATATAAAGCGAAGAATTATGTAAAAATGAATCACTATTTGAAGTTTGAGAATTGTTAAGTCTTGGAATAACTAGATGACACACTATTTGCTTCTGCATCTGTAGCTGTTTCTGACCCTGCTTTTTGTTTTCCTTCACACGGCTGTTAAGGTTTGCAAACTTTGAAGTTCCTTCGAGTTCCTTTGAAGATTTAGGAAGAAAATCAATTATTAACTCGTAACCAATATGACACCAAGTGAGATCATAACCCCAAAGCCTCATGTTTTTATAAATTACATAACAAATCTGAAGCCTTGTGCGAACATGTTGGGCAAATTTCAACCTGCAATATTTTGAAGTGAAACTGCAATTTATCCCATATTGAGAACCAAGTGAGCACAAAAGCTGATCATTAGTGCCAGTCTCAGATTAGAACACAAATGAGAACACTTCGTGGCTGATGCACTTGAGACTGGATCACCTGTCGACGGCAGAATTAATTGCTCTGTAGTTTGCGGCATGATGTAATTGAGGGCATTTGAATCACAAATTCTGTTTGTAATCTTGTTAGAAGGTCTGTTTCTGATTGCCCTCACGATGGTGGCAAGCCATTCTCTTGACAATTGCCAGATCATTGAAGAAGGCAGTTGAGTTAACTATATTGCTATGGATCTGAGTCACGCGTAGGGCAGACAAGGTAAGAATAACCAATTTTCTACCCTCAAGGACATTTGTGAATAAGATGGGTTTTTACAACAATCTGGTAGTTTCATGCTTATTGATTTGAATTTAAATCCCTAGTTTCTGTGGTAGGATTCAAATTCATTTATTATAATGCAGCAGGTGCCACAGGCAAAGAGTTGGAGAGAAAGTAAAACCACATCTTCTTTTACAGTTCTAGTTGTCATAAAGCAGGCAAGTTTAAAAGGTCCAGCCACATTGGAAAAGCCATGGAGAAGGTAAGTTTGTAAGACAAGTGGGTAGAACTGGGGAGCAGCAGGATGGGGTTGGGTTGTCAATGGTGGGGCTTAGAGTGAATTTTGTATAGTTATCCAGAAGTTAGTAGTAGTTTAATTCTGACCTGTTCTGGATTATGATTATAAGACAGTTTGCTATGTATATTGTACTTTTGAATGGCTTCCATTGCAGGGCAATTATGGTTTGAAATTTTTACCTAGGATTTCTGGGTGGGGCTGGTGCGGGGTGGGGTGGTGTGCAGTGAAATTCTCCAGCAGACAGTTATGAATCTGTGGTATTTCCTACGCAGTAAAGCAGTTGGGGCTACCTTGTTGAATGTTCATCTTAAAGCAAGCATAGATAAATTTTTGAGCAGTAAAGGAATTAAGGATTATTGGAAGGTGGAGCTGAGCCCACAAAACATCTACCATGATTTTATTGAATGGCAGCTCAGGCTCAAATGATCTACTGCTGCTCCTTTTCCAATGTGCTTATGGGTCAGGGTGCCTGACAGATTAGTCCTAACAAAAATACTACACAGTCCTCTTCGAATACAGAAGACAAATGCTTTGACTACCTCCAAAATTGATTAGGAATTAAATAACAACCCATGCTTGATTATTTTTTATCCTGTACACAATGAAGCACATGGGATAATTTGGCATTTCAATATTTATAATGTAACTGATCACTTGGTAAATTGAAGAAATTAAGCAGATAAATATGGATGATCATGAGCACAAACGTTAGAAGAGTTTGCTGAAATTTTGATTGAAAATGAAGCTTTTCAGAACATTCCTCAAGTTAGAGAGAAGGAGAGAGTAACAAGTCAAGGATGAGGTACAAAGTTGGACTTAAGGCTAGTCAAAAGGCAGGGTGTTGGATGTATCTCATCAAATGGAAAGATTAAAGATTGCAAGGACACTGGGACTAAGTTGATGTGGGACACAAGATGCTGCAAAAGAGCAAGTGGTCTTGGTGATGGAGTACATGTAAGATATAGATTGAGATAAAACAGAAAGCAAAGTTTTTCCACTGTCCAGTTCAGTCTAAGCAAAGGAGGGAGCTTTTGGCAATAGAGAGAAACAATGGCTTCTTGATACTCAAGTGATGGTAAATGTGCCAGGATGTTTTATTGTATGTACAGATGACATTGGAGTGCCTTAATAGTTTTTAAAACAGCACAAGACAGACTGTACACTTGCTGCAATCTACAAATTATGAATTTTGGGATTATAACTTCTTTTTGACTACTATGTTGACTATTCAGCCCAATTATTCAACTGAAAATATGCAGGAAAATATACAGGAAGAAGCAAAATCACGTTTAGGCCTCCTGCATGTCATTTATAGGCCAGTCAGCTTAATCAAGTGAAAAATAACTTTGGAAGCACTTCATGATAAAATCTATATCTAATTTGGGGTGTACAGTCCCCCAGAGATGGACAAATGCTTTATAAGATCATCATTTTCTTCCAAACACATGTATCAGTGTTGATTGTTACAATATTAGCATAGATTTACTATCTCCCATCCTATTGGACACTAATTCAAATCAAAGAAGACATGTTTGAAAGGGAGTGCCTGAAAGTGAGGAAACAAAAATGCTCTTCCCGGAGCCAAGCACTAAAAACAGGCACAGTGGTGAAAAGGGTAAAAGGAGAAGAGTGCAGCTGCAATTCCCAGAAGTGCAACAACATGTGTGCTCGAGCTGAATCATGTTCTTTTAGAAAAGGGAAAATCAATTCAGATGAACTGAATTTTTGTTACATTGCCAAAATCTAGCAAGTCAATAGCCACATCAACTTTGTACAACCAGAGCATGGCATTGCAAAATCATGTCAAACACATACAAAAACAGGCAATCCTGTCAAACTGCTCAATTTGACTGATTGCATTTTGGTCCTCAGATACCGAGAGTTAGGTATTGCAAGCCATATCCAAAACATGGTGAGTGTACATTCCTAGTTGGGCTTGTTTTTGCTGCTGTAGGATTCTAATATACTTTGATGTCTACGAGAACTTTCAAAAATATCCTGGCAAAATCATTGACAATCATCCAGTATTCTTGATAAGCACATCAGAGAAAAGGAGTGGTTATTCAACTGGTCTTAGCTGTCAATGGGAGGAAGGTAAGGAAGCGATACCAAGAGTTTAGGTCAAATATGTTCCTCAAAAATGTGGACTCACAAATCCAGAGCCACTGGCTGTCAAGAGGCTTAGGAGAAGAAAGAAAAAGAAGCTTATGACAGATACCAAGGGCTCAGTGCTATGAAGAATCTCAGAGGAGTAAAAAAAAGGGTGTAGAGGTTACATTAAAAAGAAATTAGGAAAGTAAAGAGAGGGCATCAAGATATTGGCAAATAAAGAAACCCAAAGACTTTTTCAGAATACATTAAGAACTAGTGCAGATAAAGAGCAGGATTCACTGGGAACCACAAGGGTGTGGAATAGTAGGGGTGGATATTCCTATGGTTCTAATAATTGTGGCTGGGTTTGGGAACTTACTGGTATTGACAAGAGATCCTCTAACTACTTGGACGTACACTTATCAAAATTACGGATCGAGAGATTAGACTGACGGCTACTAATCAGCCAGTATGAACACAATGGGACGAGTGGCCCCTTCATCACTGTAAATTTCTATGTGTTAATATTTCAGTAACTCAGTATTCCTGGAGTATGTGGCTCTCTTAAAACAAAGTAAAAGCACAATGTTTCCAGATGCTGTGATTGGTGTCTGTTTTGACACAAACGATATGAAATTAGATCATTACAGTTTGAAATATTCAACAAATAAAGCAATCGGATTGCAAATATGCCCCAGTTCTCATGCAACAACTAATCCTTATTATAGAGGACAAACAAGAAAAACAGGTAATAATTTAACAAGTAAATACTTAGGGGAGCCAAACAAATCTGTAAGTCTTCCACTTTGGGTTGTAATTACATGCCCTCAGTGTACAAAGCAAAAACATCATTGGCATAAGTCTCACTTTATACTTCAAGTTCAAATTTCTAAGATATACTTAGGTTGTATTCTTGGCAGCATATCCACATTAAACGTTTATTTAAAAAGTTAGCATCCGACAGGCTTTGAATGCTTAAGCCAAGCCAGACCACCTAGTACACTCATTGCTTCATTGGTTGACAACATTCACATGCAGTCAATCAGCAGTTTAATTCATTGTAGATACTATTTATTACTTATTTTGAAGCATTGAACAGCTCACTAAAATAGATCCATTGGGCCACATGCAACATCTTACCTTCATCAGCAGGTCTAAATTTGTCATACAGTTATTTTCATTGGAGGATATATCCAAAAGCTCATGAAACATTGAAGTACTGTGCCTAGTCAAGAGAATAAGACAAATTACTCATGAGGGAATAGAAGGAGATTAACTAATGGCTGCTAAGGACTCCGACATTGACAAACAGGTAACATAGACAATGGAGGATGATGAGCATTTTGGAAATTTTAGAGAATTTAATGTTAATTCAGACTTGCGATTGTTGAATTGGATTAGCTATCCTTTGGCAAATATTATTGGCAGCAAGAGAAACTGTCAAGAAAACCAAAAACAGGATTAAATTGTCTGCAGCACTGAGATAAAAATTACAGGTGTATGCTCTCAAAGATTTATTACACTTCCTCAGGAGATAAAGGACTGTTTTTTCTATACTTCCAGTATCCTATATGAAATCAAAAAAGAGAAAAATGCTGGAAAATCTCAGCAGGTCTGGCAGCATCTGTAAGGGGAGAAAAGAGCTGACGCTTTGAGCCCAGATGACTCTTTGAATGTTCAGCTCTTTTCAGATTCCAGCACCCACAGTAATTTGCTTTTATCCACCATCTTATATGGCTGGCACAGCATCATTTTGGGAGAATAGTGGCAGGTTATATCTAAGAGCAGATCAGTTTGGGAGCATAGTAATTTAAAGTTCAAGCTGAACAGCTTTATTAAGAATCAGAATTCCTACAGTGCAGAAGGAGGCCATTCAGCCCATGCAACCTGCATCAATAACAATCTAATCTAGCCCTAACCGCATGGATTTACCCTGCTAGTCCCTCTGGACACCAAGGAGAAAAACCATGCAGCCACAGAATGTGCAAACTCCACAGTCACTCAAGGCTAAATTGAACCCAGGTCCCTGGCGCTAGCCAAAGGAAGAACAATTCTAGCAATTAGCCAATTGTTAGGAGTGCACAGCAAGTACCTCTGGTCATCTTATTGATGCACGTAAAACTCACTATCCAGTACTGTATGTTTATCAGAAATATTTCATAGCTACCGTGGAAAAGGAACTTACTTTGATACAAACGCCCAAGTCTTTTTCAACTTGAATATTTGAGTTGACTGCATTGCAGACACAATTGCATGCAGAGATGAAAAATTCTTCAAGATCTTACATTTCTGTTGGAAAACAAAAGAGTTCTGTGTAAGTAACAGCAGTTCCCATTTGCTGATAAGACAGAACCTGAAGTATCAACAGAAGCTCAGCTGTGAAAATAACAGCAGCAAAAACAGATTATGGAAAAAACATTGTCACACTTCACGCTCGTTACTCCCTTATTTTTCCTCTACCACAATCTCTTCAGCTGTGGTCAGATGGTGTGTTTGAGAGGAAGAGGGGGAAGGAGGGGAGCGGGAAGGGGAAGGGTGGAGGGAAGAGGGGAACGGGGAAGGGGGTAAGGGAGGGAGGGGAAGAGGGAGAGAAGGGAAGAGGAGAGGGGAAGTCTCTGCCCATTTTGTTAGGTTGATGAATTGGTGACAAATATTGTAACTTCTAACAAAGAGCAAAAAAAGGCTAGTGAAGGCAGCACAAGATAATCTTCTAAAGAAAAGCAGATAAATCAGAAAATTGAGTACATTTTTATTGGCTACATTTTGACTAAAATAAAACTGTTGATATCCAAGTTAGCTGATCTCAACTAGGATAGCAGCAGCAGTGCCCACTATACACTTGACTCTACAAAAGGAGTCATGATGTAGAGATGCTGGCGTTGGACTGGGGTAAACTCAGTAAGAGACTGGCAACACCAATTTTAAATCCAACCGATTTATTTGATAGTAAATCTGCTAGCTTTTGGCCTTTGTAGCCTTCGTCAGGTGAATGAGATGTTCTCATTTGCCTGACAAAGGCGACAAAAGGCCTAGATTAGATTGTTATTGATGCAGGTTGCATGGGCTGAATGGCCTCCTTCTGCACTGTAGGATTTACTTTCAAATAAATCGGTTGGATTTAAAATTGGTGTTGCCAGACTCTTACTGAGTCTACAAAAGGAAGCAGGAGAAATTAAATCAGTCATAATTCCCACTCCCGAGGGCAGGAAACAGTTTCTGGGATTGTTGCCAGGTTCCAAAACCAGCCTGGTTGAGAGGTTGGGTAAGAGTTAGTAAAAATGTCATTGATGTGTGATTTTTATGGAAGCAGCCACTTGAAAAAGACATGGAGTCAGGGATCCCAGGCAGGCATTCAAACCTAGAGGGGCATCAGCCTTCCAGCTCAAGGAGGACAGCCAGCTGCTGCCAAGGAGAAGTAATCGAGGATGTTTCAAAATGAAAAAAAAATCTGATTTCATTTTAGATAAAGCAGCAAAGGCCACCAACAGGATGGGACTACCTCTACAGGGTGGCCTTTGGTTCTGCCTGTACCCAATTAGGCAGGGAGGACGTGTCAACCTATCTGGAGTTTTGATACATGCGACACTGCCACAGGGTGTCTACCAGGCTGCAGCCAATTGAACTGCACCTGTCATGTTATGGAACTGGAGACCAAATGGAAAATCTCATTCAACCTCCTGTCAATGATCCTAAAAAGCGCAACCAAGGTGGGCATCCTTGTTGAGCCTCAAACCTATCTTCCCCAAAATGAGCAGGAAGACAGAACACCAAACTGGCACTGATAACTTTAGACCCAGTCTGCCTCTATTGCTGACCTAAAAGAGAACCTGCTCCCAATCTCTTTCAATCCCCCCATCCCCTGTCTCTGCATGAGATGAACAGCCAATTTGATAAGATGCTGAAGGGAAGTCACTTGGGCATGGGGTCATTCACCAGCAAGAATCGACGGAAAGGAAGAATAAAATATAAACATTAATTACAGCCAGAAGTGGGAGGGATGCAACGGACAAACTGTAATACCCGACTTCATTGCAGAAATGCAGTTAATAACCTGAAATCAGTTTGCATTGTTCCTTCACGTGATTTGTTAGTATTCAAATGCAAACATTAGCAGAGGCATGATCTGTTAGCTACATAACACCAACCTCTTCCTCTTCAGACATCCTGCAGCTTTATTAACTGTTTGATTTCCTTGAGAAAACATAAAGCCCAGGTTGAAAGCTGGGCAGAGGTCTTGACCCAGAGCTCAACCAACAGTGTCTTTAGATCTTTAAAAACACAGGGCAGTCACATGGCTGCCACACATTTCATATAATTAAATGATGCCCGACTGTGATATGACTACGGGATCTTTAATGCACGGGAGCTGGCAAAACAGCTTCTGTAATAGGCACTGCAAATTACGAAGGGGCTGCTTATCCAGCTTACTCTCTTATTTGCGGCCAAAGGATACAATGTTTAGCACATACTGGGTTTTTGTTTACAAAAGCAAATTATACTGATTTCAGCTTTCAGACTCACTGTGGAAATTATGATTGCCATGATGCAACATTCTACAGAAGCAATCAACTTTTCTTCCTCAGAAACCTACCTCACTGCCTCACCCACTATCCATGAGGTTTTCTGTACTTGTTAACATTCAACCCAAATTGCTTGCATGCTGCTTTCCACATCCTTGTGGGATTTTGTTTTTTGCATAGAGATCAATAAACAGTGTCATACCTGAGCAATGTGAATCCACTTGTCAATTATTTTAGCCCTCTGCTGTGGTTTCAACTGGAGATCCTTTAATATGGTACTGATGACACACTTAGTGACGAGATTGAATTGAGTGATGGTAGCCTGGACTGTAGGTGCTGGATGTTTGTTTTCCTTGTTATCTCTTCGGGACCAGATGTATCCCAGGCAATGATGGGGGACCACCTTTTTGAACAGGTACTGATCAAAAATAAAAATGAATAACTAAAGATGTTTTTATTACCATGGACCTTTAGAATACTGAAGTGCAAACAAAACTTGTCCAGATAAAAGTCAACCAGCTTCACTGCTTTGTATATTTAAAACTAAAATACAAAGGTTAAACAGTGACAATGTATAATTCTCACAAATACAGGAGTGCATTAGTGGAGTGAAACATTCAATATCTGTTCAGCTCCTGCTAACATTGGATGGTGTATATATAATGAGTGGCTGATCAATACCACACAATTTGCACAACTACCTGAGACAAATTTCTACCCCATAAGTGAGTGACAGATTATTTTTGACCAGATTATCTACTTTACAAAAGCCTCTCATACACCAATTAAAATATTTGGTAACACTTAATGAGATCTTCAAATTAAAAGGTGAAAGTGAACCACAACAGCTACAACTATATTACTCAGTCATATGGAGATGGGATTCAAGACATAGTCAGAAACAAGGGGCAAAGTTAGGATGGTTACCAAAATCTTAGTCAAAGATTTATGTTTTAAGAAAGGCCATAGCAGGAAGAGACAGAAAAGATTTGGGGAGGAAATGCAAGCATGGAATATAGGCAGAAAATATTAGAGTTGGACTTGTGCTAATAGGATACAGTGTTTTTAAATCAGAGATGATAACTGGGAAGGCATGCACCTCTAGTGCCAGCTGAAGATGGACTATGCCTTCATTCTCCCTCATGATGAATGCTGGGAAATTTATGGCTTGTTCACGCACAACTGAATGAACTGCCAGTCTAGCAATGCAAATGATAAGACAAAAGGTCAAGAAAAATGGCGGAGAGGTAGAGTTAGGCATTAAAGTACCTGTAGAACTGACTCCCATGTCTGCTGATTATATTGCCAAAGAGGCAGCATGTAGTTGAAGTAGGTGAGTGGGTTCAGGTTACTAAAGCAGCATGTACTTTATTACTTGGATCCAGTAATGTTTAGAGAGGAAGATAGCTGATGTGGACTAAAGGAATATATTTATAGAATGTTTCAATGTTAAAAAGCTGCCCTCTTCCAATATTCTAAAAATTAAGATGTCCTGCATAGACTAAGCATTTCAATTAAACAAATTTCTAAAACATTTTATTTTGAAACAACCATAGGTTGCAATTTTAATGTAATTTGTCCAGATGGGATTGGGCAAAAGACTCATTTTACAGTCTATTTATACCCTCCATTAGTCTATGTTAAATTGGTCTCGTCATAAATGATAACATTGAATACAGCAGTTAGGACTTGTACATGACATTGGTAAGGCCATACTTGGAATACTGTGTACAGTTCTGGTCACTCTATTATTATAGATAGGATATTATTAAACTGGGAAAAGAATGACTAGGATGGTACTGGGACATTATGGTTTAATTTCAAGGAGAAGCTGGGACTTTGTTTACTTGGAACATGTGGGGCTTAGGATAATCTTAGCAGTTTATAAAATAGAAGGGCACAGATAAGACAGAGAGTCAATATCTCTTCCCAAAGTTGGGAAGTCTAAAACTAGAGGGCATTGGTTCATGGTGAGAAGGGAGAGATACAAATGGCTGCAGAGGGGCAATTTGCCTCCCTCTGCCCTCCACAGTTGGTGGGCACCTGGAAAAAGCTGTCAGAGGTAGTTACATGGATAAGAATGGTAGAGTGGGATATGGGCCAAACATGGGCAACTGGGACTAACTTAATGGTTAAAAACTGGGTGGCATGGACAAATTGGGCTGAAGGGCCCGTTTCCATGCTCTAACTCTCTAGGATACTCAGGCAGACTGGTTGCACTTTGACTGCTATACACCATGAAAAGTTTGCCAAGCTTTTTCCATGCAAGCGAGACCTGTGTCAGTCTTTATCTGAAAACTAAAAAGGAAACTGCACTGGCCTGCTCATATTTGTTACTATTTTTATGCCAGCTGTGAACATTGCAGTTTTAATCCTGCAATACTATTACACAATGGGCAGAAGTCTAACAGGAGATGTTAAAAATAAAGGGGTTTTCAGTCACCCCAAGGCTATTTGTTTCACATGACTTTCACCTTCAGAGAAACAAAGGCAGCTGTTGAAGTTTCATTGAAAGATATTCCAATCTTGTTACTGAAGTCACATGTCAAACATGCTCTGGTGTCTTAGAACACTGCATTGTGTGTGAATTCAGTTATAGTGACTGCTAATGATATGAAGAGAGATTGGATCATTGACTACCGTCCAAAACATCACACGCAGAGTAATGGGCAACTGGTCCTGACAGAAAGACCCTAAGTTCACGTTTACTCACAGCATCCATGTACGTCAGCTGTTCTGCAACAACGTCTGACGGAAAGGAGAGGATGTCCTGTTTCTTGTCAACTCCCCCTATCTCTACATCCCCTTCCTCTCCCAGTTGGAAAGTAATGTTTCCATAGTTACTATCTGTATAATTGAAAGGAGACATTTATTTTGTGCCCAAAGTTCATGGCACTTAACTCAAGTTTCTAAAAACAATACACTTCTCAAATATGCATAATTAGAAAACTGGTCTAAAATATTCTTACAGCTGTATTTTTTAAAATCTAGATTCAGTGAAATTAATCTTGAACAATGTTATAATCAAAGTCTCTTAATGGAGAGCACTTGAGCAGCAAGAAAATATTTATTAATGTGTTCCCATTAAGCAGTCCTGATAGATGGGAAGCTAATCTGTGTCTGAGTAAATCTTCCACCGCACTTAGTATGTTCTTATTTCATAGAGCAAGTCACAGAATGGAACAAAGATACCATTGATAGCAACAGCTACAAGAAATTGCCAATAGGCCACAATAAATGCTGCCAGGCAAAAATCAGATCATACTGCATCTTCCTCTTAAAGTTACATTATGTATATCTGTGCTTGTGTATTCTATAATCATAGCGCCTCGAATTGTTAGTGTAAGGAGAGGGCAGGAAAAGATTGGGATTAGAAAAGGAGAGGGAAACATTTCAGAGTCCTTTCCAGAAGCACTGAAAGTTCTGGAAAAGCCTTTCCAATACTTTGGCATACAAAAGGTCAAGACTGAAATGGGACCACAACAGAAAAAAGACCCTCTTCCAGTCAATGTCAGCATAACACTCAACTCTGATTCATTTTTAAACAAGCTTAGCTTAATTATAAATTCAGAATACAGAAACAATTTCAAAAAATTGCAAAAGGAAACCCAAATGAACTTCAAAACCATTGGGCATAACTTTGCATGAACCTATGGTCAGCGAATGTTCTGAATTAGTTTATTTAAGAATGCCAGTAATGTGAAAAGCTATACACAATACATAACATATAAATAAACTAATTCACAACACCACATCATTTGGAAATGATTCTTCCAACCTGGCAGAATACTCAATTGGAGTATGTGTGGGTAAAATGGTGTTGCTGTAACAACATGTATTGCATGTTGGAGATTATAATTTGTCAATAGTGTTTTTTTTAAGATCTGGTAATGTTTAAAATATCATTGTACCAATTTCATTAATTCCATTACAATCCAGAGTATAATTAATCCATTTTATCTTTCAGAGCGACTCAAAACCTTTATCTTTTGAGTTACCATTCAGTTATAGAGTAGTTTAACTGGAAATTATCAAAGTATGTTTATGAAGATATTCCAAAGTGAAACACAGGTCAACCATTTGGCCAAAGGTGACGGTGCAAGTTCGAACTCTCAAATGGATCCATCTGCTGCAATCTCATTTCTGAACATTTCTCTACCCACCAAATTGAAGTAATCCATGCACCAATGGTTTTCTAACTTCAGTGTTTAAACGTTGCACAAAAGGCTGACTGGAGTATTTCCAACACAACAAATAAAATTGATTCCTCTGAAAGGAGGTTCGAAGTGAAACTGGCTCTGGTGCCGATGTTAAAAAAACAAACACTAGAATGCTCAGCAGGACTGGCAGTATGTGGAGAGACTGTTTCAGATCAATGACTTATCATCATTGGAATTAAGATTTTTAAGGGAGGAACAAAAGGAAAGGGTGGCGAGGAGAAAGAAACAAAAGATTTATCTTTGCAATACAAAAATTAATATCTTACAGTCAAGCTCCCGTTCTTCTGATTGTTCCTTCTCAAACCGATCAAGAAGGTTCTGCATCCGTTGCTCAAGCTCCGATCCTGGCATGGCCTGCTTCAAGTAGGCAATTATCTTCCGAATGCATGTGTAACTTGGAAGATGGCAGAAATCTTCTGAGTACAGGTCCAGCCAGTTTTGTAGAACTGAGACTATAGTACTGGAAATAATTATACAAATGAAGAATTAGTAACTGTCCATCAATGAAAACTAAGTTAGTAATCTTCAACTTTAACTTTGTAGATCAAAACTGTTTTTGAATGTATTCTTTCGATATGGGTCAGACCAGCATTTCTTTGTACCTCCCTAGTTAGCTGAGACCAAGTGGTGGTAAGCCGCCTTCTTGAACTGCTGTTCAAGAAGTGGCATGTCTTTGAACAGAACTTTGAGGGTGGTGGTGTTCCCTAGGTATTTCTTCTTGGGGAAATTTTGCTGATTCAACCTCCTGAGGCTCATCAAACAAAGCCAGACAAACCAAAAGGAGACAATTTTTCCAACAGCTTCTTAAAAAGAAAAAGATAGAAATGTTGAAGGGGAAGGATTTAACAAGCTGAGATACACAACAGACCATACTTAGTGGAACATGGAGCTCCAGAAGAATTTTAGAGATTCACAAGGATGAGAGAGATAGGAGGCCGTGGAGAAATCAGGATTATTCAAAAAATCAAATTCAGGCTTTGGTAAAGCAGGAAACATTTGGGTCAGCAAATAGAGATGGACGAATTCCAGATGAGATTAAATTTACAAAGGGGAGTTTAAAGTAGAAATTGTTTCTTTGTAAAGACCAAAGTGAAAAATTCTTCTTAAAGTAACATACAATTTATACTGAAGTCATCAGTTTTTCATTTGGAAACTCTTCTACAAATCTGCACTGTTTACTATATCTGACTGGAAGTTGGTTTAGCTCAGTTAGCTGGACAGCTGCTTCAATGCCAACAGCATGGATTCAATTCCCATATTGGCTGAGATTATGCACAAAAGCCCCATCTTCTCAGTCTTGTCCCTTGACTTAGAATCCTCAGGTTAAATGTTTGAGAAGGAGAGCAGCCTATAGTCATTTTAGACTATGACAGTTTACCTTTTTTGCTCCATTAACTGAAACAGAAGAACATGCCTCTAAAAGTTGCACACATCTGTTTTCAGTAATTCTATATTGTGTGGATTCCACACATGCACAGACTCTACTGAGGCTAACCAATTTCATTCCTATTAAAATGGGGGTGAACGGGGGAGGTGGCAGTCGCCTGCTGTGTCACATGCAGTAGTAGTCTTATGCTGTTCGTTAATGAGATGACTCATTCTTAGAAATATTTTGCACTGCAGGGACAATTTTTACTTCATCTGTATTCAGCATGACAGCATTCAGGTCATAGATTAAATCCAAGGATAACTGTTCTTTCAAATCAATTCCAAAACTAGTGGCCTAAATTTTTAAGGATATTGAATCAATTTAAAGTGAAGCACTGGAATTTTTGGAAATATCAGTAAATTCCGTCAGTGAAGTCAGCTGCATTACCTGAACTTTGTTAAGTGATAGTTTTTAAACAATTACATAGGAATTCCAGAGTTTAGAATCAAAACAGCTGAAAGTACAGCGGTCAATGGCAAGACAAAGGAAATCCAAGATGCACAAGAGGATCAGAAATCTCAGTAATAGGTTTAAGAAAAATATCAAGATAGAGAGGGGAAAAAAGCAATGGAAATGTTACATATATTTCAGAAAGTTACCTTCACTAGAGGAAACAGTGGCTCGACGACTGAAATAAGACCACAGGAAGAAACTAGGATGTTTTATTGCACCAA